>ML685788.1:5682448-5764615 GCA_007922175.1 Pelusios castaneus | reverse complement strand
ATCTTCAAAGCGTCTGACGAAGTGGGATTTTCTCCCACGAAAGCTCATGCGATTAATAAATCTGTTAGTCTTTAAAAGTGCCACAAGACTCTGTTGTCTTTCTACAATAGACTAACACGGCTACCCCTTTGGAATCAGAAGATGAAGAAAGTGTCTCTGATGGGATACAATGACTCATCATTTTTCCACTAATGCCCACTCTCTTCCCACACACCGAAACACAAGGGATGTCTTAGGGTACATCTTCCATGGAGAGTTAACCCAGGCTCTTACTC
Source organism: Pelusios castaneus (assembly GCA_007922175.1). NCBI lineage: Eukaryota > Metazoa > Chordata > Testudines > Pelomedusidae > Pelusios > Pelusios castaneus. The sequence goes on along the minus strand of ML685788.1, from coordinate 5,764,340 downwards.
AGATGTTGCCTCTATCCCACCTCCTGGCTGTGCAAAAACCTCTCACGTGTTTAATAGTGCTTTCGGTCCAGGCTAGCTGACCCATCTGTGACTCTATGTTAAAATCTGTGTAAGGCTTTTATTCAGGCTAGTAATTTAGCCATTTTGTCTGATCATGCCTCCAGCTCCGCCTTTGGGTTCTGTTCTGAGTCCTGGTTCCAACCACTGGATTGCCTTCATGCCGTGCCTTCTGATTCTGTTCCAACCAATACAGCTCAGTGTGTGGCAATATGTCTACACTAAGGCCTGGGGATAGGATTCCCAACTCACATAATTACACTCCTGCTCGCTCTTATCAGAGCTAGTGCATTGAAAATAGTAGTACAGCCTTGGTAGCCTGAAGAGCCAGCAGCATCAAGCGCCAGATGGTTCAGGCAGGTTTGTACTCGGGGTGGCTAGCTTGGTGTTGTCCCCTACGGGCTTGTATTAGGGATGACAAGCTCATGCTTAACCTTGAGCCCCTTCATCTTCCCTACCTCTGTTACCCATGCCAGCTAGCAGAAAGCTAGTATGGGCATTCCTGGTTGCACGGCAACCACACCTGCTTTCGTTTGTGGTGTCAACGTATCCTCAGTCACAGGGTTAGTCTTTCCTCAAAATGAGTGGGAAACCTCTCGGCCCTTTCAGATACTATTTAAGTGAACTCTCAGCAGGTGGCCGTATCACAAAGCTTCTCAGGACACTGGAGGCAAATCAATAGCTTTTCATTCCAACTAAGGAGGAATAAATTTCCCTTGATGCATTTGTCAGCGGCCAACCTGCTGTAGCATTCACTTTATAGTGAGATGGTAATTTGGATGCAAAAGACACAATTTGAGAAAAGCTTTTAGGGGCAAAAATGGCATCTCTCTTCCCCAGGAAATCCACCCAATGGAGATGATAGGTCATCGGTGGGGATCTCCCAGTTAGAAGGCTCCTTACGGACAAAAACATGCAAAGCCAAGATTTGAAACAGAGCTCCACAGCCTCAGAAATACAAACCCACCACGTCTGTACAGCTAGGAATGAAAAGACAGGGATGACAAAATATACAAAAATAGTCAAGAGATCCTCAGGGCTGGCAGAGCTTCCTCAGGACGAGGAGCTGGGGACAAGGCAGCTTTCTGTTCCACTTGCTCTTGATTGTGAAGGCTGCTGTAATTTATACCTGGTGGTTTATGGACAGGCCTGCCGACAGGGGGGAGGCGAAAGAGACAATTGCACAAGGGTCTAAAAGGGATTTAAAAGGGCCTGGGTGGTTAGATATGTATCGTCCTTTCCTCCACACCTGCCCTTCCCCTAACACCCTCCATTACTTTTGCTATTCGCCCTGCCCCAAACTGAGCTTATGTATTATGGGCCATGCAGGTTCCAGGGCATCTGAGGAGGTGGCATCTACTACTCAGCTACCCAGTTCATTAGTAATCTCCCTGGGGTGTCCAAGGGACACATGAAGCTGAGTAGCACATACCGCCTCCTCAGCCATCCGGGAACCTGTGTGGCACATAATAAATCTGTGAAACTTTTGGCAGAAGCTCACTCGGAGGCCACCCCTTTCTAGAGGAACCATTAACTGTTCTGCCCTGGAATTGCTGTCAGCGGGCCTTTCTATAGCCATGTGACAGCAATTCTGGAAGATGGGGATCGCTAAACTGTAGAGATACTTTGGCCACACCCATTTTGGCCACACCCCTTTCATTGGAGGGGCTGAGAAAGGCATGGCCTTTAAGCTCTGTTACGGGATGCTGATGACACTGGAGGATTCCCCTGTGCAGAGGACAAGATAGCTTTTGAGGGGCTTTGTTATGACCTGAGTGGCCCAAGGCAATCAAACTCCACCAGAGGATTTGACCCATTGCTTCTCACTGGCCGCTTCATTCTAGAGTTTAACCCCCTTTTTGTTGTGCTGGGTTAATATTTTAAAAAGAGGCTCATGCAGAAGTTCAGCCAGAATCTTCCACTTCCTCCAACAGCTTGATGCATTTATCTGCTGCTGTCATTCTAATCACATGGCTTTAGCATTTAATAACTTTAATCCTGCATTGGGGTTTACCGTGATAGAAAGGGAAGATGTTTAAATGCATTCTCTTTACAAGCATGGCTGAAATCTGTGCTGGTTCTGGCCTGGGCTTTCCAACCTATGTACTCCCAAGTAAGTCAGCACAGAGTTTGGCCTGGGGTGTCTGAAAGAAGAGGTTAGCATCAATCATTCTCCTTTCTGACTTCTTGTGAAACTGAGAAGAATTAAAAAACCAGGAGCTCCAGCAAGAAATGGAAATTTAAACTCCAGCAGAATACACATCTTCACAGCAAACCCTTTCTTAGGCATGATATCCACAGTGGTTTTCCTAGATAAATAGTTATGGTTATTTCAATATTGGTAAGTTTCCCTCTGCTTCCCTTACTACAGAGAACATATAGGAAACACTGCAAATACTGCAGTAATATTATTTCATTACCTAGAGTAACTAACAAGTTTTTAAGGCCAATCAATTTATAATAAGTATTTATCGGGGCATGAGAAATGCTGTGACAGTGTGAATCTTTGGGGCTATCATTGCTGTTTTCTTTACAAAAAGACAATCGTTCTATAAATGCTCTAGCCTCTGACACAAAGGCCATTTAGTTACTTTACCAGATTGCAAAATTAGGCTCTATTAAATTCTGACCAATGAACATATATTGCTTTCCATGCATTTTAGGCTCAATACTGCAATGTGTTGAGCAAAGCCCAGAGGTACTCAGTGCCTTCTGATTCATGCATTGTAACCTTCGTCTGCACTGCACCTCCAGGAATTGCTATGCAGGATTGAGCCCTTCGTAATTAAAGATGACGCAAATAATTAAACACGGCAGTGAAAATGTGTAGCCAAACCATGTGGAAATGGACATTCAGCCCTTAACATTTGTGCTAATAGTTTATTCTAATAGATACAAACAGTAGGCTCGCATTATGATTCAGGGCAGCTGCTATGCAATAATAATTGAGTGAATTGGTTAGTATGTGGGGACCAGTACTTTCTAATGAATGTATTCACAACCACTTATGGGTTTGTCTTCAAAGTGTCTGACGAAATGGGATTTTCTCCCATGAAAGGTCATGTGATAAATAAATGTGTTAGTCTTTAAAAGTGCCGCAGGACTCCTTATTTGTTTTGCTGAACTAGACTAACACGGTACCCCTTTGGAACCTGTTTGTCATAAGCTCTGTTCTATTGACAGATAAGGGAGATAGGGCCCATGTAAGAAAATAGGTACTGTATATTGATTGTTTTTCCTTTTCCTCTGGCCATATAGCTTGTGATTTTGAAGTAAGGGGATCTAGGTTTTACCTTACTGTTGATGTAAAATTCAAAGTTGCCCTGATGCCGTATATACCATAGTGACAGAGTGTCCATAGCTTTGTTACAATATATTGTACATAGTAAATAGCAACTGCTATATTTAATTGTGTTTTGTGTCAAGGACTACTATTACATGTGGAAAGAACAATATATTAATCTCATTTGTCAGATGATTTTAAGGGGTACACTCCAAAAAAAAAAAAAAGCCATAACAGAGCATGCCCCACACACTTGAAATTCAAATTCCAATTTTATATTTTTAGCAGAATTATACTGTAGCGTTTGGGGCCATTGCTTTTGCTTACAGCACGACTGTTTTAGGTTTTGTTTGTTTGTTTTAATAGAATGCTGACCAAGCTTTGCCATTGTGAAATGGTGTCCTAATCCCTCATGACATCAGAACTACTAATGCATTTTCACTGAGGGGATAAAAAGAATCTTGAAATTGTGAAGGGGCCTACAGCCTCCCCATGAGGAAATGTGGTATCCAGGAAATCATCCGTCTTTCTCATTCTGGCAAATGAAGTTTGCTGTTTCAGTATTTTTCTTTTATTCTCTGGATTATATCTTGTGCATTCGCCAAAAGACACATTTTATTTTAGATTGTTTAGAAGAAAATAATTAAAAAAAAAATCACTGAACAGGAATTGGCAGATAATAGCTGAATTTCAAGCTAAAAGGCCTGAAGCCCTTGACTACCTGCCCCCAAACTGAACCTCCCACCCTCCAAAAAACAAAACCAAACCTTTGGGCTCAGCTGTGGCATTAAATACAGTCCGGGTTTAGGACTGGTGCAGAGCTGCATTACCTACTTTCATGGGGTGCGAATACACTTACAAATTAAGTCGACTTAAGCTTGCTTAAGTCGACTTACTTTAATCTGCGTCTACACTACAATTTCCTTAAATCAACTTAACCTGCTGCTGAAGTCAACTTAAGGAAATTTAAAGTCGACTTTATAAAACCTAGTTTAAAGTCGACTTTACTGGCTAAATCGACTTTATTAAGTCGACTTAGCCAGTGTAGACGTGAATTAGCCCTAAATCGACTTAAAGTCAACTTAAAGGGTCCCCAAGGCTCCCCCACTGCCCTCCCTGCCAAGGTGGCTGGCACAGCCACAGCCTGGCGTGCCCCCCCACAGGGCAGGACACAGCCCTGCCCACCCTGCCCCTATGCCCTGCCAGTGTCCCTGTCCTGCTCAGCCCCCATTGTACCCAGGTACAATGGGGCAAATGCTGAGCCCCCTGGCACCGTGGACCAGTTCCAGGTCCACCTAGCCTCTAGAAGTCAACTTAGGCGTCCAGTGTGGATGCTCTAAGTCGATTTGGCAAGGTCCCCTTTAAGTCGACTTAATTTTTGAGTATGGACACACTAAGTTGACTTAACAAAGTTGACTTAAAATAGACTTTGTTCAGTCAATTTAGCAAAGTCGACTTATTCGGCCAAGTGTAGACATAGTCATAGAGTTTAAAATCAGAAGGGGATCATTAGATCGTCTAGCTGGATCCCCTGGATACCACAGGCCATTCCTTTTCACCCTATTTGATGTATTCAGGTTTCCAGCCTGCACAGGGGTCTGCACCACTGTTTTTATTATTATCTGCATCAGCTAGGTTAAAGCTAGTATGGGCATACATATCCACCCTGCAATCCCACCTTCAACTGAGACATGAAAGCTGAATAGCTGTTTTGAAGTAACAGTCCTGGTGGGCATTCCAGTTAATCCAAATTATGGTTTTGTTAACAGACAGACCGACAGAACTGAGCAGCAGGACTTGCCATGGAGTACAATTCGGAAAGAGTCCCAATTAACAGGTTTCCTGGTTAAACCCATTCTGAGTAAGATGAGGGAGGTGTGTTTTATTCCCATTCTTTTAATCTCACTTCCACTGGCTTTTCTTTTGGTCTGCATTATACATTCATTTCGGCTATGATCTGAAATGTCAGAGGCTACGTAGTACAGTGGTCACCCTTAAAATCTTCCTTGTTTTGCCTCAGATTATGAGGTCCTGGGTTCTACACCTTGCCTTTGATATATTTCTAAATGGGACAGGAAGCCCAGCTAGATGGAAGGGGAGTCCCAGATGGCAGAGGAGTGTCCTGGTATGGAAAAGGATGAAGGCGGTGAAGTTGATAGCATTCCCACAGTACTTGAAAATTGGGATAAATTGAGATGAGTGGTCCAGAGAGAATTGACAGCACTACCATCTTACTGTTTTTGCCAGGAAGTGCTGGGAGGGCTGCAAAGACGTGTAATCAACCTCAGCAGAAAGAGTTTAATTCACATCATTTAACAGCCACCCCTCTGGCTGACTCTGGAATGAAGCTGAGAGGCACTGAGGATGGTTCTAGCCAGCCTTTGTGGGCCTGAAAGATGCTGACCATGGTAATATGTTGGAAGTTAGAGCTGTGGAACAAGGCCAATGGGGAGATCCACAGAGTTCAGATTGACCTTCAGAAGACACTGGAGAAGGGGGAAGAAAGGGATCTCTATATTGCTCTCGATCAGACAGAACTATTCTTGTTAACACAATCCAAACTAAAAGGACTGGCATTTTGCCAGTGTCCCAATGGCAGCTGCCTGATAATTAGATGCTTCCCCAGCAGGGAATATTACATTTCAAAAAGCCTATAAGAGGGTGGAAAAGCTCATCTGCATGAAGCCTGGGCAATCTTTGTCTTCCTCAGTTCTCTTCTGTTGACCAAGGATACAAAGCTGGCCAGAAACCAAAAGAAAATATCTCTCTATCCCCTAGAAGAATCTCCCCTACTCCTGGCAGAAGCTCACCATAAAAAGCCACTGCATTACCATAAATTCACTTCTGCCACAAATCACTTGACATTGACTTGTCAGTTGGCATGTAGGCACCTGTGCCTATTTGCTGAGAGGTTCAAAAAGGCCACAAGGAGATAGATACCTGAATCCCATGGAAAGTGAGTGAGAGACAGGAGTCTAACACCCTTAAACTATTATGAGATCTCCAAACATTAAACTTATTAGGACAGCTGCAGTGTTTACCCTGTCCAACCCCACACTTATTTGTTTAGTCCCACTGCGTTTGTCTCATTATATGTACAGACGAGTATGCTGTTTGGGACAGTGACTGCCTTTTATTCTATCTGTGTACAGTGCATGATATTATTGGGCCTGACTGGGGCCACTAGCCAATGCTATCACTAATATCATTTGAAAAAACAACAAACTAACAATTTCTTCAGGCATAAGCTTTCATGGGCTTACAATGTATCTGGAGAAATGGGTTGCAGCCCATGAAGGCTTATGCCCGAAGAAATTTGTTAGTCTTCAAGGTGCTACAGGACTCTCGTTGTTTTTGCTATATACAGACTAACACGGCTACCCCTCTGGAATGTAACATCATTTGGCTACTGATCCAAAATCCATGGCCTTCCACCAGCGTGGAAGGCTATAGATTGTTTTGGATGGAGTGGTGAGTTATAATTAGGCCAGGTGTACAATACAAAGATCAGTCGCATAAATGCGTCAGTCAGGGGGATGGAAAAACACATCCCCAACCAGTGTAGTTGCAGCTATATCAACTGAAGAACTCTTCTGTTGGAAAAGCTGAAGGTATTCGGGGAGGCAGTGTTACTATGCTGATATAAAAATGTCTTCTGCTGGTGTATACTATGCTTATACTAGGAGGCCGTACCGTATCCTGGTAACTCATTTGTAGTATAGACAAAACCTAAGTCTTTCCATTTCCTGCCTCAGTCCCCAAACAACCCAACCAAGATTTCATTTGCCAGCCTCTGATATTTAAAATATAAAATCAGTGAAAGATTTTGGAAAGTCAGTACTTTTCTGGTGGCACAAGTCTTATTTTGAGTCACCTGTAATGAATTGCCACTCACAGCCACCTCTGATAAAGATTCAGAGAACTTCACCCCCACTTGTTCCTACTCTGTGGATTAGTAATTTTATCTTTCAAGCATGCAGTTCCATATCAACATGATTTATGCAGATTTAACTTGTCTCAGATAGATGAACCTCTTCTTGACTATTCATTATAGCTTCTCATTAGTAACGTGAGCAGCTTCAATATGTAGCTTTGATCTGTAAGAAATAATGTATTTCTACCGTGTTAATTTACCCCATAAATCCAATCAGTACCTATAGACATTCAGCACAGGTGCAGAGGAAAGGCTGTTGTATAGACACACGTACACATCTTGCATCGAATACAGGGCTTTGTTGTGCGGGGAACGTGGCCATTTATTAATTTAGCTGTCTCCAGGGGTGAAGCTTTTATTTTCGGTAGGCCAATATTTATAACAGAGAGGTGCATAGGCACGCAAAGCCAGGATATTGCAATAGCACAGCAGTGCTCAAACTTGCATCGTGAAAATGTGGCTCAAAGAGTGGACAAAATGACACGTGGGCACGTTTGGATTACGCTAATGTCGAATGAAGTAAAAGCTGAGCACAGTGATGTGTATATATTATAGATTAATTTCTAGGAATCTGAGGATATTCTGAACCCCTCCCCCACACACACAACCCCAACTTTCCAACCTTGAAGTCCAACATCTTGACACTGTTCCTTTAAAGCCAAAGTTTACTTAAAGATCGAAGATTAATTGTAGGACTGGGAGGGACCTTGAAAGGTCCCCTGCACTTATGCCAGGCCAAAGTATCATTCCAGATCCTCCCAACAGCTGTCCGTCTAACCTGCTCTTAAATGGTTTAATTTTACCTGCATAATGCCACCGACCCCAGCCGAGTTACTTCTGACTTACACCAGTGCAAATGAGGAAAACCAGATCCTGTGGGCATGTAAAAGAGCAGCGAGGACATGAACAGCAGCAAAGCATATTTTAAAGCTTATGGACGAATCCTGGGTGTTTCATTACATCAAAACTAAACATCACAGCTAAACAACAAACATCCTGTAAAGGCTCAAGGGGCCTGATTCTCATCTCAGCTATTCCAGCTTTTCGAGGGCGTAACTGCAGGACTCCACTAGAGCGACGGACAGGTGACACTAGTGAATGAGGTCAGAAATAGTCATTACAGCTGACCTGATACCACTAGCCAAGACTTCCCTTGCAATCACCCCAGTATCACAAAGAACCCGATTCTGACCTCACTCACTTGGCTTTACACCAGTATATCTGCACTGGCATCAGAGAAGTTATATCAGACTTACGCCAGCATGGGTGATACTTGTCACCAGGCCCAAGGAATCTACAGGGGTTCCAGTACTGCAGAGACGCAACACTGGAGAAACCCTAATGGGGTTCCACTCCCTACAGATGTGCTGCCAGCTTTTGGTTCCACTCCCTACAGATGTGCAAGGCTCTTACTGTAAGAAACCAAAGCACTCTGAGGGAGAACTGTGCATCGAAATCATCTGGCACAGGAAGCCTAATTATATTTGTTTATTCAGCTTAGACTCATCCACGGTGTTTTTGTAAAATGAGTATTAGATTCTTGATTCACATTTCTGGGCCCCAAAAAGGCACTTCTAGTGGCTCTGATTTCTGCACCGTGCCCACATTGGCTGCACATAATTTGCATGCGCAGTTACGCCCAAGAGGCCAGTCATGCTTCCAACGAGATAGCTGTGCGCACGTTTTTATTGTGTATGTGCCAATTAAGCATGCAAATGTGAGCTCAGGTCTTCATTTCTCTGCCCATGTGTAGCAGTGTGGTGGAAAGTAACAATCTGATTAAAAACAAAGGTGACCTACCGTGCACATCCGATTTTCATTGGCTCCTGAGGGCTACATAAGAGGGGGTTCATTAACTGTTCACATTGGGTTAGATTCTAATCTTATTACACATGCGTGAATGTGGATAACACCCCCTCCGCCCCACACCCCTGGACTTCAGTGGCCACATTTAACTAATCTGGGTATCGGTGAGGGTACATTTATGGAAATCTGAGCCTAAGAGACTTGCCCAGCTTGACACAATGACTTAGTGGCAGAATCAGAAAGAGCCCAGGAGTCCTGATCTGCATAAACATCTAAAATAATGTTAAGGACAAGCTAGCAGACGTAGAGAGAGCAGATGGAAATTTAAAATAACAGCCATAATTCTGCATTCTGAATAAGCATACAAAAGTTCTTGTCATGAAACACAATTGTTAATGACAAAAAAAGGAGGAAGAAACTTCACGAATATGTTTTGTAGAGTTGGAAAAAAGCAGCACGTTGCAAAAAGGGAATTTTTTGCACTCCGGAAAATCCGCTGCAAAGCTCAGTGGCAGCGGTGAGCAAAGCAAGAATACACAGTGAATAGCTGGAAGGAACATTATCATGAGCAGTGAGAGGCACCGGTGGCTGTTTCAGACTTTGCCTCACGTACAGCGATAGGACACTGAGCTAAAATAGTACTGTTGTCTCCGGAGGAAAAGGTTGATTTTAATTTAGTTTTACTGTCATTTCAAATCAGAAGAGGAGCAAGTTCTGGCAGCGGTATAGACAAAGGAGGCTGGGAACTTTAGGGTTTGTAGACTGTCTCAGTGTTTATGGCAAACACTAGGCTGGCTGACACCGGAGATTGCATCAATCTAAATCACGATCCCAAAAAGAGAGGCCTGGTCCTGCTTCCCATGAAGCTAAAGAAAAACTCTTTGATTTCAGTGAGGGAGGGAGGCATATGTCCCATGCACACACAGAGAGAAAGATCACCAGACAGGCTGAATCTCTTTGCCAGCAAAATTTGCACCCACAACATTTGTACCTATATATATGTGTCCACAATCCAACTGCTGAGCCTCTGAGTAAAAGCACAAAGACCTATGATCAGAGGTGCTCCTATTCATATTTGCACCCACAATTCAGTGAATTGAATTCAATGCAATGAATAAATTGTACCCAGAAAGAGGGAGTCTGGGCCCAGCTAGCTGAAAAACCTCATCAAAAATATGCCTGGTACAAAATTCTTTACCAAATTTTTATTCCAACAGATTAAAGTGCCTGTATTCAAAACTAATCTCTCTGCATGAACTAAACCTCTTGACAACAGAGTGGGAGGCTGGGAGCGAGATGAAGGAGGAGGAGGGCTCAAAACTCTCAACAAAATTAGCTCACATTATGAATTTGCAGCCTGCAATGTTTTTGCATGAAATATGCTGGAATAGCAGTATCTTTACACAGATCACAAACAAAGCCATGGAGTTGCAGTGTTATGCAAATATGATGTTGTCTTGTGCTTGAGAGTTTATCCCACCACTTCAAATCTTGGGAGTCTGCTGCTTAGAGTATGTCTACACTGGGATTAAATCCTGCCTGGTTCAAGCCCAAAAGTCTATACTGCAAAGTGACCATTTTCTTCCCAGCCTCTAACTCTTTATTGCTTGGACTGAGAATCCCCTCTGAAGGCTGAATAATAATAATAATAGTAATAATAATAATAATAATAATAATAAACCAACTGCAGACAACTTGCTCCATATTAAAGTTTGGGAAGGGAGCTGTCAGCCTGTCGAAAGAAAGAGAAGCAGCCTCCAAAATATAAATAAATAAATATTCACTCTCTTCTGTGGCATTTCTATTAAACCCATGTGGTTTCTACACAGTACACAGTGAGATAAAGAATCATCATTTCTGTTGCTTGCAAGGGTGGGGAGGGGAATGAAGGGATCTTTTCTAAAGCCTCAAAGAGAGAAGATGACAATGTTGTTAATGATGTGCTGTGTCTCTTTTTCTGGCAAGACAGGAAACTTTCCATGGAGCTCACGCCAGTCCCCCCTCTTGCTGCTCTGCACCCACCCTGATCTGACATGCCAAAAGAGAATCAGGAGCTAGAGAGACTCCGAAAACACGGCCTGGGTCTAATGCGACTAATACAGAACCCAACCCTGTCCCTAACAACTTAGTACTGACTCCTTAAGCGTGCCTCCTAGAAAAATAGGACTTGCCAGATGGCATCAGAGACAAGGTTTGTCTGCTACAGTATCCTGTCTCTGACAGAGGCCAGAGGCCTCAGAAGAAACTAAAAGAAACCTTTATCTGGGAGACTGGGACACTTATGGAATATAATCTGCCTATAGGAAAAATGTATGTCTAACCCCAGTCAGTTTATGACTTGAAGGTTCATATCCTCTCTAGCTTCTTTCAGTCTTTCTAGTGTAACTGCAGATGTTAGCATTATCCATGTATTGGCTTTGATGGGAATTATTTCTAGCCTCTAGAAGAGAAATAAGGTCCTTGGATTTTCTATAGCACAGCTTCTTTATCTCTCTTTCTCTCTCCTTGCCACCCCCAATCCACTCATCACTTGAACATTCCTCGCCTCCTGCCCCAGATCAAAGATACAGGTATGCTTTACCCAGATGGTGCTAGCTAGGGAACCTCAAACTTTTTTGCTGGGACCCCCTTTTAAAATATTTCAGGCTGTGATGACCCCCTACCCCAAAAGTGATGACCGCCCCCATGCCATGCTACCCTTATCAGCATGCGCTGAGGCTGACACCTTACAAACCCCCATAATGACCTCAGGACTCCCTGAGGGGTCACCGGCTCTCGTGTGATAACCGCTGTGCAAGACCCTCCGAAAGGCCATCGAAGTCGGCTAACTGACTCACAAGCAACACAGAAGCTTTGCACAACTTCCTGGCCATGTTGCCACAGCTAGAGGGCAGATTAAATGCATGCCCTTCTTTCAATACCTCTTCCCTCCCAAACATTAATCTTGCAAAAACTAATAAATATTCACTCCGTAGATGTTCTTATGGGTACATCTGAAGGGATCGTGGTCTATCCCAGGGCATTCTAAGAGGAGAAAGAACTGGTTTGATAAATGTTCTTTTCAGGGGTGGCTGGTTTCCAGTAGTAGGTCAGTACTTTCTCTACAAGACTGTCCCTTCTGCAATATTGCCTAAAAGAAATAATATCTCTACACTGAGTATCCACCCTCCCTAAAATAGCCCTGCATACCTTTATCATTTATCTTAGAGTTTGATACTGCCACAAACCACCATATTACCTGAGCACCTTCCCCATCAAATCAATAGTCAAGCCCTTGGAGAACTTTGTGGAGCCTCTGAAACCTCTCCCTTTAAACTCTGCATGGGGTGGATAGGGTTTTTGTTCTGATTAATCTCCTCCTACGTGGGGTATATAGGTAATCTCCCTTCCAGTGAAGGATTTACCCCTCTGGCACTTTCAATAGCATTTTATTCCATCTAATTTAGAAGGAGGGTTTGTGGAGCTGAGCCATAGAAACACAGCAGTAGTAAGGACACGATTTAATTTATAGAACATGTAATGTTTGCAACATAAACCCATCCTTCCTGCAGTCCAGTCAGTAATGATTCCTCTCCATAAAGTAGGCAGCAACTCTACAAGGTAGGTCAAATGGATCCTGCCCTGCCGCCTAGAAACTCTGCTAATCTGGTCTTTCCTGGAAGTCAAACTCCTTCGTATATTTCAAAATTGCCCTCCTTCCTGGGAGCTGCATGATAGAAACTATCTCACTCTCTTTACCAATTTGTTCCTTCTGCCAGCTCGAGGGCCATATAGAAAAAGATGGATTCAACTGATTTTCAAGTTCCAAAAGGGGAGCCGTGTTAATCTAGTTCAACAAAACAAACAAGGAGTCTGGTGGCACTTTTAAAGACTAACAAATGTATTTACTGCATGAGCTTTCATGGGAGAAAATCCCACTTTGCCAGATTTTCTCCCATGAAAGCTAATGCAATTAATAAATGTGTTAGTCTTTAAAAGTGCCACTAGACTCCTTAACTGATTTACAGACTCCCTTGCTCATTCTCTGGATTAATGCCACATCAATGGCTCTTTAGAAGAGCCAATCAGAACCCCACGTGGTTGCCTCTTGGAAACTGCTCTTTGTGTCTCCCTCCAATGGCTCAGCAGATGTTATTCCATGACTGCTCAGCTCCCAAAGGGGCATGTAAGAACGAATAGCGTCATCTGACCAGCGACTGGCATCACCAACTCCGCAGACGGCCTCCATAGGAGCCTGATCCAAAACTCACTGAAGAATAGAAAGAGTCCCAATGGCTATGTCTACACTTGTTCAAATAAGTCGACTTTGTTAAGTCGACTTAGCATGTCTACACTGTAAATTTAGGTCGACTTAAAATCAACCTTGCCAAATCAACTTAGAGCGTCCACACTGGACACCTAAGTCAACTTGTAGGAGGTAGGTGGACCTGGGGATGGTACACGGTGGGAAGGGGGGCACCCAAGATGTTCTAGGGTACGTGGGGGCTGAGCAGGACAGGGGCAGGATACAGGAGCAGACTTAATTTACAAGTGTAGATGCACCCAGTGACTTCAATGGGATTTTGAATCAGATTATAGGTTGCTATAAAGCCTGGAGTTCTTCCTAAGGCAGGGTATGCTAACACCCAGGACATTTATAGATTGCCAAGTTATTGTCAGCTCCTATTTGCTATTTCCTACTTATCTTGGAGTGTCTCTTTACCCAGCAAAATTTGCTACCTCCTCCTGCCTTAGTGCACAGTGATGGTGGGAATGTAAATGCAAATAAAAATCAGTCATTTCAGGCTAGAAAAATCAACCTAATTGACACTAACTGCCCAAAAAGCTTGACAAGAGGCACTCCTCTTCTTAGTTAAGGCATCAATTAACTATATTTGGGTTTGATGGCTTGGTGCAGGCCTCCTGCCAAAAGCAGTCATTTTCTGGGAACCCAACAACTGTTCCTGTTCCCAGGGCCAATGAGTGAGGTCTGTCAGCAGCCGCCTCCTCCTCATTTTTATTTCTGATCTCTTGGAACGGAAGCATCCCTTCCCTCTCCTCCTCTCCCACCCACACACCCACATCCCAGATCTACTGCCATTCTTTCTGTCTGGCTGCATTCATGCAACTTTGGTGAAGCATGCTGTGTTCAGAGGCTGGGGGAGTATCATAGGCTGCGTCTACACTGGTAAAGTAAGTCAACTTAAGCTTGCTTGGTGTTATTAAGTCGACTTAATTTACCCTGCGTCTACACTACACTTTCCTTAAGTCGACTTAAGCAGCTTGCTTAAGTCGACTTAAGGAAAATAAAGTTGACTTAATTAAAATTAAGTCGACTTTATAACACCACCTTTCTATTAGACCTAAGGCTTAAGTCGACTCCCTAGAGTCGACTTAAGTCAGTGTAGACGTGGGGTAGCCCTAAGTCGACTTAGGGCTACCCCAGAGTTACACCAATGCCCTCCCTGCCCGGGGGGGGGGGCACAGGAGGAGCCTGGCATCCCCCCCCCCACAGGGCAGGGCAGAGCCCTGCCCACCCTGCCCCTATGCCCTGCCAGGGTCCCTGTCCCCCTTTGCCCCATTGTACCTAGGTACAATGGGGCAAAGGCTGAGCCCCCTGGCATTGGGCAAGGGGTGCCCCCCTTGCCCCCGTGGATCTCTCCTAGGTCCCCCTAAGCCCCTAGAAGTCGACCTAGGCATCCAGTGTGGACGCTCTAGGTTGATTTTTAAAGTTCCCCTTTAAGTCGATTTTATTTTTAAGTGTAGACACACTAAGTCAACTTAGTTAAAGTCGACTTAAATTACCAAGTGTAGACATAGCCATAGTGAGGCACACAGAGGTGCGTGTGTGAATTACTTTCAGAAGATTTATACCAAGGCAGGGGTGCTGGACCTTCTATGAGCTGGTCACTCTTCAGTCGTACTGTAAGATCCAGTTACAAACGGCCTCGTCTTCATGTGATGGAAACTGTGGGCACTGAAGACAACAGATCTAAACTGAGTTACCCCTTGTTAGGGTCTGGCCTGTGGACTTTATGGGCAAGCCTGTTCCGACCCTTTGCAAATAACTTTGTTAACTGACAGGTGGTGTCATGGGATAAGTGAACAACTGTAACTTGCGGAGGGGATAAGAGTTTACGCGTTACTGTGCTGTTTGTGCCATCTGATTATTACAGCCTAGTATCCCCAAGATATCTGCAGTCTAGGCATGGTGGAAGCTGCCGCATTAACATACAGATAAGGTATTTAGATAACAGGGGAGGCATGTGACATTCTAGGATGAAATATTGGGGGATTACAGAAAGTGTCTATTGACAATGACCTGCCTCTAGATGTGTCTATTAGGCTGAATCCAGTATAAAGCATTTCTATTAACGTCTTTTATTTTCCTGAAGCATCTTCTCTGTATGAATCATTCTATGAATGTCAAACTATTGTTAACTCACCGTTAGCCTCTAGTTTGAACTGCCTGATGCAGGTTAATGCCTGTCCATACTCCATCACCCAGTGGGATAGAACATGTCTGTTGAAGCTTTCAAGCCAATGCTTTTAGCAACATAAGAGAAAATAGGATGGAGCAATCGAAATGGCAGTAGAGAGCTCGGGGTTGTGTTCCTGGTTTTGACACTGATTTTCTGTGAGACTTCAGGGAAGTCATTTAAAATCCTTTCCCCCATCTATAAAATTGGGATAATAAAATTTGCCTCCAGGGGTGTTAATATTTGTAAAATGCTTCAGTCTCCTCTCCAGTGTTGTTTGTTATTTGTTGTTCCCATTTGTTTAATACCCAGATATGTTGAATATCTAGTAAGAAGGAATAGTTCTTTGCAAAGTGCATATGAGAAAAGCTGACCTAGCTGCATGAGAACAGCCAGCATTGAGTCTTCCTGCCTCCAAGATTCATAGTGTTCTACATAAGCACTGCCCAGAAGCTTAACTAGATAGAATTCATTATGGTTTTCTCTCCAGTGCAGGTGCTTTTCAAACCAGTGACTCTTCCAAATAGCAGAGGAACCACCAGAGATTTTGTCACCAGTTCAGGAAGTAATGCACCCAAAGCTATGCATTTGGGGAAGACTTGGCTTCCTAGAAGGACATCATAGAGTCATCTATTGATGTCTCTGCAGGCTGCAATCTCCTATAGTAGCATTCTAGGAATAACATAGCAACTGTCACTCATTCCCTATTCTGTTCAGCATATTTCAGGGAAGATGGGAAGACATCTATCAGAGGTCTTACGAGTCGCCTCCAAATTTCCAAGCTGTAATTACCAATCAGCCCCTGAAAAGCAGGGCATATCTCACTAATAGCTGTTAAGACTTATTCCTGGGGAAGGTGCAACTGGCAGAAAATCAAAGACCTGCTGGAATATCAACAATGGGGCTGCCCATTTCAGTTTTCAAATGAATACTAATGCAACAAAGGGCATTCCATACAAAAACAGCAATTAAAGGCAGTGCATGTTAAGTGCTGTGAAACTGAATATTTTCCACTTATGGTTTACAGTCCATAATTGCACTTTCTAATGGCTTTCACTGTGTGTTGATGTCAAAGACAAGAAGTGGGTGGGACAAGTCGCAGTGGAGGTGGCCTACTACCAGTTCATGGTATTCAAGCATGATACAGTTCCCTAGGGTGACCAGATAGCAAGTGCGAAAAAGCAGGACAGGGAGTAGACGGTAATAGGCACCTACATAAGACAAAGCCCCAAATATCAGGACTGTCCCTATAAAATCAAGACATCTGGCCACCCTACAGTTCCCCAAATGGTCTGTAGCAACAAGGCATCAGGCTATAGTCTATTATTGCTTCTCTTTTTGCTCCTATAGTATTCCTTGACATATATTTCAGAAGACAACAAGGAAATCTAGGGTTGGAGGCTGCAAAATCTGCACCGTTTTAAGAACATGGGTAGTCCCGTTGGCATTAGTGGGACTATTTACATACAATGAGTTAGATACACACACATAAGTGTTTGTAGAATCATGACCTAAAGTAGAAAGAAATCCCCAGATATCCAGGCAAATTATTATGAATCACAGTAGCCATATATCTTATGTATTCATTTACTACTAAAAAGGTCACTATAATATGTTCAACACACCCGCTATCTCAAGATGCTTCTTAGCATGTATCTTGCCCTATGAACAAATTTTCATAGGTCATCCCTTTCTTATGTTAAGGTGACCACTATTACATGCTCAAAAAAAAAAAGTTGCCTCTAATTTGTCATTAGTTTGAGAAGAACAATAAAAATGTTTACGGAAACTCAAGTCCCAATATGGAGGTGCCTTTGAAAACCATTCATCCAGATTTGTTCAAGATTAGCCATTTTTCAAGTATTTATTGGTATATATAAGGGTTTTTATGACTTATTCCAACTATCTTTCAGTTATACAGTATGGACATCCTAGTGCCAGTCACTTTTTTTCTATTTTCCCAGTCATTAGGGATGAATCCAGACAGAAACACTGGATCCTTTCAGATTTAGGAGTGGTATGAATACAGATCCAAAGAGCATGGCTGAAATCCACCCCTGTAATCTTCTGATGAAGAAAACTGGAACAGAACAAACTTGGGAGCCTGGATTTGAATCTGGTTCTGGAGTCACATTTTCTGTCTTAGTCTTATATCTGCAAATCAATGAATGACAATATTTGGTGGCAACGAAAGCATGCAAAGTGCGTAATAGAGCTAAATGACTACAATGTATCAAAAAATGCCAAGAACAAATTTTCACTCTGAATCAACTTTATAGTTTATTTATAATCAATATGAAGGGTGGGGAGGCGGAGGAGAGAATAAAGAAAAAGAACAACGGCATGCACTCTGAACCAATGGCTCCAAGTCAGAGACTGAAGGAGAGGCCAAAATTAAAATAAATTCAGACATACATAATAAAATTTAGAGATACATGTAGTCCCTTGGTCATCCAAAGTAGAACAAACTGACTGAGAAGAAAGCAACGCATTCAAAAGTATAGCAGACCCCATTGTAAGAACTTTACAGTGCACTGGGAGTTTCAGAAAACCAGGTCCTATGTATCCATTATCTACTAAAATAGTCTAGGCCACAGGTTATAAACATTTGACTAATTTTAGAAGGAAGCCATTCTTATCTCTGAAATTAACATACATTTGATTCCTTCCAATGTTACCTACAACTTTGCCGGAGGAACAGCCTTGCCTGAGTACATAAAGAAACAAATTCAGCCTTTAACACTGAGGTCTCAGTTGTATCCACCCCTATGTGGATGCACAAAGCAGGAAAGGCAGCAGGAAATCTGCCTCCTACTAACACACGTCCACTGGGGTCAGGAACATCAGCAGCCCTTGCTCTCAGAACGGTTCATCCCACTCCCACTGAAATCAGCGGGAGTCAGTCCATGGACTTTAATGAGACTTTCACCAAGCCCAAAGGTAGAGCTGCTGCTTACATTCGATTCCTTGAAGCCTTCCCCGGAGGAAATGAAACGTCCTTTGCTCATCCCACATCAAACAGTTATCGCACAAGCCTTTGGATACTCATTGAGCACTAGCTGTACATTTTAAAAGAGCATCTACAGTTGCCACCACCCAAGATTGAACTTCCTACCAGAAACTAAAGCCTTGGAGCTTACAATAACAACTCCCACTGGTTTCAATGTGGCCTGAATTTCACCCCAATGTCTTAACCTCCCTCAGGGAAACCAACCAACCTTACTTACAAGAGAATAGTAGCCATTTTCAGGGATTGCTTTCATCTTATAATTGTTTTTCATCTTTTCAATTTATAACCACTAAAACAAAAGACAGAGGTGAAATTAAAGGGGGGAGAATGAAAGAAAAAGTGTGGGGAGGAGGGCTAGGAAGGAAAAATATTGATTCAAAAGAAAAAAATGAACTGTAACAGATATATCAGAATTTCAACATCAGGGCTCATATTCTCCAATCAGCATTCACATTAGCCCATTACTCCTTGAGACATCCTAGCAAAGCACCTCCAGAAGTTATGTGTTAGTTAGGAAGAGATGGGTGCCTGAATATGGTCCCACTTATCTTTGGTCTCAAAATGGATGTCAAAGATGCTGACATACGCATTCATATACTCAGAGGAGTTAACACTGTAGGTCACCTAAAATCAAATTTAATGGTCAGGTCAGGATGTGAGATTACCCTGAGAATGTTCATTTAGAAGCCGCATTGCAATTCACATAAGGCAAACGATCATTTGGAAGAATACGTGAATTTCCGATTGTTGATGCTGCTGAGTTTAAGATGTAGGAAAAAGACAGCTGTTTCCTCCAGACAATATCAATTAGAGATCTGATGCTTGATCTCACTTGTCTTAATTATAACCTTTCATTAGTCATCTACACAAAAAACAATTATAAAATAGGCGATCCCAGCAGAAGACATGAATTTGACAGCAAATTGAAAAAAAAAAATAAAGGAACAAAATGGAATAATAATCTGAATGAAAAGCTTTTCCTTTCAGTTGCTCTCTTGTTATAATAGGCCACAAAAATTTAAAAATCACATTCTCTTGAATAGCAATCCATGACTTTAAGCATTTTACAGCAATTGTTTTGTGCATTGAAAATTAAAATGAATAGCTAATTTGGGGTTTTGTGACAGGAGGAGTCAATTACATTAGTACATGTCAAACACCATTCACATTCACCATTCGCTGTTAATATCATATCTTTGAAAGGATTTCATAGTCAGAGCTTTTTATTGTCTAACCTCCTTTGGCTTATAAAGAGGAGAAAAACTAAGACCACAGCCTAGCCACATGGCCTGGACCCTGGAGGCAGTCATAGAATCATAGAACCATAGGGATGGAAGGGACTTCATGAGGTCATCTAGTCCAACCCCCTGATAAAAAGCAGGACCACTCCCACTAAATCACCCCACCCAGGGTTTTGTCTAACCGGGCCTTTAAAATCTCCAAAGATGGAGATTCTACCACCTTCCTAGATAGCCCATTCCAATGCTTCACCACCCTTCTAGTGAGAAAGTTTTTCCTAATAACCAACCTTGACCTCCCCAGCTGTAATTTGAAACCATTCCTCCTTGTTCTGTCCTCTGGTACCATCGAGAACAGCCTACCTCCCTCCTCTTTGGAGCACCCCTTCAAGTAGTTGAAGGTTGCTATCAAATCTCCCCTCAGTCTTCTCTCAGTCAGCTATAGACATATGAGGCCTCATTAGGTGGGGTTCCTTTGCAAAATTCATATTGGATCTGGATTTCAAGATTTGGTAGAAGGTTCTCAGGATTACTACTGCAAGGTTTGCTGGACTATTTTGTCTTCTCTGGGTTTTCTAAAAACTTTCATGGAGTGATGTCAGTTTCTCTCACATAAATTTCCCTAGGGCTGAACAACCTGCCATAGTGAAAAGAAAGGCAATTTGCCAGCTGAACGAGACTCCGATTTCTTAAGAGCTTAGTTATAGCACCTATTCGAGAGTTTCACTAGGAGAGAGTCATGTGACTTTTCCAAGACTAGCTGAATATTCTCTTAGGGAAAAGAAATAAAGTCGAATGTTATTTTCTAACCTTACTAAGGCTGTAAATATTGTCTTGTGGAGATTAAATCATTCAATTGGAAAAGAGCAGTAATTATTTTTAACGTCACTCTCTGTCTCTGTTCAATACACACGCACGCACGCACGCACGCACGCACGCACGCACGCACACACACACACACACACACAAGTATAGTAGAGATAATGGCTTCCAGGTAAGGAATAGAATAGAACAGATTAGAAATAAAGCAAAAGTCTTCCCTCCTTTCGTTTCTTGAATATTTTAAGATGAGCAACTCAGAATTCTGCTGTGCAAATCTAATAAGAACTATTATATTCTACTAGAATCCAACATTTCCAGCTGTTGAAGCAAAAGAGAAACCAGTTTTTCATTTTATTTATCTAGGAGTGCATTATACAGTATTAAATGGCAATCTGTGTAGGGGTTCTGAATTAGCTTTACTCAGTCTCTGAAAGTGAATGAGCAGAAAAATCTTCTGAAAGCCAGAGATATGTTGTTGCAGAGTAATTCGTCTCTCTGGATTGTTGGCAAACCTACAGCCTGATTCGACACCCACTGAAGTCAACGGAAAATTTCCAATGACTTTAATGAATATTGGATTGTGCCTCCAGTAACCATTTGAAAGAAGAGGTAAAGAAGCAGGATGCAATTCAGATGCTTTGCTAGTATTTGATGGCAATTTTCTGTGCTTAGATTTGTCATCCTTGGGGATTGTGCTGCTGTTGTGCTATTGATTTTTTTTTTTCTCTAGAGAGACTGTGTAGAAAGAACTGAAAACAAAAGATTAGTTTTGCAGAATCCCAGCAGCACAGACAGCTGGGACTAGGGATGCTTTCTGTTGAAGACTATAGAATAAGACATCCTGCTTGTTGTGCTGAACTAGACTAACACGGCTACCCCTTTGGAGCTATTGAATAAGAAGGTAATGTAAAAATAGCTATGCTGAGTAAGACTAAATGATCCATCTAGCCCAAGATCCTGTCTTCTGACAGGAGCCAGTGCAGAGGCTTTAGGTGAAAGAACAGAACAGGACGATTATCGACCAATCCATTTCTTGTTATCCAGCCTCAACTTCTGTGAGTTAGAGATTTAAGGACAACCAGAGCACAGTGTTGAGTCCCTGATCATTTCAGCTAACAGCCACTGAGGCACCTATCCTCCAAGAACTTACTAAATCTTGTTTTGAACGTATTTGTACTTTTGCCTTTCACAACATCACTTAGCAATGAGTTCCATGGGTTGACTGGATTGTGTGAAGAAATACTTCTTTGTGTTTGTTTTAAACCTGTGGCCCATTAATTTCCTTGGGTGACTGCTGGTTCTTGTGTTACATGAAGGATCAAATAACATTTCCCTATTTACTTTACCACTCGTGATTTCATAGACCTTTATCACATCCCTTAGTTGTCTCCTTTCTAAGATAAACAATCCCAGTCTTTAATCTCTCCTCGTGCAGAAGCTGTTCCAAACTCCTAATCATTTTTGTTGCCCTTCTCTGTCCCTTTTCTAATTCTAATCTGTCTTTTTGAGATGGGATGACCACAGTCAAGTCTAATAAACAGTAAATAGGTATTAAGCAGATGCAATATTCTGGTTTCATAGACTCATAGACTTTAAGGTCAGAAGGGACCAGTACGATCATCTAGTTTGACCTCCTGCAAAATGCAGGCCTCAAGACCTCACCCACCCACTCTAGCAATAGGCACCGAATGCCAATATATGTTGAAGGCACTCAGCGCATTGCAGGGCAAAGAGCTAAGCGCTGAGGGAAGAGATGAAACAAAGAGCTGTGTGATTTGATAGTGAAGCTGAGCGCATGGACTGTTAATGTTATAATTTTTGCATGGAATTGTTCTTTGATTTTGTCTTTATTTTATGTCTTGAGTCTAAAACTTTTGGTCATTTTTTCACTCCAGAAGAGCAGGATTTCTCATTGAGCTTCTGGTGGAGAGTGGATATTAAGGAGAGATTGGAATGATACAAGAGAGGACATTATGGATCAGGCCAAGGAGGTGGAAAACCATCAAAACATTCAGATGAAAATATGTCAGCCTGAATATATTTTAAGAACCTCCAATGCCCACTACTGTGAACAACTAAGCACACGCCTCATACAATAAGTACTTTCTGAAGTTAGCAAAATACAGGGTCATTTTGGATTCTCAGATGAAGGAAGTTCTAAATCCCACAACCTTAGACACAAGTGAGAGACATTTACTGCATGCAAGCAACTGTATTTTATGTGTTATAATTCATATGATATGAGATGGCCATAATTCTAGCAATACTTTGCCTTTTATAGTGTCATTTCTAAAGTGCTCACAACTCACCTTAATCAAAATCTCTCCCTGAAGTAGGAGTTGTATTAATTATGCAGCTGGTGAAAACTGAGACAGAGGAATTAAATAATACACCGAAGGTCACAGAGCACATTGGTGGCAGAGCTGGGTAAAGTACGCAGGCATCATGCCCTTGGATTCAATCATTTACCCTGCTGGAAGGACTACATTTGGGGTGAACTCTGCACAGACCGAATTCTGTAACATTTTTTTAAAATGTCTATTATTTCTACTCCTTCAGTATTTTTTTTAACTTGGTCCAAGGGACTTTTGCCATAAATGAAAAATATTCTAAGGAAACCCCTGATTGGGGGGGGGGGGTGTTGAAATTTTTCAAAGAAAATGGGTGAAACTTATCCCTAGCTTAATTGTAAATTGGATTGGAATGCAGTAAGGCCATACCAACATCTTCGAAGCATTTTTTTCAAGCTCTGACTATTTCTCAGCTACCTAATGAATGCTATTCAACCGTTAGAAGCAGTGATATTCACAGAGTATTAGCTCTTTTAACTTGAAAGCCCTAATTTATTTTGCACTTGTTCTGTATAATAAATCTGCATTCAATAAAACTTGCATTAAGGACCGTTCCCAAAAGGCTCAAGTGACTTTACCTAAAGCCGCCACAGTTACAATATCGCTTGTGTTCATGTATACTTGTCTCCTTGCTTTAGCAATGCCCAGCCTCACCAGGAACACGTTTTGATGTAGAATGAGGTGTACCATGGGCAGGTATTTTTGGGAAGTTTTGGCAATGCATGTGGGGGTATGAGTAGCAAAGGGATGATTGGGACTGTGTGGTCAAGTTTCCATCGAGCAGTTTTCTCCATCCTGAAACACTATCTTCATCCCATAATTTTCACACCTCATTTAAAAATCCTACAAACCTATGCAGGATTTGTCCCTGTTGGCCACCCTCTGACAGGAATATGGAGACTCCACGGCTCTGCACCATTGTCATGAGTGATGCCAGCATTGGAGGCATGATCCTCAGTATTTGCAGAGCCTTGAGAAATATGCTGATTTCCTGGAGGGCAGATTGCTGTGGGACATAGCAAGAACTAATTCAAGATTGTTGGGGACATTCACAGAGCCCTGACAAGTGGAATTGCATCGTAATGCAGGCTTGAGTTGAGAAGTGGTGACTGCAGAACTTTCGGATGCACCAGACCACATTCCTGGATTTGTGTGCCTAGCTCACCTCAGCTCTCCAGGGCAGGAACACCATTGTAGCCCTGCAACGTAGATGTTACCTTCACCAACAAGAGGGAATCTCCTCTTGACATCAGTAATCCATGTCCCCCAGAGGCCAGCGTTAGCTAGGTTGATGGAACGTTTTGATTATCATTTTCTCAGCTGGCTAGGTACCACATTTTGAACGTATCTCATCACCATTTGATTGACTTGTTTATTTTATCTCAGATCACAATTGATGTCATTTGACACCTATTACTAAAAGTTTATATCAGTTTATTGGTTATGTATTCCCTCACTTGCATAGCTGAGATATTTTCTGTCAAAAAACCATTGATCTCAGACTACTTGGCTATTCTAACCAAGGGACTGCTTTATTGCTGTTTTTTATAGCCCATGTGAGACAAGAAACAAATGAAGTTGTTTTTTTTCATGGCTGCAGATTCATAGATAGTCCAGCTCAGTTACTCCTTAAGAGATTTTTCTCTGTCTCCCAGATCCTTGACTAATAAATAGTTCTTAGGGCTACTTTGTTCACTGTTTTGATAGAATGTCTAGTTTTGCATGAAAACCCCTCTGACATATGCACATTTTTGCATATTTTTATGCAAAAGGCCATTGTGTCTTGGTGGGGATGGAGAGGGGATCTGTTTTTGCTTGGAAATTGGAGACTTTTTGCTCAAAAACTGGCCCATTTTTTCTCCACAAGTAAATAGGCTAATATTTTCAAATCTGAATCACTAAAATTAAAGTGGCTTTGTTCTCAAAGTTGCTGACTGTCCACCACTCCCAATGTAGTGAATGGGAACTGGAGGTATTTCACAGTACAAAATCAGGACAGTCTTATTTAAAGTTACTTGTCTTTAGCCATGTTAGGCTCTGGTCCTGCAAAAACTTACGCTCATGCTTAAAGTTACATAAAGTGAATCATTCCTTTCACTTCAATAGGACTACTCATAAGGAGAAACCCTGACCCTATTGTAGTGAAAGAGAATTTTGTCATTGACTCCAGGATTTCACTTTGAGTGTGTAAAGTTAAGCACGTGTGGAAGTCCTTGAAGAACGGTGGACCAAGTTTGCAAATTTGGCCCTAAGTGCCTTACCAAAATTTTCCACAAAAGTAGGACCAACTTCACATTCAGAGTGGCAAAGTTCAAAAAGGAAGGAGGTGGAGACTATTCAACACAGAGGCAGGGCCACCAGAGCCAACTTCCTCTAACATTTGCCCACCCCCAAAACCTCATGTGTACAAGACTGCAATGTATCCTACACAGAGTTATGCTCTGTAGTGCACAGAACCTGTGACGGAAACGCACTTACCTGAGTTCTCAGAATTCTGCCTTCTTCATGAAGAGGAATGATATCAATTCCACTTCATTCAGGGTCCTCCACAGCCGCAGAAAAGGAAGGTAGTTTTCTCATCAGAGAGAAAAAATACCTTAAATTTGGGGAACACCTTTTCTCTCTCTCAAAGACATCTTGTTCTTGGAGCTACTGGTGCGGCATTGGATACCATTAGAACTGGATGAAACATTTTGACCAAAACTTTTGAGCGGGGGGGTGCGGGATCATTAAAAAAAGCAGATTTGACAACACCGAAACACTTCTTGATTTGGTGTCAGTTTAACCGTATTGTTGCATTAGAAAAAAATTCCCCCAAAACCAGTTTCATTTCAATGTTTCTGAAATGAAAATTTAGATGTTTCTATGTGAAATGACTTTTTGTTTCAAATTTTCCATTAATTTAAAAAATTTAAAAGGTTAAGTTCAAAATCAAAAAGAAATGTTTCAGTACAGATTGATTGAAGCGCTTTGTTTAACCTGAAATGATTTTTTTCCCAATGTAACTGCCAGTGAATGAAAAAAATCCATGATTCACCCAGCTCATGGTACCATCCATCAGGAAGTCTGTTTAAATCAGTTTGGATATCCTCCTTTCGTCGTGAATGTGTGTGTGTTTGGTGTGGTTATTTTGTCTGGCATCATCTTAATATTTTCATTGAAAAGATTTGCACCAGTCACTTTCTAATCCCAGTCAAGAAGTTGGTGACACAATAGTTTACTGTGTTTTGTGGTTCCACTCTGTTCCTTTGCAAATATTGAATAAAAATATAACCAGTACAAGTCAGCTTAACTGAAACTCCACAGGTAAGGAAGGCATAGCAGTGGGTGTAACAGGACAGAGTGGATATTCTTATGAAGAACTCTGTGAGAGATGATAATTTACATTAAGTCTGAAGCTGGCTATGGTATTTTTGGTATTTTCAGCTTCTCATTTTCACGAGCATCAATAAAACAAACAAACAAATTAAAAAGTAATGGAAGTTTGGGCTTATGTGGGGGTAGTATTCGGCTGCTTTTTTCATCTTGTCTGGTGAACGGAACTCAATCTTTAAAATTAAAAACATCATTTTCAAAAGTAAACACACATCTTTCTCATATTTTCCAGAAGCTGCTGATTCCTGTATATTCGCACCTAGCCACTTTCTTCTATAATGAATGTGGCATTTTCACCCCTGGCACATTTCAGTTCAACAGTTGATCATGCTAACTCTTAACACCTGGATTCCCTACCCCATTACCAAGCACAGTAGAATAGCGAAGTAACTATTTACAATGATTTTTTAACATCTGTGGAATATTTACCCAGCAGTCACTAATTACAGTGCTGTAATAGATCATGAATGTATCAGTTCTCACAGCTCTTATACCTCTTTCAAGACTACAATGATTAGACAAAGCTAACAATTTCTTAGGAAGCAATTTCTTTTACTGACTTGAACCTAAACACAGCACACTCACCTTATCATTTATTTTATCACTCTGCAATGCTCCAGCTATTTCACCTCTCTCATTAAACATAATAGTCCAATTAGAACCCATTTACTGATGATTTTCATTTAACTAATACAAAATTTCCCAGCATATTTCTGCCCCCATGACTTCAGTCATATAACTGAATTGGTGTTTGGGCTGGTATAACTGCTGCATGATAATTGATTGTGATTATTTGGGGAATCTGTCTGCACAGCTTATGAATTCTGGATGATGTTTATGAAGTTGTTATTCTGAAATGCTGTATTTTTGAATGCGTCTAAGTGAATGAGAAATCCACCCGTTGTGGACATGGTCTCTAGCACATGGGTTCTCAATCACAGTGTTGGGACACATGACTCTGTCGCCACACAGCAGTAAGTGTGTCGTGGAGTGCTGAGGAGATGGCTGGATTAGGCCTGGGGGCAGGTGGGCTGGTGTATCCTGTTGGGTTGCAATATGCCATCAAGTGTATCACGACCCTCAAAAGATTGAAAACCACTGCTCTGGCACATACCCATCAGACGAGGGGCAATGGAGAGTCATGAAACTTAAGAACTGTTCTCTGCACTGAATAATGGATATGCTAAGGAGGATGTTCAAGTTGGGAAACCAGGTCATCCAAAACAAACGGAGTCCTGTGGCCCTTTTAAAGATTCCATTGCCAGTTTTATGTTGAGCCTGCTGGGCCATGATTCTGAGACGGTAGAGTAGGTTGTACAGATACCAATGCAGTGCAGGTCTGATCAGTGATGATCATCAATAAAGCTCAGGGCTATTAATTTTCAGGGCCTTGATTTAAGTGCTCCCAGGAATTGGTGACACAACAACACATTTCGTTTGTTCTTCTTTAGCTGGATCAGACCAAAAGCTCCAACCCTTTTTTATTATTAACTTTGGTGGGCAAAAGCATCAGATGGACTTACTGCGCTGCAGAGCTATTAAAATGACCTTCACACTCTACAATTGGAAATACATTTTGAAAGCTGCAGGAGCTATGAACCCTAGTGTAGGTGCTTTCAGCCTATTAAGTACACAATTTTTAAATTATTTTTCTAAGTCTTGCCATTTGACACCTCTATAGTCCCCAGCCTCTCTCTGTTGCGAGTGTGCAAATGCAAGTCTCAAGGGAAAAGTTCTATTGGGGACTTCTCCACTGACATGTTCAGGGACATATCCACAAACCAGCTGCAAATCAGGAGAAGGGACCCTCAAAGTGTCAGGGAAACAATGCATGCAGCTGTTGCAAGCTTAAAAGATGCTTGATTCAGTTTGTTGTTGGTCTAATTTAGGTATTATCTGCAACAGCAGCTCCGCATAATATATTAATTATTACTGCAAAGAGGGAACTTTAGGCTATCTTCCACCTCCTGGCAGCAGTATCCAAAAGATGCTTGATGGACTTCACCCTTAATTTACACTGATCAGATCCCTTCATGGAAGTCTTAGTAGAGAGACCAAGAACTGAACAGACCAAGAAGACTAACCTATCCTCTCAGTCTCAACCCTAGAGAGGGGAGGTTTGGTTCTCTGGGGGATCTCTGTTCACAGTTCCTGGTTTCATTGACACGTCATGGGTCCCTTCTCCTCATTTGCAGATGATTTATGGGTGTGTCCCTGCACATGTCCACAGAGAAGTCCCCCTCCAGGCTTTATTCTTGAGGATGTAACAGAAAGAAACAAGAGTCTTTGGAGAACCAAAGAGAGGCCCAGCTCAGCCTTTTTACTTATTCAGAGCAGCACTCTGCCTCCATCAGCTAGTCAGAAGATTCCCACAGCACAGCATAAGCCCTAGGTGGCTCACACAGCACTTTGCACCCAAGTGCTTATGCCTGCAAATCTTGTATTGTTCAGAGAAGTGTTTTTTCACCTGCCCCGCGAGTGACAAAAATTTTGCCGGCATAAGTGCTAGTGCAAGGCCTAAAATCTGCCTCTCGGATATTTGGGTTTTTTCCCCAACATCTGCAACATCCATTAAGAGCCCTGTGAGAAAAAAAGTCTTTAATAACTGATTTTATTTAGCTATGGGTCAGAGATGCAAAATTCAAATCCAGATTTCAAACACCTTCAAAGGGCATTTCGCAGCCAACATTTGGGTTGTGGACGGCCCGTTAGTATACCCTTTTTCATTTGACAAAGTTTCTTCCAGGAACACTTTTTTTTCTTCATCTTTTTTTTTTGAAAAATCATCAACTCACTGACCTGCAGGGCTGAGTAAATGAGTGGAATTCTCCATTTTTGGAAATAAAGGTTACGATAACAATGTACCTTAATTGATTCAGATATTACCTATATCTCTTTTATTATCCCTTCAATGAGGCTCTTAATAATTTTTTAATGCTCAACCAAAACAGAGAGAATGTGAGGTTGTAAGCCTTGGTGAAGCATCCTGTAACTGTATTTTCCACCCGTCTACTTGATTTGGAAGGCATTTCCACACGCATGGAAAATATGTACAGTGTAAAAACACTTATTTATCAATGACACTACTTTGAATAGTTGATTATTATATTTTCTAGTTAGCTCTGGTTTTACTGGTGATTTATTATATAATATTTATAGCCAGGCATTTTGCCTAGAGGAAGTGTGACTTATAAATAAAATTTACTCTAGATATGCCCACAGACACAGAGATTTCAAACAGAGCTCTGAATTAACAGAGACTGTCTCCTTGGCCCTGAGTTCAAAAGTATCTAGGTGCTTAACTCTCTTTTATGAATAATCTTTGAGTATCTGGGCCTGCTCTACTCTTCCCGCTCCACTCTGCCAAGATCTGCAGCCAAGTGTCTCTGTGGCTAACAAAGTTGGCATGCATTGACATTCAACTGCTTCCTCTCTATGAACCTGAACCAAATCCCATTTTAGTCAAAAGGAAGTTTGCCAGTGCGTTCACTGGGTTTTGGAAAATGCTCTATGGGCGCTTTTCCATCAGCGTGAAGTAATAGGTTTCTCCTTTCTTTAAGGGTTTGTTGTTGTTTTTTTTAAATGGAGAGAGATATAATGTGAAAGAACCCACCAGAGCCATGAGATCTATGTGATCAACACATGCAAAGCCATAATTCCTTCAGAATAGGCCCCATGGTGGGATAATCAGGGCTGTTGCAGGCTTCCCAATTAAAATTAAGTAACATTTATTTGGTTCATTCTTAGTCATGCTAATCTCTGATATACCCAGACTGCGGGGGCTCTGCTAGAGGCAGGGCAAGGGGAGAAATAACAAGCTTCAAGCTTTGAACACATTCATTGTCTGAAAATGCTAAAACGTTTTCAGACATTCTCTGTTTGAAGGCTGCCTGTTGCAGTTTTCAAGTTAGAAAGATCAGCACCTGAAAATAGAGTGGCAAAATGTGAAGAAACAACAGCTCCTATTTTCAGTAGCCTCCATGTTTTTGCACCCTTAAAATGGCCTGATTCTTTAAGACATGGAGGACATGGCCTGCTCCAGAAAAACGTACACCAGCAGAACTCTGTTGATCAGGTGAGTTGAAGGAAACACACCCATAGCCGGCAAAGCAAGGCTGAGAAAACCACCACAGGGGATACAGTTATACTGGCAGAAGACTTCGGTCAGCAGAGCTAATGTTATTCAGGGAGGTGATGTTCCTATGCAACCAGAACTTCTCCTTCTGTCAGCATACACTATGTCCACTCAAGGAGGTTATGGAGCATAGACATAGGCCAGCGTTTCTCAATTGTGGCCATCACAGGGCTTTTCTTGCGCCACAGGCTCCTGAATGATGATGTGGGTGCAAGGGGAGTAGTGGCTTTTTCTCCAGAGCCACCAGATGAGAGGTTGGGCCCCAGAGAAGGAAGCAGTTGGTGTGAGTACCCTGTCTTCTTGGGGGCAGTGGGACTTGGGCTTTTAGCTTCAGCCCTGGGATGGCAGGCTCCGGCTCTTGCTGTCTCCCGTTGCCTCCCCATATACCCCCCCGTTGGCCCCACTGCATCCCTAGCCACCTCCCCATCCAGGACTAATTTGTTCTCTGGCTTGATGGGGGTGAGTAAGTCTGCTGTATTTGTATGTTTGTGAGTATCACTTTTCACTGCCTCCCAGCTAGCTAGCAGGCCTACTACCTATCAAGTCTTTTTAAAACAGGGCAATCAAAAGCACTTTGTTTATGCTTCTATTCTGTTTGGGCCCAGTAAAGAATAGAGAAAAGAGCACATTTTTTTATTATTGAGTTTGCAAACAAAACACTACATAAATAAATTGCAATGATTTGGATGTGTATAAGTGTATATTTATTTGTTTTTCCTAAAGTTAATTAAGTATTTTAAGAAAAATTGTCAGAGCAGCCGGCGGCAGCAGCTGGTGGCCGCACTCTGTAGCTAATTCAAATAACAAGAGCAACGAAGTCGTGGCGGCAGGGACAGTAACACCCACTCATCAAGACCACCTGGGATCCTTGGTACATATTCAAGTGGCCATGCTGTAGTTACACTCCTCTGGCCAGGTCAGCACTTAAAATTTAGGCCAACATGGTTTCTATGCTTAGGAGGCATGATAAATCCACACCCTTGGGTGCCATAGCTATTTTAATATAACCCCCAATGTAGATGCAATCAGGGAATGGAAGAATAATTCCGTCAATCAAGCTACCATTGCTCGGGGTGGTTGCGTTCCTACACTGACAGAAAAATGCCTTCTCCGTTTGATGGAATTTGACTACATTACAGGGTTATGCAACATAGATACAGCGTCATAGCTATCCCAATCTTGTCTCCGTAGTGTAGCTAGGGCCCAAGTGGCATGCTTTAGTTCAAAAAGATGCACCTGATGTGCCTTTAATAGCCACACACACAACATGCACAAAATTTCTTCAATAGCCAAAAAATGAAGTTCTAATTTTGTTCAAAGTATGAAGACATGGTGTTCTAAACCTGTGACAGAAATAGTTGTAGCCATATTGCTCATCCCAGAAAGCTGATGCTTCTGAAGAGGATGCATATTTCTGAGTTGTTCAAACTGAGAACTGTTATGAAATGTCAAATTGTACAGGACTCTTTCTCCTGAGGAATTTAACTTGCTTTGGCAAAATGCTGAGCACCCCAACTCCCACAAATTATTAGAATTTTGTTTTTGATTTTATCCAGAGAAAGAATGGACTCTGAAAAGGGCAGGGGAAAGTGTAAGAAAAAAAATATGAATGTCTTACATTGTCAATGTCTGTTTAAAAGGATTAGTAAGAGTCAAGCCCTCATAGAAAGAGGGGGGGAAACAACTGTCAATAGGAAAAACCTGTCCAAAATTAAAAATTCTAAATATGGTCATAATTGATAAAATGGCTATCACAATGTTATTGTGCTTCTTAAGTGTTTCCCAGAAGCTCTGAAAGTGCCAAGAAAGTATAAATAAAAATACAAAGAATGATAATTCTCTTCAATGGAAATAGAAATAGAGTAAATACTTGAATATGCATACCCTTACTGTCAAATTAACATTTTTTAAAAAAAAATTTGCATGCTATTGTACTTTCAGAGGTAGCCACACATTTTTCAAGTACACACAGCTTTATGTTTCAAATGTAACTTCTTTTTTGTCCTCAGAACTTAGTGACATAAAAATTGGTATCTAGACTGACACGATTCCTGCTTGATAACACTCTTTAAGCAGAAGAACAATTTGACACATTTAGAATGCTGAATATTATCTTAACTGAGTTGGTTATTTCATGAAAATTAAAAAAAAATAACAAATGAGCGACTCCTGAAAAACTTAGAAAAACATTCAGCTGTGGAACAATTTTGTCACACTATAGTTTGTTGCCTTTATTTCTTTGTTCATTTTTGTATTCCTTGGAACATTTGTGTGAAAACAGGAATTTTGCTGCTCAGAACCTCATTTGCTCCTGCTGTTTGGTCATCACAGGAACTCACAATCCTTTTTTGTAGTCCCATTTGACAATCTGGCAGCAGCAAAAATCAAATCAACAGATTAAGACATTAAGCAAGATCTGGAGCCAAATTAGTCGAGACAAAGGTACCAAGTTGGATTCAAGTACACCAAAATCTTGTGAACTGTTAATGTGTGATTTTAGATCAAAATGAGGAAAATCTTGTGAAATCATAACTCTCCGATGCTGGATGAACTGTAATATCTATACTGATATAGTTGTATGTATATATATTGATGGTGAGGGGCAGATTAGATATCTCAGGAGATTTCTACCATCATAAAGTAAAAATCTCACAGGGAAGAAAATTGTTCTTGCAAGATTTCTGCCATGCTGGGTCAAGAGCTCCCAGGAATAGGTGTTCTTGTGGGATTTCAATACAAACTACAACTGGGAAAATATGTAAAATCTGGATTCAAATCCAAAAGCCTCTTCCAACCCCAATATTCCAAAGAGTTTAGATTTGAGATTCTGGTTTTGACCCACCTTTAAATATTTATCTAACCCAGTTAACCTGCTTTAGTATATATAGGCCATCAATCACCATAGTAACAAGGATTAATTAAGATGAATAGTTCTTGGCAATTAGAGGCAGTGAACATTCATGGAAACTGAAGCTTCATATTGTGGAATACTAAACTCGAGTTTTTCCTCCCTAGTTTAGGGTAATTTTCATGGAAACAGAGTCTGTGTTCATGAATTTCTGCTCCTGCTGTTTATGATCCACTTGAAATAGTAACGCTGTGTTTGTGACCACAGTTATTTGCTGTGGATGTTATTTAATGTCACAAAGAGGATTAAGATTTCAAGCAAGAAATAAGCAGCAGGAACACCCTGATCACCGAAGCAACAGAGATGCTGTTTCATGCCTGTATGCCTAATAATAAAAAGGAGAGAAACCAACACAGAAGTGGTGATAGATTACCACATTTTTTCTGAATGGAATGTTTTGGATAATGATGGTCTCATTAGGCAACAGTGATCTACCCTTTCAGAATTCTTACCAGCTAATCGGTTCCTTCATTTTAAGCATATTTCAGAATGTATCAGATGCAGGTGACACTTCAATTCTATCCAAAAAACTTATTCTGATACTTTATTCCTTATCCAATGCTAACAGACCGTACCCAGCCCTAGTGTAACTTTGAATTTCACTATTATCTTGCATAAAAAGACATCCGAGTGCTTTAGAAATATTAACTTGTGCAATAAAGGGAGGAGTGTGGTCTAGTTAATACAACATTGGCCTGTGACTCTGGGAAACTGGGCTCTATTCCCACATCTGCCACTGATCTGCACTGTGACCTTGGACTACTCTTTTCACTTCTCTGTTTCACCTTCCTGCCTGTCCGTCTTGTCTATCTAAAACATAAACTCTTCGGTGAAGGGACTGTCTCTTAGTTGCTATATATGGACACAGCCAGCACCTTCAACTGGGGCCTCACAATTCTACTGGAAGACAAATAATGCTAATATTACCCCTTATCGAAACAGCTGACAGAAATGAGTAAGGATGAACACTGTAGGGTTCGTTAGCAATTAAGATTCTACAGAAACTACACTAAAAAAACTGCAGACGTTCGTAAAGAATGAGAACCTACCTATAGATTTCTTTATACTAGCCAGTTGAAGAGAGAGCATTTTGTGTAGTATAATCTTTAGGATGGGTCAGAAAAATCTATAGGAATGTTATTTTTTACTATATTCAATAGGAGTTCTCATAGGTGGGCTCAGAGGTAATTAAACTATTAATTATCCCCATCTGGCAAAGAGACAGTCAGCCTGAGGCCTGGTGGACATTTACAATTAACTCAACCTAGCTATGTCACTCAGGTCGGTAAAAAATTTTTGCTTCCTGAGCACACAGTTAGGGAGATCTACTCCGCAATATAGACACAGCCCGGTGGAGGAAGAATTCTTCCATTAACCTAGGTGCCGCCTCTTGGAGAGGTGAATTAATTACCCTGCCAGAGAAACCCCTTCTGTCGACCGTGGGACACACCTACACTGCAGCCCCATAGCTCCAGCCCTGCCATCGTATCACTTGGCGCGGAGACGGGGCCAAAGACCAAGATTGTTAGCTGAGACCACTGGTCTGGGATTGCTTTCGGTGCCCAACTTGACACAGCCCAAGGCTGGGTTTCAGAAGAACTTTGCTCCAGAACCCAACACTTCCAACTGACATGCACAGAGGGCACCACAGAGAGGTGCCCACACCCTGCTCTCTCCAGTGTCCCAGGAACCTCAGCTCCTGAGCTCCAAGACCAGTGGGGGCCACCTCAGAGGGCAGCCACCCCCCCTCCTTGGTGTGGGGTCTAAGCTCCCTGGCTCAGCCACAGACCCAGTTCTACACCCTCAGTGTGGAGAGTCCAGGGCAGCTGCCAGGGAGAGGCAGCGCTAAGCCCCTGGTGCAGGGATCATGGCAGCTACCAGGGTCAGTGCAAAGCCCGGTTCAAGGCAGGGGGCAAACTCCAGGGAGCATCAGGATTAAGAAGCAGCCACCAGGGAGAAGCAGCACTGAGCCCCCGGTGCAGGGGTTGGGGCAGCTGCCCTGGCCCAGGCAGTGAGCAAACGTGGGGGGGCATCAGGATTGAGAAGCAGAGAGGGGGCAGCCCGGCCCCCAGTGCAGGGTCAGGGTAGCCACTAGGGGGCACCGAGGCTGCGGGGCAGAGGGCGGCTGCTGAGCCCCGGGGCAGGTATCAGGGTACGCACCAGGGGGCGCCGTGGCTGCGGGGCAGGGCGGGGGCAGCCCGGACCCCAGTGCAGAGATCAGGGTACGCACCAGGGGGCGCCGTGGCTGCGGGGCAGGGAGCGCGGTCTCCACCGGGGCAGCGCAGGCAGAGCGCACGCCGAGGCCGGGGCCGGCCGGCAGGGGGCGCCGCGGTGCGGTGCAGGCGGCGCGGGCGATGGGCGAAGCGGAGGGCGCCTCGGGCTCGGCGCCGGCGGGGGAGAAGCCCCATCTCCCCGCCGGCGGGGCGGCCCCGGAGCCGGCGGAGGAGGCGGTGGTGTGGAGCCCCGAGGTGGAGGTGTGCCTCTTCCACGCCATGCTGGGCCACAAGCCCGTAGGTGAGAGCAGGCCGCGGCCAGACCCCGGCCTCGAGTAGCGGTGCCGCCCGGCGCGGAGAACCGGGGAGCCGCGCTGCTGCCCCGCCCCTAGCGGCCTCCTGCCGGCAGCCCGGCCCCCAGCTGCCGCCTTCCGGGGCGGTCGCCTCTTCTGGGGGCGCCAGCGGGGGAAGCGGTGCCCCCCCGGACAGCGTGCAGGACGCCAGGGGCAGGGCAGTTGTGCATTCACGGGAACTGGGGGAGGCTGCGGGGGACCGCTGGCTTTCCTGCCCTCCCCTCCCCAATCTCGGCTGGGGGAGTACAAGGAAGGCGGGGGCAGCGTTCCTCGCAGGAGGCTCCTTCCTACAGGTGATGCGGCATCGCCTTTCCAGCCCTGGGGATGCGGGTTTGTTAGGAGCAAGTGAAATATCCGGGGGGGGATTTTGTTTACTTACTTTATCAACCTGCCCTTTCCAAACGGCTTACAAAGGCCGGAGCGGAAGCCGTGTTAGTCGGTGCATCCGACCCGGTGGGTTGAAGCCCACGAAAGCTTATGCCCGAAGAAATTTGTTAGTGCCCCAGGACGCTCGTTGGTTTTGCGGGTTAGTCTAGTTCAGCCAAACAAACGTGGCTGGTGGCACGTCTAAAGACTAAGAATAATGAAACATATTAATAAATGTCAGTCTTTAAAAGTGCCACCAGACTCCTTGTTTTTGTTTTGCAGATTTGCACTCTGATTTGTCACTGGCCTAGCTGTGTCCGCGCCTTAAGCATAAGGGAAGACGGATCTGACACAGCCTGAATTTTAACCTGCATAGATCTAGTGCGGTTAATTATTCTTTGGTGGGATAAATGGGCATCTTGAATATAGCTGGTTGCTCTGACGGCCTTTCTTCCTTCCTTCCTTCCAGGTGTGAATCGTCACTTTCACATGATTTGTATCCGAGATAAATTCAGTCAGAATATCGGACGTCAGATTTCCTCCAGAGTGATTTGGGACCACTTGAGCACCATGTATGACATGCAAGCACTAGTGAGTGTAAAAGATTGGTATTGAAGAATTCTGATTTCCAGTAGATTTCAGCAGCTTTGATATGTCATGCTCACTGGGTATGATTATCACATTGGTGCAAATTAGAGGGAACTCCAGTGAAGGAAAATCAAGCGTATTATCTCTTCCATCTTATGGTTTTGCTTTGATGTAAAAATTCTAGTTCTGTAAGCCCTGATCTGGAAAACACTTAGATGCATGCTTAGCTTTAGCCATGGAAGTAGGCCACTTGCCTGTATAAGGTATGAAAGTGTTTGAAAGATCAGGCGTGAGCGAGAGCATTATAACCCTGGCATCTTGTATCCTGTCGTCTGGTAAACCTTATGGAACTCCCGACGTCAGGTTCTGATACCTTATCATGGCTGATTTGACCTTGTATGTGAAATGACTCGAGTGTTTGTTTTGAAAATACAAGCTGATAGTTCTAACAATCATGTTAAAGAATTTTTTCTCTTCTTCCTAAGCATGAATCTGAGATTCTCCCCTTCCCTAATTCAGAAAAAAACTTCATCCTGCCTGAGGAAATTATCCAAGAAGTGAAAGAAGGTAAGGTCAGATATGAGCTTTTATGTTAGGATGTTAATCAAGGCTAGGTATGATTAACCTACTTGAATTCCAGAAGAAGGGGAAAGTAATGATATGCCAGCCTGATGCTAATGCATCACATCATTGGATTGTGGTCATAATAAGGGGCATGGAAAACAGTAATGAATTTAACATAAATTGGGATCTTTGATACAAAGACATTCATTCTATTGACACTATTTAGATCCAGATTCTCCCTTTGAAGGACTGTGCCTGCCTTCCACTTACTGTGGGAGAGAGAGTGGAGGAAGCTATGTGCCGCAAGGAGATCCAAATTTGGCCCTTACTTGGGAATCATATGGGGGTGGTTAAAGGTTTAGTGGAGTCTATTTAGCATTGTTAGTAAAATGCTACTAATTAAGATTCACTAAATAATTGTTACAATAATGCTACTTTGTTAAAAACAGTTTTACCTCCAAAACAACAAAAGTTCTGTGGCACCTTAAAGACTAACAAATTTCTTCGGGCATAAGGTTTCGTGGGCTGCAACCCACTTTGTCAGATGCAGCCCACGAAAGCTTATGCCTGAAGAAATTTGTTAGTCGTTAAGGTGCCATAGGACTTATTTTGTTTTTACTATATACAGACTAACATAACTACCCCTTTGGAGTTTTACCTCAAGAACTGCAGTAACATTTGATAGCTGCAGTTCTCTGGCAGGTGAAGACACCTGCCTCTTGGCTGGGTGCTTCACAAAGCACTTGGGGTGTTGGAGAATCTGGAAAAATTTATTTATTTACTTTCTTACATTTATTTTGGGTTTTATTTCCAAAAGCACAACAGATAAAATCCTTTCTGTTTCTGAAGGGATGCATTCTTCATACACCTCTTGCAATAGTTGCCCAACAATATATTTGAAAGCAAACAGAGAATCTTTTCTTAAATAAACACATTTATAGCTTTAAAGCAATACAGTTATCTTTATAATCAACTCTAAAATCTGTTCATTTAATGTTTTTCCATAATTCTTTGACTTCCTAATTTCCAACTCATTTATTCTTTGAGTTCCTATTTATATACTTTGATTTAGCAGAAATCTCCACTAGTATGTAGCCCGCCAACAAAAAGATCCTGTCTCTTAATTGTTTTTGATGGTAGCAATGATAGTGGCTCAGTTTCTCTTTCCATCCATCTGTTTTTTGGTGATGAGTAACCTGTTTACTTAATTTGAGTCAGTGCTGACTGTTAGCCACCAGTTTTGAATACTGTGCGGTAATCGCTGGTCCTCGGGTGCTGAATACAGGGGAAGGTAAATTTATACTTCTCTTAGACAACAATCATCATCTTAATTCTTTTTACAGGAAAAGTAATGATTGAAGAAGAGGTGAAAGAAGAAATAAAAGAAGAGTTAGAACCTCATGCAGGTCCAGAAGAAGGTACATCTGTAATTTTTATACTTCATAACCATAACCACACTTGTCTAGAAGGCAACAGCAGATCTGAATGGATTTCATCAAGTGGTACAGGCCCAAAATTTGACCTACCTTAAAATTGGCATGATGTGGTGCGGACACTTTAAAGAAAAAAAGAGCATCAGTCCATTGCCAAGAACTAAAATACTTTTAAAAAGCACAGTAACCACTGTCCTGCTGGAAGTCTACAAATTTGAAATCCCTTTGTTCGTTCTGCAGTTATATTGAACAATACTGATGTCCCCAAACAGCTGATTTGAGCTCTGGGAGCAGATAGGTGAGAATAAACGGCCATTCCTGATGCCCATTAAAGCAAGAGGTAAAATACCCATTGCAGTAATCCAGGCTCAAGGTGACAAAGGAGTAGATCACACTAGCAAGGTCCATATTCAAAAGAAATGGCTGCAATCTTCTGACTAGGTACTGATGGAAAAATGTATTTCTGGTGTCTTCTGCTATATGAACCTCTAGCAGCAGCTGTGGATATAATGGTATCCTTGTTTCGGCACCTGAAACAGATGGCAGGCACTGCATCGTCAATAGGAGGAACTCTTGTAATACCAGATCAGTTGGTTCCCCTATTTCGGCATCCTGCTTGCAGCAGTTGCCAGAATCTGATACTTCAGACAACAGAGTCCTGTGGCACTAGGACTCTGTTGTCTTTCTACAATAGACTAACACGGCTACCCCTTTGGAATTTGATACTTCAGAGTTACCCTTTGCTCCCACAGTTGTGCACTACTGTATAGTGCATGCTGGAGCAGGGGAATCCTTTCTTGTCACTGAAATTGACCAGCTCCCATAAGAACCAGATGTGATTTCTCTCATCACTTTACCTTAGAACTGGTACTACTGCAATCAATGAGAATTTTGCTGTTCATTTTAACAGGAGCAAGATCAATTCCATTGTTAGTGGTCAAGAAATTATCCAGTTATATCGTAGAGTACTTGAGTTTAATTTTAAACTTCAGTTACAATATTTACCTTAATAACCGTCTCTGGCAATAAATTTGATAGGCTGACCATGTGCCCTGTAAAGTAGAAGTTCCTTTAAAATAAACAAAAATATTGCAATATAATCTAGGTTCGTGGATTGCATTACTATTTTTAACTGATTTATGCAAGTATGTGCATCATTTTAAGAATGGATAATGAAAGTAAGTTATTCATTTAAAATATTTTTTTCTGTAAAATGGGAGAATATTCGCGTACTTGCAAGGATGTTGGGAGGCTTAATCTGTTTGCAACGTGCTGTATAATGAAAAGAAAAAAAATCATATGAGCCTGACTTGGAGTCATTGCTTTAATCGCTTTTCAGTTTATGCGTCTTCAGGAAACTTGGGGAAAACAGCTGACAAACCAAGCAGCAAAGAGAAAGAAAGGAGTTCATCAGATTCTGGGTCCAAAGAAGGAGCTGATAAAAGGAAACGTAACAGAGTCACTGAAAAGGTCTTAAATGCAAACAGCAATCCCTCCAGTCCAAGTGCTGCAAAACGGCGTAGAACATAGAGAATGCAGTGAGGGACAAATGCATTTAACTACAGAATCAGGGAGGGGGACAGTAGAATGGAATAGGAGTGAAGGAAAGTTATGAACTTGTTAGTTGGATGGAAAAAACTATTTGATCCAAATATTAATAGCTTCTGCACATTGTCATTATGTGTGGACATGGATTTGTGTGTTCTCTCCTAGTTACTTGCTGGTCAGTAGCATGTAGCTAATCAGTGGCTACGTTCTCAGGATATTGAAGGAGAAAGTTGGCAGCTTTACAAGCAGGTCAGATGGTAGCATTTTAAAATATTAGTGATGCACACACCCCTGCTAACAGTTTGTGCTGTTAGCTCTTAGTGGAACATGAAGCCTCAGTTCTGGAAAAGTATAGTCATTTATTTAAAGTTTGGATCCCTTTCCTGTCCTGTTTTTATTGCGTTCTGTGGTGACTATTATGGCCCTTTTGTGGGTTATTGTTCCCAGGATATTTTACTTATAGAATGTTATAGCAAGTAGCACACCAGTTTTTTATTAAATGTCTGGTGGTGTTGGTCCAGTAAACCTAAAATCTAGCACATTAAATACAGAGAGAAGGTGAAGCATTCTTTGTTACTGTACTGGGGGGGGGAAAGTAAACCCTTTACCACTTGGAGGCTTAGTGATGTAACTTATTTTTCAACCGTTAAGGACATACTGTAAATAAAGGAAGATGTTAAATGTTTGTAGGCAGATGTCTTCATAAGTGGATTAAAACAAAACGTCCAGTACTGCCTTGTGTATGACAGGAAGCAACTGGGCTATGCAAATCATGGAGATGGTGCCTACTCCACTTGTACTGTAATAGTGTATATAACAATTGTTTTTGTATTTCACTATTTAATTCAGTTTTTTTAAAAGTATTTTTACAAAGGGCTGTTAAATAGGAATTATATTGTAAAACATTAATCTTGTGCTGTTATGATACTTTCCTAGAGTTGTTTTAGTTCAGACTCTTACTTATATTTTGAAAGCTTATTTTTCAGTCTTATATGCTAAAATATTGAGACTTGGTAAGAGTTATATTTTTGAATTGCCAGAAAATGATCAGTTCCCCCATTTTCTCCCTTCCCTTCCCCCCAACATAGAGATTTTAACAAGTGCATGTTAAACTGATGAATGAAGCAGACTGAAATGTTACTGGGTTATATCTTCACTGTATTAACTTTATTGTTAAATAAAATAATAGCCCAAGATTTTTGTCATGCAGCATTGTCATCTGCTTGAAGAAGTGGGAATCTAATAGCCTTCGTTTTAAGGCACATACCTGGCCAAATTTTTCCCCAGTGATTCATTAACTTCACTTCCTATACACAAAGCATAAATTTGGTTCATTGTGTTTTTTAGTTGATTGCAAAAACTAGCTAAGAAAAAAAACAGGCTTAGGACCAGTATTTTTTTTTAAAGATACTTAGGCCCTGAAAAAATACAGATGCATACCTAATAGGACTTTTGTAAGTGGCTGGGTGCATAGCTCCCATGCTGCATTTAAAAACCTAGCCCTTCGTAACTCATATGGACTTCGTGAATTAAGTAGGTCTTAAGGAATATAAGTGGCAGGGAGTCTAACTTACACCATTTTCACCATTACACCATCGCAGATGAGATTGTCAAGTGATGGCATAGGATTGCCTTAAAGCAAAGAGCCAAGTGACGAAGTTGCTGTATATATTGACAGCACAGTCTCAGAATGTATTCATTATTCACCCACTGTGATTCAGTTATCACCATTCAGACCACTGGAGTTCAATTTCCTGATTTACTGTCACTTACAATGACAGTGACTATACGCAGCCCCTCCTTATGCTCCAGTTCCAAAGGGGTTGCTGTGTTTGTTGTTTTTCTGCAATAGACTGAGTCCTTTGGTTACCCTTTCATTGTAGCTGATGGA
The DNA here is from genome assembly GCA_007922175.1 of Pelusios castaneus. Lineage (NCBI taxonomy): Eukaryota > Metazoa > Chordata > Testudines > Pelomedusidae > Pelusios > Pelusios castaneus. Next base: position 5,722,007 of record ML685788.1, on the reverse strand, counting down.
GCAATAAGGGATTCTAAAGGAAGTGCTGTCTGGATTGCCACTTCTGTGATGGTGTTTTGAGGCAAATCTTATGAAGCTTAATACTTGGTGAAATGTTTGAGATGGCTAATTTGATATTGCTTCAGTAGAACATAGACAGGAAGCCACTCCACTCCACTCACAAGGAAAACAAAGGAATTTGCTGAGACAAGGTCAGTCTATAATCTTGATTCTGACTCGTACAGTTCAATACCATCCTACTTCTGATGTTCAAATCCAGGTGTGTTGTATGTGCAACAAGTCAGGAAGTTAAAAATGATTCTGACATTTTCCATTGTAAGGGGCAGGAATGTCAAACATATGTTTGACACTTTGCTACAACAAAAATCGATTTTAGCTGTGTTTAATGGAAAAAATAGTAAGTAATTATAATAAATAAGCAATAACTTTAAAGTGTTCATTAAAAAAAATTCTACAGTAGCGTTCACCTGTCCATGTTATCATAGCAAGTCTTACACATGGCTTAGGTACTTTCTGATTTACAACAAAGTTCTAATTTTTCTGCCAAATGGTGCTTTACAAAGATAGCCACACACAAAACCAGATGTCTTCACTATTCAAATGATGAGCACGAAGTGCTGAATTTCTTTGTGATCTTTTGAGATGCTACAGCCACTTACTACCTTAGGCTGTGAAGTAATCAAATCTTAACATCTAATAGTGTCTTGCTGCCCACTATTTGGGCTGGAGAGCACCAAGGAAAATTAGTGTTCTGTAGCATGTGGTATTGGTGATTCAGAAAATGGGGACTTTTATTGTGACCTTGCCTCGGGAAACTGTTTTTAATCATGAACCTTTTTAAAAAAAAAAAAAAATCCTAAATCTAATATATTGATTAGTAATATTAAGATTAATGAAGATTTTTTTTAATATAGTTTGAATAACAGGTTAGGGTCAGACCTCCTGGCATAGATAAAAGAGCTTGAGAAGTTCTCTTTAAGAATTTAAATGCTCATTAATTTTAAATGGTGTGTGTGAATATTGTGGAGTAACCTTTGTAGCTTTAATATTTTTTCTTACACTCCTGTGTACACATAGAAAGCCCACCGGAAAGTGTGACCACAGCACAAACTTCCTTTACATTAGGAACTGTGGATCCCCTCTTGCTCCCGTGTTAAACAGTGGAGAAGTGAATATGATTTGTTTTGATTAAACAGTGGCACCAATAACTGGTATGTGGTTGTGGTTCAGAACATCTTTGTCTTTGCAACTGGCTAATCCATGGATCTCATTTCAGCTCTGGCAATCTGTGTTCAGCTGGTCAGGCAGCAGAGACAGCACATCACGTTCTTTGCTAGCTGTGCCCAGTCACTTCATGGTAGATACAAAACCCAGAGCACATGCCCTATTCATGAGACTTTTTTAACCTCTTAGTTTCTAGATCTCCATTCCCAAGTTTCTGCCCTTTGTCTCAAGGTTCCTGTGCCCCAGCCCAGGTAGCTGGCCTGAAAAAACAAATCCTGCTGCTGTTTTTCCTCCAGGCCATAGAGGTTCCTGCTAGAGGATTTGCCATAGGCAGCTGTCGTCTGTTTCACTGCTTCTTATGCTGCCTTCCATGGACAAGGCAGCAAGAGCCTACGCCCATCCTCCCTGAAGAGAAAGGAGAGCGATCAGGGACAGGAGAAATGGAAGGTGCTTCCACTATAGGGAGTGCCAATAGAGAGATGATGATGGGAGATCTAGCCAAGAGGAACCTCCTGGTTGCTCCCGGTCAAACCAGATAAGGAAGAGCAGGCAGTTAAGTTTCCCAAATGAGAAAGAAGCTGCAGGGAGCTTGGATCTGCTTCATGGAAGGGGGGGTGAGTGACAGAGGGCCTAGGGCCTGGTGGGTGTATTTGCAGATCAGATAACCATCCAAACTTTGAGGGATCTCTGCATAGTGTTGCATAATAGGAATAATACTTCACACTACTATAGTGCTTTTTCTCTGAGGACCTCAAACCTCTCCATAATAATGTTAGGAAGGAAAGTATAATTATTGTCACTGTTCAAGTGGGGAAACTGAGGTACAGAATTCAAATGATCAGCTTCAGTCCTGATGGCAGATTCCTCAAGAGTCAACTGTGTATAGACTGATGGTACAAAAAAGCAGGGTTTTCTCCTCCGCTTAGTAAACAAGCACAGCCTAAAGAAGTCTGCAGTATTTTTAGGGGAATGAGTGTTGTCAAGACAACCAGGGATGCACGGAAGCTAGAAAACCTTGATGGAAGATGATGGTGGCAAAACCATGCAAACTTGTGATGAATCCCTTTGCGGTGTCATGATGTGCATTAATTACAAGTTCCAGAGGGGCAGCCGTGTTAGTCCATTGCAGAAAAACAAAGAGTCCTGTGGCACTTTTAAAGACTAACCGATTTATTTATCGCATGAGCTTTCATGGGAGAAACTCCCACTTTGTCAGACACTTTGAAGATGGGAAATTTACAGAATGGGAGGAAATTAAATGCAGGGGAGTGTATGACATAGGATCAGGTCAGGCTGTAACAGCAAATCAAAATAGATGTTAGGATTCAAACACTGGGGAACAGCACATAGAGGAAGGTGAAGTCAAATCACCTGTTGTAATGAGAGAAAGATCTGTACTCCCTGTTTAACCCTAAGGCAACTGAGTCGAATTTACATATAAATTCAAGTTTTGCAGTTTCAAAGAGAAACTGCAGAACTCAAATTTATATGGTCAAATGATGCTATGTCATACACTCCCCTGCATTTAATTTCCTCCCACTCTGTAACTTTCCTATCTTCAAAGTGTCTGACGAAGTGGGATTTTCTCCCACGAAAGCTCATGCGATTAATAAATCTGTTAGTCTTTAAAAGTGCCACAAGACTCTGTTGTCAAATTTATATGCAAATTCAACTCAGTTAAACAGGGACTACCGACTTTTCTCTCATTACAACAGGTGATTTGACCTCACCTTCCTTTATGTGCTGTTCCCGTGTTTGAATCCTAACATCTATTTTGATTTGCTGTTACAGCCTGACCAGATCCTATGTCATACACTTCCCTGCATTTAATTTCCTCCCATTAATTACAAGATTATCCTTCAAAGAAGGGCATTTTTATGTTGATTGCAGGGTTTGCCAGCTCTTGTTTTTGGAAAACTGCGTGATCGTGACAGGACATCCCTGTGTGATGACACAACATCTCACCACAGTACCTGAGACTAGTGAGTGGGAGTGTGCGGTTTGCTGGATTTTCTGTGTTTTGCAATTTTGATTTGCTTGATATTTAAGATCACTCTGAAATGTCTGTTTTGAGTTTAAATCAAAGCAGGAACCGTTCGCCCTATCACCTAAATTCCCACTTTCAGGGACCTCTGGCTTCTTTGCAAAATTGTCCCTTAAAATACCCCCCCCCACCCCCCCAGCAAAAGTGGATGAGGATTAGATAGCGGCCATTCAAATGTGGGGCCCGTGTCCCCCTTCGCACTGATCCTGCAAAGAGATACGTGTGTGCTGACACTCATGCTCTGTTCCAGCTGAACAAACCTGTTGCAGGGCCGGGTTTTACAGCCGCAGCAGAGCCAGGAAAGGCGGGGGATGCTGCAGAGCCCTCCCCCGCTTTCTGCCGTGGGCTCCGCACACCCAAAGAAAGAAAGGCGAAGCGCAGCACCACTCACGTGGGCACCTCTACAGAGGCGCCCGAGCTGGCCTGGGCCTAGGGGCTGTCGCCGCAGAACACGCCGCCCGCCACAGCTGATCGAGAGCCAGGCGCCGGATGGAACTTGGAACGCGGAGACAGTACAGACGTTCCAGGGCCGCTCCTCAGCCAATGGCTGCGCGGTGACGCTACTCGCTTCCCCCACGCACGTGCTGGGGCTGCAGACTCTCCCAGCGGCGGCCGGACCGGCAGTCGCGTCTCTTTCGCTTTCCCTTCTCCGCAGCCGGGCGGCTCGATGGCGGCTTGGGTGGGCTTCAGGCCGCTGGAGGACGGCGGGAAGAAGGAGTGGTGCTCCTGGGAGTACGACTCCACCTGGGAGAGCGATGAGGGGGAGGAGAAGGCGCTGGAGGAGGAGGAGGAGGAAGGGAAGCGGCCGCGAGTAGCCAGAGAGGAAGAGGAGGAGGAGGAGGAAGAGAAGTCCTCGCGGCGGATGCGGGACTCCCCCCAGGCCAGCGGTGCACAGGTGACTCGTGTGAGGGAGGAGGGAGACCTGGAAGGGGGCTGGGTGGGAAGAGTGGTACCACTCCAGGGTGCCTGGGGTGGGGGGAGCCCCTCAGTCTGAAATCTGTGTATGGGGGGGGGGGATTAATTTGCCTCCTTCCAAAGCGCCTTTCCCTCCCCTCCCCCGTGTTAAGCCAGCTGCCTTCTAAATCTCCACCAAGCAACTCCCACCTGTGTGGCAGACGTTTCTCCTCAGCTAAGTAGTTTTCTTCCACTGTGCACAACTCTTATCAGGTGGGCTGTGGAGTGTGGACTTCAGTGGGCAGCTTTGAGAGCTACAGCGGCCACACTGTAATGCCACAAACCAGTTGCTGCACAGGGAACTGTCCCACGGCATCTTGGTGCCTCTTCTGTCTAGTTTCTTCTAAATCAGTGGACACAAGTCTGACATCAGAAATCACAACACTCAAAAAAACAATAGCGGAATGCTTCAATCTCCCCGCTCACTCCATTGACGACTTGTTAATAGCAGTGCTCATACATTTAATGGATAACAAATCGCAGCGTCAAAGAGAAGCTACAGAATTGGAATTCATATGTACATTTGACTCAGGGCTGACAAAGATGATGGGTTCTTTTCCCATTACAACAGGTAATTTTGCTTTCTTTGCCCTCCACCCATCTTCCTGCTAATTGTTGTACTCCGTTTGAATCCTAACAACTGCTTTGATTTGCTCTAATACTCTGACCTGATCCTATGACTTACACTTCCCTGCATTTATTTTGCTCCCACTCTGTAAGTTCCCCATCTTCAAGTGCCTGACAAAGTGGGATTTTCTCCCATGAAAGCTCACGTGATAAATACATTTGTTAATCTTTAAAAGTGCCCCAGGACTCCTTGTTGTTTTCTTTTAGTTTGCAACCAGAGACAGAAGCAGCTTGAAGTAGCTACAGAAAGTTCCATGCTGCCTTCCTAATATGGGATCCCTACCATACTAGTCTGCCCTTCGGCTGTCCAGAAGAAGGGAGACACCAGGTCACTGCTGATGAATGGACTTTGTGGGATTTAGGGCCAGAGGTGTGTTGATGAGATTACTGCTCAATGGAGAAATTAAAATAAACAGAGGTGGCTTCACGTTCCACTAATGCTTCATTAAATTGCCACCTATCTTTCCCCCCATTCCTGATGAGCAGGGTCACTTTGTTTATAAATCAGCTTTCCATCTTGGATACTCCATTGACTCCACTTCCCTGAATCTGTGGTGGTGCCTACTGGTTTTTAACATTATCGCTCAGATTCATTGATACACTTCATGAATTTGCTTGTCATCCTTGAGCAGCTTCTGTTGCTGTAAAACGCTCCAGCCTTTGTGTCTTTTTTTGTGTCAGCATCTATAGCCTTTATTCGTGGCCATGAGGGATGTTACTCTTAAGATTACCAAGTACCATCAAGTGATGTTTCTGCACTTCTAAGACTGTAATAAAATTTTCTAGGTTTTTAAAGCTTCAGGAGGGGATGTTGTATAACCTTAGCAGGTGGTCTTTTTCAGGTTCACAGCTGATATCCAACACTTTTTAATAATCCTTATGGGGCTGCGAAACGTGATTCTTTAACTCTGTTGCCATACAATGTTGGTATTGGGTAACGGTGTGCTTTAATTTCTTATAAAGTTTCCCACTGTCTTCATCAGTGACTCTTAATAATAAACAGATCTCTAGTAACACTGAAAAGACAGAAAGCCCAACGAGAACATCAAAAGCTTTTCCTATCTAACTCCTCCCATCTTGGAGAAATAGAAACTAACCCTAGGGTTCAGTTTCACTTTGGTGTCTCTGGTGGACTACTTTTTAAGGTTAGGAGTTTGCACATCTTGGCTAATTCACTTTTTAAAAGAGAGGTTATGTATTTAAATTCTGCATAGAAGTTGTTTGTGTGTGTTCAGTAAAGTAGCTTTTTTATTGTCCCTTGAAGCCCAAAGTAATGCTCGGCTCTCCAAGGGCACAAGCATGCAAGCTAAACTAAGGTTTATCCTGCAAAAGAACCTGTCTATGCACACCGCTGCAGCAACAGGGCATTCAGATGACATCACAGTGCCATTTGCAGAATTTAGCCCCGGAACTTAAGTCTCACAAAGGTTGAGCTGAAATGCCCGTAGAATGTCATGGAATGCTCAGAGATAGCGGTGTCTGTTTGGAAGAACTTTTACTTATCATTAAAGGGATGCTGTCAAGTCAAACTTAGTACCAAATTTAGGTTTCGGTTTTAAAAGAAGATTTTTTTTTTAACCCATCTTAAAACCATGGAGATTTTTCCATAACTTTGATTTTTATTCTTGTAGAAGTACATTTCTCCCTCCCCCACCCCCCTTTCCTAAATAAAGAAGTGTTCCTCTGGATTGTGGTCATGCAGAAGAACCAGAAAGTGAAATTGACTAGAAATGGCATATTTCTTTCTTCCCCTTCCCTGTGTTTAAAAAAAAAAATCACCTGTTACTGTCAACAAATGTGACTGAATTTGAGCTGCCTATGGTTTAAATGGAAGCCTAAGCAAAGACAGCCTGTTTTCAGCATCAGTGAGTTGATTTTTCAAGCCCTGCTTTAAATGGATGTTGTTGGGGGCTGCTTATCCCTAAAATATTAGCACTGTGTTTCTGAAGACTTTAACTCTTCCTTTGTAAATATATGCCCACCCCCTCAAGCCAAATCTGCAATAGTTTTTTGGAGAGCGTGGGAGATTCTTTATACAAAAAAGAAACAAGTTTTCTCACTATGCTTTTATTACACACATCTGCAACCTGCCAAGGGCTCTGATCAGTTTGCAAAACAAGTACCTATATATTAAACTAACTTAGATTCCTCTCTCTTCAGTCTAGATGGTATTGTTTATTCTGGAGGCTGTTTATGTATTTGTGGAAAGCTCTTGCTCTTTCAGATACCCAGGTTAGAGGTTTTTTTTAAATTTTTAAATGCGCACTTTCAAAAAAACTGGCTGAAACTAAGTCTTAAATTGTTTGTGTCATTTGTATATCTTTATAACGATGCTTTTTGTTCATAACTGGAGGCGTCAGTGAACATGTTTTCAGATAATTTTTTAAATCACATTTAGCTTCCTCTATAAAACAATATGCCTTTTTTGGTAACAAACATCTTGTTTTTCATTCTAATTTTTTAAACACCAGCTTATTCTGCTATAGAATAGCAGGCTCTATGCTCCACTGCCCCAAAACCCTTCTGAAACAACAAAAGTGACTGCATTTTCCCATCTTCAAATAATTTTGCGGGGACTAAAACTCCCTTTACCCAAGCTGCTCTTTCTAGGATTCTGGCCACATTCTCCTTCTATGGGTCTTGCTGTTTTCTGCGCCTTGCCTTCCTTTTATATTTCTTGCTTCTGGTTGTTAGTTCTTGTTCACATTGCCCCTGCCTTCCTCCAGCTTCGTTCTTTGCTTTTCTTAAACACTTCTTATACAGTAAGTAGTGTGCTGTGTAATGGGTTGGGATGTTGGATGGACACCCACATCAAAAATTGTTCCCCAGTGGATGTCATGAAAATGCATTGATTTTGTTTCACCAGTAAAGTTTTGTGGGTTTGGCTTTTTTTTAAAAAAAATTCTTGGAGGAAATGGGAGCTTTAGAATGGAAACCTAGCCCCGGGAATGCAATGGCAGGGGGGGGGGGATTGAGCATGCCTTCTCTGCTTGCCTGTCATTGCTCTCTCTTATGCTCCATTCAAGGACTCTTCTGTCTCACTCAGATCCAGCTACTTTCTAAACAAGCTTTGCTGCACTTCCACTTTATTTGAGTTGACTTCCTTACTGCCACTTGCATTACATCTCTCTTGATTCACTCTCGTCTCTTGCAGACCTCCTGCTCTTCTGGAATTGGAGCTGGTTTTTGTTCTCCCATGACAATTGGTTGGGTTTGGGGCTCTTGATCTAGCAGGAGAGTCTGAAACGCATATAAATCTTGGTCTCAATTAAATCAATAGCAAAATTCCTAAGAACCTCAGAGGGATCGGGATATCACTACGGGATTTCCAGCACCATATAGCCAAGTTTGTAGATGAATTTCGTAGGGCAAAATCCCAGTCTGTTTGTATCCTACGAAAAACTCTTGACCTATCTAGCTAAGTGCACGTTTCTCTTCCTAATAGAGCTTCTTGCAATATACAAAACCACTGTGCTTCAAATTAAGACCTCCTGGAATTTAAAAATAAAAGTAAAACCCAAATTAATGTATTTGTATAAATCATGATGTCATTACATGACTTGACTTAAAACCCTGGTAGTGGCAATCCAGGATGGCCAATTGGAATGGACTCCAGGAATTCGAATCCTTGTTCCTCCATGGACTAGTCTTGGGCTAGTCCCTTCACTTATCTGTCTGTTTTATCTCCTGTAAAATGGATCTAATGCTTATTGACTTTGTATATACTTTTATTTTAAATGTTTGTAAGATGCCTTGAGCTGCAGTTTAGTCCCCTTCCCTTTGGGTCAGAAGGATGTTTGTGTGAATGTTCAAGCTTATTGTAAATTGCTTTATTTATGGCTTTATTCTGTGGGGAAACCCTTTTTTCCAAATATGTCTTACACAAATGCATACATCACTTGAAAGATAGATATTATGTATTTTTATTATTGAAAGTCAATGGGACTAGATAGAGAAATCACTTGATTACTAATCATTTGGTACATAACTCCAATAGCCAGTGATTGGCATTTCACTATTCACTAGAAAATGGCTGTTCCCCAAACAAGAGGAGGAAATTATCATGGTCAGATAGTTACAAAAAAAATTGGGTGGGTTTGTGATTCTTCTTACATCTGACTGTCCAAAAGGGTTCCTGTTTTTTAAAGGTGCTGAGCACCATGGGTCAGATCTAGCCAAACATTTGAGTCCTGGTCCAATACCCATTGAAGTTGATGGAAAGATTCCCTTTAACTTAAGTAATCTTTGGGTCAAGTCCTTTCTCCACTAGTTGTCTCACTGAAATCAATGGGACTTTCCAAATCCTTAAGGTTAGAACATGTGAAGTGTCTTGATGGATTGCAGCTGGAGTGTTCCACTCCCTGTCTGCACCTTTCTGCATATTTTAATGGCACTTCTGTCATTGAGATTTGTATAAACACAATGCATGCTTGAAAATTAAAGGATAAATTGCTCTTAAAAAAAAGTCAGTTATATAATGTCACTTTCATAACTCCCACTTCCATGTGGTGCTGGCAAGGAGAAAGTGAAGCGTTAGCCAGTGATTTCTGTCTAAACACGATTAAATTCCTAACCACAACTAGAGCCAGATTCTCCTTTCACTTCCAGCTGCTTTACCCCAGTGTGTAACTTTATTTATTTCAGTGGACTTGCTCCTGATTTTTGCATCAGCTTATCTGAGAAAAGAATCGAATGGCAACAGTCAGTGGTTTTTTTTAATACTGATCTGAAGTATAAATAATGTAACTTTGTAACTAATTGAACTTGTCACGGAAGTGACTGATTTGAAAAAAGTAAAACATTTCGAGAGGTGTCTTAGTTCTTGATGTTGATGAATGAATTTTTTTTCTTTTTAAATAAAGCTGAAGTTTGGTTTCAATAATGTTGCCCCAAAGTCTCATTAAAATATATATATATTTTTTAATCTTTAGGAGAGAAGACGACCAGCTGTCGCATCAATGGGTTATAGAGGTTTTGAGGTAGGATTAAAACAGTGTTTGAAAGATATAGACAGTAGTGATGGAAATATTTTTAAATAATTTACGCGACTCCTGGCTACATTATCTTACACAAACAAACATTGCTTCTTGCTAGATGCACAACTTCTTTTCTTCCACTCTAAGGTGTGGAAGAGTTATGTTCAGTAATATTGTAAGAGAATGACAACGTAAATATTAAGCATTTGGATCTAAGTAGCCTGGAAACATAGGGAGATGAGTTCTGGGCTTCAGTCATGAACCCTATCTATAAAGTATCTCTTTAAAAATGTTAGCTTATGTCTTTTTAAAACCCTAGTTTTAACAAAGAAAATTGTATCTTATTATGGAGGGCTTAATTGACCACCTGATGTGGAAAAATGCAACATACCTTTCTAAAGTCATAATATAGACCAGACTTTATCTAACATGTTTTTAAGAAACCCTCCTTCTTATGTCTTAATCTATATGAGGCAGGCCCGCTGATGGGGGGGGGGGCAATTGGCCAGGGGCATGGCGATTTTAAAGGGGCCTGGGCTATGGGCAATGGGATGAAAGCTTCTCAAGGAACCTAGATCCATGTCCTGTCTCTTCCGTCTATGACTCCCTCCCACAGTCCATCCCCGCTCCACCCCAGTACCTGCCTGGCTCGCTCCCGACCATGTCCCTTTCCCCCAGCCCACCTCCCCACTTGGCCCAACTCCTCTCTTTCATACACCCCTTTCTCTGCATGGCCTCCCTGCAGCTTTGTGTTCCTCTTCCCCACTTGACCACCCCTTGCTGTTGGTCATTACGTGCATCCCTCCTCTCCTCTCTTCCCCTCCACTCAACTCCACCCCACCACACACACTGATCACCATGTCCTTTCTCCCTCGTAGTCAGCCTCCCTCCCACCCCCCACCCCCAGCTGTTGCTCACTACTCGGAGAAGGGAAAATGTGAAAGAGGAGGAGGAGGACTGAGTGATGGGGTAGGGGAGTACGAGGGGGCAGTGCCTGGGGTGGAGTGAGGCCGAGGGCAGACTGCAGGCAGAGCCTCCGGTGAAAAAGGCGGGACGGGGCTGTTCTACTCTGGAGCACAGAATTCATGAGACAAGGTATTGGTGTTTGGGGCTCATTCCAGTTAGCATTGTGTTTCCTAGTGTCCAAGCGTGAGATTTGCGGGGTTTGATCACTTCTTTCCCTAGGGTAAGTAGGAAGATTCCAGTCCAGAGGGTAAAAGACAAATACAGAAGTTCATACAATCAAACTATCTGACCCTGGTTAATTAGGCCAGGAAGGAAGGAAAAGTTGAGTTAATAAAAGAAATGTAAAGCTCTTAGCCTGAAGGGACCTTCAGGGATTTAATGAAACAGTAACAGACTGGGTGCTGATGCATAAATGTATCCCCAGCTAGTCTGCCAGGATAGGTGAGAATAATGAGGATAGAGGAAAATATTTGCAGAAGAGGCTGGGGTTAGCCAGGCTTTCTCACATTAGCCAAAATAGCCTTTGTGGCATCAACTCAGCAAGAAGAAACATAGCAGAAGTGTTTTCTGTTGGGACGCTTTTGTTCTGGTTCTCTGATTTGTCTCTTTCCTCTTCCCTTCAGTTCTCACCTGGACGCAACTGGACAGCTGCAAAAGATATGCAGAGATACAGGCATCATTATCCGGTACAGACTGGAGATTTATGCAATTCCTGTCTTCCGTGGTTTTTCCTCTTCTCTTGTGAGATGCAAGGGGCACTTGACTGATTTAAGCATATCATTTTGATCAACCTCAGATTGGTAGATTGATGAGAAATGTTAAAATAATGATAATAAACTAATTCACTTTTTCTCATCCAATCATTGAGACATGTTCACTATACCCTGCTGGCTCAGAAGCAAGCTGTTAACTCCCACACCCTGTTCTTAGACTTAGTAACCTTGCTACCTACACAAAAGAACTCATGGGAAGATCCTTATGTCCGTGTGGGGTTTTAATGCGCTGCTGCTGGTTAATGTCTCTCTCTTCTGCAGGGTTTGGAAGAAAAGGAAATTGATGCTGAAGAGGAGGAGATGTGGAATTTAAGTTTTTACAAAAACGAAATTTCCTTTTTGCCTAACGGTATGTATCTGACTTGGACCTCCCTTCTGTAGAGTTGTGATGCATGTGCCTGGGGTGGAGTGAGGCCGAGGGCAGACTGCAGGCAGAGCCTCCGGTGAAAAAGGCGGGACGGGGCTGTTCTACTCTGGAGCACAGAATTCATGAGACAAGGTATCCCGGTGTGTCAGTGGAAGGAATAGAATCCAGATTTCCTGGTTCCCAGTCCTGTGTTGTCTGCCAAAGGACTGTTGTGTGTTGACACAGCTCCATGATGCAGAAATACATGTAGATCAGAATTTCCTGCTAAAATTGGGGAATGCGGCCAATTGCTTACTCACTGTTCTTTCCTTTGTTTCACTCTCTGGCATGTGCAGTAGTAACTCACCGTGTGCACTTCAGTTTTCTGTTTGTTCATCCAATTTGAAAGGCTTTTTGCTTTTTAAAGGATTAACAGTTTGGGGCAGGCAGAATTCCCTGGTGAGCTCCTCCGTCTTGTTAAATATATTCGTGCACAAGCCTTTCTGGCAACGTAGACAATGTAAAATGCGTTCCTCTAAGCACCTTCCCACGGCAGTACATTAATGCCATTAGACCCACATTCACACTGACCTTGTAACCTTGGCTGAGAAGCTATGTTGAGCTGCTGGTATGAACATAGAATCATAGAAACTGGAAGGGACCATGAGAGGTCATCGAGTCCAGTCCCCTGGACACGAGCGTTTAGCCACCCAGCTCCCTTTCACGCCCATTCTCTGTGTGCTGATTTCTTACCCCAAAGTCCGTTCACTTCAGTCATACGTGACAGAGAAATGACAAAAGCTGCTTTCTGAAGGGAAAACAGTAACATGCCACCACTTCTGAAACTAAGGAATGAGATCAGTGTTTACCCTGATGTAAGTATTTTTAAAGTCTGGATGCTGTTTTTCTGGGCACCTTCCAGTTCTAGCTGTCATACCCTCTGCGATAACAGTCTTCATTCAAGGTGGTGAGACTCCAAAAATACTAGAAAGCTTTGCTCCCCTTTGATCCTGGTCCTGAAAAGTGCTGTGCGCTTCCAGCGACTTCAGTAGACGTTGAGGATGCTCCCTACCTTGTAGGTTGTCATTGCAAGATCAGGCCTAAAGTAACAGCAGACCCTCTCTGGGGTAATCTACCCCTAATCTGTTGTGTGATAGTAGATCACAACACTGTCGTGGTTTTTTACTGTCTGGGTTTTACAGCACTTGGCTTCTTAGGTAATAATCTATCAATATGCTGATATTTGGCCATGCAGAGGAATGCAGGATTGGGCTTTTACTCAAGAATGGCATTTCCTTAATGCCTGCACTCCAATGCAACCGACACTGTTAAAAATATAACTTGTTAGGGCCCTCTGAAAAGAACATTGTTGTCTTGTTGAAAGTGTTATTTTTATGTAGGTTACCCATGACCACTCTTGAAGACAAAGCGAGACAGATCCTGTTTTGTATAACTAAATCCCATCTCCTAGACATTAACTTTACACATGCTCATTTTCTGCAGTTTCTTTTCTCATCTCTCACCTTCTTTTCCCCTAGGCTTGTATATTGATCATCTCCTTGAAGAGTGGCAGGACAATTACGAGATCCTGGAGGAAAATCATTCCTATATACAATGGTAAATAGTTATTACAAAAGGCAATGTCTCTTAGAATAATTCTTTTTTGATGTCTGTCTCAAAGAATTTGCTGTTTCAGAGCTCCTGAAGTTGGCTTCTTGGAAAACTTCAAGCTCCTTTAGAGTTCTAAATTTGTATGTGAGATTTATTTTAGCCAGTTATGTTCTTGTGAAAGTGACAAGAGGGTTGGGTACCCTGAAGGCAAAGATTTCCCTTGGCACTCTGTCAGTAGACTTTAGTTCATAGCTGTGGTATGTCTGCTAACCAGGCATTAAGGAAAGATATTGGGGTAATGATTAAGTTAGAAATACCCAGACAGACAATTAAAACGGCTGATTGTACTAACATGTGGAATGACTTTACATGGTGTAATTTAGTCTGTTACAGAATAAACTCCTTGTGTGGTCCACACTGTTACGTCCTCTTGAAGAAGATTATATTCGTCATCTACAGTTCTAGACACCTTTCTTTCAGTTTGTTTTTAAGGAGCACGTGGATCAAATATAACTTTGATTTTGTCTGACCTGCAAATCTTCTTTCCCTTCAGGTTGTTCCCTTTGCGTGAACGTGGGGTGAACTGGCGTGCAAAACCTCTCACATGTAAAGAAATTCAGGTACGGCTTTTCTTATTTCAAACCTCTGATCCTTGAAAAGCATTAAGGGTTCAGCTAGGTAAATCTTTGCATGAAGTTGCTCCATCTCATTCCCCACCATAATGGAGCCAGCTCCAGTGGCTGTTAAATGCCGATTTTGATAATCTTTTAGCTCAGTCATAGATTATAGGTTTGTTGATATAACCAAGAAATAACTGGTGACTATCCCAAATGTGTCTCTTTACACAACTACCAATTATAAGAATTTGGTGCAATTGAAAGGCCTCTTAGGTAGTTTAAACTCTTCTCGAGTTGCTGTATGTGCAAATTTGTGATCTTTTATGCATTGCAGGCCTTTAAGAAATCCGAGGAAGTTATGCAAAGATTCATTAGAGCTTACAAACTCATGCTGGGTTTTTATGGAATAAACTTGATAAATGAAGAAACGGGAGAAGTGGGGAGAGCAGAAAACTGGATGCAGAGATTTCGCAACCTTGATCGGTGAGTCTCATTTTCATTGTTGGGCTTTTATTCTTCGCTCTTGGGAAAGAAAAATCAAATGAAGCCACAGGAATTGGCTGGCTACTGAGATATAAAGGATTTCTGTGTTACAGAAGCAGTGTGAGCTAACCTCAGAACTAGGACGCAACTAGCCAAGAATTTAGATGAACTTATTCCGGCTTTGCCTCTGATTAGCTACAGCTTGGGAGGCCTATCGGTATTTTTAATATTACTTAAATTGCTTGAAATGCTTAGAGCATCAGGCTTACTTTGATGTCCCACTGTGAGCCATGTATGAGTTGTATATTACTGCTTTGGCATTACTATGTGAAATGTGGGTGTCTATCTTCATCTGCCTAAGGCTGCAATAAAGGCTTAGAGATGCTGCCTCAGACTTTGTATCTCAGACAAGTTTACTCTTCATTGAGATGGGCCTTAGGCATTATACTCTCAGAAAAACCATTGGGACAATTCTGACTTACAGCTCAGTTCCTGCATGGCAGGGATTACTTGTTTTAAGATCTGCTGAGGAGAATGCACACAGTTCAGGTTTAAAAATAAAATGATCACAGGAATTAAGAGTGAAGATCCCTAGTTACAGCTGGGAGCTTGGAGTCAGAACGCCTGGGTTCTTTTGTGGCAGTGAGGATGACTTGATGTGACCTTGAGCTAGTTGCTTCACTTCTCAGTCATTGATGTAGCTGCCTCAATGCCCATGACATGCTTTCAAATCCTTGCATGACAATCGCTATTTAAATGCAAAATACTGATGTGGTAGGTACTATAGTCATTCAGCGACTGGAGAAATCAGATCCATCTTCCAGTACATATCTTTGGAGTCTGAACTGTACAGCCATGATGACAGTGAGGAAGCCATGACTCTGTTCTGGAATTCAGATATTCCTTCATCTCTGCTCTAGTTAACTGGAACAATGAGACAATGAGGGGATACCACTGTTTGAAGGAGACAGCAGATAGACTAGATATTACACCAATAGATGCTTATACCCTTAAAGATTCCAGTAAAGATTTATTTGTAGTTAATAGCATTCAGCATGTCGACTTTGAAGATGCCCGCCTGAGTTCAAGTGGGATTCTGAAATGTTCCTTGCCCTTAGATGTCATTTTCCTGTTTCACTGTCTTGAGTTCTTGTTTTTTTTCCCTGTCTGTATCTCAGGTTTAGCCACAACAATTTGCGCATCACTCGCATTCTCAAGTGTCTGGGAGAGATGGGGTATGAACACTATCAAGTACACCTGGTTAAGTTTTTCTTATCAGAGACTCTGGTTTACCAGACACTCCCCAATGTTAAGAGAAGTGCCTTGGATTACTTCCTGTTCACCATCAGAAGCAAGCAGAAGCGACGGGAATTGATATACTATGCATGGAACCACTTTAGGCCTCAGAATAAGTTTGTATGGGGGCCTCTTAAGAAACTCCTGAACTATAAACCCCCCTTGTCAAAGTCTCAGCACTGCCAAAAGACTCCTGACAAGCAGGAATCCATCAGAGATAAAGAAGCAGTGGGAAAGAAAAAAAACAATCCCCCAAACATGGAGGAGAAAGTTGGAGATGCTGCAGATCTACAAACTGAGAAGGTGACTAATGAACATGCCTCAGAGGAGCAAAGTCAATGTGGTGCCATGTATGTTGCAGAGCGAGGGGACAGCATAGAAGAGAAACAAGTCTCATTTCTCCAGCTGGCAGAGGAGGTTCTAAGCGAGGATGCTGTGGGCAGGGGGAGTGGAGCAGAGTGTGAATACCTCAAGGAAAGCAAGAAAAGAAAGCTTGAGTTACACAGGTTAAGTGGGAAATGCACAGAGCAATTGAAAAGTTCCATTGACATTGAGAAGATCTCTCATAACCTAGGGGAATGTGCTATCAATCAAGAGATCACCAAGACTCTTCCATCATTGCCTGAAACGGATAACCAAGTGGTGACTGAAGAATGTGACTTGAGTAGTGAAGACTTAAAGGTGACTGAGTCATCTGATGCGCCTGTAAAAAGGAGGAAAGTGGATGAGGCAATGCCAGAAAACAGCGCCTTAATTGTGGAACTAAACCTGGACACAGATGCCGTGACCTGCAATGTCCATGCGGCAGAACCAGATGCTGCGGACTGTGGGGCTGAGAAAGAAGTTCATGAGGAAGACAGAGTTGTTCAAGAAACTAATGTGGAAACTGAGAATGGTGCTGATGGTGCAACTGTGAATTCATTATCTGGTTCTGAGACGACTGAGGCTGGTCTGCCTTCTCCAGCAGGGAGTGACTCGGTGCAATGTGAAGCTAATGCAGAAATAGCAAACGAAGAGCATGAGGGTAATGAAACTCCACCAGCAAGTGACAGCCAGGCAGATATCAGCGAAGAGAAAGGAGGGGCAGAAGACGTGAATGCAAGAGGGGACACTAAAGCCCTAGGCAAGAATCAGAGCCAGGAGCGTCTTCAGCAGAGCATGGTGGCATCTGGTCCTGAAAAAGCCATTGCTAAGGACATAGCACAAGAGATCAATGGCTTTGAGGATTCAGCCGAACTGAATGGTCTGCAGGCCATGGCAGAAAGTGGGGGAAATATAGGGATAGCACCAGAGCAAGGAAAGGAAGGAGGACGATGAGACCTGGCTGTGTGGAGTATGGCACAATGATTCAGATTCCAAAAGCAGATGGGAAAAAAAAAATCTTGAAACCAATGCAGAACAACCCAAATCCCACTCTTTCCCCTCCCCCTGGTTGTCCTAACTAGGAAAAATGCATTTGGTTCACCTTGTAGGGAAAAGCCTCTGGCCCCTTCCTGTTCCCATTTGTATCTGATATGCTAAACTGTCTGCATGGAGGATTTCCACTCTTCACCTCTTTTTTGTTTGAATGTTTTAAAGAAGAAGAAAAAGCTGTTTTCCTGTTTGAAAGAGTAAGGCTTTATTTAATAAGTGATTGAAATCCATGGAGTGCACGTTTGTAGAATAAACCAATTGGCTGGCTTTCTTCTTTACCAGGTAACTTCCCTTTGCACTTTAGAAAGAGCCACATGGGCACAGGGAGTTTTTACATTTGCTGTCTCCTTGGCAAGACCAGTGCAAGGCCCTGTTGCTCAACTTGGGGAGGCCCTGCTGAAGTAGTTTTTTTTAATGACACCGATGCTGTCTGCAGTGTTTGTCCCACTTGAAGCTTGGTGCTTTTCAGCGCCTGGAGGGTGATAGTCTCCCATTCTGCTGATATTTGCTTGCAAATGCAATGGGCATAGCGAAATTTCACGTGTATGAGAAAAAGCAAAGGCCTTTCTAGTGTCAGGTTACTCATTTTAATATTTTAGTTGGAATTCAAGAGTTATTGATTAAACTACACAGTCAACATATTTTTGACTTAACAGGGGCTCTCCTACAGTCTGTGTGCAGGAATATAGAGGGATTAATTCCCTCTGACTCTTGCACAAATCATTTACGCATTTCTTCCAAAAATTGCTGGAAGAATGGAAACCCACCGGTCTCTAAAAGAAGAGTCGAGGGAGCACATCAGGCTTTATTTAAAGAGATTCCTGCTCCTGTGCAAGTCACTTTCCCCCTTCTCTTTGGAGCCCTGGTGGTCTTTCAGGTGCTACTTTTTTCACTCGTTTCAAGTCCTTTAACTGCCTATCAGTGCAGTTTTCATCAGGTTACCCTTCCCTTGTCCCTGGTGTTGGGTTTCACCCTGTGTGATTTTTAATCCCTTTTCTAGTTTCATCTGGTGTTCCACCAGTAGCATTCTGTCTGTCTGTCCCAAGTGTGTTCTGCAGCATGTTGAGTGCATGGTTGGGGAATCTAGCTCTTTGTCTTTAAGCTGTGGAAACAGTTAGTTAAAACTGTTAGGGATTTTTTTTGTTTGTTTTGGTTGGGTTTTTTTCCCCCTAGGGCATCATAAGAATCTCTTTAGTCCCTGCCACCTACTGACTTTCACTGATGATGTTAACATCTATTCTTACTACTATCTAACTTGCACTTAATATTAATAATATGCACACCAGCCTTGTCCAGAATTAAGCTGGCAGAAAAGAGCATCATACAATGCTGTATGGAAGAGAAAATATTAAGGTATTTACTGCAGTGAACCTATTTCACTAAGCAGAAGAAAAAAATTGGAGCAGTTGAAAAGACTGGACTTGATGTTTGCTTAACCTCTTTCTATTTTGGTTTTATTTTCTTTAAGTAGCATTTGGTTTTTATAGAGCACCGCTGCGGCTTAGGGCAGCCATTCTATCAAAGAGAGGGTTCAGTAACACATACAGGGTGAATGTTTTCTTCTGCATGTTCCAGCTGTTGAGCAAAGAAGCTTTAGCTGTTCCGGAATTTGATCTGTGATTTGCCTTCTCAAAACTTATATGCCCTGATCCAGCATAGCATTTATACACATGTGTAACTCTAAGCACATATGCAGTCCCGTTGAAGCCAGTGGGGCTAGTCAGAGACCTATATGTTTATAGTTCATACACAATAAAAGCCTTAAAAGCCCATTTGTTAGTGTTTTTTCTCTAGAAGAAAAACAAATTGTTTAATATTTAGTAAGACTAAAAAGAACTCTAATTACCTTCAATATTTAGAGAACACTCACAGAAAAAGTAATTTCTTTTTAGGAAAATCTTCGTACAGATTTATAGTTATCTTTTTATTTAAGTAAAAGAGTTCTCACTGAGTGTGTACATACATGGCCGATTTTGTGTATCTTGTATGGTGATGAGTTTTTAAATGAGACAGCGCTGTAAGCCTTGATCTGCAATGTGACACAATCTGGGTTTTTTTCAGGTTTAGAATTTCAACTGTAAATGTTTTGAATGAGTTTACAGAAGAGATATTTCATTGTTAATAGCTCTACAACAGAATCTGTTGTTCTATTTAATGTTGTATAATAAAGTAGGACTTCAATGCAAAACAGTTTGGGTTTTATTTTTTTCCTATAAAGGGAAGGAGCGTGAAGGGTCACTGCTCACAACCGCGATGCCTCCTGCTTGCCATCATCAGGAATGCTCTAGTGGCCGCTGGGCCCTCTCCGGTGATGCGTCATCCATCCTTCCTCCGTCCCTGGACCCGCATCTCCCTGCAAGCATGGCATCTGCTTTGCAACATAGCCTCCGGCTGTGGCTCAGTCCCTGTTCTTCCCCCTTCTGGGGGGAAAGTTCAGCCGTCTGATTGGCAGCCCAAAGTTGAGCTCTTACTTCAGGGGCCAGCTGCTCCCTGTCCATAGACAACCCTGCCTTATCGGTCTGGCCCTTACTCCAGGGCCCAGCGGCTTCTCCTACCCTGGAGCCAGCCTCTCATTCCACCCCAGCCTTTGCTTTAGAGCTCATGGCTGCTCCTTCCCTGGAGCTTGCCACTGCTCTATACCAGGGACCTGGCCTGCCTCACCCCACAGACCAACCCTGTGTGCTCCTGACCTCTTCCTGCTGCTGGCAGCCCTTCTTATATGGGCCTGCCAAGCCCTGATTGGCTGCGTCCCTTCCCTTTTGGCCCTTCTAATTGGCTGCTATGGCTGCAACCTCTTCAGGGCTCCATTAACCCCTTATTTGCTGGAGTGGGCTACCTGCCCCACCACAAGAAGGAAGAAAAGTGGAGCTTTCATTTGGGAGGCTGTTTTGAGGAACGTGCAGGCACATTTGAAAACCGTCTCTTGGTAAGCCGCTTCTTTCTGGGTAATCTGCCAAGTGTTAAACTTGGTTCCGGCCTCATTTGTCCACTGAGATCTGTCCTAATTCATTCCTTTTCAGAGTTTCCGTCCTTACAAACGTGCACAAACCAGACACCACTCTGTTTCTCAGTCACCTCTCCCAAGCATGCAATGTATGCATCAACCGCCTGCTCTTCCATAACAGTACGTCACTAGGAATCCTCCTGAAGCAGTGTTTATGGGATAGGACCCTTGACAAACAGCACTCGTGCCTGGCTTCTGTCAGGGAAGTGCGATACTCCTGAACCGCCAGCTGGACTAGCTTGCAAATACTCAGTTCATGGACCACAATAAAAGAAATGAATAATATAGTCACAAATCAGTTAACATTGCACCATTTTCACCAACATCCCTGGCTTTGGGTATTTGCCAGGCCTGCCCTGATCAGCCTTCAACGGTCAAGCTGATGTATTTAATGTGTACAATTTTTTTATGCAGGCGCTGTTTGTGAATGCTGAATAATCTTTACTGCTACTTTGGGAAGGAAAAAGGAAGGATGGCCTTCTGGTTCAAGAAGTCTGGGAAATGAACCCAGCTCTATCACAGGCTTTTGGGGCAGGACCCTTATCTTTGTGTGGGTCAGTTTTATGCCTTTAAAATGGAGAAGATAAATGTGTTTTGTGTTTGGGAAGTGCTTGCATATGGTGGTGGCAGCTGAAGCGAGGGTTTTCTGTTGCATGCACATTCCTGCCTGTTGACTTTATGTAAGATATATCAGCTACGACAGGAGTGGGGATAATACAATATATAGCACACAAACACACACGTACACAAAACAAAACTAAATTAAAAGAATGTTTCAAAATCAAGCACTCCACACCGGAAATGCCAGCATTAAGGTTGCCTATGTCTCCTTAATTCAGCTCCCGTATGCGTGTGCATTATGAAACAGTCTTTAATTATGTGATCACATTGTCGTTTTTTCACAGGACTGCTGCAGCATGTTCTTTCTTTGTAGTTTCATGTGTAATTTTCTAATTTTTTTTTAACAGCAAAATGAAAAAAACCAGAAATTCCATTATGTGGAATTTCTCATGTGCTCCAGCCACTAAAGGGGAGGGGGCCCCAATTTGCTATTTATTTTCTGGTGACAGGAATGGGGAGGAACTAATAATGGGTTCTGTTCCAGTTCTGAAGGGGAGTGGTTCTCAACCTGTTTACCGTTGTAGGCCACATCTGCAGCTCTCTTATCTGTTGGGGCTACATCCACACAATGAACATGCTGCCTGTATGATGTCACATGGGCCATCGCTGTCTGCTGATTGGGCCACAGGTTGAGCACCACTATATTAGACTCTAGCAATAGATTCTGTCACTACTTCTCACTCACCACTTCTGCCCTTGTCCCCTCCAACCTATCCTGTCTTCGTCCCTTCCTTTCTCCAGCTCCTTAATTAGCTCTCCTACAGCCACATGCACTGAGCTCCTCATCCCAGGTTCAGGTATGGATAAACCCAGCCAGCCCCCCAAATTGCTATTCGCCTACATCCAGAACTGGCTCTGAAGCTCAGGAATGTACGTGGGCATCTGTGTTGCTGCTCCTGGCTCTCTTGCCAAATAAGGAGTCCTGTGGCTCTTTTAAAGATGAACAAATGTGTTTGTCGCATGAGCTTTCGTGGGTGAAGACCCATTGAAGGGGGACTCACAAAAGCTCATGCAAAAAATAAATTTGTTCGTCTTTAAAAGTGCCACAAGATTCCTTGCTTATTTTGCTGAACTAAACTGACACAGCTACCCCTTTGGAACTGGTTCTCTTGTGAAAGTGAGGGGGAAATGCAGCAGCTGCTTGTACAAGACATCGCTTGGGGTGGGGAAAATGGAGAGCAAGAACGTCAGAGGTATGGAGTTCTAGCCTGCATCCTTTCTGGATAAACTTACTTGTGTAATCTGCTGGAGACAAACTGAAAGCTTCCACCATTAGCAAAAGACATGGCAGGCTCCTATGTGAAATGGAAACCCCCTCTTTGTACTGTTTAATGTCCTGCTCTGAAATATTTCACAATGTCCCTGGCCTGGGGTCACCACTGCAGGTACGTTGGCTGGCTACGGTGAAAGAGTCTGTGATGCTTGTATTCCCAAACTAGCTAATTCTTGCACCCTTTGCGGCCATTGGCCAAGAGAACATCTCTGTTTACATGGAGGGAAGGTATGCTGCTCTGGCTGGCCTTCCCCTTTGGGGATGCAAAAGGTAGCTGCTTCCCTCTGCTACTCCCCCACATTGGTGCCACCATTCAGTGGTGCTCTGGATGATTTATTTGGGACTGGAAAGAAGTCAGGGGCCTAACAGCTGTCAACCACATTGGAACCAGCTGGCCTCTTTCACCATCATTGCGTTAACTCCCTGTGGGTTCCCGCCACAGCGATGAGGGCAGTCATCCCATAGTTGCACTCAGCACTAGCCTCCAGCAAACACTGTAGAGGAAGGGGGGAGCAGCAGAGCCAACCATCCAGGTGGCCTCTTGACAGCTCCAGATTGGGTTACTGCTAGGAGCGTATGAACCACGCCTGAAATAAATGCTTTAGCAGGTGTAGAGTGTGGCCGCTCACCTAATCGGTGTATTTCACTCAGACTTTGCTGTTCTGGGGCTGGCATGTTAGTTCCATAGCGGAGTTTATTGTTTGATTGGAACAATGTACATTTTTTTTAAAAAATTCTGTATTTTATTGTGATGTTTGGTTTGGGGTTTGGTTGGTTGGGTGGTTTTTTGAGCCATCTCTATTTGTAATAATAACCACAGGTGGTTTTTTTTCTCCTGCCATCCCTATTAGAGACAAATGTCACATTAACCCACTGTATGTCTGTATCTTTCTTTTCTTGGGTGACGGAACAAATGGCCAGGAAAGGAGACCAATGCACCATTGACTGGGGTGAAAGGGAGAAAATCCAGAATCTCCCCTCTGAGGTTCACACAATCACTGCTTTTGAAGAAGTTTGCCTTTCTCCATCCCCACCTCTTGGTCCCTGTCTCCTTCTGTGTTTTCTGTCAACTCTTTGGTAGGCTGATGAAACGAGGTGAGGTGCACAGGCTCTTCCATTCTCCGCTGGCAATGTGCACTCTTCTCATTTAAAAGAGCTACAGCGCAGTGGCGTCAAAATGAGCAGCTCTGACTTAGGGTGACAATGAATCTCTTTCCTCAGTGCCTTTCCACTTCCAGACTTTCCCACACAGCCTCCTTCTTTGGATGAAATCATCTTGAATTAACCCATAAAGGGAAACATAGAGTCATGGCTAGGACAGTGAGCCTTGCTAACGTCTCAGATAATCTACTTTTTAAATTGGCATCATCTTCCCAGAGTCACTTTCCAGTGGTGAAAATATTTCAAAGGCAAGTTTAGTTTTAAGCTTTTCAGCTTTCAGTAGCTTTCTCAGGGTTTCTCCCACATTCGACCTCTTTGCTCTTCTTCTCCTCATCATGGCAGCTGTCTCTTCAGTGCCAAGTACGGTGCATACCAGATGCTCTTTGAGCCACCAACAAAAAGCACAGGTGGACAACCCAAATCCATAGCTGATAAAGCATTCAGTGCAGGAAAGATGCTAGCTCAGTTCTCTGTATTGACCTCGTGCCTTCAGAGGAATCCTTGCATTTCTTCCACCCAAATAAAAATCCACAGACGTTAAATAAATCTTCCTTTTTTGTTAACTTTCGTCCATCCAGTACTAAGTTGGCAGTGAATTGTGACCTATTTTGCACTGGCCCACCCGAGGCCAAAGGAGTGTCTCTGTGTCTTGGGAAGATGGCTCTTAATTTTGTCTCCTTTCAGCTACTCTGTCTGAGAGTGACCATTTAGCTAAGGCAAGTCTAGCCTTTCCATAGTTAGAAACGTCCCCTCCCTGTTTGCTGTTGAGCTGTCTGTTGGGGTGGTGAATGTGTGCCTCCTTTCATAACAGACTGTGCCACTCTGCAGTCCTCCCCCCGCTCCATTTCCCCGTTCTGAAACTTGGTGTGTGTGTCTCTTTCTCAGTTCAGCCCCTCGCCTGCCTGTACTTCTGAGCTCTGCCCCCTCCAGCTGGAGACTCAGGTTTATCTGGAGACGGAAAGCCTCATTTGGGAGCTGAGATCTGAAAGGTGAAGGAGAGCTTCCTCAGAACCAGGCGAAGAGAAGGTGGTTAGTTTCATTGAAGAACTGAAGCGAGGCAGAGCATGGCTGGATACTCAGCTTTTGGGCTGCTCTTTCTTTTTCAACTATTAGTCACAACCTCAGCTCAGGTAAGAATTTTCCTTTATGTCTAATGGCTAAAAATCCCAGCTATTGATGGAAAAAAATATGTAAGGATCCGAAGGTCTCCTGGCCCCATATGACAGCAGGCCAGATAATGGCTGTTTAATTTAAAATCTGAAGCTTGTGTCTAAAACTGAAAGAGCATGTGGTTTGTTAGGTGCCTAGCCATGAGAACAGAAGGAGTTTCTTTTGCATTCAGACTGGAAGGCATTCAGTTCACGTCCTACGCTGTGGAAACTGCAACTTCAAACTGTCTGTGAAAGAGTCGTCCTCATGGTTTATAGCCAGGTTGGGAAAACCTCAGAAAAAAGAGAAGGAAACGTTGATTTAAAGAAGAAAAATATAATTTGTTTTACTGTAAAGGACAAAGTTACCCACTAAACAGAAAATCCCTGTGTTCTGGCTCCTCATTGGTTGATCTGTTTTTGAGGTGTTTAGGAACAAGCACATTTAGTCTTTCTTCATTCAGGTGCTACGTGTGTTCGTAGCAAACATCCCTGTAGTGGGGTTTAACTTTCCAATGTGTTTCACTCAGGAAAAGTCTTGGGGAGGATTTTTCGTTGCATTAAGGAAGGCATTTTTGCAGCCTGGCTCAGGAATTCTAAGCTGACCCTCATCTGCTGCGAGCCGAACTAGCTCCACAATGAAATCTTTGTTGCCTGACGCTGTGCTGCAGGTACTCTCTGGAGCTCTTTCCACAAAGCAGACCTTTATAGGATCCCTTACTTCGCCCACACTCCTAAGAGCTAAACCTCTCACATGCTGTCCTGCTCAGAGGAGTAATTAGCCAAATCTCACTCCTTGATTTGTGCCTTCCTTTACGCTGTCCCCTTCAGACATTAACTACATAGCTACACTCTGTTGCTACCTGATTACATACTGAATATGAATGTGACACTGAATACCAGCTGCACGCGTACAGATTATTCTAATTTAGCTTTGCCTTTCTCTTGTGTCTACACTGAAAGGGGAGTTTGTGGGGGGCCAATTCTGATTAAGGTGACTCAGTTCACTTCCCTGAGGGATTGTGCCTGTTTCTAAACAAAGTGACTAGGAAGAGTTTTGGAACGGCTCACGGAGCAAGGGCAAATAGCATTCCTTGTAAGCTTTGCATTTGACAGCCAGCTCCTGCTCAATGGGGATGAGTCAGGTCTCATGTAAGCATCGAGGAGGTGCTCAGATTCTTAGCAAATAAGTCTGCAAAGGTCCTTGCTTCCTCTGAACCTGCTCTGGATGGACATGTGGCACTGAGTTGGGGAGCTGGAATCGCCCTCTCTGCACTGTGATCTATGACCTACTGTGTGTGTTTCTTCTGATGCAATTTCTCTCTCTCTCCGTTCCTCCCAGAGGGCAGGACCACGAGGCCCTCCTGGACCACGAGGACTCCCTGGACCATCTGGCAAGGAAGGCATAGATGTGAGTACTGAACAGCAGAGGGCAGGCTGAGATGGGGGAGGGAGATGGGGTGGAGCAACGGGAGGGCACATTTATAATAGAGGAATTCTGCTAGCCCTCCTGTTATCTGGAGGGAAGCTTCAGGCATTTGGATAACGCTTCAGAGGGATCAGACTAAAACCCCCTCCACTGTAGGCAAGGAAACAAAGGGGCTCTGTCCTGCAGAGGCCGAGTACATCTGGAGGTGCTGAGTATCCTGAGCTTGTTCCTCAGCACCTTGCAGGATCAAGCCCTCTCTTCCAAGTGGGAATGTATGACAAATCTGGTGGGTACAAGGATGTTTTAATCTTCCAGGCATTCTGCAAAGCCTGTTCTCCCTCTGGCATCTGTGTTATGTTGGAGGGTGGAGTACAATGGTGGGTTTAGTGCATCATAATTTATTGCACGCGCAATATTCTGTGTATTTTATACCATTAGACAGTTGTTAGTTTCAAAAAGTGCCAAGTTCCTGGATCTCCAGAGAAGCCCTAGAAAATAAACACACCACGCAGGTGCTGATTTCACTTAATTGGTTTGATGCCAGTACAGCCCCATTGACTTCAGGGGAATTACCCCAGATTTATGCCGTTGTGATGGAGATCAGAATCTAGCTCATTGATTCCACTTGGAATGTAAATGTCCTTCGTGTGTAGCAAGAGGCAAATGGCAGCTATGGGAGTGCCTTTTTTGGTGATTAATAACTTATTATTAACTCTTCTGCATTGCTGCAGGGTTTAGTGAAGGAAGAAATTTCATCATTTCTTTTAGTTGAAATTTCTATCCACTGGGTAAAGACATTCATGCTGAAGAGTACGTTACTTCAGCTACTCCCCATGCGAAAGAGTATCAGAATGGGGTCTTAAAACCAGCCTTTCAAAATTCTCTTCTTCCCATGGAAGTCATTTTATTCTGGATGAAAAAGTAAAAAAGATTTATTCCTTCACCTCGTGGTAAAGGGTGAACAAGTAGCTTTTGTGCCTGTGATTGTAAATTTTTATGACCGTTTTGCAAGGCCGTCAGCAATGAAAACTTCACTGTTTTGCAGCCATTTCCCGCCAAGTAGTCTCTAGGCTCAGGGAAACCTTTTACTAAATAATCTTATGCTCATTTTTAATATTGAACAGTTTACGAAAGGTAAATCAGGAACTTCTATCTGAAGTCTGTAACAGTAAAACAAGGCAACAGAAGATCTTTTCCACACAATTAGCCTGCAAAATGAATTGCCTCAAGTTATCATTGCCCACCAGAGTTTAGCAGCACTCGGGAAAGGATTGGATATTTCTTTAGATAATGACAAAATGCAGAGTGATGATAAGGGTTAAGAGAAGACCAAGCAAATGGGGAGGGATAAAAGCTTCACGCTTGAGTTCATAGCCTAGCCAATATCTATCTAATGGGGATCGGGCAGAAACTTTCTCTGAAAGCAGGATGCTCTGTTGTTGCTTTCTGTGGGATTTCTTGTACCTTCCTCCGATGGAGCTATTACTACTGTCAGAGGCCAGATACGGGGCTAGATGAATGATTGGTTTTGCGTTCCAGAAATCAAAGGCTATGCTTTCAAATGGGGCTTGGAATTCTAGGAGCCTCTGTTCTGGGCCCCAACATGAGGTGCCGCTGGCCTTCACGCCCACAAGGCCAACCGAAGTAGCAGGCACTGGGGCCTAGCATGTCTAAGCTGGAAGAGCCAGGCACAGAGGCACCCCCAACTAATGGCCATTCCTAAAAACTTAGCCCTAAATGTCTGAACACCTCATGCAAATGTTTAGGGGTTGTCGAAGGCAATGGACTTGTAGGGCGTTCAGCACCTTGCAGGATGAGGCTAGGTGATAATAATGAGCAATTAATAAAATGAAGCTAGTCTTGGTAGAGCATAATATTAGCTTGAATGAAATTGATAGGGAACCAAGCCCTACAGTGCTAGCTCATGGCTTGCAGAGTGAGGTTGGTCAGAGTTTTGACCGTGTAAAGAATGCAAGATTTATCTCCTGGGCTGTCCTTCACTGAGGGAAACAATGATGCAGCAGGAGCAAAAGGAAGGAAAACATGTTGTCATGTATTAATAAATGAGAAATGCTCATCAGCCGTTTAGGGTCAGGGCCTCAGACCGCTCCACCCTTTGAATCTGTGAGGAAGCTTATTGACATCTGAGTCGAGATTTCTGTGGTTAGTGTCTAGTGCATTAGTATGACTTTTGGACCGCCGTGTTCCATGTCTTTCTTAGGAGACATTGAGAGATGTGTAATCCCACAGGGCTGTGCCTTTTTATAGCCCTGAATATAGAGGAACCTATTGCAGATGTGTCAGAAATCTAGGGTGATTTTTCTTTAATAAAAAAGTAGCTGTGCAAATTCTACTACTGCAAAGAAATTATTTTATAATACCAGTGAGATCACTTTTTATGGCATGCTCTGAACTTTTCTTGTGTGTTTTAAGATACTATGATTTCCTCATGTATTTCTCCTGTTACTTTTCTAAAGCCATCCTGGCTATGTTCAGCTCATAGATGGCTTTAGAGAAATGACTGACTGTGTTGAATTACTAAAGAACATTTGTGGCCAGATGTACTCTGCAAAAGTGTGTAGCGCTCGCTCAATATAGGCCCCAAACAGTGTGCAGTACCTAACACACAACTAAATTATTCAATGAATCCTGCCCTTGTTGGGATCCTTTCTAAAAGCTCCTTGCTTCACTTCTGCCTTTCACAAAGTAGCTGAGTTATAATTTTCAGTCCTATAATTATCCCTGTTAAATATTGCATGTTCCACCATCTGTAGCAAGGTAATTGCTTAGCTCCCAAGAATCGACAGGTTGTGTTGTGATGAAACCAGTCACCAAAGAGTCACTCTGAATTATCTCCAGCTGCGTAATGCGGGGAATCATTGAAAAGCCATTGTCAGTTCACAAACAGATGTGCCCCCCTCCCCTCCCGCAGTGCGACTTTAATACAGAGTGGCTGTGAGTAAGCAAACTTCCTTCCATCTCGTGTAAAACCAGGGAGAGCTGTTCCGTTACTGACAGCAACTGATTCTCATTCACTAAGAGTCAGAGAAGACTAGGGTTGGAAGGGACCTCAGGAGTCCATGATGACTGAGATTTGCCGCCAGAAGCATGGATGCTGATCAGAAGTTCTGAGTCTGAAGCGGTGCTGGTATACCGGCCCCAGCAGCCGTGCAGAATCCCCCTGAAATCAAATGAGGACCCCACAGAAGTCCACGATAGCAGATCCCCCAACGAGATCAGGGCATAAGAGTGTAGAACTGTTCCTGTGTGGCTTTTTCTAAGGCTGTGACTGGCTGACACGTGTCATCTCACAGAGGGCTGTTGGGAAAGGGGCAGGGGGTTAGTGTTAACAGAGGAGAGTGTCAAACACTGACAGTCTACTGTGCATTCTGGTATTCCACGCCCGCCATCCCAGCATAACTTTCCATCTCATTTCTGTTCTAAACGCTCTCCCCTCCTCTTCCTGGCCTAATTCTAAGCAAAGGACAGTAGTAGGATAGCCTCAGCAAGTCAGAACTCAGAGATGCCTCCATCACGTGACTTTGCAAGCTGTATCTTCTCCCAGTAACCGTGCAACGTTCAAATCCCTGCACTCGGACTCAGGGCAGTTGGTCCAAGCAGAGGGATTTGCACAGGGACTTTATGGTTGCAGACACAGTAAACATAGAGTCGTCATGGAAAATTCTGGCACCTTGGTTACTGGCTTCCCCCCACCCGAAATGCCAACTGCAAAGCTAGCCACTGCTCAATCTATTCAGAAGCCACTTCTGTGCCTCCACGTGTCTCCTCCAAAGGCAGAAGGCAGCTATCACCTCCTCCCCACCACAAATGTAATTAACAAAAAATAAATTAAAAGAAAAGGGGAAGTTTATTATTTATTTAAGTACCTGCTCCATTCCAGCTCCCAGTCCCTTCCCTACCTCCTATCCCTTTGCCCTTGGAATTTACTTTGACCATGATACAGCTAGTACTTTTTAAACCCAGAGCACCCTTAAACAATCCTCTAGGGAACCTTCAGGAAGACAATGGCCCAGAGGTCTCCTTGATCATGGGCAATGAAAGGTTAAAAAAAAAAAAAGTGGAGATTTTGTCAGGAAAGCGAAAATCCGGCCTTAACATGTTGGCTGAAGAATTTTCCCCAAACAGACATCATTGAATTCTAGGCAAAGAAAAAATAATTGGAGGAGGATTAATATTGTTGCTGCTTCGGGTTCACAAGAGAAATCCCCTGGTGGCATCATAATGGGTTTTCACCTGTTTCCATGCTCCTCCCTCCCCACCATGCGATGGGTGCACTGGGGGCAGGAGGGACTGTGGTCAGAAAACACTGCGCTCCGGCCGTCAGTCGGCTGTCCTCGCTCTATGCTGGGATGGCTGGCTCCCAGGTCAGAAAGGTAGGAAAGTGGCAGATAGGTAATGACTATCCATGCTCCCTCCTCCCGAGCACAGCTTGGGAGACCTGAGGCATGGTCAATATCTGTAAGTAACAGGCAGCATGTTTTTTTAGATTATTGAGAGACATTGCAACATAGACTGTATTATCTCTGTCACCGAGAAATAATGCTTCCTGCACAGATGGAGATAATTAGGCCATCTTATTTGCAATTTTTTATTTTAAAATATCTAGTGAGGGGGAGGAAATGTAATAGCAGTTTTTTAGGCTGCAGAAAATCTTATTTTTATTTTCATTTCAGCTAAATGAAGTAAATGCTCAGCTTGTCTGCAGAAGCTGGTGGTTCTGTTTTAGGTGTTGATACTGCTCCCGTTGATGGAGAATCTGAGCACCTCACAATTTGTCATGCATTTGTCCTCACAGGAGGAAGGTGCTTTTATCCCCAGACAGACGTACAGAAAAGCTAAGGGTCTGCCCAAGGAAATCAATGGGAGGGAAGGGACTTGAGCTCCCAGGCCCCCAAACCACTGGGACAACCTTATATCACGGGGGTAGAGAAGAGAAACATTCCTTCCATGAAATGAAAATAAAGCCCAAGCAGTTCCCAGTCCTTCCTATTGCATGATCCATGGCCTACACTAATTGTTAAACAATATTTAATCGTCCAGCAGCAGGAGTGGAAGTGAATCCTCTGTTGGAAAGGCTGTGACTCAAAATTCAGCTTTGAGACTTTGTCACCTCTGTGTCCTACTTTCAACCCCATAATTTTACCCAGGTCCACTAGCAACGCAGAAAATAGATGCCATTGCCCACTTTTGTGAGGTTCTCAGTAGGTAGCTAACCTACTTTTGCAATTGAATTGGGAGGGGTGGAAACTAGTTTGGGGGTTTTTGCTTGTGCCCTACCCCATCCTGCCAAAATTAATCCTAAAAACAGACCCTTGAATATAATCCATTGTCACATGTAGTCTTACGGGTGGTTTCTGGTCACAAGTTCTCCTAAGAGTGTCCCAAACCCTCAAGATGTGTTTGTGTGTTGGGCTATGCCGTTGGATCTCCAAGTCGGCAGCAGCATGACATGGAAAAGCTTGGGTGGCCAGATGGTTCCTCTCTGCTCTACCTCTGAGGAAGCCCTTGAGTGTAAATTATTCCTGGAAGGGTCTGGGATAAGTTATGCTAATTAAGGAGCATTTAAAATTGTCTGTCTTTCCAAAAGCAGCTGGTGAACAACGTGGGTTTTGCTAGGTCCCTCATCTTAGATGTGGTAGATTGGATCAGGGATCTTCATGTTTTAGTGGCAGGATCAACGGCTTGGCATATAGACCTTCTAACATTTCGGTCACCCCAAGTTATGGCAATCCTCCAAGTGGGCATCGGGAGGGAATGGGACCCTCTGACAAGCATATACATAGCTGCTTCAACGACACAGTGACAGAGAGAGATTTCAAAACTGATTTCATTGTCTTTTTTTTTCATTCCTTTAGGGAGAACCTGGCCCACCTGGTTTACCAGGCCCACCAGTAAGTATTTACTGATCTGCAACTAATGTATCCTCTCACTAGTAAATCTGCTACAAGCAATAATGTATCTGAGTCACTAGCTTTTTCAGCAGAAACTTCACTTTTTCCAAGTCTTCAGCAGAACTCCTCTGCATGCTTGGCATGGAAAGTGGGAACAGACAGCACGAAGTCAGCGCTGAACTTAAGAAGAAACATACTTGCCTATTTCATAGTGAGGAGAGAAGTGGATCTGGAATAAAGCACCAGGATGGAGGAGCTAACGCACTTGTGTTCTGGTTCAATTCGCACAATGGGCACATTGGCTGTGTGGCCATTGTTTTTACTGTCACCATGAAACAAAAATCATGTAAATGCAGTGTTTTTATGATGTTATGCCACACGCTCAGCTCTGGCCTCCAGTTTGCAAACTAGTTTCTGGATGTCCAAAGAGTCCTTTGTGCATCCTTTAAGTTGCTTCGGTGCACACGCAAATGCAGCTTTTGCACACTGAAAACAAACGTAGGCCACTTCTGCAACTGTTTTTAATTCCACCTGCAAATGTAGACTGCAACACCAAGCTTGGAAATTTGGCCCAGAGTGGAAAAAAATATGAAAACAAAAATGTTGAGTAAATCGGCTTCAGTGATAAAAATGATTCAGACACAAACTTTTCCGGAGGGAGGGGTGTGAGAGGGAGACAGACGGATGGATGGACAATGCTGGCATGCTGTCACTTTTCTGTCTCCCCATTCCTGAGACCAGCCAGGGTCCTCTTTAGCTCCCTAGGCACCTTAGAGCAGTCCTAGGTCTCCTCAGAACTCTGCCAACTGCAACACCTCCAACCACACCCTGACACCTCCTACACTCGGGGTTGCAGTGAGGACCAGTACGTCTACATGGACTAGCATGAGAGGAGAGATGTGCCCAGCAATTACCAGGTTTATAGGAAAAGGAACCAACGCACACAAGTGTCTAGAGATTTTCATGCTTGTAAATTAATGATCAGATCCATTTATTTTGAAGACATTTTGCTGTGGTGCAGGGGGTAAAATAATCACTTTAAGAAATGCGCTGATCACCTTCTACCTTTTATCAGGTCATGCAACAATTGTATTAACAGTGTCTGCCTATTAATCTGGTTTAGGGGCCGAAAGGTGCACCAGGGAAGCCTGGAAAGGCAGGTAAAGCGGGGTTACCTGGCCTTCCTGGAGTGGATGTGAGTATTTCAGCTTCTTCTCTTGTACTGATCAAATATTTTACATTGACTCGAGCCCAAAGCAGCTTGTCGACATGCACCAAGTCTACTGGAGAAGCAGTCCTGGGTGCTGAACTGAATCTGTGTCTTATTTACCAGAGGAAATCGTATAAGAGAATAATGCAAACTTTAATTGTTGGGTTTTCCAATATGTTTCAGTCAGAGTGAAGTCAAAACCTCGCAAATCAGTTGTCTACCCTTGGTACTTGCTGTCAGCGACCTGTTTTGATGATCTGATCCGCAGTTACTCCCAATGGCCCAGAACAACCTTTGGCTGTCATAGTGTCAGGTGATTCCAGGCATGCAGAACATCTAAATCATTGGGTGTTTTATTGTGCAAGCCTCAAAATCTTCCTTTTATTTGGCACCTCAGCAGCATGAGCCAAGAGTAAAGGAACCTGCTAGAGCTCAGATGTTCTACAGGTTCTGTCGCAGGTGGGTTCTAGATTCCCACTCGGTTCAGAATTGACCTCTTCGGTCCTGTAAGGGAGCTTGATGTCTTTGGTGCTTTCCATGTTGGGATGCCGAATTATTGGAACATTGGCATGGCTGCTATATAATCAAGTACAAAAAGAGATGCACACTTTTCTGATTCAGGAATGAGGAAACAAAAAATCCAGCTGATAAAGTTTGGTCAGGTAAGTTCTTTCCGAATGCGTGGCTGAAAGCCCATGTATAGTGTTGAATTCAGCAGCTTTTCTAGGCTTAACACCTGTGCTTCAGTAGAGTCCATGTACAGCTGGCTTGAAGAGCCAATGAGTTGGGCCTACCAAATTCACGGTCCATTTAGATTAATTACACGGTTGCTGGATTTTAACAATAGTCAGTTTCACCTGTTTCGGGTATTTATATCTGAAATCTCACGGCATTGTAACCGTGGGGTCCCGACCCAAAAGGGGGCTGTGGGGAAGGGGTCGCAAGGCTATTGTACAGGGGTCGTGGGATTGCCAGCTTCACTTCTGTGTGAGGGTCACAGGGTATGGAGGGGTTGGGGGTTACCCTACATCCTGGTTTTCCCAACAGCCTCCTGGTGCTGCAGCCTCATGCCTGGGTCAGGGGCTGCCCCACCCAGCAGCTGCGGAGCTTCCTGCTGCCAGGGGAGTATTCCCAGAGGTGGGTCTGACCCATCTCCAGGAGCAGCCCCTGCAGGAGATGAGGAAGCCCCATCCTTCTCCAGCCTGGGCTGGACTAGCAGCTTGAGCTCCCTGCTGGGGCGTCCCCAGCCCTGCCGTTCCCCTGCGATAGCCATATTTCATGGGGAAGGTCCCATTTCACGGTTCGTGATGCGTTTTTCACAGCCAGGAATGTGCTAGGGCTCTACAAATGAGACAGGGCTGTGATCTGATGCTACAAAAAAACAATTACTAGTATGAGATTGAACTTGAAGGCAACAATAGAGCACAGAAACTCTGACCCAATGGTCTTCAACACAGCATGGCATTATTTGCCATCCTACACCCACTTAGAATGCGTATAAGAGGCCTTTTGTGGCCCTGCAGCACACGAAAGACGTTTGGGTCTGTTTTTGTGCTAATTTATTGTGATCCTAGAAGAGGGATTTTAATTGCTTGTTGGCCCGATCCTATTAGGACTTATACACTTGAATAACTTTATTTGTGTTTGCAATTCCATGGAATCTTTGCAGGATGTGGCCTGAAAGCACAATTCCTAAACAAAGCTAAGCACTGGAACAAAGTCCCAGAACGCGGAACCTCACAGGTTGCAAGAAACAGAAACATACGGCCATTGATTTCTTTTTTTTAACATTCGTGACGTGTTTTTAAACAATATGCCCCAAATCACAGTTAAAATGATCAGTGCTGTATCTATTTCAAAATGAATAACTGATGGAATAGCACTTTAACAGCCATATGTGTTTTGATTTTTTACGTTAGTGGCAAATTAAACGAAGATATTTATTTTTAATATCCGATTGGAAAGCTAATCATGACAGTGGGAGAAAACCTTAGAAAGCCAAAAATGTTCAAAAGTAGGTGCAACGGGTGCCTCAGCAGAAATGCAAATACACCCACGGCATGCAAAAACTGGCATTTGCATGTGCAGATTTAGTAATGGCATGCACCGCTGTGAGGGTCTGTGGCCACTGTAGAAGCTCATGCGGGGCTGCGTGAACACCCATTGACTCTAGTTTGGGGAATTTGGCCCTAAATGTTATCTGTGGTTAGAGAGTAACTCACTTAGATGTTTAACCAGAAGTACTGAAGGATAGTGACAGGGATTTCATGGGATTTGGGCACCAAACACACAGACTCTAAGGTCAGAAGGGACCAGTATGATCATCTAGTCTGACCTCCTGCACAATGCAGGCCACAAAATCTCACCCACCCGCTCCTGCAAAATTGCCTTAGGTCTTTATAATAAGGATATTGGTTGGATCTTCTCACAGGCTGTAGATCTGTCGTCTTCTCTGCTCTTATCCCTATCTTTCTTTCAGGGTTTAACAGGATCTGATGGCCCACCTGGTCCAAATGGGCCACCAGGAGAAAGAGTAAGTAGTGGAACTTAAATCTTTAGTCTGGTTAAATTAATATTCTCACGGTAATGCACAATGGTTATTTCAAATATCTTTGTGACATTTAGAATATTTTTATTTGCATAGCCATAGCAGATAGGACCCATAATCATGGACCAGTTCTCAATTGTGCTAGTTGCTGCACACCCTTTGGATGCTTGAATTCAAGGTTATTTTCATTCCCCAAAATTGTTTTTTCTCCATGTAATTATGATCTAGGGTTGTGCACAGGGTCCAATGTTTGTTTTCCGGGTGTTTTGTGTATGTTGCCATCTTTCACTGGTT
The DNA here is from genome assembly GCA_007922175.1 of Pelusios castaneus. Classification (NCBI taxonomy): domain Eukaryota; kingdom Metazoa; phylum Chordata; order Testudines; family Pelomedusidae; genus Pelusios; species Pelusios castaneus. The sequence continues at coordinate 5,686,077 of ML685788.1, read as the reverse complement.
GGTTTCTAATTGGGAGCCATGTATGCGATGAGGAAAGACCATTACCAGACCAGATCTTGTGATATTTTGGGTGCATGAATAGCTCCTTGAAGCATTCAGAGAGCCTAGCTGTTAAGGTTTTATTTGTGTTTTGAGTGCAGAACCCTGTTGGGTTTTTTTGGGGGGGCGGTTTTTACTGCTGCTCTTTTTTTATCAGTTGTTTAGGCTGGTGCCTTTCATTCATTCCTGGGTTGTGGTCACACTTGACATGGTGACATCATTAGTTGCATTGGCATGGAGGTTGCAGCCTTCACAGCAAGAAGCAAGATTGATTTTTTTTCCCGTTTCATGTAATACTTGCAGATAGGAACTCTGTCAAGAGGCACTTTGGGAAAGAAAGATGTCTGCCTCAGGTATCACAGTGTGTTGGGAATCTCAAGCATTGTCAATCATGGCGCAAAACCATGTCCTTGGTTGCTTCCACTAGGGTCTCCCATCTGTGCTGGCATTCTCTGCTTGAGAATCGATCTCTGTTGCCGCCAATACCAACAGGAGGCTTGGAAGGCTGTGGTGCACAAAGAGGAAGTAATTTGGATGAGGTTTTGTGATCTGCTCAACCCTAGCTTAACTCGGCTCCCATTTGTAGTCAATGAGTGTTTTATCATTGAGATCAATGGGAGTGGAGTTAAATCAATGAAGAACATGTTTGACCCTGAGGGCCCCGACATCAGATCCTGTAACATTATGGGTGCCCTCCGCTTGCCTTCAAGGAACGTTGGGAATGCTTGCCACCTTTCAGGATCCAGCCCTGATTTTCCATGCATAGAAGCCTCGGGCCACAAAACATGAATAAGTTTGTGACTCATTTGCATGTTCTGTTACCCATATTTGCACATGCCCTGGTCTCCATGTGCAAATGGGTGACTGAGCATTCGATGCATACCCAAAGTAGCTCTCACTTTAAGCATGTAGCTAGAGCATCAAATGTATGATTAGCACACACAGTGGTCTTAACCGTGTGCTCAGATTAGATGTCTGTTCGCAAGTCTTGAAAGCCAGTTGGTCGGCATGGTGCAAACTTTAGGCCTGCGAGTCATCTAGAATGTCCTTTTTTTTAGTCGCATTGGAAGAAATTGCTTGATTTGCAAATGGCGTTAGCACTGTGGCATTTTTGTCCTAACTTAATTCCTCTGGCCCTTGTTCAAGACCCGTTGCAATCAATGTGATTAAACACGTGTGTATTGTCTTCGGTGGACTTCAGCACGTACTTAAGTGCTTTTTGGAATAGGGATGTTTTCCTAAACTTGGGCCTCTGTGGGTAAAAAGCCTCTTCTGGCTGTGACTATGAACAGGTGTGTTTGGCATATGGCACTATATTCACAAGAGCTTTTTAGCTTCTGTTACCATATTATTAATAAACATTTGTTCTCCCATAAAGGCTGCCTCTCTTGGTTTGTTAAAGAGATTCTCAGTCAGGAAAATAAAATAGTTCAGTAATTCTGACAGTCTAGGTCTGTTCTGCCATGAACACTCCCATCTTCTACATTGACTTTAGTAGTAGGAATGTGCATGTACCGGTGGCCGATTGAGCCCTGATAAGTTGTTAAACAGGAAAACAATTAGTTTTGTCTACGAGAGAGCTGGATTTTTTTACTTTATTGCTGGCTACTGATGCCTAAAGATGAAAAGATTCTTTAAAAGGCTGATTGAAGTTTAGTGTGTTATATACACAGTGTAGAAGGCATCAATAAATCAATGGACCTCTGAGCAAATATCAAGACTCAGCTACTTTCTAGAGGCCATAATTCATAGTTATGTCTGAATTTAGAATGCCATATTAGGCAAGCATTTTGTACACCATATCCACGTGTAGTCAAAAATAATATTGCCCCAGTATAAAAAATTATAGTAGGATCATTCTCCACTCGTAAGTGAAAGAACAGTGTTATCGGCGGAATGAGCAGAATCAGAAAATGCATTATTAAAATATTGGTGTACACCAGTGCGCCTCCACTGAACTCAATGGAGTTGCACCATCTTGCTCTAAGACCATATTTTGACCCATTAATCACCAAAAACTAGAAGGAACCTTCGTTGCTATGTTCTGAGAACCTAAACTTTGCCCCTGAAGTCAGTCAGAGTTATGCAATTGATCTCAGTGGGAGCAGGATCCAAGTTGAAGTCCGTAGGTGTCGAGAAGTTTGTTTTCATTTTCCAGGAGAGGTGTCTTTCTTGCCCTCTAGACATCATGGTTGTAATAATTTAGAAGGGTTAAATATGAAAGTGATGAGAGGGAAAACCTGGAATAATATGCAGTAGGACAACAACTGAGTTGACATTTGCAGCAAGAGTTGATTTTTATTGGATTATAGCCTGTTCTTAGCAAGCTTCTTCTTAATGAGGCACTTGTGTCCTCAGAAATCCATTTGCTTAACCTTCGTTTTTAAATTTAATAAGGGTAAACGTTTCTAATCTGGTTTGGTATGCAGAGACCTGGAGTGGGGTCGCAATCGCCAAGTAGGCATTCCAACCAACAGTTGTTGGGTTATTTTCAGCTATGTCTATCTGTCCTGTTATCACACTCTGTACTGGATACAATTTTAGACTCTTTCCAAACTGGGAAAGTGTACCCCAGATTTTTCTGAATTAAAATAATGGCTTCCTGGCTGAGAGATTGGATGCCATGTTTTAGTCTCAAGTGAGGGTCTTCTGGCTTCCTTTTAAATCCCTCTGAAAATAAAGGTTATGTCCATTTCTCAGGCAGGTTCTGGTGAATCCAATATGTGGCCATAGAATTTCAGTACTTCCACTTCTGACTGCAATCTGGATCAAGATATGGAAAAGCAGGAAAGAGAATATCAAGTGAAAGTCATAAGAACTCTTCTGAATGCTAAGGCTGTCATGTTTAAAGGATCCAAGTTCCCAAATCCCATGGACTTTCCCATGCCTGACACCTTAGAAAATCCTAGAAAATCCATAGAAAAATCATGTCTGGTTCCGTTTGACTTTTGGGTGGAGGCACGCACGAGTTTTTATCCAAACTGGTTCACCCTGGCCTAATTTGACAGGTTCCAAAGCAGGAGCACCTGCTATATCTCTTGGTGGAAATGATCTCCAAACACACTCAGAACTCCAGATTAGAAAATAATGGGGCTATAGGGTGCAGTGTGCAAGTGTCTCACCCAGGCTGGTCTCCGAGACACACATTTGCTTTCACTTTTTTCCCCCACCATTTCTAAATTGTGCATTTAAAAAGCAAAAAACCTCTAAAAGAATGAAAAAAGAACAATAACAGCAAAGGCAGTTGAAATGTGGTGGTAGCCCTTTCAGCTGGACAAACTCACCCAGGCAAGGAGAAAATACCTTCAATCTGATTCCTCAAGTGAGAGCCTGATCTTCATGCTTTTTCCCTATGGAGCTGCTGGAGGAAAAGGGCGTTCTAATGGCAGATTCACAGGGGTTCTTCTCATGCTGCTCAATTTCAGTATTGGAGCCCAATTATGTTGATGAAATTCTGAAAAATCTGGGGCCAGGTTCATAATGGTAGATGCAGTTCTTTTAGTTTGTGCATGGTGACTTCATACACAATCTCTCTCTCTCTCTCACACACACACACACACACACACACACACACACACACACACACACAC
>ML685788.1:5629123-5674958 GCA_007922175.1 Pelusios castaneus | reverse complement strand
CTTTCTTTCTTTCTTTCTTTCTTTCTTTCTTTCTTTCTTTCTTTCTTTCTTTCTGTGTTGGTGGCTGTATTGTCTAGTGGTTAGAGCACATGACTTAGCTCTCCAGACTCCTGAATTCTGTGGATGTCTTCCTAATTGCCACTGATTTGCTGTGCGTGAAGCTAACTTCATCCACATATGGATGATTTAAATGGATCATGGGCTTGGTGTTGGCCATAGAATCATAGAAACTGGAAGGACCATGACAGGTCATCGAGTCCAGTTTCCTGCACTCATTGCAGGACCAAGTACCCTATTAAACCATCCCTGGCAGGTGTTTGTCTGACCTGCTCTTAAAAACCTCCAATTTAGGAGATTCCACAACCTGTCGAGGCAACTTATTCCAGTGTTTAATCACTCTGACAGTTAGGAATGTTTTCCTAATGTCTAGGCTGAACCTCCCTTGCTGTAATTTAAGCCCATCGCTTCTTGTCCTACCATCTGTGATTAAGGAGAATAATTTTTCTCCTTCTTCCTCATAACAACCTTTTAGGTATTTGAAAACTGTTATCATGTCCCCTCTCAGTCTCCTTTTTTCTAGACTAAACAAACCCAGCTCTTTCAATCTTCCCTCTTAGGTCAAATGTTCCAAACCTCTAATCATTTTTGTTGCCCTTCTCTGGATTTTTTTACAGTTTCTCCACATCCTTTTTGAAATGAGGCACCCAAAACTGGACACAGTACTCAAGTTGAGGTCTAATCAGTGCAGAGTAGAGCAGAAGAATCACTTCTCGTGTCTTACAATATTCCTGTTAATACATCCCAGAATGCCATTTGCTTTTTTTGCAACAGTATTGCATTGCTAACTCATATTTAGCTTGTGGTCCACTATTACACCCAGATCCCTTTCTACAGTACTCCTTCCTAGGCACCCATTGCCCATTTTGTATGTGTGCAATGGGTTGTTCAACCCTAAGTGGAGTACTTGGCACTTATCTTTATTGAATTTCATTTTATTTATCTCGGACCATTTCACCAGTTTGTCCAAATCATTTTGAATTGTGATCCTATTCTCCAAAGCAGTCGCAACCCCTGCCAGCTTGGTATCATCTGCAAACTTTATAAGTTTGCTCTCTATGCCATCATTTAAGTCACTGATAAAAATGAATTTCATCCTGTGTAAGTCGAGCAAGCGATTCAACTTAGCATGGCTTCCATTTTACCTTCCTATAAAGAGTATAAATACATTGACCTAGCTAGCTCATTAATGTCTGAAGGGCTTGGATGAAAAAGGCAATACAGAAGTGAAAAATATCTGTCATTAAAGTATGTTTTCTTGAGATAATATTTCCTTTGGCCATTGTGCTGTTGTATTTAAAAGTCTGAATGTTCTTGGTTACAGGGTCTTCCAGGGGTCCTTCCTGATGGCAATGGGGACCTTCAGGTAAGTTTTTCTATATATTTTAGCAACACATTTTCAACTTAACTTCTTACCCAATTTGTTTATGTATGGATTTGGGTGAATATAGATCTGTTTTAATATGCAAGGGGCTATATCCAGCAAAAATGCCTGGGACTAGCCTTTCCTATAAAATTAATCCCATTAAATTCATGGAGCTAACTGTGTGGATAGTGGCTTCCAGGTGCATAAGCTTTTTTGCAGTATCAGGGCCCTGAACTCTTTCAGATATGCAGATATTTTAGAGCTGTTGAAGAATATTCCATGTCATTTCACTTGAATGTGATTTTGATTCCCTAATATTGGTTTTTCATGTATGTGGTCACATGCCAGTTTAATAAAAACAAGTTCAGCATCTGACAACTGACGAAAATGGATTTTTTTCGGGCATCTGTTTCAAACAGAAAAGGTCAAATTTGTTTTGCTGTTTATTTCCATGGGCAGCAACTGCACCTTGTTCTCATGGGCATAAGCCTTGTTTGTTCTTTCCTTTTCGAGCAAATGTCTTGATTTCTTTATTTCAAAGAAATGAAACAGACATTAAGGTAATGAGCAATATAAGTGACATTTCAAGATTTCACAGCTGCTGTTATGACAGCTTCTTTGGTCTCCTAATTAGAATACTCCAAAAATGCTTATCATTTGTTGAGACTGCCTTATGGGAAAGCCTTATGGAATTTAATAGAAAATAATAACTCTTTGGTAATTCTTTAGCCTACCCTATAGAATTTAGTAGAAAATTATCTCTCTACTGCAGAATTGTATACAAGGGTAAAATTTAAAAAAAAAAGAAAAAAAAGAAGAAGAATCTCATTCTTTATTTTCCATAGATTTTTAGACAACTTGTTAGAGAACCCTATTAAACTTTTATGTATTTTTTAATTTAATCCCTGTGCAGTGCTAGAAGGGACTCCCTTATGGGCCACACACAGCTTGAGAATCTCTTGATAGCTTGCTTCATTTTTAAGTAAATTCCCATTCCTATAAACTTTTATGCAGGAGCTTTTTTTTTTTTTTTGAATCAGGAGAGTAGACCCATTGAAATCAATACAATTTAAAATGGGAGTAAAGTTAAGCATATTCCTAATGATTTGCTCGAGTTTCTAGTAGAGACGTGGAACGCTGTAAATAAACCTCTTTGTGCTGTTTAGAATCAGGAGGTTTAAGGCTTGATCCAAAGCCCACTGAAGTCAGTATTGATTTCTCTAGGCCCTAGATTCTCCAGACTCAGCCAGGGTGACAGTAAATATTAGCAAGTCTAGATAGAAGAGACCCCATTACTCTTGATCCAGCCATGCATCTTTCATTAACATGTACTGCAGAGGATTGGCTTGAGTGATCCAGAAGGAGGTTTCTAACCATCAGACCGTTGAGGTTCCAGTAGGAACAATGATGTCAAAAAACCTGACTAGTTTTAGGATCGATCTTGAGAAATTTATGAGTGGGATTCTATACTATAGTTGTCTGTGATAGCTGGAGGCTGGATGCGGTGACCCAGGAAGTCCTTTCTGTGTCCTGGGTCCTGTGTTCCAGGGTATGTGTTCATAGGAGATGTCTAAACTTGAGTTGGGACAGGCTCCATCCAGATTTCTTTTCATTTCATGTTTTGCTCTTGGGTTTCTTCGGTAAAGCACAACAGCAGCGCAACTCTGCTGATGCAGCATGTTAAGTGTAGGCGTCCCCTCCGAGTTCCAGGGTGGAACGGACAAGGCGTTAACATGTTCCCAGCAAGCGTTCAAGAAGGGGCAGGTAACACACGAGTACCTTTCCAGAGCTAAAGAAGAGCAGAAGCTGGTCCAGATGCAGACACTGTATTGCCTCCCTTGCCTTGTTTTTCTAATACCCTGAAACCGACATGGCAACGTAGCCTTGCAAACATTATGTAAGAGTGGTAGTTTAATTAACCAGCATATTTTTCCCCCTTGATAATAATGAAGCCCACCTTGCTCCAAACACCCAGTGTCCTTTCTAGATAAACTCATGAATGTTTGCTTTGTGCAGTGCCCGGCTCTCTGCCCCCCAGGCCCTCCGGGTCCTCCAGGAATGCCAGGATTCAAGGTAAGAAAAATATCCTCTGTAAACACAAGGTGTCAAGTCCCAAAACATGTAACAGTGGGAGGCCCTTTGGCTGAGAGCAGGACTCAGGTTTACCATACAAAGTACATTACAGTCCTCCTTTAGCCAAGCCCTGAGTCTCAGAATACGTTACCTAGATGCAAAATGCCACCAGCTTTTACTTTCAAGAGACAAATGAAGGCTGCAGGCCCCATCCTGCACACAGCACATGGAATTCCCATTAATGTCTAATGGGCTTTGGTGCTACATCTAATGGGTTTTAGTGCTTTGGTGGATTAGGGCATCGGGCAGGTGCATAAGGCTTGATCTTGCCAGGTGCCCTGACCAACCAACGCACTTAAACACATCCATCCCCACTGATGGCAGTGAGAGATATTGCACTAAAAATAGCAATGTGCCCAGGACAGCCAGGTAGCAGCTCAGCGTGACGCCCGAGGACAAACCCACCCAGATTTCCCCCGGGCATGTGCTCAGGCAAGTTACCCAAACCGCTGCCCTTTCTACACTGCACTTTGTAACCCGCAAACTTGGGCACAGCCAGCCTGTGCCTGCCTCCCCATGCTGGGAAACATCCTCCCAGCTGCAGCAAGGACAGCCCCTTAGAAACAGGTCTGGGTTTTTTTTAAGTACACTTCTCAGTGGGAGGCAGAGATAAGCACATAACCCACATGAGCAAATCCCATTTCAGCCTATTTCCCTCTCACCATGGAACCCAACTGCTCCCCATTTTAACATGGGCTGCTGCCAGCGTGTAAACTCAAGGCTGTCGGGGATTCAGTTGCACTCACAGGCAGTACCTCTCACTTCCCAGCCATTTTCAAGAGTGACTAGATTTGGGTTCTCGGTCACTTAGATGCTTTTGAACATTTTATCCTTATGTATATAGGAGAATGGGCAGCCACCTTTTGAGTACCCCCTCATGGCTAGGGGTCATTCCGTAGCACCCTTTCTCTGTTTCCTCCTCCTCAGGGCCCTTTAAGAATTCATAGGCCAGGGGCGGTTTGGCAAATCCCTACAAGGTGTCCCATTTATTTAGATCTTTGATACAGACTGGCTCCAAGCGATTCAGTGTCTCTTACCTGATTAATCCAAAATCATGCAAAACACACACTCACTCAGCCTCCATTCTGGCTGGCCTTCCCTTGTGTGTACAAGGTTTCTCCCAGACCTCCCTGTCTTGAGAGCTTTCTCACACACACTCTTGCATCTTCAACATTTCCCCTGCTGACTCAGGGCCCTGCAGTGTCTACACACATAACTGGTGTCTGGGCTTCCCCAACTTCATTGTAACTTCCTGTCCATTTTTCTTATCCCAGGATTGTTTGATTCAACCTAAATGTGGCTTGTCCTATGGCTGACTCAGTTCTCTAGCCCCTGAGGTTTGTCACCCTATTACAGGAAGCTAAGTCTCATTGAAAGATGTTTTTGAAAACGTTACCCATCGTTCACAACTTTAGCACCATACCTTCAGGACAGGACAGGGAAACTTCATGACCAACTGCATGTCTACCCTAAATGCAACTCCCATCCAGGAAATGAGGAAAGGTGCAATGGAGCAGTTACTTCAGTCAATTACCCACCTCACTTTAAATCCTGGGTCCCCCTTATACAGCTTAGCCTGCCACAGGGCAGTAATGAAACTCAGATCATTCTTGGTTTTATTTTTAGGGGCATACTGGCCACAAAGGAGAACCTGGGGAAACAGGAAAAGATGGTGAGAAGGTAAAACCCTGTTTAAAGAAAAATGTAGATATTTCTCTTGAAAGACCAAGGACTTTCTCTCAGAATGACAGAGTGGAATGAGGCAGGTGGTTGGACAGCAAGAGAAAGCCTGTTATTTGATTGTACTTTCCATGGGGACTGAATTGCCACCATCATTAGCCTCCATCATCCTGGATGTGTGAATATTTCAGCTAAAAAAGCAGAATAATTTCTGTGATCACAAATTTTCAACTCTAAATTGGCACCTCCAATTTTGCAGGCAGGGTTTTGTGGATCGTGCAAAAGATGCACAGATCACACACCTTGGTTGGATGGTGGTCTGAACTCTCTGACCACTGGACACAGAGGCTATCTGCATGGGGAAGAAACTGCATACAGGCTAGAGGCAAAACGGGAGGTCAGCCTCTGGTCTGGGTGTGGGAGGAGGTGATGGGTGGGTGCATTAGGATGGAGAAGTTTCTCGGAAAGAGGGTTGCCAGGAGGGAGGATGCGGGGCGAGATTTATGATTGCAGCTTGTCTAATTCACTCTGGTTTCTCTCCTCAGGGAGACGCAGGCCCTCCAGGTCCCCCGGGGATTCCAGGCAGTGTAGGCCTTCAGGTGAAGTCCGGCTTCCAAACCAGAGCGCTCCCGCTCAGTCCCCCGGTTTCAGTGCGACATGTGAACAGTTGGGTGCTGTTCACACAGCTCTGGCCACACCCGCGACGCTGAGCCACCCTGAGGGCCTGAATCGAAAGCCACTCAAGTCAATGGAAAGACTCCCTTTGACCTCCATGGGCCTTGATTCAGGCCCTGATGGTGGTGCCATCCTGAAGAAACATTAAAGTGAGAGCTGCTCGCCCCATCTTGGACCCAGGTGGAGGCCAAGGAGCCTGTGACATATTTGAATAGTAATGAGGCTGAGCTCGGCAGTGGAACCCCATTAGAGAGGCGGGGCTGCTGTGCACCTGTCTGGTGGCTGCAGGGCACCCCTGCACAAAGCGCCTCACCTTGGTTTCCCTTCCTGGATCCCCAAATAAACTCCCCCCCCAGGGCTTCTCCAGTCCAAGCACAGCAAGCCTCCATGGGGTCTGATTTATTAACTTCAAGTTCATAATTCCACATGCACGTCTTTCTTCCAGCTTTCAGGTGGGTACAGCTCAGCACTCCTTGCTGCTGTCTGGCCTTCCTGCCTTAGCTAGCGATTCCCAGCCCTTTCTAGCTGGAGCAATTCCTCTGATCTCAGGGTTTTCCCAGCAGGAGCCTCTCTGATTCTCTGCCATCTCACTACAGCCTCCTGAACTTCCCCCCTTACTGCAGCCTCTGCCTGCTCTAAATAGAAAATTGCCTGATTCCCCTCAAGTGGGGCTCATTCTGTCAGCAGGGCTGGCTCTGTCCCAGGCTCTGCAGCCCAAGGGCAGCGCCCTCCCACCCCCCCGTTAGATTCCCACCCTGAATCTCCCCCACCTCCAAACTAAAGAACCAGCGTATTGTCGGAGACCGCTGTGCTTTGGGGAGAGGTTCTTGGGGACAGGATGTGTCCCCCTGAAAATCCCTCTACTCATCACTATTACTTAAGGCTTCTTTATCTTGTTTTTGTGTTTCAGCTTCCTCATCTTTATCTCTTTCTGTATCACTGTTTTATATTTTATTGGTTGGCTTTTAACCATTTGTTTTTCCTCACTTAGGGGCCAAGAGGGTTAAGAGGCCTCATCGGCCCAGTGGGACCAGCCGGGGACAGGGTAAGCAACTAGCATTTTCTCCAGGCTTTCCCTCGTTAAATGCCTGCAGAATGAAATCCAATGTCCCTGGTAGAGATCACTGCCTCTAGATAATTTCCCATCCGTGTCCTGCATGAGCAATGCTCCTGGCAGCTATTAGAAACCGCCTGTATAAAGTTACATGTGGCATTCCTTCTCATTACTCTGTGGGATGATTGGCCAAGGGAAGCCCCACAAAGGTGCAAACTGTGAGCATAATCCGACATGCTCTCCATGCAGGGGGCTTGCATTGAAATCAGTGGGAGTTCTGTGCATGGGGTTTCCACAGGATTGGACCCTCTCTTAGAGTAGTTGCCCATGTGTGGGGGCACAAGCTAATCTCCTGTGGAGATAAGATGTCATGAGCCTTGCAAAGGGCTGGGGAATGGTGCATCTTCTGAAAGTTTCTCCTATGGTTTCTGTCTGCGAAGAACCACTGGGAGGACAAATATTTTTGGAACAAAATCATGAGCACTAATTTCATAGGGTCCAAACCTGTACCCTAACAGAACAGTGAGAGTAGGATCAGCCCTTACTGGACAGTGGCGACTGACCAGCGTGGTCTTCTGTGAGTGCACCTGGACGCTCACTCCGGGGCTGACATCTGAGCTTGAAGATGCCATGTCCTTCTATAGGACACACAGGTTACCAAGACTTCACAGGGGTGAATCTTATGAGTCTGGTGAAGAGATAACAACCAGGAGACCCCAGAGTGAAAAACTGTTGGTTTAGACCAAGGTCCTCTGCTGGAGTCTATTAAGATCCTAATGGTTAATAAGGAGGACATTGTGTCTTTCCATTGACATGTATGCGCTTTCTCGCTTTGTAATGGGAATTCAGCTAGAGGTGTGGGTGGTTTGTCTGGACCCGAAGAGCCCTGTGAGCACCATTTAAATTGTGTCTTACTGTTTTTAGGGACCTGCTGGTTTCAGAGGGCCACCAGGACCCCCAGGACCTCCCGGGAAAGCAGTATGTATCTCTTCTTACTTTGCAGAGTTTCCTTCAAGTCCTCATGGCCCTGGTCTCTGATGTCACTGTCACGTGTTTTCACTGGGCCAATCCCTCCACTGCCAGTGAACAACAGAACTGCCCAGTTCCCTCACCAAAAACAATACATGTGCTCACTGATTGAGATGTTCACACATACTTCCCCCAAGGCCTCCTAGTAACCACTGTAAATCCTCTCCTTTGACACTGGATCGTTCCCATCTTCCTCAGCTCCTTGTCCCCCACACCGAGAACTACATCATTGCCTTCCCCACAGCACGAGGCAAGTTTTCATTCTGGCCCGCGTAGGTCAGACACTTTCCACCATTCCTCACCCTCCACCTGTCCCCCACACGTCAGAAGATGTGGGCCTCTCTTTGATGTGCTTCACTCACACCTTCTCCATGAGGAGAGGTTCCTCTTGGCAAGAGGAGCTTGTGGAGTAAGCCCCACATCTGCTATCCTTCAGGGCCCAGCCTAGAAGATCATTTTGCCTCCCCGAGTGAAATATTCTGTTCTCTGCTAGGGGCAGTTCCACATCCTTTTGCACAAATCCGAAGCAACTGGGATTTGTGCAGGAGAACTATGGTGGGCTTGTGGGGGACAGAATACACACACACACACCTGTGGGCAGATCTCCAGTCCCTCTAGACTGCCTAATTGTAGACCCCTATTTTGGAATTTGGGGCACTAGATCCAAAGGATTGTGGACCTAATAACTACACCATCCACCCCGCCTGGCCTGCCACCAAACCTCTCTTCTATTGTGGTTGATGTTTCTACGTTGCATAGTGGATGCAGAGTTTACCACTGAGCCCATTTGCTTTGCAACCATCCCCTCCTCCCAACCCCCAAGGTGTGACTGTGGTAGGCCCACTACACTGGGGAACCTTCCTTGGTCCTGACTATCATGGGTGAAATTCACCCTCAGTGAACTAAATTCCGGCCTTGTCACTTTCCCACACAGCAGGCATTGAGCTGTTGCAATTAGGATCCAAGTGATAACAGTTGATGTTTCCATTCTACCCCACCACCATATTTAACAACGTACTTTGGATAAACATGGGAAAGAGAGTCCCTACCCTGTTGGGTCACTGCTTGAGGCCCAACTGCAACCCATCCATGTGTACAGTCTTAGACAGGGTAGCTGGAAAAGCACAACAACGCTGTTAGGGCAACGGGGACATCGCTCACGCCCATCAGTGATGATGCTTGAGAACAGCATGGAGACGGGATAAATCAGGATTTCATCATTTACATGCCTGAAACCTTGGGCTTGGTCATCGAGACAAAGATGGGCAATGGCTTTTCTTTTATCATTACAGGGAGACCGAGGAGACAAAGGTCCTCAAGGATTCCGAGGGCCCAAAGGCGATACCGTAAGTGCAATAAAACACTTGGCTACTAAAATATTGAACGTACTGTCCAAAGTGTACAGGTGTCTCAAGGCTTGCTTCTTTCATTCTGTTTCACGGGTAGAAGGAAGAATCCTCAAGGTAGATTAGAAACGGGCAACCTCCATGCCTCTGAATGAGAGGCACTTAGGCATGGGAGACACATAGATGGATTCAAAGAGAATCCTTGGGTCTGTTTTACTCAGACTTTGTGCTCCAAGGGCTCTCTGCACCTCGCATTTACCTTTTGGCGTGAGATCTTATGACCCAATAAGGCCCCATGTCAACTTAATCTTCTCCTTCTAAGAAATCCTCCTGAAACATTTTTATGCAGCAACTGCTCCTGAGCAGGAGACGGAAGATAGTTCTGTTCCCGGTTCTCCAGTAAACTCTCTGGATGGCCATAGGCAAGTTACTTGGTCCCATGTCAGAACTTTTCACCTTGTGCACAATTATCATTTGTTGTATCTTTTTGCCTGAAGCTGAGGTTGGAAGAGGAGTAGAGTTTAGCAAGATTTCTATATTCCTTTTAATGCTTTTACTTGCTTCATTGGTCAGACTAGTTATTTAATCCTTAATATTTCCCATCAAGCAAGGCTCAAGGGAGTGGGAGGAAAGCAGGGCTATTTCCTCAGCCATTTCAAGAAAGATTAGCATTAAGGTTCAGATTTGTAAAGGTGTCTACTAAGCCTTGTGCCACTTATAAGCATAGCAAAGGCTAAGGGCAGGTCTACACCGTGGCGGGATTTCGGTGGCAGTCGAAGGGAGATACGCAATGAATTTTAAGTACTTTGGGTATCTCCCTTTGACTGCCTACCTCCTACTTACCATGGTGTCTTCAGTGAACTGAGTCGAAGGGAAATGCCCTCCCTTCAACTCGTTGCTGCTCCAGTTGCCAAGGTGGTCTTCAGTGATCAACTTCCTGATCAGCTTAGCAGTCTTCACAGACCTGATCAGTTGATTGGGATGATCAATCTGACGACAGCGAATTTGCCACCGCCAGTGAAGGGTAGCCCTAACTGACCTACACAGCCACATCTCATTTTCAAAAGAGACTAAGGAGTCAGTGTCTCATTGAAAGTCAATTTGACTTAGGTCCCTGAATGTCTACATTCCTTTTGAAAATAGGACTTAGCCATCTAAGTCACTTAGGCCATAGAACACGAAGTGGAAATCTGGGCCCAAGAACTTGGGGCTTGATACAACAGCTGTTGATGTTAATGGGAGTTTGTTCGTTTGGGTCAGGCTACTGGTGCTGAAATGAGAGGAGCTCATCAATGCTTCTCTTGCTCTAAATAAGCTGGTTGTGCGTTTGTAGGTAGCTCAATGTCAAATAGAAGCTGAACGTAATGAACCTACATGGTTCAGGTTTGAATGTTGAATTTATTTAACGCGTTTACCTAAAGGCTGTTCCTCTGGTTATTTTCAGTGCTGGATGATAAATGACTTGTGTGTTTCTAGGGTAGACCTGGACCAAAAGGCTCGCCAGGGACCGGTGGACCCAGAGGAGAACCCGTACGTGAGATTTGAAAATGATAAGTCTCGCTGTTCCGTCGTTCATGACTTTACAGCACAGCAAATGTTAGAAGAGTTTATGCTGTTTCTCTTTGACTTAGTTTCCACATCAAGGTTTACATTTTCAAGGTTATCTGAACCTGGACTCTGATGGTCTATTTGCAGCCCTTCCTCCTTTTTGAGTCCAGTCCTGATTCTGTAGCAGTCTGCGGCAAATGTCCCTTTGACCAATAAGTGCGGAATTTCACCCATTGCAGTTGATGGGCCTATTTGCCTAACTACTCCCGAACAGGAGTAAAGACCATACAATTGCACCTGCCATTTAATGCCCAAGCAGCATTCCCGCTGCCGTCTGACTAAATGGAAGCCTTTGCAGACTGAAAAGTTTGCAGAGCTAATTTAGAGGATGCATTTGAAAATGTAACCCTGTAATTTAATATAATCAAATCACTTAGTGGTTACTTTATAAAATTGGCTTAAAATGTATAAAATAAAGGACAGTAATCATTTATGTGTTTGTGGAATTTATTGGGGCTTTGTTCTCTGGAACTTAAATTTTGGATTGTATTTTTATGAGCTAGAGTTTATATTGTGGTTCAGAATAGTTGATTTGCAACACCATATCCAAAGTTGGTGAAACCTAAAACCAACGGTGGATTCGTAGGAACTTATTGTTCATTAATACTGTTGGGAGACTCTGTAATTCAACATTACCAGGCATGTACGTTTCTGCACCTTTGCATGGGGCTTGATGTGTCACAATCTTATTCTGCATCATGCGCTGTTTCAGGGCATGCCTGGCAAAGATGGCCGAGATGGAACCCCTGGACTCGATGGTGAGAAGGTTTGTAAAATCCTATTTAAACACCATGCAGACAGATTTCACCTCCCGTGCCAGATTATGGGCCCTCCTGGAGAAAAAGCAAAGCTTGAAAGACTTTGGCTCAAAAGAGAGGTTTCCTGGAGTGTCATTAAGGGAGAAGAATAAGGCAGTCCACACTGACTACCCTGGGGAGATCCCAACAAGAAATTAAGCCCAAAGATTGTGTGATGTAATAAACAGAATTAGGTGATATTATAAGCATTACGTGAGCTAGGCACCCATTGAAAGTCAGTGCGAGTTGGGTGCGCTACCACCTCTAGTGGCTTTTGGAATCTCATCCCGCGTGTGCAAACAGGCCCTGCTCTGTGCAGTTACCCATTTCAAAGGTCCTGTTGTGCCTGCAAACATGGGTTTTGCAGGCACAGCAGCTGTGCTCCATTTCGACCAGTCCACTCTCTGTAGAATCTGTGTAGAGGAATGTATACAGAGCCCTGACTCTGATCTCACTTCCGCTCATTTTGCATCAAAGTAATCTTCTTGATTTAAGTGGAGTTTTTTTCTTTATTGACACCTGGGTGACTTAGAACAGTATTAGCCCCAACCCTGAGTGCTGGTGTGAAAGGTTTGGGGCTGGATTCTGATCTTGCTAACAGCTATGTAAATGAGGAGTAACTCACTGAAATCAGTGGAGGTGCCCTGGCTTGAAGCTGAATGGAGAATCCAATCCAAAATGTCCAACTTTGAATTTTGAACATAAATGTTGGACGGTTTAAATGATTCGCTGTGTGGTATAAAAAAAATGAGCACAGATTTTCCCAGCGGTTATAAATGGGGTTAATGCACCCAAAGGGGCTTTACTAAAATCATACGATTACAAGTGGCTATGGATTCTACAAATATCGGTGGGGGGAGAGGAATAAATCCTGCCTGTAAAATGTCTGTTTGCTGAAGCCCCCTGACTAATGTCAATAGCATTAGCTCCGTCCGTCAGTTGTCCATCTTAACCTATCACTGTTCACAGGGTGATGCTGCCCGCTCTGGTGCTCAAGGAGAGAAGGGGCCAAATGGACTTCCCGTGAGTATCGCACTGTACAGTTGCCATGAAGGAATCGGAATATCTTGCCTAATGTCTGAGTGATGTTTTTCTGTCATTTGACAGGTGTGGAGGACACAAAAGACCTGCTATTTCACACACTGGGACAAATTTTGGAAGGCATTGAGGTGCCCAATTCCCATTGGCAAGCACCTAACTCCCATTGGGAGGAACCTATCTGCCTTTCACAATCTGGTCTCTTGTCTCACTGTCTCTCTCAAACCTTTAAGCCCATCAATAAGACTCTCTTCCCACGGTGCAGGATGAGAACACTATGCGTCTGTGGACTTTGTTATATAGACAGGAAGTAATCTGGAACATTTGCACTGTAAATCGTGGCAATATATCTAGAAACATGACTAAAGAGGAACTCTCTGATCCGTTCCAGATCCAGCCAAAAGACTTTGTTGGGGTGTTAGGAGACGATGAGGCGATTCTGTCCTCTGGAGTTGACGATAATCAACTAAGAACACTCCAGACTCTAGTGTCAGCCACGGCTGAGTCAGTATGAAGTGACTCAGTTGAAAATGGAACACTTTCCACCCCCGTGCCCCACAGCAGCGTCACCAAGGTGTTCATGTGTGTCTTAACATTTAACAGATAAAACAAAGAGGAAAAGTTTTAGCATCACAATGACGTTTATTCCTTAGCCAAAGGGGCTAAAGATCAGAAGCCAGGAGACCAGAGTTCTATAGTATTCCTAACTCTGCTGCTGACTTTCTCTAAGAAGATGGGCAAATTGTTTAACAATTCTGGTCTCCAATTTCTTGATCAATGAAATGGAGATCAAAAGACTTACCCCTCCCCTGCATTGTAAAGAATGAATGAACGGTGCTATACAAGTATAAACTCTTATTAATATTTATGTTCGCCTTTCTTTTCCATTACGGTCAGTGGGAGATGAATAATGAACAAGACAGTCATTTTTCCCATTGTTTTCACATTGAAAAATGTCTGTAATAGAAACCTATATCCCATGATGTTAAATGAAATTTTTGCCCCTAATATCTTTAATCAGACAGTAAACAATAAATGTTGCTTTGTACAAACTGCCCAATTTCTGATGATATGATTTATTTATTTTTTTCCCTCCCCAGGGGCTTCCTGGAAGACCAGGTCTCAAGGGATCAAAGGGTGAACTAGTAAGTGAAGGATGAGTTTTGCCTGGGAAAGTATTGTGTGTGTCATTTTAGGGCACTGCCGTTTTAAGCCCAACCTGGCGAACACTTCTACTTAATTTTGAGCACTAGAATGGTCTCACTGAAGTCAAGGGACTGAAAGCACATGCATAAATGTTTACAGGCCTGAGTCCTTTCAGATCAGACCTGCATTTCTTTTTAAAACTAATCTGCTCGAGCCACCTGCTGAAGGGATGCAATGTGGATATTATACTCGCTGTATACGTGCTGTTTCTCGAAAGGACTTTTGAAGATCTCACTTTGATGAGTATTTGGGGAAGTTGAAATGCAGAAGTATAATATGCACAGTTGATCCTTCAGTAAGTAAAGCTCTGGTGCAGAGGTGTGTGTTGGAAGATCCCTCAAGACAAAAGATACATTAGCCAGTCTGCTTCAGTTCCAAAGACCACAAAGTGCCTCTGATAACCTTATGAGTGACAGAATTTTGGCATGTCTCATTTGCCGCTCCTCTCCTACGAAATTTCCCTCTGACGTCGGGAGACTTGGCACAGCTGCCACACAATACATGTAAAATGCCACTCTTAGTAACTCTGCATCAGCAGCGTCCTTTAAGATAAGCTGCAGGGAAGCTTTACAACAGTGCATTTCACTCCTGCACCTTGAGACACCAAGCCAGCTCTCAGCAAGGTTAGGTGAAAGAAAATCTGAAACAAATTGAAACAACTCCTCCTAAAATTGCTCATTAAAGTGTATTTGCTCTGTTTTTCCCTCCCTTTCACTCTGCTGTCTATCATCTGCCTCATTATTATTTACTGTATACAGAGGCTACAAATCCTCATGCTTCAGGGTGTACAGTGATCAATGAGTGGGTCAGGAGGAAATTCCTCTCAGCATCTGAAGTTTTATTAGGTATTGGAAGTTTTAGTTATATGCACTTTAGTATAACTGTTCTATAGTATTCCACGCTAGATGTCTTTTCTTCTTTGCAGGGCACACCTATCTTTTGTCATCTCTTGTTATCTCTAATTTCAGTCTTTGACATCCAGCTGGACAGTAGGGAAATTACAGAAGTGAATCTGAAGTTCCATCCAGCTGACTGTTTGTTTTTCCCTCCTGCAGGGTAGTTCTGGAGAGATGGGAGAAGCGGGTCCCTCTGGAGAGCCCGGTATCCCGGTAGGTATCCACATCTTCCACATATTGTGAATTCTACTCAGGGTCTCTTAAATTCCACCATCAACCCGGAGCTTACGTGCTGCTTCTGTGGTACAATGTATTTCTAAGTGATGTGGATCTCTCTTTCGCGTGTGTGTGTGTGTGTGTGTGTATACACCCATATAAAATATTGGTTTTGTACAAAGATATATTTAAAAAATATGTGTGTGCCACGTGGCAACGTGGTCTGACAAAACAATCCTGCACTTGTGGATGTAGAAACATGATGTGTGATTTTTATCTCCGGCATGCAATATGGGCTATAACTCACTTGTCAGTTCTTTAGAAACTGTCGTGCTCAAATGCCACTTACTCTGCCGCAGTGAGGTCAGAAAGGCCAGGCTAGGGAGGCATTGTGAACTAGTGTGTAGCATGCTGTACTGGGGCTCAGAAGACTTGGATTCTATTCTTGGTCTGCTGGCCGACTTTGGTCAAGTCACCTCACTGCCTCAGTTTTCCCCATCTGTAAAATGGGCCTAATACTACTGTCCTTCTTTGTAAAGCAGTTTGAGATCTATGGGTGACAAGTGCTATATAAGAGCTAGGTATTGTCAGTGTTAAAAAGTTTAAATAGCTGATATGTTGAACTGACAGTGATGTAAGACATGTTTGATATATTTGTGTAATGTTTCACAGTGGGTTGGGAAGGGTGGAGTACCCGCTTCAAGAACAGCACAAATGACTTTTTGATACGGTTGATAGGGTGATGCCGGTATCCCTGGTGAGAGAGGCGAGCCTGGACCCAGAGGATCATCTGTGAGTAGGACATTACTTCTTCAAGTGTGATCACTCTGCAGTTAAAACACAGCACTGTGATCAATGTGCAGAGCCATCATCTAGCTAAAATAAAAGGCTATGTCCTTTACAGACATAACTTCAATGGGTTTACACCAGCAGAGAATTTAGTCCAAAATAAATGGGCAAAGTTCTCTCCATTACCTGAGTGTAAATGTGAAGTAACCAAACTGTCAAGTCATTCTGCTTACTCCACATTTAGACTGAGGCAACAGTGAGGAGAATTTGTCCGAATGTGGCTGGTGGAATTGTTACAGGATGGCAGCTTGGACAATCAGCACCTTCTAGACTTGTTAAAATAAGGAATAGGGCTTTGGGGGCTTTTCCCCCTTTACTGATCGTAAGTTACCATTAAATCAAAAGTCATGTTAGGTTATTCCAGAATGCAACACTCTAACCACAAAAGCCTTCCCTTTTAGGTATAATTCATGGATTCTAAGGCCAGAAGGGATCATAGAATCTGGCATAAGACAGGTCAGAGAACTTCCCCAAAATAATTCCTGTTTGAACTAGAGCAGATCTGTTAGAAAAACACCTACTCTTGATTTTACAATTGTCAGTGATGGAGAATCCACTATGACCCTTGGTTAACTGCTCCCATGATTAATTACCCTCGCTGCTAAAAATATATCCTCTGTTTCTTTTCTAAACTTGTCTAACTTCAACTTCCAGCCATTGGGTCTTTATCTCTTAGATTTCAAAAGCCCATTCTCAAATATCATATCTGTACGAAAAGCTTGCAACGTAATCTGAAATCATACAATTCACTTTGTTTACTTACAGCCTTGAAATTTGGAAGAGGTGTGCAGAAAGGGTTGTAAATATGCAGGGAGCCCCCGCCGCCCCCCCCCCCCCCCCCCGTGCAGACTTGTACCCGTTTGCTGTTTGCATCGGAATACAAAACTTCCAACAATGCAATCTGATGCAAGACAAAGTCATGTCTGAAGCTTTTGACCAAATTTCATTTTAGGGGTTTGTTCAAAGCCAGGCACTGACGTGGCACAAACCTGTGGGGATCTTGAGAAGGGAGCAAATGTTTGTTTGAGAAATGAAATTGTGGCGATTTGCACAGCTCTAATCGCTTGGGTTTTCCCTTCACCTGTAAACCTTGATGAATTTCTGGTTAGAAGCATCTTAAGTTCCAAACAGAATGCTTCATATCTATCTCAGCATTGTCACAGAGCGTAGGGAATAAAGAGCTGTGAGCACTGCAGTGAAGGAAGAGTCTAAAAATAATTGAATTGCTGCCCGTTGGGTCCCAACTCAATAGAGTAAGACAAAGAACTAACTTAGTTCACAATAGTGAAAGTTCTGGGACACCATTTATTTTCCTGTTACACCCAATCAGTCCTAGTGCTGTGGTGAGGCCTGAATTTACAGGTTTTAAATATTTATGAGATCTGGAAGCCTACAGGAAGTCTGATGATTTCTTGTATGTGCCAGTTGGGCAGAAATTGAGCAGTGTAATTAGATATTGTTCTGAACAACTTGCTCTTTAAACTTTCAAGAAATGGGAAATGAACCCTAGAGATACAAAAATTGTTTGCTTTATGTCCTCAAATTTCAGACTGAAAATAGGCAGAGAAAAATAGTGACATAGTCAGCTGGAAAAGCAAACTAAAAAAGGAATGTACTGGAAAAGGGCCGGATTCTCATGTCAAGCCACATCTACACTAGAGAAGTCCACTGCTTTAACTAGATCCGGGTAAACTGGTGCAAACCTCTAAATCAGATGCATTGATTCCAGCTTATTTCTACCAACTTGTGTCAGTAAATTATCAATATATGCAGAATCTACATGAGCAAGGCTTAAACTGGTATACATGTGTTTACATGGCTTTAACTAAATTGGTTTTGGTAAACCAGTTCATTTTTCTAATATAGATAAGGCTTTACTTACCCCTGTGTGACTCCAGAGCAACTCCATTAACTTCAGTGGCGGTCAGGATCTGGCTTAGTCTATTTAATTGCATTTTCACAGAAGAGTTATTTTCAGTTCCATGCAGCTTTTATTTCATAAAGCATCTTGAATAAAATTCTACTAGAGATGTAAGCAGCACAGTTATAAAGCTAAATGAGAAAATGAAAGCCGAAAGAAAATTTGAGGCATGTCCTCATAATCAGTAGAGTGGCTGTATAAAAATGGCACTGTTTTACTTAATCAGATCTGCTTCATGTGTTCATTATAGGTCATGTCATCTTCCTTTGAAAAATTAAGGGTTTATAGCTCTTGTGAGCCATGCAGAGCTATCGGAGACTGATCTAGATTTTAATCTGACTTGTCCATCATCAACAGAATCACTGCTGCTGTTGAAGATGCACAAGCCAGAAAGAATCCAACTGGAAATCTAGATTCCAGAGTGCGTTTGTAGGCTTAGGACTCAGGAAAACAGGCTTTTATTTTTCAGCCTGTAAACGGAGTGAATCCAATCTGGAGTTACTGAGAGATAATATACGTGGAATCTCACAAAGCCATTTTCAAACAGTTGCTTTCTGGGTAGAATTGCACATATGACATTAATTCTGCTCTCTTTGCTTCACTTGCATAACGGCAAGAGAGTTTTAACACTGATTCAAATGCTCATTTTCAGAGCCATTTATCCTGCCGTTTGTATTTTTCTATTAAATACCCTGCACCTAAATTGGGACATCATTACTCAAAATGTACAATTAGACTGTTTAAAGAGACTTCGGAGTGTATGTTAAATTCTGTTCTTCAGGCCCTGATTTGGGAAGGTCCTTAAACATGTGCCCAAGTTTAAATATGAACTCCATTGACTTCAGATCTTATTTAATCAAATGGTGCCATTTTTACATAACCTACAGACTAGTAACTGCGATGGGACTGCTCATGTGCTTAAAGACGGGCACATGCTTAAATCCTTCATGCATCTGAGGTCTGGTTTGTATCTCTCTGACACTGGCTTCACCCTAGCGTGTCTGCGACTTCAATTAAGTTTTTACTGATTTAACACTAGGACGAGATTATGATTTGTATAATATCATATGTGCTTGGGGCAAAAAAATATTGCTGGGATCTGACAGCAGATATAGCTAGTTCTGTCTATGTTTCTACAGCTCCAAACCAGAGGTAAATACATTCTTCAGACGCACCTAAGTCCCATGAATTTTACAATGGGATTTAGGCTCCTAAGTGACTTGGGTCTTGAGAAAATTGTATGCAGTGGCCTACAAGCCTACTTCCCATTTTCCAAACTGCTTAATCTTAGGCTCCTAAATGATTTAGTCACTTTTGAAATTTGACCCAACACCTTTTGGGTGTGTACGCTATTTTCTTAGTAGAATGCAGGATAGACTCTTGCGTGCATACAGCATGAATACAGCATAGCCTCTTGTATGTTGATTTTCTAACGGAAATGTTTTTAGCTGGTACAACAGAAAACACAAACAGCTGCATTTTCAAAACACTTTAACCTAAGTTGCTGGTGCAAAATGTGCTAGCCCAAAGACCCATTTTTGCAAATGGATGTGATTGTTCGTTTTCTATGTACTAATGCAGGCATGGTATCACGTGGTGTGTATTTCAAGGAGGCAGGCTGGCCTCCCAAATGCCTGATTTCCAGAGGAACTGCATATTTGCAGCTACTGTTTGATTCACTTGACATTGTTGACGCTCAGCACGTCTGGAAATTAGGCACCAAGTTTTCAAAATTCCTACCCACACGGTCTGTTTCTTTAATTACCAGGTTTCTTCCTAACTTCATCTGACAATTCAATAAGAATTGAAAGCCTGTTCAGTGAATTAATTAACATAACCTGTATGCAATTACATATGTGAAATCCAGTGGTGCTGGAATTGCTTGGAACTCCAGCTACTGTTTTTGACCCTTGAAAACCTCTTTCCTGGCAGACGGTGAGAGCAAATGTGTCAGACTACTAAGAACAAAATGATCTGTGAATTGGAAAAAGTGCAAAGGGATTGTCTTGTGTTTTCAATTCCTGTTACTTAGAATGATATCTCATAACACTCCTGTTAGGGTGTAAAAAGAACCACCAATGAAATTGTTGGCCATATATTTGAAGGTCTGCCCCTATACTAACCTGGAAATTTCAAAATAAACCAGGAGTCCTGTGGCACTTTTAAAGACGAACAAATTTATTTATCACATGAGCTTTCGTGGGAGAAAATCCCACTTTGTCAGACAGTTTGAAGACAAAGTGAGATTTTCTCCCATACAAGCTCATGTGATAAATAACTTTGTTAGTCTTTAAGTGCCACAGGCCTCCTGGTTTATTTTGCTGACCAAGACTAACACAGCTCCCCCCCTGGAACTGGAAATTTCAAGGACATAGTCAGCTGTATCCATCACAAAAGTACCATTTAGTGTGTCACTTAGGTCTTGTGCTAAAAATGAGGCACCAGTTTCCATAGCTTGCTGAACCAGGCCAGGTAACTGTATCTGTTGAGAACTGGAACGGCAGGTATGACAGAGCTGTGTGTCTATGGGAAACTTGCACAGCACCTTTCCCACTGTGCCTGTCTGTAGCCAGCGCCCCTGGTCCCTTGCATTCACAAGAACCAAGCAAATCTAAGCATTGAAGAAAACAGTAGGAATCATGGGAATAGAGTTCAATAAGTGGCCATCCGCTATACTGTGGGACTGCCTGCTTTTTCTTATTACAACAATTTAATTGTGCTCATGACTCGACTGATTGTAAATTGTATTTCTTACTGATGCTTATTCTTCTCAGGGCACACTTGGCCTTCAAGGCCCGTTGGGAGCCCCAGGTGTAAGAGGCTTTCAGGTCAGTGATGCGCAAAGAGGGTAATTTCCTTCACACCAGGTAATAATTGCTCAGTGCTGTGCAAAGGGCTAGCAAAGATCATTGGGTGATAGTGAGGAATGGGTGGGGAGACTGGGTATTAAGTAATCAGAATGTACCTCATGCCTGCATTATATAGCAGTGGAAAGGGACGGGAGGGCAGAGTAGCAGCTAAAATACTACTAGATCCAATGCAAGAGCAAACTGTCTTTGTTTCACAAATGCAGAAGAATTCTTTAGATTTCTACCTAAGCAAGGTTCATTTTATATCCTTCACTGGGATATTCCCACCCCACTTGTCTTGAATGTGCTAGCCTGGGGGACCCCTACTTTAATCTCTGAGACTGGTGAATTGTTGGGATGTTGAGAGGACTCTTGTCTTTCATTTGTTTTCCCTACAGGGCCGCAAAGGGGCCAGTGGGGAACCTGGACTCCCTGGTCCTACTGGGATTCGTGGTGAATTTGGTGACAGGGTAAGTAGAGCTGCGCAGGAAACATTTTTACCCGTTTGCAAAAATTTCTAAGATATATGAAACAATGTTCCCATCCCAAATCAGGATGAAAAGTCAAAATCTTGACCATTTTCATAAACCATAAATCTAGGACCTTTTTTGGTTCAGGTCAATTGAAAAGTTTCATTTCAATGTCGACCTGTTTCTCGCTCTATGAAAATGTTTTTTGTTTGCTCCTATGATGATGACCTAAATGAGAACACTACTAGCTGTCTTCGCTATACCCCCTTGCTGGCCAGTTCCCTTCACTTTGGGTGATGGACTGGCTCTTTATGGGGACCCTCTGACAGAGAGGAAAATTTTCCTGTATGGCAGATTTCCCACCATCAGCAGGGTCTGCCTGTCTGAGCTCAGTTTCATGTACTTGCACTTACTAAATTTTTTCCCTAATTGCCAAAGTGATCTGTCTGCGTATCGGGATTTTCCCCATATCTAGCTTGTGCTCCCTGCCAGACAGACACTGGAACACGAATAGCAAACATCATATGTGGACTTAGCAATATCTCTTGATGTTTTGAGAGTCTCGTTTTGAATGTTCAGTTTTATACTGATAAATACTTGTGCCTGCAACAAATTGCAAGTGCAAACGGTAGTGGTTAGATAGCAAACTGGCTGACTTGCAGGGGTAAATGTCATTGGGGATCTACATTTTACCATTTGCAATTGCAATTCATTGCAAGTGCCAACATTTTACTGCAAAGTCACGGGCTTTGTAGCTGAAAATGAAGCACACAAGACCATTTAGCTCCTAGGAATAAGAAGATCTAGTGCATCATTCTAGTCCATTAACCTATCTGCTGCAGAATTGTTCCCTATGTGATGATCTGTGGTCAGTCTGGTGCTCTGGATCAGTGGTTCTCAACCATTTGTGACATCACTTTCAAACAATGGCCCTGTTAAAAATGAGTGAACAATGAATAAAGAACTGTTTAAAAAAAAAAACAAAAACATAGCAACCCACTCGTGCTATTGGTTTAAAAAGAAAGTTATAAACACCTAGACTGATTTCTGCATTTCTACCTTCTGGCTTGTTACCGCTGAATTATTTTAGTAGGGAAACCTTTTAATAAAGCTTTCAAGTTTTTAATTGAGTTTCAGCACTTGTCACGAATGAAATGACATCCACTAATTCTATGCGTTTGTCTTCTTATATCATGCTGTACTGCTGGAACAATTTCCAGATCCAACTGTGGAAAAAACAGACACATTTCTCAATTGCTAAATTGATGAGTGCCATAAAATGGCTGTTCAAAGACTCCAATCATTGACCCACCCAACAGCGCATTATGCAGTGGATGATGGTCCTTGAAACCTGAATTACCACCCAGCTATGTTAGACGTCCTCCTTGTGAATGCCAAGTAAGCTTGGTTGTTCTCGGAGTGTGTCTTCAAACTGGCTAAATTACTCCTAATTACAGTGGCTTGGTTCGCCATTTAAAATCCTTCTATTCCTATGGACATCTGACCCTGACGCTTAAAACAGGCTACCGGAAAAGGTGTATCCCTCACCAACAAATTCCCAAGTCCTGCTTCTCTGTGGTTGCCGAAGTCAGGAACACGAACTCTAAACCATTGTGAAAATAGACAGTGTTGAAGTGGCCTTGAAAAACTGTTGTGAACGTTCACTTGTCTTGGCACAAAAATCCCCTCTTGCTCTATACCATGGTGACAATGAAAAATCCAAGAGTATTTGACATGCCTGAGTGGAGGTAGGAAATAGAATTGGGTGGCTCTGATGGAAATGGACAGAACTAAATGCACACAAATCCTTTGAGTTTTGTTCAGTGAACTAAGAAGGACAGTCTGAATAACCTATCCCAAAAAGAAAAGCCATACAGTGACCGCAATTTAGTGTTAGGAGCCACGGGGAATGTATGTAAGGCAGGTGAGGAGGTGCATTTTGAACACTGAGACCTAATTTGTTAAAGTTATTTTTAAATGCTGGCACAGGTTGGATGAGTTTTTGGGGAGCTGGTAGGAGAGAGCCAATTCAGAGGAGGAAAATGTGGCTTATATGTACTGTAACTGTCAAGGGAGAAATGAAAACCAGCGACTGCAGAATGTTGCTGCAAAATGAACTGAACCTGAACATTTCTTGTTGTTTCTAATATACACAAAGGAGTTTTGATCCCTGTCTAGCCTCTTTGTCTTAGCTGGCAATTACAGGATTAGTTTCCCCACCCCACACTGTGCGAGAGAGCATCTGACTGTGCTAGGAATGTATGGGAAAATAACAATTCCATGCTCATTCACTGCCTTTTTTTCTTGTTCACAGGGTTCGGGTGGAGTTTCTGGTCCCAAAGGTAACCAGGTGAGTCAAGAGTTGGTCTTTCCTTTTCTGACTATTGTCCCTTTTTATACAACTAAAAAGACTTAGCTGTGGCTTGATCACAGCTGTTGAACAGCATTGCCGGCTTTCCTCCCCATTAAAATGAACAAGTTATGCAGCAGACATAGCAGCCAAGATATTTTTCTTCTGATTGATTTGTGTGTGCTCAGTGTACTTTATTGTAATAAATAATCCTGCAATGCCATACTCAGTACCCTTGGTGTCTAGCGCCCAGTGACAGTACATAATAAATAAGCTGCTTGGGGCTAAATCTTGCTCCCCTAACTCACACAAGTTGGCCTGTAGTCTTCATTGGAGTGGTCAAACAGAGTTCGCCCTGAATAGTGACTAGGAACATTTAGCCCTTAATCAGCTTTTGCTTCTAAACGTTCATGTTTGGATTGCTTCAATTGATGACCTTCCTTCAAATATATAACTTAGAGCAGTCGAGGAATTTGTTTTATCTCTGCAAAAAAAAATAAAAAATGGAGTGCTGTCCCAGCAACGGTTTATAAATTGCAGTTACGTCTCCTCCCCGTTTGTTGCTTTCTAAGGGCAGGGTCAGTCTAAGCTCAATAGGGTCATAAAGACCCTCTAATCCCAGTCATCATCATCATCAATACAGTGATGTTTATTACCTCCTGTAAGTGTGCGATAAATAAATGTGTTGGTCTTTAAAAGTGTGCAGGATTCCTTGTTTGTTCTGCTGAAATAGACTAACCCCGGGACCCCCCTGGAACTTGTCCTACTGTAAGTGTGTGCAACACATGAGCACTGTATATATTGTCTCTGTTCCTAGCTGAATAGCAAGCGCCCTCTGTTGGTGTAAAGGAAAAAGGCTTCAATATTTCAGCTCATCATGTCCATACGGGGTTATTCACTGAATGGCTCGTGGGAGAGTTTTCTCCTCTTATGAATATGACTCTGAAATAAGGCTGCAACAAAACAATTAGCCATCTGCTATCAGGCATCACTGGAAACACTCAAGCCTAATTTTGGGTAGACCTCAAATTTGTAACTGAAGTTGAAATTTTCTTCCTGGTAAAGTGACAGGTTCCAAAGGGGTCGTAGCCGTGTTAGTCTAGTTCACCAGGAAAGCTCATGCGATAAATACATGTGTTAGTCTTTAAAAGTGTCCCGGTGTAAGGGCTTGTGAATAGGGCCCTCACGTGCACTTTATTTCGCGGGTTTGTTGTGGTCTGTGCCTACAAATCTACCACTGTGAACAGTGGGTGTAAATTCATCCGATGTTTCAATGATCTAACCGATGTTGAGGAGAAAAACGTGCGACAGCAAGCCAGGGAGACCAAATTAGTCCAGACAAAAGGGCCCCAAGAGCTATGTTAAAATCATGTGGGATAAAACTAGATAGTGCGAGACCAAAAATCAATGAATCAAAATTGGTGTCAGAAATTAGGCCTAACGATGATGGGATGGACGGTTTCTTCCAGCACTCCCTCTTGGGGTCCTTAAAGAAAGAGATGAGAAAAAATTGGCTACTGAAGCAAGGTTTCCCGTTATGGCGGCCGCACCCCATTGCCTAGGACCCTGGGCTTTCTTCATCCCAGTCCTCAATGGTGTCTTCACCAAAGCATGTCAAAAACACCACTTCCGTCTGCTCCAGCTACGAGGGACTTGAAACTTTGGTTTTCTCTCTCTCCCCTCATCACGTCCTTTTTCTTCTCCACCTTTTTCTCTTCTCCCCAGAAAGGACATTTGTGTTACCGTCTTTAATACCAGCTAAAACCCCAAAGAAACCAGGCCAAAAACCAGCACTTCCGTCAGCTCCAGCTAAATCCCAAATAGCACCTACAATCTACAAACTCTCTCCCGCTCAAGTGACTGAATTAATATATATTGTTAAAATGAAAGCCTTGCTTATTCCTTGAATTGTTTTCCTTCTTTTCCGCATCTTTAACAAAAGGCTAAAGTAATGTTTAACTGGTTGCTACACCCCTAACCCTGCTATGGTCTCTGTATACTGAGCCCCAAACCTTTACTCTCCCACAGGGACAGGGTCTTGTTAACACTGTAACTCTTTAGGCCCATATATTCCAGCAAAATCAGTACAACCAGAGGCGTAGGGTCACATCCTGGTTTAGACAAAGAATTCTGTCTGAACAAACTTAGCCGGGAAATATCTTCCTGGCGTGAAGAGTGACTGTGGACATGTGTTACGGCTGCGCAGGGCTCATCAGTGCTCTCCAGGCCCATCTCCCGTGGGTTCAGCCCTTTTTCAAATCAGTGTAGAAGTAAATTTTGGCTGCAGCTAGTGTGTTACAGATGGCTCCTAATTCTTGCATGAGGTGGCCTCTTATCATGCTTGCCATTCACAAGAGTGGTAATGAAATGGATCCCAGGGCTCAAGTGATTTTCCTACATTCAATACTGATGCAGCCAGGTGCCAGGGCTGTGAACTGCCAAGTATGGAGGTGCCAGAGCCCAGCCTGGCACAAATTAAGCACTGGGAACAGCTGTTGTGGCCGGTATCTTAATTTTGCCTGATCTATTTTCCAAGTCAGTGATTTTCTCACTGCAACAGCAACAAGGCACTGAATCGATCCTCTGCTGCTGGTATGAGTTGAGGGGACTGAGGGCTCAAAGGACGGGGCCCTGAGAGAGCAAATCCCACTTGGAAAGTGCAGTTCATGTTTTGAATGACCATGGCAACCCCGCCGGTTAACTCTTGTGCCTCATTTTCAGGGCACTGCTGGAGCGGACGGCCTGCCGGGTGACAAAGGAGAACTGGTAGGTGTCATTTACGTGAAACAGAATTAACATATTACCCAGTGGGTGGAGCCTAGAGATTAATCCCTATTAATACCTGCTAGCGTCATGTCCAGTAGGGCTCCACTTACACTATTGATTGTGAAAAGAGCTGTGTCCTGTGAACCCAAACCAAGTTGTCTATTCACCATGGATGCTGTGCCTGTTAGCCCTTCCCTCCCAGCCCTTCGGCAGCACACAACAGCCAGTATGAACTTTCCACAGCCATAGCCCAGGCTGCTTATGGTGAGCGTTCACGCAGAGTCATTATTTCTGCTCCTCAGTGAGTTGAGTGCATTGTACAGTGCTTAGACGCTGGCCGCCCCTTCTGGAGGCCGAGCATACCTTGGTTCAATGGCGGCTGTTACAGCCAGTGAGCTAAGGTCAGCTCTGAGAGATGTGGGTGAAACTCTACTCTGGTATCTTCGAAGGACTCTTACCTGCTTGTACCAAGGCTGAATTTGGCCTTGTGCATTTAATGATGAATCCCTGACTATACAGGTGAGGGATCCACCTCTAGTTTTACTGGTACAACGAAACTGATCAGTTATTCCTGACATGCTCAGTCTATCCCTGAGCCTCTGTCCAGTCCCTTACCTCAAGCCACTCCAACCTACCGCTGTGTCTGCCCCCCGCCTTCCAGCAGGAAGAGAAATTGCCCTGCTGAGCAGATGAGCCCAGCCCTGCTCTACAGAGTGCACTGTGTGACTTAGATGGCTGTCAGTGCCCTTTGGGTTCCTCGGGCTACGTCCCCGTTTGCTGTACTGTGAAACTCACTGTTGTTCTTAGTTAGCAAAGAATAGAATCAAACTTCTCCTTTTTCCATAGGGTCCTTTCGGCCCGCCTGGGCAAAAGGGAGAGGTGAGTGTCATTCATTTCCGACAGAAATGGTAAGGAAACCAAACGTGCTGATCATGTCCCTATGTAGCTTCTGATCTCATTGGGTTATACGGCGTCAAGCGTGGCATTCTGGGCTCTTATTTTGGGCTCTGGTCCATTAATATTGCCATCAGGGGATCCTTCGCTTTGACTTTTGTGATTTGCATGGACATGCTGGGCCAGTGTTCAAGGATGGCTACCTAAGCTGTTGTGTAAATCCCTCGGCATGTGCAGAATGGGGCAGTGTGCAACATACCCAGTTCAGCAACATGCTTAAGCACAGGTTTAACTTTAACCACATGAAAAGTCCTATTGCTGAAAATGCCTAATGTGGGACACCTCAAAACTCTTGGCTAGTTACTTTGCATTCCCCACCCCTTCTTGATGGGACAGAAATTTGCCCATGGCACCTTTGAGAACGTATTAATCACTGTTGCCGTGATGGTGAAACACCAAAAGGCAGGAATAGTTAGGTCTCCATGTCTGAAATCTGAGGCCCTATCCACAATACAATGAAAAGCAAGTGAGCATCAACTCGGTGGGTTCCGACGTGGCTTCCCAGAATAGAGCTCTGAGAGCCACGCTGTAAAATCTGCTACCAGATGATCTGTTTGTCACTAGAATGGTTTAAACATGGTTGCTGCTAACACTGTTTCAGCCATCGCATGGATATGGCCTAAAGCATGCATAATAATCATGATCTACATGTAAAGCCATAAATGCGACATGAGGAAAATAGGTGGTCGTCATCGCCGCTGTGACAGTAAGACAGAAAACAAGGAAGCGGGAAGAAAAGCTTAGCTAAGAAATACAATGGAGGAAAAACAATATGCTGAGCTTTCTCTTTTAAGCAATTTGTTTTCCTCCCATCTCAGCCAGGAAACAGAGGTGAGCTGGGTCCTAAAGGAATACAAGGACCTAACGGGACTTCAGGTGTCCAAGGGATTCCAGGTCATCCAGGACCAATGGGCTACCAGGGAGAGCAAGGCGTCCCTGGCATTACAGGAAAACCTGGCTCTCCAGTAAGTATTATCTGTTACCTGGGCACAGTTCTGCACTGGAAATGGATGAACGGTTAATAAGCTGTATCAGTTATGTTGTACTTTGGGGTCAGAGTTAACTCTGTTCAGAATACATTTACAAAATAAGGGTGCGTCTACACTTAGAAATTAAGTCGATTTAAGGAGGCTTAAATCAACTTAATTTACTCCGCATCTACACTGGGCTTTCCTTAATTCGACTTAAGCTGCTCCTTAAAGTCGAATTAAGGAAACGTTAGTTCGAATTAGTAACACCTGGTTTTTATTTGAACTAGTGCTTAAGTCGACTTTATAAAGTCAACTTAAGCCAGTGGAGACGCGGAGTAGTGCCTAGGTGGACCATTAAGCCTACTTAATAAGGCCAAAAAAGGGCCACGCCTACACTTGAAAAGTTGTCAACTTTTGTTAATTCAACTTGGTAAGATCCACTTTAAGTCGACTTAAAGTTGACCTTATTAAATCGACTTAACAAAAGTTGACTTAACTTTTCAAGTGTAGACATAGCCTAAGGCTTCGTCCCTTGGTTCGTTAATGGCCAAGTCTTACAGGGCTTGCAGCATCCGTTCCTTGTGTTTTGAAGCAAATCATGCTAATGGGATGAGAGGAAAGGTCTTGTTTGCTCTAAATCACTGAAGAAGGGGTCATAATGGCAGAAATAAATAAAAATGCCAGCCTCTGGAGGCAGGATAGTCAATTTGTAATATGGCAGGTAACATGTAACTCTAGGTTGCTGGTTTAAATCTGGATGTTATCAGGGAAATAGTGAATGAAAAAAGTTACCATGTCATGGACATTCAGAGTATGGCTATACTGCAATATAAACTAAGTCTCAAATCTAACCCCACTTCTGTCTACCTACAAATCACATTAGCCCTGGGTTTAGACCCATAGTCCCAGACCCCACAAGGGTGCTGGGTCCAACTTGAGCCAAGGCGCGATCCACAATTCAAGCCCTGTTGCTTTGCTGTATAGGTGTAGACACACTGGATATGTGCTTGGGAAGTCTGCCAAAAATATCCCATAAACCAGCTTTCTTTGTCCTTTGGGATATGAAGTTTTCCCACACTGCACCATGAACCAAGGGCTAGAGTAGCCACACCAGGAAGTCTGGGATATGGTGAACACGGGCGTGGGTAATGCAGTGTAGCTACTGGAGCCCAGATTAGCCCAAGGTTCAACAATTCTAATCTGGGATTACAAATGAGTGTAGCCCTTCAAATCCTAGGTTAATAAACCCTGGATCTGCTCACTCTGGGTTTACATTGCAGAGTTGACATACTGAGAGGCCTGTGTGAAATGTGCTTAGTGTTCTCAGTCCAGTTCCCAATGGAGCAGTGTCCACACCACCAAAACCATTACAGCTGGCATTAATTGGTTCCCTTCCGGTGGTCCCATCAGAAGGGCCAGAGAATGAATAGGACATGGAGACGGTCACTCCAGAGTAGGGTTGAATCACACACAAGTGGTTTTGAAGAAGAATGCACTGCTACTATCTATGGTGCTCCTGTGCTGTGAATAAGTATGGGCGGCTTCTCCAATACAGCACTAAAGTAACATAAAATGGAAATAGAGAAGAAGAGGCTGGCCTGCCCTCGATAATTTGTCTTGAGGTAACACTAAACTGTGTAAGTATTAATTGCTACAGGCTCTCAGTGGGCATTTGGTTCAAGTGTGTTAATGTTGGCAGCTTGTTTGGGCAGATTGGAAAAGAAAAGGCCCGGTCCAGTAGATTTTCACATTCAGACATTATAGGCCAAAGATTAAAGGGGTTTTTAACGTGGTATTTGTGCATGCAGACCAGGTAACGGCACCTCTAACCAGCAGATTTGCAGAATTTATTTGTACAAACAGGTACTCTCACAAAATTTGCAAGCACTTCCAAAAACATGTACCCTTTGTGGATTTGTTTCCTCTCAAGGTCATGTGTGATTAGGAGTTACCTGAATTCACTGGCAGGGGTAGGGGAGGGATGTAGTGTGTGAAGTCCTGTTTGTTCTTGATACCTGTGAAAACTTTAAGAAAGTGAATGAATAGAAGTCAATAACTGTAAAATGCAAACCTGTCTCCTGTTGGGTCCTTGTGATACGACTCACATTAGTTATTAGGTTTTTGTTGGTTATTTTCCCCACGCTTGAGTTTCACTTTTCAAAAAAGGTCAAATAAATACATTAAATATATGCTTTGGAACATTAACACCAGCCCAGTCCCCCTAGCTTTAAAATCAATTCCATCACTATTACCACCCGCAAGACATTAAGAATGAAGCTGATATTTTCTGAAGAAATCGTCCTTTCTTGGAAAAAGTTCCTCTGTTTTATTTTGCAGATCTATTAGAAATGAGTTTTTTTCGGGGATCGAATAGTGTGATGGTAATCAATAATATGATTTTGTGTAAGGCAGAGTTCTTTTGTTAATTGCAGGGCAAAGAGGCCAGTGAACAACACATAAGAGAACTCTGTGGGGGAATGATAAATGGTGAGTATCACTGAGAGAGAGTTGAACTTTAATTGTCTGCATCAGAGTACAGCTACACTTTATAGTGAGAGCGTGCTTGTTTCTATTTAATTTGACAGCGATTGTAATCATTTGAGCCATTAGGAATTCTGTAACCATGGAATTGTATTACTATCCCATCATTACAAAATATCAATTCACTGAATGGTTCATTGATACAGTTGCTCTTTTATAATGCCAAAGGTCTTGGGATTTAACTCCTGATAGATCAATAAAGTATCACTCCAGAGAAATTGTTTTTATATGTCTTTTGAGTGTTTTGCATCCTGAAGATTGTGTTTAATTCACTTTTTGTAGTGGAAACTAAACCTGCAAACCCATTTCAATTACTTGAGTAAAATTTCCATTAAATTTTGCTTCCAAATGATTTAAAGTGTTTTCATTTAGTTTTGAAATAACATGAAAGCAGAAAAATCCATCTGTTTGCAAAGTGGTTCCTCACGCAAGTCCAGAGGTTTACTATAATGGTACACCATTTTTTTTTGGTCATCTTATCAAAATGCATCCACTTGGTTCAGCTCAAGGCTTTGGGTTACCAGGACAGATTCTAACGTCAGATGTTTGTAGCTCCCACTGAGGCCAGTCAATGTTTTGGGTATGTGTATCTAAAAGCAATAATTCTGCCTGCTCTGTGCAATCAATTTTTTATTGTTGGAAATCCAGAGCCTATAATCTTCTCCTTTGAAAACCTCTTCTTTTTTTTTTGAGGGGGACACTAGCCATCAAGTGTATTGAGTCAAACTTCAGACACAAATGTGGGATAAAGAAACTTAAGTTTTGTTTTTGTTTTTTTCCAGAACAAATTGCACAGTTAGCTGCTAATTTGAGAAGGCCCTTGGCTCCTGGACTGATGGGTCGACCTGGTCCAGCTGGTCCCCCAGGTCCACCTGGGGCAATGGGAAGTGTCGGTCATCCTGGTGCTCGTGGTCCACCTGGATATAGAGGGCCTACAGGAGAACTTGGAGATCCTGGTCCAAGAGGTGAGCGAGACTAAATCAGTGGCAGCCCTAATGACTGCTAAAACTTCTTCTAACTTCAGTGGTGCAAGAACAAGCCCTTGGGAGGTGAGAGTGGGGGGGGGGGGAAGGGTCAGGAATTTCTGTACTGCCGTGCACTCCACTTGTAAGAATCAACTGCATATAGTGACCTAAGCCAGTGGGACAAAATCTTTCCTATACTAACTAAAATACTCCGCTTCTAAGACCCAACTGCTTAAAAGAGCCAAATCATCTGGGATGAATGTGATTCTTACGAGAGTGCACTGTATATACGGCACCGTGTGTAGCTGCTGAAGCTCCAGCCATTGCCAACGAGCATTTACCGTTTAGTTAACGAAGTAAATTCTCCTCACTGTGATATACTGGGGTATAATGAGGAATGAGGCGTGTCGTGTGAATTTGACCCTGTACTCCCTGCAGTCTTACCACCCTCTCCCCCCACCCCCCATTTCTCTGTCATCTTCCATGCCTTTGCATTTGTCTGCAATAGCTTCCTCACTAACACATTGACGGCTCCCTCCATCATCTTCTTTAAGGAATTATACAATGCCATATGTTTCTTGAAAGAGAAGATGGACTTTCTTACCTGGCGTCTCGAATATCCTGGGACCAGTACAGCTACCGCACTGCAATAGCATCTGTTTTCTAAGTCATTGAGGCAGTAATATTTCTGCCCTGTTCTGCGTGCATAGAAGGACCATATCCCAAGGTCTATTTTAGTGTGTGTGTGTATACACACCTGACAGAGGGCCGTTCCCATCTCATGCATCTGAAGAAGTGGGATTATACTCTTGAAAGCTTATGCGATAAATAAATCTGTCTTTAAAAGTGCCACAGGACTCTGTTTATAATTTTAAAGGTTTCATACATATGCAGCTATACTAATTAGTATAGTTGATTACTGGTGCCAAATGTATGGATTTTGGACCTAAAGGTGCAGATAGGTGCCTCATGGGATTGTCAGAAGTACGTAGGCCCTAACTCCTATTGAGTTAAATGAAAGTGCTTTTGGAAATCCCATTTGATATCAATCTGGATCCTTAGCTGCCTATGCACCTTTGAAAATCTGGTGTGGACAACAGTAATCTGATTAGTTAATAAAAGTTCCAGTAGAGTGAGTATGCAATATCAAGACACAGACAATTAAAATGAAAACATAACTCGTTTTAAAAAATGAAATGAGTAAATTTCAAGAAATGTAGAAACCACATCTGTGGACAAAATCTGACAATTGGATCCATGCACGGTTTCTTGTTTGTATTACCATTTATGCTCTCATGGTATGAGAGCTAACTTGGGTATTCTTTGTAAATGACTATTTAAATTAAAATGTCCGTACGTCACTACAGGTGATACAGGTGAAAAGGGAGACAAAGGAGCCACTGGCATAGGTATAGATGGGCCTGATGGAGATCAAGGACTTCAAGGTAAGCTGATGCAGTATCTAAAACAACTGGAAAGTACTCAACTGAGAGCAATACACAACGCACAGTCAACTTGTGGAACTCCTTACCTGAGGAGGTTGTGAAGGCTGGGACTATAACAATATTTAAAAGGGAACTGGATAAGTTCATGGTGGCTAAGTCCATAAATGGCTATTAGCCAGAAAGGGGTTAAGAATGGTGTCCCTAGCCTCTGTTTATCAGAGGATGGAGACGGATGGCAGGAGAGTGATCACTTGATCATTGCCTGTTAGGTTCACTCCCTCTGGGGCACCTGGCACTGGCCACTGTCGGTAGACAGATACTGGGCTGGATGGACCTCTGGTCTGACCCAGTACGGCCTTTCTTATGTTATGTTCTTAATATGGACTGTACCCTGTTTATTCAGGAATATTTTAATTTTTCTGATAAATCTCCTCCTAGATGGAATTTTCCATATTATAATTTAGGATCACGTTTTTATTGCATCCACATATCCAGTAGTAAGACGTAAGGGGAAGATTTCCCAGGTGACAAATGAGTTGGTACTTAACTAACACATGTGCCTAACTCTCCAGTTTGTGCCTTTGGGAATCACCCCACATGAATCCTATTACTTCACCTCCAGTTGACAGTAGGTGCAAAATTGGAAGCCAAGTTGAGGATCCTCTAATACTTCAGGCTGAGATATTCGTTCAAAGGACCAAAGGAAATTAAGTGCCCAAATCTCATCAAAATTCAATGTAGTTCAGACAACTAACCTTAGGCTTTTTGGAAAGTTCCAGCCTCACACATTTTTAAACATCAAGGCAGCAACAATCATTATAAACTAGAATAAAGGTTGTTAGAGGGGATGCACTGCATATGATCTGTGCTATGACTGAATTTCTTTCTCTCTACAGTTTCTATGCTAATCTGGGTCATGTGATAGTAATGACTAAAAAGCAAGTTTTGAAATGGTCAGCGACAGCAAAGTATGATAGAAAGAACTACTATGCACTGGCAAACTTCTGCTATACTTGTGTAAATCCAGAGTAACTCCATTAAATCTATTTCAGTTACTCCAGGTTTAGACCATTGTAACAGAGCAGAACTTAGCCTATGGTTCAATTACCATATTTACTAGAGATATCCTATACGCCAAAAGGCTATAATACTCATTAGAGATACCCACCCAATATTTTTAATTTACATGCCAAAAAAAGGAGGGGGGGGGTTCAGTATTTCACACTAAATCACTTTTCTGTTCTCTCCTTTAAGGTCCACCAGGTGTACCTGGGACTAGTAAAGATGGTCGGGACGGTGCTCATGGTGAGCCCGGCCTGCCAGGTGATCCTGGTGTACCTGGTGCAATAGGGGCGCAGGGAACTCCAGGAATCTGTGATACATCAGCCTGCATGGGTGCTGTTGGAGGAGGATCCAAAAAATCATCAGCACTAAAAGTGAAGTGACTGAATATTTAAGTAACCAGTGAATTGTATGAAAAACAGACAGGGTCCTCCTAGTGATAAATGGACAAATGTTCCTTCTATTAAAATCAATAAAACGGAGACTTTGACACAGTAATTCAGTTCCTTGAAACCAGAAAGCATCAGATGAAAACCTTTACTAAAAGGATAGTTAAAATTGTTTTCCTTCTCCTCCCCTCCCATTTTCCAAACCTTTTAATGGCAAAGCAACCTGATCTTCCTTCCCTTCCTCCCCACTTTGTTGACGAGACCTCCAAGAGGACATGCTGCTCCTTTTACTGTCATCTCCCTAACTATACTAAGGCTCGTGGCTCAAGGCTTGAGCCTATGCTTACTATATTCAGTGGTGCAGGATTGAACATCTTCAACCATGCGTACTTGTTGTCCACCATGAATTTTTATACTGTACCTCAAACATTTGCCATAGCTAGTAAATGTTAAACCCTTTGCACTCTTGCAATCTAACTCTGCAAAGGATGTAATGTATATATTATAATTTACAGGGGAGAGTTTTTGTATATTTCCATGTTATAATAAAGGATATTCAATAACAGCATTTTCACACCTCTACTTCAGCTATTTGCACAGAATTTGTGAAATAAACCCCAAGTCAGAAAGGATGCTTGTCTAAACACCAGCCAAAATTACTGTATGAACTGTTGTAAAAATAAAAGGAGATTTTTTTTAACCTTTTTTGTGATGTTGTAACTCTCATTATACACATCAAAGCTTTTTCTGCTAAACCTCATATTCCTCTAGTTATTTTTATTAGAATTATTTGGAAATAAATTGCTTCAAAATTGTGAATATCCGTGATTTAAAACAGTATTTATTTTGGGGTGACTTTTTTTGTATGATAAACCTGTTAGCATCATCTGTTTTAAGAAATTAATAAAGCCACTTTTTCAGTTTGTTAAATATACTATTGATGTCCTAA
Organism: Pelusios castaneus; assembly: GCA_007922175.1. Taxonomy (NCBI): domain Eukaryota; kingdom Metazoa; phylum Chordata; order Testudines; family Pelomedusidae; genus Pelusios; species Pelusios castaneus. The sequence continues at coordinate 5,639,376 of ML685788.1, read as the reverse complement.
AATTGCAGCTTATTAGTAAATAGTCATTACTCCTCTTTTAATATTAAAATATTTTGTGCACTTAAATAATTCACAGTTTACAGTATACCACTTTTGGATGAAAGTAACAATACAGGAAAATTGTTGGACAGTTGTGCAAAAGGAATGCCAATAGCAGTGTCTGACTCTGTCTGAATTCTAATACACACAATATTGTTTGTAAGATGTGTACTTATTATACAAGCAATAACCAATTTAACTTTCTTGCTGTTCCAGTTGCAAAATGGGCACTCTAATGGCCGCTTTATTTCTTTATTTATTTTACATTTAACAGGAATGTACATTCATGACTGAATAAATGCAATAGGAAAAGGCTAATGGTCTATAACAATTTCTAACTATATTATATCATGCTAAAAATGGGTTTTGGTAGCTCTCAGCAAAAAATATTTAGTGGTTGTCATGACATTTCCTTCTTGCCTCTGGTCTCTAAGCTGGCACTGATCAATACTGTTGGTCATTCATTTATCTTTCCATTTTGAATAAAGAATATTTTCTTTACTGTTCTATTTATGTATTTTTACAAATTGCATTGTGCAAGTCACTCGAGTCCCTCAATTTCCAATTAGTCACAGGAAAAGAAGTCCAGTCTGTGGACATAAAATAATTGATATGGAACATCATTAGGTATCCATACTTTCCATAAATCTCTGGGTATTGAGTTCAAATTACTTGATCTCCATTGCTGTGCTATTCTGCATGTTTTCCTGCACTGGATATGTTACTAATGAGTCTGCTCTTGTTAGTTTTAGTCTCCTGCCTGTTTTACCACAGAACACAGTCTCAAATTCCTAAAACAAAAACACAAAGTAATTATTATCATGCTTAATGCAATAAATATTTAAGTAAAATATTAAAATACAAAGAGACAAATCCTGCAACCCAGCAAACCTTAGAAGGAAAATTGGTCCATTTTTAGGGGGCTGGCTGGTTTCAATGTCCTGCTCTACCTCAGACTTCCTGCATGATCCTGGGCAAGTCATTTAGACCCAGCTCCTCAGTTACCTAGGCGGAGTTAAGCACTTAAATAGCTCTTAGGATCTGGGCCTTAGCCTTTTTCTGCCTCAGTTCCCCATCTGTAAAACTGGAATAATCATATTTCATTACTTCACAGGCATGCTGAGAGGCTAAATACATTAACAACTGTGAAGTACTCAGATCCTTCAGTGTAGGTGGCCATAGAAGACACTGAGCGGAGCAGAAAAAAAGAAAACAAAACTGGCTGCCACTCCGACTAAATACTAGGAGCCCCTTCCAGCTTAATGTGATCCTTACATCCCCTACAACAGTTCTGATCGTGAATGTTTGCAGCTGTGATTCCATCAGCCCAATTGCATCCCCAAAACTTATCTTCACAGTCAGATATAAGGAACCCCTGCAAAGGGTACACTCTGGCGTGAAGAGAACATAGACCTCTGTTCACTTCCACCACACTGCTGCCTTCCGCAATGGACCCTTATTGATTTGATGCAATCAGAACATTCCACGATTAGGAAAGGACAGAATTTGCTCCTCCATTAATAGAATTCCTGTGTGTCAAATCATTTAGCATTTTAGGTGCAAACTTCTCACATACATCCCCTGTTAGTCAATGGATACTGCTTGTATCTATCTCATGGCAGAACTTCTGTTTTTGACTACATTTTTCGCAGTTTAAGGCTTAATTTTATGAGAAAATGGGTGGCTTTTTCACGGCATCAATCTTTATGGATACAAAACCAACTCCAAAGCCTGCTGCATGCCCGTGGTGGTTTTTGTTATGCGTGCCCTAAGATTTCATTTTGAAAAGAGACTAGGGAACAAGGATTAATTTTTTAATTTTTGTATGCCACCATCTTCAGGGACCATATACCGAAGAGGACACTTCTGAACTCTGTTGCTACATGGCCATTGTGCATAGCCACCTCAGTTGGAAGTCATTGGATAACAATATGCATACACAATGAGAGTCCTGTGGCACCTTAAAGACTAACAAATTTCTTTGGACATAAGCTTTCATTGGCTCCAACCTCTTCGTCAGATGCATCTAATGAAGTTGGTTGGAGCCCACGATAGCTTATATCTTCAGAAATTTGTTAGTCTTTAAGGTGCCACAGGATTCTTGTTTTTGCTGTTCACAGATTAACACAGCTACCCCTCTGGAAGCTGTCACAGTGCAATACGCATACAGAAAGATTAACTATATATATATATATGTTACTGAACTCTTTAAAAGTACACTCCAGTTAAGATCAATAAATTCACTCATAAAACCTAGAAAAATGGAATAGGAAGGTGAGGATGGAAGGAAAAAAACCAGCTCTGTGTGTATGTGTGGGCAGGACAGATGGGGGGGGGGGGGGAAATCGAGTTTTTGGCAAAAGTTCCTAAACTAGAGCCTGTTCAGGTTCTCCCATGTGTGTCACTAAATGACCAAATCTACTTTTTCTTAGCTTGTGAAATCTGATGCAGCATAAACTATAAATGAACTGAGACCATTCAAGTAATACCTATTAAAAGAACACCAGTTCATTGACTTTGTCACCTTTAGCCACATTTGAAAAGGTGAAGTGAAGGCACAACACAAGTCCCATGCACTTTGAGTGATAGCTTTAGTTAAACTGCGTAACCATTTTACGACCACTTTCATAAAATGTAAAACTACTGGCTTGTATGAGAATTACTCACCTTTTTCAGGGAATCCCCATGCCTTTCCTGAATGTATTTCAGAAATGCTGTTGTCCATTGTAAAGTTGTTGCCTTATCAGTATCAGCAGTGCAAAATGGAACCAGAAGATTCAATTCATCACAACAAATCCGGATTCTGCGTCTATAGTCAATGCAAAATAATTTCTAGAAGGCAAGTAACCCAGATAGCTTATACAAATACAAGGGCTGCATAGCTGTTTAGATGTAGATATTTGTTTTGTATTTTGGAGGGAACCACTATGCAAATTTGAATATGGATAAATACAAGTATTTGGAAGCCTCACCAAAATTAGCCCAGATAGATGTAAAGTACAACGTAAGTAAAGTACAATGTAAAGTGCCAGCTCCTCCTCCTACATCCCCACAAGGTACATTCACCCTAAACACAGGTTTGCCAATGCAACCCTCCCTCCAAATTTCCATTAGGGCGAGGAAGAGGGAACAACAAAACTGCTGCTAGCAGAGATTTTTGAGGCGTTGTGCTGAATTACGGCATGAGGGGAAGAATCCACTGCTGTCTATTGCGTGAACGCTAGTCCTCGGCCTGAAACCATTAATCGTTCTTAGGTGGTGGTATTTTTGCCTTTGTTTGGTAGTTAGCATTTCTAGTACAGTAGAATGTAAAGACCACATCAGGTTGGCCTCCATTGTGCTTGGCACTGTACAACGGGACTCAGCCTGATGTGGGCTTTAGACTCTATGGTACACAGAGGGTTTCCCAGCAGTTACATTAACTCAGCGAGCTAGGGAATTAGTTTACAACAGGCTGCATAAAAAGCCCTAGTAAAGTTGCGTAATTTTCATAATGAGACTTTTTTATACTCCTTGATAAACTATATCAGCAGTTTTCAAACTGAGGGTCACAACCACAAAGTGGGTCAGGAGTTCATTTTAATGGGGCGGCCACAGCCAGTGTTAGACTCATTGGGGCCCAGGGCAGAACATGAAAGTCCAGGGCCCATTGTACAGGGCTGAAGCCAAAGCCCAAGGATTTCAGCCACAGGTAGCAGAGCCTGGGCCATTGCCCTGCTTGCCAAATGCTAATGCCAGCCCTGAGAATAGGAATAGACTCAATCTAGAGGAAAAAGTAATTGTTGCTGTTGCTTCACGGCCTCCCAGAATGAGATGGCTCACGAGTGAAAAACAGGCTCAAGTATCACACCAAAATGTAAGTACAAAATTTATATTCCAAGTGATTTATTTTATAAATATATGGTTAAAAATAAGGAATTGAGCAATAGTATGCTGTGACACTTCCGTAGGATTTTTGTAAGCAAGTAGTTTTAAAGTGAAGTGAAACTTGAGGCACGAAAAAAAAATCAGCTGCATGAAAGGGGTACAGTAGTCTGGAAAGGTTCAGCATCACTAGCGCAGTGTGGCTTACAGGCTAAATTATATCTGTCAGAGTGGTGCTCAATCGACCGCTCTGCTGGCAATGTTCCCTCTAAGGTATGGCGGCTTGTAGGCAAAATTTTCAAGCCGTGTGCAAAACTTTTTCTGAATAAAATTTTTGTGTAAACTCACACGACAGAAATTATAGGCATTAATTGAAGTTCAAATGATTGTAAATAGAATTAATTGTGTTTAATTAATTGAATTTGAATGAATTTTGAATTGAAATTTAATTTTTAGAAAGGTTTTTGTTTAAAATTAATTTTTAGAAAGGTTTTTATTTAAAATTTTATTTAAAATTAATTTTTTAAAAGTTTTTTTTGAAAGAAAGAAAGAAAGAAGTCGAGGCAGCCAACGGGTGGGAGCCCAGGAGCCCGCCCCAGACCTGAGCTTGCCTGTTCCACCCTGGGGGCGGGGAGGGCCAGCCTAGAGGCCGGGTGCAGGCCAGATCTGCCGCGGCAAAGCCGCAGCCCCGGGGGTCTGGAGGGGGCGGCAGTGCTGTGCGGAGGGTGCAATGCCCACTGCGCACCCGTGTAGCTTAGAGAGAACATAGTCTGCTGGCTGAGGCTCACTAGAGCAGTGATTTTCAAACTTTTTCCCTCAGGACCCAGTTGAAAAAAATCATTTATGCCCATGACCCAACAATTACATCTTTGAGCAATGTATTCCAGTCTTGCGGCGGCGGCGGCAGCAGGAGGTGCTGCAACCCAGTACTGGGTCCTGACCCCTGGTTTGAAAACCACTGCCTTAGGGCACATTGCGTTCCGGCTCTGCCACTTCATCTCCAATAAGGTGGGAGGGTAGGCGGAGTAAAGTCAGCTATGTCAGCTTTATCTATTGTATATATTTCAATCATAATTAGAAAACATTTTATTTTAATTTTCCATCAAACATCTTCAAAGAGAAAAAGCCAGTTAATGCATTTGCTTTGTAATCACTGTGATACGTAGGCCATGATTACACATCTTTTGTTACTTGCCTATTTGACGTTTGCGTACTCCGTGTTATAAAAGGACCATATTTGGAAACAGTCTGTAAAAGCACTTTGGCCTAACTTGTCTTATTAGAAAGCCAATAATTAATAAAACTAAACCAGAATTTTATTTGTCTCCAGCAGACACACACTTGCTTTCTACAAAAAACACTTTCTCCAGTTGACAAATTAGCAAAATATATCCAATAATCCATTTTAAATGATCTATTGAGTATTATACTATAGTGAATTTATGTTTCAAGTATGTTTCGTGTTGGAACGCTTCATCGAGCAATGGAAATTACCTTCTGTCTCTTTCCATTCGGTTATGCCTCTCCCTGCGCTGCGAGATTCCTCCCTGAGTTCCACTCTGAGCCTGCACATTTGAATTTAACTGTGTTGACTGCCAAGTACCTTGTGCAGAGGCAGTAGTTTGGCTATCACATATATTTTGAATTTCGTTAAGAGGTCTGCGATCTATATTTGCATCCAACTGGCATAGTCGGCTGCGACTTCTTTTGTTTATTGCTTGTTTACATAAAGCTTCTTCTTTGCAAAACAAGAGGAAAAAAGCAGTAGTTTAGTTTTGATTCTCTCACTCTATCATTATTTAATAAATATTAAGCTTTATTGAAACTTTGTGATTTTGTAAGTTTTTATTTTGATGGACTAATCTGTAACTAATATAAAAAAGTGAGACATCTGGAATTGTAACTCATTTTCAAACTAGTTCATACTTTCACCTTAAGTGGCCAATGTTATTAATGCACTTTGAAAATGTGAATTGTAGTTCTGATATTGATAACCAAAGAAATATACTTAGACCACCTTGTATTTTTAAACTGTTAATTACTACTGAACTATTAATGTAAACTAGTGTTGAGGAAATCAACTTTTCCATCTTATTATTCAAATGAAAAATAAGACAATAAATGAACAATATCAAGTTAATTACAGATCAGATGTTTCCATAAAGAGGAAAGTCTTGTATAATGGTTAGATGTCTCAGGAGGATATACCGCAAGCTAAAATTCACTAATTGTTCCCTGATGCATTAGCACAACTATTAGCACTATGTGCAGCAGCAGAGCGTGAGAGAAAATCAGCATATGCACAGACTTTCCAGGATGTCCTGAAGATTTGTCCCCATGGGCAGCGAAGGGCCAATCACAAAGAGGCCCATGCCTGGCAAACTGCTATATAAAACTGACTCTCTTACAGCAACACCTTTCCATAGGATCCCTGCTGCCATGGCCTGCCTTATGCTCACTACTCTGAAATCTCCTGATGCCCCGCAGGTGAATATTTATTACAAGGGGAGAACCTGAATAAATAATGATGATTGGGGTCAGCATTAGCTCAGGTTTGGAAATTCCCAAGGATGTGCTGGGGGGTGATAGTTTTTGCTCCCTCATAAAGTGAGCTTGCCACATTAGTACTTAGGGACAAACAAGAGTCAGAAATGAGCATGGATGTCAAGCATTTCTGAAAGTCTACAAAACAGCAGGTGTTTGACAGAGATAAAATTTTATATATGAAACCATTAAAAGCACTTTCATCCTTGAAAACAAAATCAGTCTGAAGAAATATTTGAGGTTGAGGGACACAGAAAGCCCAGTGAGCAGAAGATAAATAATTTACCTCCCACTTTAATCCAAACTTGTTCAGGTAATGCTTTATTCCTAGTGCCTACTGTTTGTTTAGTGGATTCAATTTCCTGATAACAGAAAGAGAATGCTCTAGGTAATCCAAGGTCTTGATGTTTGGCAGCTTCCAGGATAGTGCATGATGTTCCAGAGTTCTGGAAAAGAAATCAAGGAACGTTAAGTGAAAAGAAGTGGATAATACTTTGATGTGTGTTTTAACTTGAGTCCCATCCTATCATGAATTATTGTATTGATAAATCAAATACCCATTATGATTTTTATGCACCTCAGTTTGTGTTGTTTTATTGTTGAACTTATGGCAGTTCCTGAGTGCCAATTTCTGTTATTATTTTGTGCTTTTAGTAACTGTGAGAAAATGAAATTTCATGTGTTTTGTCAAAAGAAAAATGTAGAAAAGAAACCACAAGAAAACACATACTTGCAGCTAGCTATGTCTTTGTGAATGAACCTGATGTAGCAGTGAATTGAATGAAGCAGAAGTGCCTTCCTGACTTTGTTTATGCCAATTTGGTACATATGCCAATTTGGTACAAGAGCTATAGGAACTTAATCAAAATAAGTGGAAACTATATTTCATCTTTAAGAATGTTAAAATGACAAATAAATTATAATCCCTCTGATAAATTCCCTTTTAAAAATATAACATTGAATCTGATAAATTAATTTAAATGTGTAAAAATTTTGCAAGCTTTAACTAAAATACACACTACTGTTAAGGTTTCAAAGGAGCCGGATAAAAATAATGAAAGAAAATTTATAATCTACCTGTATTTGTGAAGGGTTAGCACCTCCAGTAGAACATGCATTCATAGTAAATAATGGATATGTGAACTGTAAAGCAGTAGTTGCAGCAGCAGTCTTATTTTTCACTAGTGTCGTACATTTATTCTGCTGCTGGTGAAGAGGAACACCCATTAGTTCTGATGGTTGACGAATTAGTGTTACTAAACTATAAAAATAAATAAAACAAGACTAGTTACTTGAAAATGACTGTAGAAACCATTTCAGCTACCTACTCTTCTAGTGACAATAACTAAAAAATCATTTCCATTTACTTTAAATACATATTACCATTATGGGCCAATTATTTACCTCACTGACTTAAATGGCCAAAAGTTTAATAAATTATTTTATTCTGTATACTTAAGTTACAGTGTTGGATTTCATAAAACTAATTTCCATCATCTCTCTAAGTTTGAGACCAAAAAAAGAATATATTCTATTGTAATAAAAACAAAGGCTCAGTTACAAAAATATCCAGGTAAGAGGCAGCATGTGTAAGTGTAAGGTTCCTATCCTGCAAGAGGATTTGGGCAAGCAGTCTCTTGTACCAGCATGGAGCTCTTTCCAGATTACACTAACCAGTGTCTTCTGATCAGTCTGTTAATATGATGTGAAATCTACATTACTTTTGGCAAAGGAAGCAGGATGTAAAATCTAGATAAAGTCTTGGTTTGATGTTGATATCAAAAATAAAGTTGAAAATTAATTAATTTACACGACTGTGATGTATACTGTGTACACAACTGACCAAATGCAAACAGGGTAGGTAAGCACAATTTGAAGTTATTGAAAATTGTGCCCTCATTTCCACCAGATCTTAATTTGGGACAAAGCACACAGCTAATCAGTGTGATTATTAAAAACACAGCACTGTTCATAAATTTGAATCCAGACTAAATTAATACTGAACTACATGAAAATACATAATTTAACAATATACTTTAAACTAAAGTTAATGACAACACACTTGTTAAGAGTCGCTCCAGATTCTTGGGGTTCTTGACATCTGTGATTTTCTGTCTGGATGCTGTTGAATCTGTCTTCTAAACGAACACGAACTGCAGATTTAGATCTAGGCTCAGGAGCAGTTGCTGAATTGTCAGCAAGTACAGTTTCTTTATTTGTTCCACCAACATTTTCACCATGCTTAACTCTTACTAAACCGGGCCCTGTGACTTCTACAGAGCTACTGTTAGGTGTTTTATCTATTTCATTAGATGGGAGATTAGATTCACTAAGTAGCATCATTCTGAGCTCCTGAAAGTCAATGTGCCCCAGACATTGGTTTGAACCCATGAAATTGCTGTCAGATGCTACACCTGACTGACAGATAACTGGGTAAACTGACTGGTTTCCAGAGCACGATGAATAGCCAGCTTGATTGGTGTTCACCGAGGACTGGTGCTGCGGTTGATCTGTGGGATTACTTGCTGAGAAAAACGCAGCATTGAGCTTCGCTTCCATTTCGCCGTCGTTTGCTTGTGCTTCCATGTGTGAGCAGAGTATGTGCTGAAGCTGGGTGTACTCGATTTCTGTCATCTCCACCAGGTTGAGGTCTGTGGTGGTGAAACTAAGGTTTTGCTCACCAACGGAGCTGTCACGTGGGCCCTCAGGGCCAGCAGGAGCAGGGACTGCAACACCAGCAGCCGGCAGCAGACTGGAGGGCGGTTTTGGAGTGGATGCTGACATGACGTCGAACTAGAAACCAAATCAATCGCTAATAAGAACCAAGTGTGCGTCCAGCAAACACGAGCATAACACCACCCTCCCCGCCCCCCGAGTGCAGGTGGGGCACCCCTGCAATAACAGCTCTGTGCAACCATGGACCCAGCAGCCTGTAAAAATGTCACCCAACCCCCCCCCCCCCTTCAATAACACTTCAGGAGAAGGAACACCCCCCTGCACATCCCCTAAAAGGGACCATATATTCCCCCCCAATATGGCCCCCCCATTCAAATTCTGGAGGGGAGCCCCCACCATAAATAACACCCCCAAAGAGCATGTAACCCCCCCCTCAGACGGAGGCTGGGGTCCCCAATAACGGCCCCAGACACGGCACTGCCCTGCCCCCCAAGTAGCCAGGTGAGGGGCCCTGCGCCTGTGGATAATGCCCCCCCCCCCACAGGGCATTGCCCCCCCCAAAATGGAGGGGTGAAGCACCTCCAAATACACCGCGCAGCGGGGGAGGGATAAATTCAGCGCATCCCACTAACAAAAGGCCCAGGAGGAGCCACCGCACCGCGCACCCAGCCCCGCGCTAGCGCTCAGCGCGCAGAGGCCGCCTGCCCCGCAGGCCTCGGCCGGGGCCAAGTCTGCCTAGCAACCAGGGGGCGATGGGGGGGGCGGGAAGGGCTCAGCTGTGCTTCGGGAGGACGGCCGGCCTACTAGTACGCATGCGCGTGCGCCGCCACTTTTTAACCGCCGCGAGGCCGAACCCTCCGCCCCAGCGGGGACAGCGTTCCGCCCCTCCCCCCCAACGGCTCGCGTGTGACGTCACCGCCGAACTGTCAGCGCGTCATAGGCCGGCATGAGCCTGGCGCGCCCACTCCCGGCCCCTCCCCCCACCCGGACCGGGCCCATTCCCCCCCCCCACCCCGCCAAACCGCCGTCAGCCCCCCCCACGCCGTCATCCCCCGGCAGGGCCACGCCCTCCCCGTGCAGCCCTCTCAGGCCCAGGATCCTCCCCCCAACCGCCGTCAGCCCCCCCCCCC
>ML685788.1:5618003-5629023 GCA_007922175.1 Pelusios castaneus | reverse complement strand
GGGGGGGTCTCTCGTAACCTGGGGGGGGGGAAAACGGGAGCCAAAAATCATAGTCACCAAAAACCCTTGGGCCAGCTCTGCACCCAGGGCCATGTCAGTCACCCCCCTCCCCGCGGCCCCGTACGAACATAATCCACCTGCCCTCCTGGTGCCCCTCAGAAATGCCCCCCTTGTGATTGCCCCCACAAACACCCTGGATCGTTCCCCCCGCCCGCAACACCCTTGCCTGGCCCACCCCCTTGGCTCACTGGTGACTTGGCAGGAGAGTTCCCCTCACTGCCGGTCTCCCTCCACAACGCTGCCCCTTGGCCAACGCGTCCCGTGAGCCGCCCTCGCTCCAGAGCTAGGATTTCCCGTCTGACCCTTCCCCCAAGTCACTTCACCCTCCGTCCCACAGTAACAACCATACCTCAGGTTGCAGTATTTTAAGGGAAATAAATCCCCAAAAAATGCAGCCGAGAAGGAAATATAACGGGGCGGCCCCGCTTGGGGGTCATTGCTGCCTGCCATATTGTGTTGCTATATCCTGTCCAATATTGTAAAAACATCCCAGTGGTGTTTGACGAGGTTGAAATAATTGTGTGTGCAGGAAACAATCGGGACGATACTGCTGAACTTGGACTGGGATGAAATGCCAGAGCCAAATTTTACTCTAGGGCAGACTGGCCTAAATGCAAAGTAATTCGGATGAAGGCGATAAAGCTTGTCCAAACTACGGCCTGCGGGCCAGCTTCCACTCTGCCAAAGGCTCTTACCCAGCCCACAGAATGCCCCGAGCTGCTGTTCACACCTCAGAACTGGGGCCAGGCTGGGACCTTTTTAACTCCCGCATGGCCCATGCTCAGGCATGTGGCCAAGCGTGGGATCAGCAGCGGTAAATATGAAACACTGCCATTGGCTGGTGGTTGTGGGTCAGGCCCTTTGCACTCCAGTGAGGGTGTGTGCCCCAGCTGGGGGAGGCACTGGGGGCAGGAACCAGGAGCCGAACATGAGATGCTTGGGGGGCAGGGGGAGCCAGGCACAAGGGGTACATCTACACTTGCAACTTCGGTCAACCTACAGAACTCTGCGTCCACACAGGGCGCTTATTAAGTCGACCTAAAGACTGGAAGTTATGAAGTCGACTTATTAAGTCCAAGCGATCTTATTAAGACGACTTAAAGCCAATGTGGACAGCTACATCCACACTACGGGCTCTGTTAAGTCAACTGAACATGCTCTCCCCTGGCACCCCATATGGCCATCCGCACCCTGCCCTTCCTCCCTGCCACCTCTATACACTGATGCTTCATGAAAAAAAATAACGGTAAGCCCTTTTCACAAAATGTGGTTTAATTAACAAGTGAAAATTTGTTGTGTACAGTTATAAAAGTGACAATCTAAAGTTTGCTGTAGCAGGCTGGATATTATTTGAGAATGTGTTTAGGTATGAAATGTAAGTTTCTGCTTTTGCAGAACAAATAGTCAAAAATAAACACTGGTTTACAAACTCTGTTTAAATTTTATTAATAGTGAGATCAATTTCTATGCTTTATCTATCCAAAATTTGCTTACCGCCCTCTAGTGAGAAAATAATTGCAATGTGGCCCCCCCATACAAAAAGGTTGTTGGACACCCTGCGATAGAGCTCATGCAGGTTTGCACTGCTGCAATTCAGATGAAGGAGCAAATTCTGTGAAATATGGAGGAATTTGGTTCACTTAGGAGCCGCAGTACAATGTCAAGACTCAGTGGGCATGATTTTCAAGGCATGATGTTCAAAAGTACTTAAGTAATCGAGAAGCACAAATCTTACTCACTTTCAATAAGATGCGTGCTCCCAAATTACTAAAAATCTTTTGAAAATCACACCAGACACTTTTGTGTGGGATCCAGTGACCTTTGAGTATGCTGTCCTGTCCCACAACTGGGTTACCGGTACATAGCACTGGCCCCTCTGAGACAATCCAATTATAAGATGTTACTCTCGATTCTGAAATGGCATTTTTCTTACCTGAGCGACTGTATACTGTTAGAGAGAAAAGGTGAGGGAGTTAATTTTTTTATTGGACCAACTTCTGTTGTAAAAGGGACATGATTTCAAACTACAGAGGTTTTCTTCGGGTCTGGGTGGACCTGAAGAAAAGCTCAGTGTAGCTAGAAAGAGCTCATCTCTCTCACCAACTGAAGGTGGTCCAATACAAAAAAAAATCAACCCCATTTTGTCTCTCTAATATCCTCAGACCAACATAGCTACAGTAACACTGTATACCATTAATCTTTTTTTACATCAGAGGCTAGCCAAAATGTAGGCGCTTGTAGAGTCAGTCGATAGGGAGGAGAAATTGATGATAGTGTCTCTGATGCAACTTTATTTACAAAGAATATAAAGTTCTGTATGAAACAACAGGAGAGAGTTTCTTTGCTTACAGTTCCTAGCCTCTTTTGTGGGCCCAGAAGCCTCCCTCTGTGGGCTTCTTGCAAGGTCGCTGATTGTCCAGGCTATGTCTGAGACAGTCTGTCTGTGTCTCTATGTATCTGCTGTCTACTTTTCTTACGTAGGTACGCACATGCCCTCAAGTAAAGTTTACCCAACAGCTCCTCAAACCCAGCTCATTTGCACTTCTGGGCAGCCTTACATTTCCCTTTGTTTTAGGTAAAGATGTGCCTGTATTTTGGATTTGAAGACTACTGTTTTTCAGTCATTTCTTCACATTCACCCTGAATGAAAAGCAGGAGTTACACCCAGCCCATAAAAGGAAGCTTTAGCCCAACTCTCTACAATATTTTCTTGAACAATTAAAAGCATACCAGCTATGCTTTGTGTGTGGGTACAGGGCACACGTTCTAGCCCAGTGTTTCTTCAGCTGGTGTTCCATGGAAAACTGGTGCTCTACCAGCAGAGTAAAGGTGTCCTGTGAGCAACCCCACCCCTTCCTATTGGGAGGAGGCAAGAAGGGCTGAACAAAGTGGGAGGAAGGAGCAACAGGGTGAGCTGACTACCTGGGAGATTTAAAATGCCCCAGCTGTAGTAAAGCTTCCAGGGACACGACAGTGTCCACCCCCACCTTGCTCCTTTGCTGCAGTGGGGCATTTTACATTTCTTGCCACTGTTACTGCTGGCATCGAAATCGCTTGGACATAACTTCCACAGTAAGACTTCCTTTGCTAAACCTTACTCCAAGAACAGATAAACTTTCTTTGAACATGCAGGCCCAAAATTCCCATTAAAACTTGAGTAATATGATCATTATGTATCTATTTTTTAGAAATAAATGCATGTTATATTTGTAAATTTGTATTTTAATTTGTTTTCCTGAACTGTTTTTGCAGGAATGCGTGGTACGCAAATATTATGAATGTTACAGCTGGTATATATCACCTTTTCAAGGAAGTTTTCATCAGGTTTTCCACGTACACTAATTAATACCTTTAGGTGTTCCACAGTCCACTAAAGATTAAGGAAGTGTTCTAGCCTATCTCCTCCATTCTGTTTTAGTGAGCTGACATACATTAATTCTTTTCTCTGAAGCCTGGGAAGCAGGATCCTTTTATGTTCAATGTGCTGAAACTTCTTAAGAGCAGAGCAGCAGTCACATGGAGAGTAGGAAACCAATGCCCTGGATTTACTATGATAAGATTAACTAATGGAGAAATTTTAAATTTTATGACTCTTGCAGTCCTACTGTGGAAGCAATTTTCTTTTGCAGAAAGGTCCAGAAAAGGTTTTAAACATCTCTATCAATTTGTAAAAAATCATAAAACCCAAGTAGCCCCAATAAAGTAATTACACTAAAATTGACTATTCACTCTCCAGCTCATAGGAACAACCTACACAATCATAAGCAACCATGCAGTAGGCAACGGGCATCCAAACAGAAGCAAATGTCTGTACAAACCATCTTAATGCCCAGTATGCTTTTTATTAGTTAAAAATAGACATTTCTGGGGCCAGATTTGCAAAACAAAACATTAAAAATAAAAATCAGAGGCACAACTGTGTATACATATTGTCACACAACCACAATGCATTGCTGTTTTGAAAATCTGGTCCTAGAAAAAAAAAACCTAAAAACAAACAAGGAGTCTGGTGGCACTTTTAAAGATGAACAAATTTATTTATCACATGAGCTTTCGTGGGAGAAAATCCCAGTTCGTCAGATGCTTGAAGATGGGGAAGAGAAGTTCTGTAAGTTCCCCATCTTCAAGTGTCTGACAAAGTGGGATTTTCTGCCACAAAAGCTCATGCGATAAATACATTTGTTCGTCTTTAAAAGTGCCACCAGACTTCTTTTTGTTTTGCTGAACTAGACTAACACGGCCATCCCTTTGGAAAAAAAATAAAAGTTAACAAGTGCTTCTTGAAATCTTCATTTCTTTAGGAAGTGAAAAAATACACTTGTCCTCTTGAGAGCATCCCTTAATATTCTGAACACTAAATCAACTAAAGGTGCACAGTAATTTTCTATATTTGTGCTATATTTTATCATGGGGTACAGCCAAAGTCTGAAAGTTACAGCAGTGATAGTTTCCTCTATATGGGATACCAAGATTTTTAAAAGGTATTTTTGTGCATACCTGACTTGAGATGCATCAAAAGCTAATCACACACAGGCGTAACATGCGTTAGCCCTCTAAACATAGAAATTGTTTAGAACGAAGTGGGAAGGAAATAGGGCACAGCTGTTAACTTTAATGTATCTTTATTGTTTTACACAAACAGAGCTTGAAAAGCACTGACCTGGCAGGATAAAAAACACTTTAAAGGGATAGTTAAAATTGGAATGTACTCCAAAAATATTAACTAAAGATGGCAGTGCAATAGAGGTTGTCAAACCAAAGCCAGAATTTAAATTATTCAGTTTTTCTCCTTATGCCACAAGAATCAATTGCACAAACACAAAATGGAAAATCCCTGCCTAGGACAAGGACCTGGGGGCTAAAGTGAAACACAAAGTAATAAATTGTTGTTCTTAACTACTGAGGACACAACAGAAAGTAAGGGGCTTAAGCTGCAACAAAGGAGATTTAATAGTATTTAAACACTGGAACAACTTACCTAAAGAGGCTGTGGAAACTCTGTTATTGGAGATTTTTAAGGACAAATTGACAAACACCTGTCAGGGATTGTCTAGGATAATACTTTTCTGCCTGAGTGCAGGGGATTGGACGAGGTGACCTACTGTAGTCCCTTTCAGTCCTACACTTCTGTGATAAAAATTCAGTGTTGTTTTGAGTTTATCTGAATCAAGTTAAATGTTGTCATGTTTTACACCCTGATTTTGAAACATAGAGACCTGCAATATGCAGGAATCTTGCAGCAGAATTCAAATCTAGATCACTGCAGAGGAAACAAGGCCATGTTTATGAAATGAAACAACCAATTTTGTTTATCAAAGAAATTTCTTGTTAGTTCTGCTGATGTACGAACCGCAAATGACAACTCCATATCAAATAAAACTGGAGCAGACTAGAAAATGTTTTTGAATAATGGCAACCAAGCACAATAAAGATCAATAAAGTAAGTTGTTAAATACATTGTTTTGAAAGCCCCATCCTTGTTGACTGGTAAAGAAATTGAGCAATCTGATTAACATCCACCAATAATTGGTTTGTACTCCATTCTTTTCTGAAGCATCTCAAATTGTAATGCCATTTCTACTGTTAAAAAGTAGCAATGATTAGATATAACTAAAATATGTTCATGAATTTAAAAAAAGACAACAAATTTCTGTAGATGTTTATTCTACTTACAGTAACAAAAACCTGTGAAGTCCCACATTTTAATGTACAGTGATATATTTTGCAATATAAAATACAATTTACAGAAATTTCTATCAAGTAAACCTAAACAAACACACTTGATTTTTGCATACTTATACGTAAGTCTTTAAATTAGAAACATCTCAGTAAAAAGAAAAAAAAAATCTTACATCATAGAAGGTGTTTGCATTTAATACCACCTCTTTCTGCATTTTATCATTTTGACTACCATTTAGAATACAGCCCATCATTTAAATCAGCCATGTCTTTAATATTCAAGTTGTTCAAAGATGCACCAATATAAAGTGTAAAATCTGTAGTGATGTATATGGAATAGTGCTACTTGTAATGTAGACTTCAAGATGCAAATGTTAATAGGAATCTAATTTTGCACTTGCAAAACTATTTTATAAAAATATCAAAATATTTACCCAACTGTAAATTTACAAGTGCAAATAAATAGCAGGGTTTTCTCTGTTTTACACTTCAGAATGATGTACTTGAAGAATACATGAAAAGTAGCGGTATACCATACTGCCCAGTGAACAGCTTTCCCTCTAACCTATAGCATTAAACTAACATCACCTTTTCTTTTTCAAACTTTATGCAAATATATATTTTCAGGGGCCAACTTTTCAATACACCATCAGCATTATTATGGATAGCTAAAAAGCACTGACATTTTAGTTCGGGAGCAAAATACTTTTTAACTGTAAGTTACAGAAAAAGTAGAGAAAATTCTTAAGTCTCAAAATAGAAACATTCTGCAAACAAAATGCTTTGCAAGAACATCATAACCAAAATAATAGCTTTAATAGTATATTTTTAACCAGTTTGTTTTCCATTCCTTTGGTTTACCAGTTTGTTCATTTACAAATTTTAATTACTTGCCAATAAATGTCTATTTTCAGAGTTCCACCGGATACTGAGGTGTTACGTTTGCTTTCACTATATTTTTGCTAAAATTCACAATTTTAAACCTTGCAGCCTCATGAAAAAAAATGTTACTTATGTAGAAGCCTGTGTTTCTTGGTTGAATTCTCAACAGCTGGATTCCATAACTCAAAATACCTTTCTATAAAAGGAAGATAGTGCACTTTTAAGCTTAACATTTCATATTCAAATACTCTGTCAGTTACAAATAAACAATAATACTGTTCTTTTGCAGCCATTTCTTAAATACACGCAACCCATCCATTGTAAGATCACAAGACAATATCAGACTCCTCTTTTAAAGCGTGTGCTATAGGAACAACTTTTTACACCGAAATACTACATAAATGAGATGTAAAGTTATGGCTCCTAAGGTCTTGATTAGATTCTCTTATAAAATTACTATTCAAGTTACGGGAAAACATAACTTTGTAATCTTAAAAAAGCAATATGCTCTTTGCAGACCTTTTCCATTTTTGTATTAATTGTAAATGGAAATTTTAAGATAAAGGTGTAAGTAGAAAAAAACCCCAAATCTCATAACTGTTAACGCTGTGAATTTTTGTAAGAAAAACATTATGCACAAAATGCTGCAAGTTAAAGTCCAGTAATTTCTTGCTTCTTATCGATTTGAATATTCTCATTTACACTTGTTCAAAACTTTTATCAACACATTTTGTAAGGCTGGCTTTACAAGAGCATTCTTGTAAAGATGAGAATATACAGTATATACAGGAGATGTCAAGTCAGTTCTTGCTATTTTTCTTTTTGCCAAATTAATCATTATTTATGGGGTACAATTAATTACTAATTGTTTCCTAATTGATTAGAGGAAGATGAAGCAACTTCTGTTTCTGTTGGTTTTTGAGTTTCCTTCTGTGGTTCAGGCTTCAAATCTTTACCACTTTCCTTACTTTTACTTCGGTCTTTACGATCTCTTCCTCTGTCTCTGTCACGGTCTCTATCCCTCTCGCGATCTCTTTCTTTCTCCCTGCTTCGATCTCGGTCTTTATCTCTGTCACGATCTCTATCCCTGCTTCTTGATCTGTCCCGATCCCGTCTCCTGTGGGAATCTCTCTCTCTAGTTCTGGCCCTGTCTCTGTTTCTTTCCCATTCCTTTGCCCTCTCTGACTCTTTCTCCCTATCTTTGTTTTGATTTCTTTCTCTGTTTTTATCCCAGTCTTTGTCTCTGTCTCTCCCCCAGTCCCTTTCCCTGTCTCTACTCCAGTTTCTGCCATGGTCTCTTTCCCAAGGTCTGCCATCTCGATCCCTTCGTCTTTCTTCAAATCCTCTGCCTTGTCGATTCTCTGACTGCTGACCTTCTGGCTGCTCTAATACCTTTTCTTTATTTCCTCCCTCATACCTCTGTCTCCCTTCAAAAGTCTGACCTCTAAATTCAAGATTTTTTCCCTCTCGTACATCAGATCCTGGCCACTGTGCTTCTGACTCAGGTCCTTGCCCTGAAAGATTAGAAAGAGAGGCAGATGGTCCTGCTTCTTCCCACATCTCCTTCCTGTGTGGTGGCGGATGACTTGGAAGTTCCAGGAGTGGTCTAGGGGTTGGTTTCATATCTTGTGGAGATTGCCCTTGAATATGAAATCTAGAAGGGGGAGGTTCATTTTGTTCTGGAAATAATGCAGGTGTAGATCCTCTTGGTCCTCCAAAATGAAGTGGTGCTGGACCTCTCTGGTTTGCAAATCTGGGTGGTGGACTTCCTCTCCGTTCTTCAAAAGGCTGTGGCAAAAGTCCCCTTGGCCCTGGCATGTGACTTGGAGATGGACCTCTTTGCCCTTCAAACTGATTTGGATGAGGGCCTCTTGATCCCCCAAAATGACTAGGGGGTGGACATCTGGGCCCTCCAAACTGAGGTGGAGGACCTCCTCTCTGTCCTTTAAACTGAGATGGTGGAGGTCTTCTTTGACCTCCAAAATGAAAAGGTGCAGGTCCCCTATTTCCCATAAACTGGGGTGGTTCCGGGCCTTCAAATTGTCCAGGAGGCCTAATCATCTCATTATATTGGGGATCTCGGAAGTCCCTTTGTTCCATGTGAGGTTCCCTACGATCTTCAAACTGAGATGGCGACATTCCTCTTGGAACACCAAGATAAGAAGGTGAAGGGCCCCTATTATCACCAAAAAGAGGAGGTGGTCCATGTTGTGTAGAAAATAATGAAGGAATAGGTCCTTTTGGTCCTCCAAATCTGCCAGGTGGAGGTCCTCTTTCTCCATCATTATTTGGACAAGAACCATGCTCTTCTGAAAACTGTGGTGCTGGTCCTCTTTGCCCAAGAAAATTGGGTCCGTGAGGTCCCACAGATGCACCAAACATCAGTGGTGGAAGCCCTCCTTTTTGTCCAGACAAAGGAAATGGAGGCCCTCCTCTGTTTTCTTCAAAGTGTTGAGGAAGAGGCCCTCTTTCTCCCTCACTTTGAACAACTGGAGATTCCGTTTGTTCTGCAAATGGATGGGACTGAGAATTTCTTTGATCTTCATATTGTACTGAAGATAAACCTTCTGATTCAAAGTGACCAGCTGGCTTTTCCTGAGGTGTAAACATTGGACTTGAAAAAGAATCTCTTCCTACTGATGGAGAATTAACATCTTGTGACTCATTCGACCAAGGTACTTTATGTAAATCTTGCAAAGACTGACCATCATTTGGTGTAGGGAAATTGGGCTGAAATGATGTACTGGGAGGCGTTGGAAGCAGTACTTTACGTAAAGGCTTGGATGTGGAAGTTTCTCCAGGAGCTGTTTGATTCACACTTTCTGGATGAACTTTAGCAGTGTTTTCAAACTTGACATTAGGTGCATCTTGTTCAGACAATGTAGCAGCTTTTTCTCCTGGAACCCACTTATTCTCACTATGTCCAGACTGGGAAGCAGAAATTATTGTTTTATCTTCCTTATCAAATGAAGTCTGTAATGAACCTGGACAACTGGGTGGAAGAGCTTCTTTTGTAGGTGTCTCACTGTGTACTACTTGTGACTTTATTCGAGAATCGGTACTGTCACTATTTTCTGTTACCATCCTTCTAGCCTGTCGAGGATCTCTACTTTGTTTCAAATCAGAGTTCTGGCTTAGCACTTGTGCTTGCTGATTGGAGGATGACGATAAATCTGATTTTTCTGTGGTTTGTTGTTGCTGATGGAATAATTCAGTCTTTGTTACAGATGATTTTGGTGGTGGTGACATTAAAGCATCTGACACTGAAAAGTGAGCCATTGAAACACCAACAGCAGCTCTTTGTTGTCTGAGAGCTTCTTCTTGTTCTTCCAGCTGTCTTTTCTGTTCTTCTATTTGTTTGTTTAATTCTTCCAACATTTTTTGCTGTTCTACCAAGGATGAAGGCGCAGACAGATCAGGCACATATGGGGCAGATGTTTCCAAGGCATTGCTTTTCACATCTGCATACATTTTATTAGGCAAATCATCAACAGTAACTTTTGCTTCTTCTAAGATAGTTTCATCTTCTGGATCATAGGCCTCATCCTCTTGTTCAGATGTTGCACAAGGCTTTTCAAGATCATACATTTTTTCACTTTCACCAGTCTGTGTTTCAAAACCTCTCTCTGGCCCATACTCTTCTTCAGGATCATATGGTCTGTCATCTTCCTCCTCTTCTATAGCTTTATCTTTGGACATCTGACCATATTGCTGTACAATTGGATCTAATAAAGGAGCAACTGATACTCCATCAGTTGTAACTTGAGCTTCCTGATTTGAAGACTGAACAGTTTCAGAGTCCTTAGTAGCAGTCTCAAAAGATTTCTTTTTTCCAAAAAGAGTCTGCAGGATGTGCTCAAGAGGTGTGGCTGTTTTTGAAGAACATGAAGTTGTAGAAGAGGAAGTTGTGGCAGTGGCTGTTGCTGAAGTGAGAACTGGCATTATCATGGCTGTTGAAGTTCCTGTTTTAATTGATGACAGTATTTTTAACACTGAAGGTGTTACTGTAGATGATTCTTGAATGGGAAGTGGTGGTGGTGGAGGAGGAGATCCAGGTGGCGTTGTACCTACAGCTGTATCTCCAGAATAAAGTGTGTATTTTGAAGGTTTCTTTTCTTGTTGAGAAGCAACAGGGCCTTTAGAATACACTGATAATTCAGATTCTTCCTGCATTTGAATTCTGCTTCGCTTTTCTTCCATCTTGTCTGACTCCAGAGTAGATGCAGGACGTTTACCTTTTTGACAAATCACTAATCCAAGAATTAAATTCGGACGTGATGATTCAAGACCTGTAAGACAAAAAAAAGTGTGTTAAAAGTCAGTTACTTATTCTTAAAGCAGTAACCCATTGATCTACAACTGCAGTGAAGGCACAAAACAACAATATATATATATATAT
>ML685788.1:5578556-5617903 GCA_007922175.1 Pelusios castaneus | reverse complement strand
ATATATATATACAGTCAATACAGAGTGTGCATCTTCTGCTTGAATTGCAATATATGTACCGTTATGTCAGATTTTTCCACAGTTCATTAACAAAAGATGTTCTCTCTTTCATGCTTTTCTTGTGAAATGTTTTTGCTGAATAAATTAGCAGTTGGTGGAGGTATGGAAAAAACACCTCTGTACTGGAATCATACTTTTTTTCATGCTACTGTATTTTCTTCACTTCTCAAAGATAATATACTATCGCTATTTTTTTACTTCAAAAATCAAATGTTATCATAAATATACTGTACGTTAATGGAGACACAAAATGGGGAAAACATTCCGCAGTAACCCAAGCATTCAAAACACCTGTCACAATTAAAAAATGCACAGAATTATTATTAAAACATTAGTCTCATGCCACTTAACTACTTCCAACCCATTTTCTACTGTACATTGAAAATATGGTAACTTTAAGAACACATTTTTTTTAAAAAAAGGTCAAATTTGTGTTTCTGTTTAGCTTCAAGGGAAAATGTTTAACAAAAAGGTTCATATAACTAACATAGTAACTTATTAAAAAGAGGACTATATAAATTGCAAGATAGGTTCACTTTTTTTTTTTGTCTCTAAAAGATAGCAAAATAAACATCTTTAAGAGTATGATTACCAAAGTCCTGGCATTAGATTATCTTCAAAAAAACTTAGTTGAGATGTGTTTAATAAACAGCAATAGTACTAAAAATGCATCTTCATTTCCTCTTTGATATATTCTGCTCATTTTAAGAGTTAGTCTATCTTTAAAAGAGAGAAGTGTAAGAAGCAGGGCAGCAGGAGGCTCACTGGAAGATTGTACAGTTAAGGGTAAGAAAATAAAAAGTTTGGTATGGGGTGGAGGTATAAAAAGTAAAAGAAAAGATTTTAAAAACTGATTATTTGACAACTACTAGATTATCATCTGTACTATAGAACAGCCCTTTGCACATCATACAGTAAAACACCAGTTATTTGGAACACTGAGCTATCAGCTAATATGTTTAAATAATTAGAACACAATTAGACAAGGACATAGGTTCACAGTTTATTAGATAAAGATTTTCAGACAGAGGGTGGGGATGAATAATCTGGATCCCATACTTTGTGCACGTTTTTCTGTCATGAATGTCTGGATTATTATTAATTGTTCCAGCTGTATTATGATGGTAATCATTGGGATTAGGGTCCCCTTAGGCTGGTGTGGTACAAACATGTAGGAAGATAAAGTCACTGTCCCCAAAAGCTTACAACCTAATTAAACAGAAGGCATAAGTGAATGCAGCACACACTAAAAGGGGACAGGAGAGGCAGGACAGGGGTATCAGAACATCTCGTGTTTACATAAATTAGCCATTGCACAACTTGATTTCAAGTAATTTTAACATATATTTAAGTGTCAGTAACCTCCAATGGTCTTTTATGTAAGCCATTCCTGTAGGCTTCATAGTAAAAATAGGTTTTGAGGAGAGGGTAGTGGTTATATGGATCAGTTTGGACAGGATATTCCAAGATGGGATGACATGGAAGAAAGCTCCAAGATGCTTGTGTGATAAATGGACACACGGGAATATAGGTTTGGCAGAACAGGAGGCAATGTTATGTTCATCCCTTTGTTATATGATTGAATGTTAATTATTTAGGGCATGGTACTCCAGTTCTTAACAGAAGTGGGTAGTCTCATTAAATTAGTAGGGTTACTCACCTCAGTAAAGGTTTACAGGTCAGGTTCTTCAAGAAGCACACAATAAATTAACAAGAAGATTTTATAGTATAAAGAAAGACACTCTACAGGGTTTCAGAGGGTGTGTTTCATACTATTCTGTTATACCCTCCCTGTGCACACAACTTCTATTGATACTTAGAGAAGTTAAATAAGTCAATACAGGATGGAGGGCAGTGAACAAACATTAACACATCCCTGGTAACAGATGTAATTCATAAAAGCATTCAGTACAAAAGGATTTTTGTTTGTGTGAATCTTTGGGTTAGAAAAAACATGCTCTTCCAATTTTTACTATAGTCACTATCATATTGGGAATTAATTATGATTTCCACCACGCTAATAAGTTTTAATATATATAAGAAACCTAACATCTAAAAACAAAAACAAATATTGATAACTATTCCTTATGGACAAGCTAGAAGGATTCTAAATTCTGTGGCATTTATAATTTTTATAGTTTGAAGGAGGGATTCAGGTACGATATGTTCATAAATATTAGCTTGGTTACTATCTCATTTCATTTCAAACATGCATAAAAAGCTGGTTTTAATTGTCTAATTATAGGCCACCCATATCTTAGAGTTCAGTAATAAGACTTAAAATTGTAGGAAACTAAGATATATTTCATCAGCGGCACTGTTCACAGGTATATTAATGTGTCTGCTCCAAGAAATCTAGGATTAAGTACATTTTGTTTTTCAGCTTTATCTGTGGTAGGTGAAGACCAGATTACTGTGTTATATTTTACTAAATTTAGTTATTGAATTTCACATTTCCTAAACATATTTGGTTGCTAACCATTCATTAAGGCCCCTCTAGAGAGCAGCAAAGCATGTTTAAAGTTAAGCATGCATATTCTAATTATTCAGGTAGGACCTAAACATATCAGCTTTCCTGGCCCCACTGAAGTCAATCGCAAAACTAGGTTTGGTCTGGATTTCAGCCTTAATGAGAGAATGTACTGTAACAAATTGAAAAGCATTTCTGTTTAACAAAATGGCCTAAGATCTATGAACCTCAGTGATTATATTTTAAGCTCGCTCCCATAATCAGTGAAGAGTTGTGTGTATAACAGTACATCATGAGAACTAATATAATCTATTATATTTAAAACAGGTATCAGTGATGGCACTGCAGTTTTAAATCTCTAATTTTGTTCTTCAAATGTAGCAGGGAAACAGTCTTCTTCAAACTCTTGCCTCTTTTTCTTGGGCTGAGGAGGCTCTCTTTTCACTGAGCTGGAGGTTGCGTATTTCAATGAACTGATACTGCTATAAACAGCACACCCACCCACGGAAAATTTTACCGTATTTTTACTTTCAGTAGTCTTACAAATTATCCTGTCATATACCTAGACTTCAAACTACTAAACCATTGTGTCAAACATTAATCTTCCAGCAACAACTGAAGCTCTTGTGCTTATCGTTAAGTATATGAAGGCATGCATTTCTCAAAGGAGATCACTAAGATTTACAGATTAAAAGAAGAGTATTTAAAATCTTATCATGAGGTCTGCTGTCAATTGTAAATTAGTGTCGTTTCGTCACAGACTCTGACTACTTCTGAGGGCACTGGTAACTGTACAGTGAATTTGTTTTAAATAACCACCCAACTAACCTGGAAAAATTGGTTGCCCATTAGAAATGGTCTTTATGAAAAAAAAATTCAAACAAAATTGTAATGAAAACCTTGAGGCTATTCTACAGTGGTTGCTTAAAAGAACTAGTTAACTACTGCAACTGATCCTCAACATACATTTAAGTATATTGAAAAAATAAAATGTTTTCTAATGGAATTTTGTTTTATAGAACAATCATTTTATAGATACACAAATTTGGATATAAGCCTGCATGCCTTTGTGAAAACATGGCTCCCGACACATTACCATTCTGCATGAGCTACATGAAACCTCACTCCTAGTATATTGTGGAGAGTTAAAGTCCCAGTTCAGCTATTATTTTAGAATATTTTTATTTGGGGATGGTGTTTGACCTGTTATATTATTGTAAACATTCCCTTATATTGAGTTTTGTAATAAATAGTACACTCCATTTCTGTCACTTCAGTGTCATAGGGATATTATTACTCAGATATAATTTTAGGGATTTATAAATGCTGCTTGTATTCTTCCCCTTTTTCCATAATTTTATTTTAAATGAGATAAACTTAAATCTGCTGAAGTGATCAGGCTTAGAAAAGAAGAGGCAAGCTGCACTGTAAGAATTTGGGACTTGCAGATAATCTAAATTCGTTAGTGGAAAAAATGATTATATAGGTAATGAGGTGGGATGGGGATCTGGTAAGTTAGGAACTAAATGCCCAAGGTTCTCTTGGGAAAAGACTTTAGGAAAAAATCTTTGGTCTTTCCATAAACACCCTGACTTGCACTCAATTTCTTAAAGTCAACAGCAGCAATTCTGATGAATCTGGGTATCAGGATTTCAGCAAGAGACTATTTTAGCCCCATTTAAAAAAATAATTATAAAATTGATTTGATAAATTTAAAGGGTTACTTGGTTAAGGGTTCCAACTATCTTACTATTCATTATAACTGAATAATTAAAAAGAATAGTTAAATAGGAAAATAAATCCTTTATTTATAAATATGTTTGTGGAAAGTTTCAGCAACTTTATTTGTCCAAAAATCCTTATTAGGAAGTTGCTTTTCTCTTGTTCTTAAAATTTCAGTTATCTAACAGAGACAATGCCTTGTGACCCAAGTGACCAGTCACAACACAAATTAAAAACACTAGCTTGTGACTTTAAAAAAAAAAAAAAAGTCATGGGATGGAAAATATCCAGTATTTGGTGAACAATTATTAATAATGAATATCTGCGCAGAAATGAAGATCAGTTTGCAAACTATTCATTAACTAAAAAAGTGGCAAAAATTTTAACAAATGTTTGAAACAAATAGTTCTATCAGCTCTAGACAAATATTAACAGTATTAAATAATTTTATAAAATGTATTTTTAAATATTTATTTCAATAAATTAGATCTGCCTAGAGCTTGATAGTAGTCCAAATCTACGATTATCTATTTTGATACTGTAATTTAACAATAGTCATATTAAATTGTACATAATCCTTGTCTTTCAATTATCATATATTCCAAATTTCACCAAAAAAAGGATTTTTTAAGTTTATAATCAAAACTACAATGGCATCTCATGCACATAAATTTTCATAAACTGAGGGCAAAAACTTACTCTCTTATAGCCACAGCTAGCATCCTAAACAGAAGAGGTCTGATTTTCAAAGGTACTGAGCACATCCAGCAAATGTTGAAGTTAAAGGGATTTATGAGCGACCAATCAGATAAAACGTCTACGTAGATATCCAAATATTGCTTGAAAGTGTCAAATCTGAGGCGTCCATTCTCCAACTAATCCCTAACAATTGGGTTTCATGTGGTAAAAGGCTGTGGTAAAAGTAGGGGCCCAAGAACAATATTTCCAGGCCCAGTACAAACTTGAGAATGGCGGTTCCAGCCTTGGCTGGCCCTCTAGGACCTGGTAAAGTGTTCCCTTTTCCTCACCCATATGGGGGGCCCCATTGAAAAGTGCTGTGAACAAAATGTAGCCAAATTAATTTAGTAGGTATATTTCAATGTCAAATTAGTTTCATATATATGGAAAAAAGGCTTTTATCCCACTGTATGTTTGAAGTCCATCTGCTGATTTTATTCAACTGTGCCCATAGAAAAACACTCTTGCCCCATAAGCTCATCTTTCTTCTCCTTCTGTATATCTTTTTTAATAAATCCTTTTTTTTTTAAATTTGTATGGACCAACATATATTACTCTTACTTTCATCATTCCAAGCTCAAATTAAACTCTCTCACTTGTAGCATGTTAAATAGTTCAAAACTACCACTGGAGTTTTGTTCTGGATTTTAAAGTATGCACTGCTACAGTAGGTTAAAATATACTTGCTGAAAGGAATTGTTTTTTCTTTTCCTATGACGAATATTTGTGCCACCTTCTTTCACTGTCTTTAATATATCTGCAGAGATGAAAGTCTATAACTACTTTTATTATTCTAACAATTGTGAAGATTTTTCTTTTTAGAAGTCTGATATTTAGATTTTTCAATGCACTTATAAGTAGTGTGGAAAGATTTATCAGAGAAAATATCTATTCTTCCACATTTTCAGAAAAATATTTACCACTGTAAACTATCAAATCAATATATCAACATTTATGCAATATTTTCTAGGGAGAAAGAATACATTGCCTTTTCAGTCATGTGCATCTACTTAAAATTAAGGTATCTGACAGGATTTCATATCACAGTCTCACGGGAAACCTGTAGAACTTTGAATCAAACATATTTGCATGGCTAAAAACTGTATCAATCAATAATTATTAATCCTCTGATAGCAGAAGTTTCAGTGTCAGGTTTGGAGAAGGTAATCAGTGAGGTTCTTCAGATGTCCATTCTGGTTCCATTACTATTTGCCGTTTTCATTAGCGACTTGGCAGATGGGTATGTGAATACATTCATGTTTACAGACAATACAAAAGACAGGAGAGTTAAAAATACCGTATTAAGAAAGAAGTGAAAATGAAGCAAATTTAGTGGGGCAAGAACATATAGGGTGGGAGAAAACTGAGTCAAGTAGTAGGGATATACAGAGGAGTTTAGGGAGAAGTTTATAATGAAGTCAATGCAACATAGCTGTAAAAATTAAGGTAACTGCTACATAGGATTACATTGTGAAAGTTAGTATGGCTAGAAAGAAAAATAATCAGGAGAGTTCTTTCCGTTTCACTTAGAACTCAGCAGGCCTGCACTATAGCACAGTGTCCAGCTTCAGACACAGGATTTTAAGAAAAAAAACAAACTGGATAGAGTATACAGAATAACAACTGTGACACTTCTGAAGAACGATTCACAACTACATTCAGTCCACAGCAAAATTTTAAAAACCTGAAGGGGGATACAATATCATAAGTATGCAAAAAGGGTGATATGAGAAGGACAGGGGGCAATGTTTTCATTAAACAAAGAGGACAAAAAAGGAAGTAATGGGGTTAATGTTGTAGCAAAACATAGGTATATCCATTCAAAAGGGCCAATTTAAAAAGCATTTGGCACATTGGGATCTTGATACATGAATGGGCCCTTTGTCACTAAAATAATACAAATAAAAACATATTGTGTAATCACCTCCACAACAGAGATTCAAGGTCAAATTTGACACCAATCTTTTCGGGGAGGTTCAATGATAAATAAATCAGTCCTGCCACCCTGCAGCTGGATGGAGCAGGTGACCCAGCTGAAGACACTCTTTCCAAACAAACAGAACAAAAAACCCATGAACAAGTCACCAAAAGGTGAACAATCCTACAGGGAAAAAAATGCAAGTGTTACCGCTGAAGTGTATTTGTTTCCCCCCTTTAGATTTATGCATTTGTGCCCCTGGTGAAGTAAAATGTAATGGAAAAGAAGCACACCATGTGGCAGCATAGGTCAGCGGTGAAGACACAGGAGGAGGAGTCAGGAGATTAGGCTCTATTCCAGGTAGCCACCAACTCATTGTGTGACCTTAGGTAAATCAGGTATCTTCTTTGTCCTTTTCCCATCTGTAAAATAGGGTGACTGTACTTACCCTCCTTGAGAAAGTGCTTCGAGACCTACAGGTGAACGGTGCTAAGTTGTGTGTGTGTGAGCCATTTAGACAATATTTAGGGATGATACAGTGAAAGACAGTTAATTTCTACTCGAGTAACCTGGAACAGCCAGATGATACTACTTAGATAATCTAGTATTTTGATCAATAAAACTCACAGCCATCTCCCCATTTTCCCTTCCCAGCTAAATGTAAGAGACCGGCCGTGGAAGTTTTTCAGGAAGCAGTGGGTACAGCTGTAGTTTAGAAGTCATCATTTTCATTCCATCAGCCCACCAGAAGCAGGAGAGAAATGCATCATTTCAACGTATGTAATGGAGCTTTTCTGCACAGTTCTATTATCTTCTAGCTGGAATTTTTGAAATGGTAGCAGAATAAGGTGGTTGTTTACCACATCACCTGCTTCTTGCTTCTTGCTCACTTACATTTGTATTTGCCAGACTTTCTGATAATATCTTTTGGTTTCTTGTTAAACTATAACGGAACGTACAGTGAGATTGTTACCCAATACTTACAAAAATATTTACATTTAAAGAGACAATGACCACTTTCCATAAAATACTTTTATTGACTATGAATAAAAAGGAAGCAATCAATTCCATCTGATATTATTTGAAAATGAAGATTACAAATTTTTAAGCAGTAATATTAATACAGATACACATACAAAGAACAGAGAAAAGTGCTTACCTGAAAAAACTCAATATTCCTTTACTGTATTTTAGTTTTAAAATATTAATGCAATTAGGCTCCATTATGAACTAACAGTTCATACTTGCTACGAACATCTCGTGGCAGAAGTCTAAATTGAAGAGTCTTTTATTTAACTATGTGCCCCGCCCACCTTTCATACTAAAAATGACATCTGCACTTTACATCTCATTTTATCTCAAGTGTCTGATATTTTCAGATTCTCTATGGTTCTGATGCCAGTAATTCTAGGTTTAAGCCCTCTTGGAAAGTAACTAATGAAAAATGTTGGACTAACCCCATTAGCAATGCCTATTAATTTAGTCTGACACCCCTCAAAAAGTTTTAACTTACACATAGAATAGAAGAGCAATGATACGTCAAAGAAACAATTGCAAAATCCTTTCTGACATGCAGAAGGTGGTTAGTAGAGCAAAAGCTTGGTGAGTGCCATAAACTAATGTAATTCCCTTCTTAGGACTTCTTTTCAATAAACTGATGCCAGAAAGCACATTGGCACACTAAAGTGGAAAAGGGAAAGATAGTCAAAGCTTTTCCAGTGCTGTTATGATAACCTATTTAAAACAGAGAAAATGGCTGAAATAATATCGTCTGCATTTGCCCAACTGTTGTATTACTTAGAATTAAGGCATAACCATCCAATAGGAAGAAAGCGTATGCCACTGTATATATTTAAGGATAGAAGCAAATATAGGACAAGGAACAGATCCAGCTACATACTAGTAAAAATAATCTTTTAACCAGTATTATGTTGTATGCTATGAAAGCGAAGCCAGTCCTCTGAGTGGTTGATACTGCACATTTAGACACTCCCAGGTTCAGAGTGTTTTGCACTTAGAATCATTGGCTATGGAATTTTCCCCTTATAGATACTATCTTTGGCCATTTTGAAATACATTTTTGGTGAAGAAGGGTCATTCTAAAATTCCTTCATTTCACCCTTTACTTCTCCACCGCCAGCTGAAGGCCCTAGCAACAGATGCAACTCCCTTTGGAGATCAACAGCATCACGTTAAATTCATACACCTGAAGTCCCCCCCCTCCCTCAAGAGACAGAGTGTACTGTTTTTTAAAATACTCTAACCTTTGCAGGCACCTATACCATATAAAAATTCAAACGACAAGTAAAATGCCAAGAGTTTCAAAAGTAACTAATGATTTTGGGCGCCCACCATCAGACATGTTAGTTTTCAGAAAGTGATGTTAAAATCAGGCCCCTTGAGTACTAGTTCAAAAGCCTAAACACTGTGGTACTCAAATCATTAATAGCTTTAAATCTTGGCCGCTGCCACCCCAATAAAAGTCCCAAAAACCCACCCTTTCCCACTCCACCCCCAAAATACCTCGATTCTTGATACTTTATATTTGTGAAGGGACAGATGTTCTATAAAATGATGATGGTTTTAAAATTCAATAGCTGGCTGAGGATAAATACATGAAAGGATGCGAGATGCTTAGATACTATAGAAGTGGAGGCCATGTAAGTACTGAGAGGGAGAAAACAGATACTGCTCCTTTAGTTGCAGTCCAAGAATGGAGACCAGAAGTAGGTCCCCTTCATGGGTCGTTACACAGCCAGCATTTCTTCCCCACGATCTAAGGCTGGGACTCTTCAGCGTGGACTTCTCTAAGATGTGTGGGAGAGATAGGAAGGAAGTGGCACCAAAATATTTTTTTCACACTTGGCTCTAAGATGAAACATGCCATTATTTGTGGTTATGAGGCTTGTTCAAGAACTTTTTATTTTTTAATTGGATCCTAATCATATGAACATATGAAAGTTGAGGACGTTCAGCTTCCCAAGAAAGCAGCTCAGCACAGTGGGAGAGCTGGTCTTCGACGCTCATTTTTAAAGAATTTTGTAAAAAATCCTAAACTGCCAGGATCTCAACACGCATTCCTTTAACCTCTCAAGCAGTTACATTGCTTCAAACCAAATTCTTATTTAGAGACTGAATTTATGAATAGAAAGTGCTATCTGAAAGATGAATTCATACTCCCCTCATTCTCACTTCTTCACTCACCACACATGTAGGGGCAGTAAACTGAAGCCAAACTTTACCACCTCTTATTTATTATATAAAATAGACTAGAAGTAAATTTATGAGAATGATTAGGATTCTAATACTGTACTCCCATTTTTAAGTACGTGCTGTGCAGCTAAATTATATTCCTATGGAATGGGAAAATGGCTTTTTTTTTAAAAAAAAAATCAAGTCAGTCTTTGACCTTTACTGATTTAGCAAGTTTTCTTATTCTCATTAGAACACAAGCACAAGAAAAGTCAGAATGTGAGATGATGATGATGATGATTGATGCAGTGAAGTTGTTGCAAACATTACCTTTCATTTGAGTAGTTATCTTGACTCCTGTGCTTTCTAAAGTTATAATTTCCTGCTGGGTTGGTGCTGGGATGTGTGGGTAGTGGTGTTTTTATGTAATGATTCTTCTACATACCATGTATAATGGATAAATTCATGCTCATAATAATGGGCAAGCCTACAGCAGAAAAGACTGTGTAGATTACAGATTATTTTACCTTTGGGGCAAAAAGCGGATGTATTAATAATCCCAAATTACATATTTCATTTTACACCTATTTTTACATAATGAACTACTTTTCCATTGGAACTTACGTGAGCGCATGTGTTACATCTATATTCAATAATGTCATTTGTCTCTATAGAATGCTTGTCATTATGATTTAACAGGGGTATCATTTAACCTCCCACAAATATGTGCTTACCTGGTCCCTCAAAGGGCAAGAGTTTTGATGGAATTGGGTCCTTAGCACTCAGTGGGATCAGGTAGAGGTCCTTGACGTGTCTGTTGTTATTAGCTACAACACCAAAACGACCCCGGCTGCTAAAATAGGAGTATAGAGAAATATAGGCAACTTCCTCTTCTTCTGTTGCAGGGTGGAAACGAATCAAACACAGTTCCTACAATACAAAAGTACAAGGGGAAATTTGTTGATCTAGTGCTAAACTAGCAAATAAAGTGCTAAATGGGATGTTACTACATTGGACGGTACTTCACTTTTAATGAACATCTATAACATGTGGCAATGATCAACACCAATTGCTCACACTAAGGCAATACTGTAAGTGAAATGATTATCACTGTGCCTGAAACTATTATTTTCAATTAAAAACAAAATTAATTTTAGGCCTTACACAACGTTGACAACAAACATTGCTTGTGTATCTTGTATCTAAATAATGCATCTTAACAAATCAGGAGTCTGAGCACTCCAGCAGCATTAATGAATGGAATATTCTTATTGTGATGCATCATGACAGATATTAATATTATAATGCATTGATTTTCCATTTCCACCAAAGTATTTTTAATGCTAAAACCCCTTGTCTACTATATAATTGCTTTGTCCTCTTTTAAACTGGAATTTAAATATTTAACACTAAAGAATTAAATTCTCTTGGTTCACTTGATACACTTATTTACTATTCTCTTTTGAATATAGCAAGGCATTTGGAGCTATTCAACATCACAGAACTTCAAAATGGTTAAGATGCTCAAAATACACAAGCTTGCATATTTCCTCAGTAGATCCAATTTTAAAAGTATTAACTTATGTTTCCACTGGATTTCTGGGCATCATCTCAGACAATACTGGATGTTTAGCCAATTAAGTTAGAGCTGCAATAAAGACAAGTGCAAAGCACTACACTTAGGAAGGAAAATCAAGTGCACAACTACTCAATGGGAAATAACTGGCTAGATGATAGTGATGCTGAAAAAGGATCTGGGAGTTTAGTAGATTACAAATTGAATATGAGTCAATAATGTAATGCAGTTACGAAAAAAAGCTAATATTCTAGCATGTATCAATAGGTCTGTAGCGTATGCAAGACATAGTAGGTAACTGCCCAAATCTAGTCAGCACTGGTGAGTCCTCAGATACAGTACTATTTTCAAATCTCAGCACCACAGTTCAGAAAAGATTTGGACAAACGGAAGAGACTTCAGAGAAAAGCAACAAAAATGATAAAAGATCTAAAAACCCTGACCTATGAGGAAAGGTGAAAAAAAATGGGCATGTTTAGTCTTCAGAAAAGAAGACGGAGGTGAGATCTGATAACAGTCTTCAAATATGTTAAGGATATCATAAAGAAGATGGTGATCAATTCTCCATGTCCACTGAAGATAGGACAAGTAGTAATGGGCTTAATCTGCAGCGAGGGAGAATTAGATTAGATATTAGGGAAAATTTTCAAAGGGCAGTTAACCCCTGGAATAGGCTTTAAAAAAGAGGCTTTAGAATCCTCATCATTAGAGGATTTTAAGAATAGATTGCACAAACATCTGTCAGGGATGGTCTACACATCTTTGGTTCTGCCTCAGCACAGGGGGCTGGACTTGATGGCTCCTCAGTGTCTCTTCCAGGCCTACATTTCTATGATTCTATGATTATGTTTTATAAAATTAGTTTTCATCTTCACTGCCAGACACAGAGCTGTAAGAGTACCTTCGAAAGGGAAGATTTGAGTTTGCCAACATAATCCCAGACTGTCTTCGGTGAGATCCTCCCACCAATATGAATTGTATCTGGTAAATCCTAAACAAGAAGTATTACATGGTATTATGAGAAAGCATCATAAACAGATATGTTGTTTAAAAGTAATATAGATTACCCCATCCCAAGAACCTAATGGAAGCTATGCTAGAGTAAGAAGAGGCTGTAAGATGCATTGTATTTTAATGAGACTGCTTAT
This sequence comes from Pelusios castaneus, assembly GCA_007922175.1. Lineage (NCBI taxonomy): Eukaryota > Metazoa > Chordata > Testudines > Pelomedusidae > Pelusios > Pelusios castaneus. The sequence continues at coordinate 5,605,079 of ML685788.1, read as the reverse complement.
TTCTTAACTGTAAGGTGAGTGTAGTTACATTACTGTACTGGAAGGGGGCCAGTATATTACAAGGAAAAGGCAGCCCAGAGTGCCAGTGCCAGCCAGTTAAAGCTGAAGAGCTTCGATATGCAACATCAGCTAAATTTGCTCATTTCTTCTGGATAGGTAAATTCTCTTTTCTATACACAAGCAAACTTTTTAGCCACCCAAATTCCCAGTATAGCGGTATAGAGTCTTCTCCTTACTTGCAATTTAACAGAATGTTATGCCCCATGACTACGAGCCATGTGTGCTCTAATTAGATTACCTATGTCAGAATGCTACAAGAAATTTTATCAACGCAAGTACTGTAAGTGATTACCATCACAGCTGCCATATTACAACTAAAAATAATAAAAAGTCATGCGCTAACCCACACATTCATTTTTGAAAGTATCCTGATATTATTTATATGCATACACAAAATACAATATAAATACCCTCAGAAAATGTGCTTTAAAAAGGTTTCCAGTTTGTTCTGGTATTAACAAATGCACTTTTCCGTAATGTCAAGATCACTCACATCTGCATACTCCCACAGATAAGATCTCCCTCTACCACTTGTTCGTATTCAATTAAAATTAATTTTAAAAAAAAAGCAATATCTCACTTCTCAGAGGACCACAGAAATCGTCATCATGAATGAGATCAGTGGTCTAGCTAATCTTACAACAGAAGTTCATACTTTCCAAGCCTGGCCTGAAAAATACATTTTTTTTAAAAAAGATGTCTCTAAGTTAGCATTAAGCAGAGTCCATTTTTAAAAGCTGTGTTTTTTTCCATGCCAAGAGTATCTTAAGACGCAGTCATAGATAGTTCAAAATATCAATTCAGGGACTGAAGCCAAAACAAAACCATTATTAACTCTGAGAGGACTCTAAGAATACTGAAGACTTTTAATAATTTTAAGTACATTTTTAAGGCTTTTTAAATGGATTTCTTGTTTTAGAACTACAGAACTATGGTCCAGAAAGAATTTTTATACTTCTTCTAAAATGTGAAGCCTCTATTGTGTGGGTGGAACAAGCACACTTTGTCTGAACACATGCATATATTGCCATATATTTAGGGTTTTTGATTTGAGGTTTAAAACTGATAATCCCCAATAAAGTGCCCCAATACAAAAAATAATAAAATAGAAAAAGAAAGCTGAATTTATCCCATAAACAACAGAAAAGTCACTGGATACTATTATGGAGTACTAAGGTCTTGTCTACTCAAAGCTGTAAAGTGGATTATGCAGAGAGCATTTCTAAAATGCAGTGCATTGCAGCTTAATTGGTCCCTGTAGAGTCCCTTGTACAATTTAAAATAGTGCTATCTGAAAGAGTACTACCTTACAATACACAGGGAACATTACACAGTATACGCTATTGTAATGAGTAATGTATATATTTATTACTTAATGCAGTGTATGCAAAGAGAAAGCCAGGAAATACCCTGATTTGGGGGGACATACATAAAACTAAACAATTGTTAAAAATAACCGCCAAAAATGACATTTATAAACCCTGAAAAACAGAAGCCCTACAAATATTACATATTTAAAAGTCTGACTGCCAAAAGTCAGGTAGATCAGAAATAACACTGAGAACTGGACTTTTAAATCTGCAACAGAAAGTTTCCAACTTCAGTGGGAGCCACATGCCCAGCTGAGGCCTAATCCAGTGCTCAATGAAGTCAGTGGCTGTCTTTCTGTTGACTTCAGTGACTAGAATAGTCCCAATGGCTTAATTTCTAGATGCAAGGTTAGATTTTTCAGAAATTTCCAAAACTGGCTTCTGTTCCCAAGTAAGTCAATAGTAAAACTTGTTAAAATGCATCCCTACTTTCAAAACGTTCTCACTGGTATACTGAGCCTACAGATAGTTTATCCTTTTAGTAATGGGATGCCATTTGCTGTGGTTATAATTTCCAGTGCTGAAGTACTTAACCAGTGACCTGAATCCTTCTAATGAGAGAAAATACAGATGTATTTGATATCTGTTCTAACCTCACTAAGATATTCAAAACACCCAGAGACAGGATATGCTTTAGTGACAAACTTGGCCACACTCTGCATGTTAATAAATCCTTTCCAAATGGTAGTGAGACGAGAGAGGAAGACAGAAGTATCTCCATCCTGCGGGGACCGTGACTCTGTGATGCTGCAAAACAAAAACATGGGGTGGGGGAGGGGGAAAAAGTTCAGAAATGACACTTTCCCTTCTGCCTCACCCCACCCCTCAACTACTTCATGCATTTTAAACCAATGAATAGATATTTTAAGAATATTTAAACACTTAATTCTACTTAGAATCCAAATAAGTGACAAATTGACCGTATATAAATGATCTAAACTATGCTTGGAAATTAACTGGATCCTGGTGAAAGAATGCAAGGAATAAAAGAATATATTGCGAGATAAGGAATGAAGGGTATTGTGAGGGATATATTTTATAGAGTTGGGCTACAATGTCAATATTCTATTATCTCTGACTCAATACTCAATTTAATCCAATTAAGTATTTTCTACTAAATAAGTGAATGATAATATATGAAAACACCCTCATAGTGAAGAGCTGAATATGACTAAAATGATAATTTACCTTGGAAAAAACTGAAAAACAAAAAAACCCAACAAAAAGGCATTTCATCCCAATTATTGGGCATGTGTGTTTTCCATGTTATATGCATACTGAATATGTCAGTGACCTTTGTCTTTATACTAAATCAATCAATTTGTGAGAGAATTTTTTCCCTTCCAAAAAAACAAGTCTATAAATATTTTAATTGAGGATGAAATTCTGCTCTTAGCTATATCGATGTAAATCTGGAGTAACTCCATTGATTCTCTCTCTATATATACACAACCAAGTTTGTTTACCCATTGACCCGCATTCATAAATCCATTAATGTGGGCAGAGTATCCTATATAGAGAGGACAAATAAGGGGATGATAAATCAAAAGACATACAAATTTTAAAATCTGAACTGCCTTCCTTCTTAATATAGAAAAAACATAATATGGGAGATAGTAATGTCAAAGACTCAGTAGCTTTGTTTACTATAAAATTTACGCACTTGGTATTTGCTGATGGTGGAGCTGCCAAATATTTTGGATCTGGTGATGATGATGGCTTTGTTAATATTGACTTGGGGGCTGTCAAAACAGATTTTGATATTTCCTGTCTGGATTCCCCCATAGAAACTTTGTCAGGTGCAGGGCTGGATCGCAATGCTGAGGTCACAGTACTAGATGAACCACTCATTGCCGTTCTGGGGTCCCTACCAGATACAGTTACTGTAGTGACAACTCCTGCAATGCAGGAGGTAGGATAAATGGAGACCTCTTCAGGCAAAGTAGATTCTGCATTATTATGCCCTGGTGTAGGAAAGTATGTTGTTTCCAAGATGGACTGAGAGTGTGTTTCTGTTACAGATCCAAGAGTTTCTGTTGTATTTTCAGATGCTGCCTCTGTTTCAGACTCTGCAATTGGTGTTGATGTAGAACTTTCATATTTTAACTTGACTTCTGGCTTTGATTGTGTCTCCAACTTTTTAGCAGAAGTCACTGACAATTTTGATTTCTTTGGTGCTGGCTCATCATCAGAAGCTGAAATTTGACCTATAAATTAGACAAACAAAAGGTTTATTTATTGTTATTCACATAACAAATTATACTTGAACAAAAAACCAAATAGCTTGTATAGCAATTGGAGTTAAGCACTCTCGCGCTCGCTCTCTGTCAAAAAAGAGAAGAGTTTTACTGCCCACACTAAATAAATAAATAAAAAGTGCTAGTGATATCAATTAATTCTGCACAACTTCAGAAAGGACCAGTTTATTAAATTAACTGTACTATCATACAAAATAGGCTTCAAGTCAAAATGAGCTCCAAAGTCAACAGACATCTTCCTGTTGCCTTCTGAGAGTGTTGGATCGACCCTTTAACTCAAAAGATTTCTTGTGTGCAGCACTAAACTGGTACTCTCTCTAAACTGAACATTATGTATACCTGTACAGATTTTGCAATTCAGGTCAAAAAGATGGGCTCGATGCTGACTTGTTGTGTCTTTTAACATACTGCTGAAAATATCCAGAAGGGGAGCATTACTTTTCTCTGGTGCATCTCGGATTGACTCTTGCTGTTCCTAAAAATGAACAAATGCAAAAACAAAAAATATTGGTTGTTCGTTAATTTCAAATAAATCAAAGCCTTTGGAGTCCATAATTAAAACTGTAGCTTTTTTTTTTTTTTACAACAAAAACCCTGAAAAGCTGCCTGGGCTCATTAGCATCTTTGAAAAGCATTTTATTTTGAAAACATTCTTTATACATTATAAGATCACCCGTATTTCTTCTTTCCCTCTGTGTCTTTCGTAAGGACACATAAAAGGAAGCCAAGAGCTCTTTTTTTTTTTTTTTTTTTTTTTTTTTTTTTTTAAAAGGAGTTGTTCTGCTCTCATTCCCCTTCTGACATAAGATATATTTCTAAACAAATCAGAAGTTTCCCTGGCAACCAAACTGTGGACAGTTAGTAAGAAGCATAGATCAACTCTTCAGACACAAAGATCTCTTCTAAAAATAAATGTGATTGGTTTGCTGGAGTAGTTGTCATATATTTTCCTCAGGGGCTCAGCCCTTATGCAACTATCACTTACATCAGAGTCAGACACTGGTGGAGAATCTTCCATATTTACATCTGGTACAGTTTCCTGTTTTATGGCTGACTTCTTGCTTTCATGAGATTTACTTCTGGCCTCCGTTGCCTGAGAAACGCATAAAGTTATATTTTAACATCAAAAGCCCCTCCTATACTTGTATCACCACTTTGCACCCTATTACATATTCCTTCCAACCAATGATGGCTTCAAAACATATTGGACTGCCAAAATTCTCATCCTCAGCAAATATTAATAAACAAGTCTTCATGCAAGCAATGCTGGAAAATAGTTTATCACCACCACAAACCCACCATCAATTCCTGTGTGAATACCTGTTAAACAGAAATACATTACTTACTGTTTTGATTGGCTTCTCTTTCCAGACCGATAGCTCTTTAGACAGAAGTTCTTCTGGCTTCATTCTCACTAGCTTTGACAAAGAAATTTCTTCACGAAGAACACGATGGAAAAGTCCCTGAAACAAAAACGTACTTTACTTCCATGTTGAAGAGCATTAGTAGAGGTAGATAACTCTGGAACTAATCAAGGAGATTCTTGTTGTAGAAGAATGAATTGTATTGTTTGATTTATGAATTCCCTATTTAAAGGTACTAAGTATAAGCGAAGTTGAAAGGGCTTAGTAAGCACAGATACCAATGACTGAATGGGCATACAGATAAACTATTTTCTCACCACTAAAAGTAATCCTCCAGTGTAAGGTGAGCTACACTTCCAAAGTGGTGTGAAGAAAGCTTGCACAACCACTATCCATGTTATACCTTTTCTGTGAATAAAAGGGCCCTGAGCTTCCTGTGCTCTCAAGTCAACATCTTCACAAGCATTCACTTCAATTCATGGGTTTTTTTGTTTGTTTGTTTCTGTTTTATAAAGAAAACTTTAATTTTGTTCATCTGTGAACAAATGAATCTGTGGATCCACTAGGGCCAATGTCATCCGACGCATGTCACACAATGCCAGAAAGGTAGAAAGCTGGAATTTCTTGTAATCTTTGCTCAATATATCATTATAATCAGTATGGTATTCTTAATCAGACAAAGGACACAAGCTTGCTAAGTACTAATAAGCACAAACAAGATTTTTTGGATAACCATAAGATAAAATAATTTCTTTGCAGTCAAGATCTGAATGATTTTGGAATAACTTTGGATAAGTTCTACAGCCTCAAAATTTAGAACTAATGGAGTTTGCAAATGGAAATTAAAAATGTTAATGTCAGAGAGGATTCATATATTTTAGCATATACCCACTGTTTAAGAATTACACAAACCTGATTTTTTGGGTCCTTGAGATTGAACATGATACTGCGATATTTACTCTTGTATCGGTTGTCTGTAACTTGAAACAGGTTAAACATTTCCTTTTCAATATTCAATGCGATCTTTCCCACTTCACTCTCTGTCATGACCAGATCGTCACTATCATTGACTCTGTACAAAACAAACAAAAAACCTTTATTATATTTTCTCTACATACAGCACTGATATTAAATAATTTTGCAATCTGAATTGTGAATACAATCTGAGAAAAAATGGTGAATTCGGGGGGGGGGGGCTACTCAAATGCAAGAATTTAGATATGTACATAAGTGTGTGCAGATTCAGGGCCTTAGAGGTAAAATTCACCATCCAAGTATTCACTTCATGGTTAGTTTGCTTGGGCGACCATCCCTGATTTTGTTCTTCATTTTAAAACTAATTAGCAATCATTTGAAATTACATGATGCTTTAGTTTTTTCCTGTAATTGATTTCTGTTTTTAAATGATGTGAGAACTACTATTGCACAACATTTTTCTCTTGGGGCCGAGGAGGTATGGGGAAAGGCTAATCCTAGAACTCACAAGCTTCTATCCTTTGGCAACTGGAAAGTAGATTCATTCTACTATGTTTGCATATTTTCTTTAGATTTTAACTAAGTAACAACTGCATTATAAAAGTTTCTATGTTGTGATTTTAATATTTTATATTAAAATTCCCTTCATAATACTTGAGGATTTTTTTCCTGCCCTTTAAGAACATTTAATTTTGGTTCTGTGCATTTGGAATTTTTACCTCTGTGAAATATTACCAAACTTTCTTTACTTTCTTTTAATTAGGTCAACTATTTTACCTGAACCATGAAGTCACTGTCTCATTACTACTATTAAAGAGCACTGTAGTCTGAACTTTAGCCAAGTTGTTAATGCACTTGCAAAGTAAATATGCTGAATTCCCACCTTTTCCATAAAATTTCTTTGAGGGATCGTCGTATATTTTGTCGAATTTGAGAGTTGGGTTGTGACTGAGTAGGGATAGTTGAGCCTTTTGCTTGTGTGATTGCAGATGTAGAGGAAGAAGTGGAAGACATTGCAGTTTTTCTAAGCCCTCCAGCTAAATTGGAAGATACGCCTGATTTTTTGGAAACTGATGGTGAAGCATGGGAAAGAGAAGATGGTTTTGAAGAGGAAACGGTGCCTGATGAAAGCCAAGATTTCTTAGGAATTACACCTTTGAAGCTTGCAGCAGAATATTTAGTTGGGTGTTTAGTTAGTGAAGTGTTAATAAATGGCGGGGACTTCTTTGGACCAAGATTTTTGGACAGGGAAGACATCTGTTTCTCTACTGTAGACGCTGAAGCAACCCCTTTCTTTGATGCTGTAGTAGGTTCTGCTGGTTTATCCTCACCCTTCTTCTCTTCCTTCTGGGCTGTGAAAACAAACAGAAAAGCACAATAAAAATACTACTATTAAATAATGACTACGTACAGTATTATCTAACTATACCAAAGCATCAGAAATATTTTTAAATTGTATGTTACACTTAGTATCTTCATTCTGCAACAGATCTGATAATTGTATTAGCACTCCTGACATTCATTTAGATGAAAGACTTCCTCCTTGTAATGAAAACCAGTTATTCATTCAGAGGGAACAGTCTGGGACATGATGCCTCCAAACAGGTATCAACTTCAATTTGTGTCATACAACCCCGTAACAAGCTCACAATTCTTTAATGTTCACTGGCTTTATTAAAATACGAAAAAATTGCATAGGTCTGTTTTAGCTTGGTTTGGAATAAAGTCAGTATTTGAATACTGAACAGAACTCCATACAAAGAGGAGCCTGAGAATGGAGAGTGAAATTACTTCATTTCAGACAAACTTCTTTTAAGTTTTTCAAAGAAAAATTATGAGGCTACATTACCAAATATAGAAAACCTTTAAAGAGCTATACCACCCTCAAATATTTCTGACTTGGGTTTCTTTAGCAATGAGATATTAATATTCAATCCGCATGACAATTAAAAAACTACACGAATGCTTTTTGAACATTTGATGTACCACATATTACTATCTGAAATTATCCATCTGTAACAATTTGCAAACACTTATTCCACTACATATAGTTATTGTCTAGATTTTGTAAATTCAAGAAATGAATTCAGTGGTGAATTAATTCAAATAATTTGATTGAATTTTACTAAACTAAAAGTTTTTTAAAAAAAAACAGAACTTATTTTTCATTAACAAAGCATGTTTTAAGGAATGAAACGTGTAGTTTGTTGCGGTGAACTTTCATAATGTCTTTCATTCTAATCACTCAAGTTGAAAGTAAGTGAAATAATCTGACATCTCTAAGTTATTATTAAGTGTGTATTTAACTTCTGGTTATGCTCTAGATTTCTGGAATATGTACATTAACAACTATACATTATATAAGTCAAACTGTAACAAATTAATGATTCAAGGACTTATTTCCATTGAAATTAAACTTCTGTTCACAACACAGGAATTTATAGTTTAAATCAATCATTTTCTTCCACTGCAGCTGAAACACAGACATACTTTATAGAACACACCTGTAACAAAAATGGGATAGCCATACATAAAATTTCAATTTCAATTTGAAGTTAAGCTTTGAAGTATTGTGTCATTCCCTGACATGATCCAGATATTTGAGTATACTTGTTTACATGATGAGAATAATTACAACATTTCTAATTGCCAACCTCTCCCGCTGCCACTGCAAAGCTGTAAGATATTAGACTGGGAATTTGATGTCAGGAAAAGGTACAAGATGATGCAGGTGAGGGCCCCAATTCTCCTCTGTGCTACAACTCCACTTGGAGACGTGAGGTGATGACAAAGGTGTCCATACAATTCCTGGAGCTACCAGGGAATGATTCAGCACAACCGAATCAGTAAAATCAGCATAAGCAAGTAAGAACATTTCCACATTGGGGTATTAAATACAGAAACATCAATTACAGATAAAAATTCTAATTGCTACACTACCGTCATGGATCTTTTATGATACACTGAATAGTCCCGTTTGTGAAAGAGTGAGGATGTGGGAGATTATTCAGGAACTCATTTAATATCATTCTGTTACTTCCTTCTGAAGGACTGTTGGGAAGACCAAGTTACAGCTTTACACTTTCCCTCAGACTAGAATTAGCAAAACTGGTTAATGTGGACTCTTATGATGACACTTCAAACAAAGAGGATTTCTAAATATAAGATTTAATCCAAGAAGCTAAATTGACCATAGAGGCTTTGGCACATTCCTGGGAGTCTCCCACGGAACGCCCTCAAGGGACGTTATCAGGTGATGCAGTGCATGTTTTGTTCTTTACTCTCCACACTCAATGCAGTAGGATCAGAAAGCAGTGACAAAGTTTAGACTCTTTCGGGATAAATGTTTTCATCTCTTTTGAAATTAACTCCAAGATGTGTAGCCTACTGGGTAAGAGATAAACTTCTGGGTTCATTTGACACTATGTTGAAAAAGTTCCCATTATCTCCAGAGGACACACCAAGATACAAGTCCACACCTTCTTTAACATGGTCTGTTATCACTTACACTTTCATCATAACTCAGAAAACTGATGTTCAGTTGAATCAGATAACACAATAGCTATTGGCACATGAAGATAAGCATCTTCAAAATGGACAAATCCCAGCTTAGTTACCCTTGCTCAGTCTATAATCAAACTTCAAGTGGACTCCTTCATTAATCTTTTGGGGCAAAATGTAATCATTTACAATCCAGGATGGCATAACTTCCTTTTGGCATCTTGAGTGTGATCAAGTGGAATGAATGACTGAATTTCTCAACCGAGTGAATTAAAATAATTTTTTGTCTTGCAAATGATTCACTGTAATTACCGGTGTCCCATTTTCTAGTGTACTGGGGCAATATTAGCCATAGCAAGGCTGCATAGGAACTATGAAATAATATTAATACCTAATTCTTATATGGCCTGAGCTGAGGGAAAGGGCCCAGCAGGCAGGTGATGAGCCTTCATTGACCTCAAAATGTATTAAATTTGCTCCTCTCTCTCAAAATTTAGCTTCTTCATTGGTAAGGATTATATATTCTAGAGGGACCCTCCTCGATAATACTGAAATGTATCTCCAGCCTAGAAACTAGAGAGAGAAGGGTTGCATACCCCTTCAGTTTAGCCAAAGCTAGTTTATCAGAATTACTGGAAGCTGAAACTCCAGATACCTCATTTAACAGACAGGAGTCTTGGGAATAGGAGTAGCAAATATGCCCAATATATAACATTTCCAGCCCTTTCTTGGTTTATTCCATTTCTGACTCATTTTGAGTAGATATCTTCTATTTCTTTCAGGCAAAAGACACAGAAATATGTTTCTGCGACTCAGTACAAACTGAGGTAGAGCACACCTGGGATTTGAAAACGAACTGTGTGAAACCGAGAGTCCTCCAAATCTGAGCAGTGCTATCACTCGTGATAACAGTGAATGACTCAGCACTTTCTGCCTGGTATTTAGAACTGCAGAAGAAAAAGATGTTTGTTTACATTTGCTGTATGTGTTGTGTTGAATATTTAAAAAGAGGAGGAAGCCATATTTACTAACAGGACTCTTTTGTATGCAGTTACAAGTCATTCATATGAAGCAACTTTATGCAGGTCTCCCAAAGTTGCAGTGATTTGTGTAGGATTTTCAGAACACGTATGAAATTCAGTTACAAGTGTCAGCACAAAAGAAACTTACCCAGTAGAAAATTATGGAAGATTTTATATACTTCTATATCGCAAATATGACTCTTGATTCTGTTGTAGCTTAATATATACTTGTGACCTCATGTATATAAAACATATTTCTGTCTCGCTTTCTGTCTCTTAACATGCTTTGCTTTATGTCTAACTTAATTGTAAACGCCTTTGAAGAGGGACAAGTGATGTGGCTAAACAATGCGGCAAATTATCCAGTTTTATAAAACAAATGAAACCATTCTAAAAAGAATGCCTGCTGCTGAAAGGATTAATTGTATAGAAATGCCCCAGATATGCCAGGTAAAAATGAAAATAATTATAACCCAAAGCAGGAAGTTGAACTCAAATATTTAACTGCAGTTTTTCTAGGATCCTAGGGGAAAACTTGGAGGAAAGCAGCCTCAGTTCTGTGGGATAGCTAGTTATCGTCCCCCTTTAGAAATGTTTCTTTTAAAAAAATGAACAAACTGCAAAATAAAATAAGCATTGTAAAAATGGGAGAATCAAAAATCGGACCATAGCAGAAAAATGTCATGCCATGGGAAATTACACAAGTATTCATCATTAAGACATCACATTTAAAGAAAAATGGCCTCTAAATGCACAGAAATAAAATCCTACAAATTTCAGGCCAAAACAAATTGAGAAGTAACTGCAAGAATTAGCTCAAAATGGTGAGAAATCTTCTAATTGTAAAGGAAAGCATTAAAATATACAAAATACCCCATTATCTCCATCTCAGCATTCTGGCATTATTGAAAGTTTAAGAGGTGTCAAAAGCTTTGTCCTCAACTTACAAAGAAAAGACAGACATGGGTAGCTGTTTTTTCTAGATTTTGCCCTTTCCATGGTTCACCTCTTCGCCCCGCACCCCAATCTTTTTGCTGAGGGAAATATTGCATCACAGAACCTCCCTAGAACATCCAGAGAAGAATGGAGATACCACAGACAGTTCTACTTATTAATGATGCTCCTGAGTCTCAAGCTACCATTTGGTCCATATTTACTTTAAGTAGTGACTTTCTGACCTAGTTATTAAAACAAAACAATTAAGCACAGCAGCTACTTTGGAAAAGTTACTCTTTTGTCCAACAAGTATTTTAAATTAAATTATGTAACAGTGCTTGACAAATGAATTGAGCTCTGGTAAGTCTCATAAGAGCGGCTCAAACATTTGTATTTTGATCCAGATAACATTGTAATTCCACTGAAATATTTGATCAGATTCAAAATGGAATACAATCCTTTTATAATCAACATCATCCAGATATTTAAAGTTAATCACCCTATATTTAACCCCACGTTGACTACAATTTTCAAGGGGTGTGAAAGCAGGAGGTGATCTTATTGTATGTATATACCTCAAATATCTTGCTACAACACTTATTAAAGAACTGAGTGAGAAATCTGAACTTCCTTGGCTTTTATATATCAAAGTCAGGTGCTTAAATACACGCACAACTCTCCCCCCACACACCATAAAATATTGTCAACCTACACATCAAACTCAGAGTTAAGTAATAAATGTTTCTTAGCTTTCATGAAAGATTTTTTAAAAGAAATGTTTTAATTGATTTTTTCAAAGCAAGTATTTCAAAACACTAATCTCTGGAAATTTAGTGATGTTTCTTCTTCCCACTAAAGAAAATTTAAAAGATTGGTATAAAGAATCATGATTTTGATGTTAAGAATCATGATCCGCTATAAGGCTGCAATAACTTTGTATTTCTCCCACCTAAGAGATAGCTGTTTGTTTAGAATGAATTTAGTATCTGAGCGTAATAGCAAAGGATTTTTTCCATTCCATCACTTGAGGATTTTAACACTGAATGCTAATCCAATGCAACCTTAAACTACATGAAAAAGTTACCCAGCACTAATTATGGCAACTCATTCAACAGAAAAATGTATCCTATTACAAATTTTCTATTTGGCTAAAAAATGTTTATGCAAATTCAGAACTATTCATATGCATTCATAAATACACATGCATATTTAAGTAAGCATATGCCTTCATGTTGGTTAAAAAAATATTCATGATGTGTTATAAGGGTACCAGGCTCAAAATTAACCAAACTGAATTAAGGAGTTAGTTGTAAATGATATTGATAATCAGCATTTTAAGTAATTATGCTATCAATTCCTTTTTAAAGTATATATTTAATATTAAAGTTAAAAAATTATAATCTGAACCGCATTTATTATTAATAGATTTTATACAAATACATAAAATCTACTTCCCTTCAGGCCTGGGAACTTTCAGACTGATTTTGCAGACTGTAATGGAGAAAGTCACCTATAATATAATTCAGATGCACACACAGACACACCCCATAGGAGTTGTATTATGCGTGACTTCCTCCATTGTGGAAGTCACAACAGAGGCCTCTCTATTACATATATTAATATGAAGGGAGCTAAATACTTGTTCATCAGGACTTTTAATAGAGGAAATACAGATCTTGAAAGTTAATATTGTGCTCAGTCCCTTGCTTCCCATATTTAGTCTAACGTCAGACTGCAGGCTGTGTTGCAGGCTATCTTGGCATTGTGCCAATGCAAAAATACCCCCAAAAGTAAAACATTGTCAAATAATAAAACTTCAGCTTGTGAAATTGTTCAACCAATGCAGTGTTGTGAAAATATTAACTAGGTAAGTTTGATAAATTTTGCATGTCTCTCTCTCACTAATTCCTCCCACACTACAAAGAGAATTCTATCGCGGCAAGTACACCTTTATCATCCCAAGTGCAAAGATCACAAATGCAAAAGCAGACTGAAGTTCCCAGGCCTGTAGGGAAGTAGAAGCAGTAAATGTCCACAAAGAAAGATGCTATGGCTTTATTCTCTGGCAGTGGCATTACTAATGGTGTTTTAAAGGTTTCTGAGTAAAGAGATAGAATGCTCCAGATCAGCAGACACCAGAAAACGTGGAAATAAAGGTCAGAAATTTCAAAATGCTTAACAATTTAGTCTACTTCTTAAATTGTCATAACTAACCATTTCTACCGAAGGAGACGTCCTGATTGTAGAGCTTGAAGTTAACATGATTTCTAAAGTACAACTTGTGTTTACTTTCTAATTCATGTTTATACAGACAGCCCAGCGACTTGAAAATACCTAAATATTACATTAAATACACTGAACCATTCCGAGAAAATTATCAACCAAGAATTGATTAATTTATTACAACAATGACCGAATAATTACACCCTTTCCCCAATCTCCTCTCTCCCATGACTGGAGAGATTTTAACTGGCTATTTCACCTTTAATGGCCCCTTGAAATACGTTGTATGCAGTGTAGTTACAGCTGTGTTAGATGCAGGCTATTAGAGACAAAGTAGATCCAATGAAAGGAATTATCGCACCACCTTGTCCCTTGAAGTGTTAACTATTTATGTTGAACAAATCTATTCCACCTTGTGTTTAGCTCTGACATTCCTGAATGTATTTCCCAGAGCTAAAGAGATCTGTGATCTCAAAAGTTTTTCTGTCTCTGACCAACAGAACTTGATCCAATCAAAGGCATTAGCTCACCCACCTTGCCTCTCTGATATCCCGGGACAAAGCAAGCTACAACACTGCAGACGACATTGTTGTTTTAATGAGACTATAGTGTATTACGGATCTTATTTCCCTCCCTGGAAATCTGGCCTTACACCTCACCTCTTCTGAAAAACCTTTGCATTTTTTGGTCTGTGAGATCTCCATTCCTATTTCATTTGATAATCCCTAGGATATTAGTCTAGTAAAATGAATGGAACCAGCTAGTTATTTCCAAGTTTGCAGCAGCAGAAAATAAAACTCACTTCAGTTTACCAGAAGAGGGGGAGGGTTGACTTTTTTTATTTTCATGATCTGAATAATCAAATATTTAATTTCTTGCTATAGTTCCCACGGACCGTTTTGAACTGCATGGCAGATGCACTTAGATACTGTGGTGAAGTCTATCATTCATAGACATATGCAAAAAGGAAGATGTTTTTTCAGGTCTTCATAAAATTGTAATTAAACCCTCCCCCAGAACTAGAACAAGATGCTACTTGAAAGAATATTCACAAATACTCTTTTGCGTGCTTGTGGAAGGAGGGTTCAGTGCCTGATTATTTGGTACTATTCACTATGAGAAGTGCTGGGGGAATTTTACTGGTACACACAGTATTATTTCTGAATGCAGAACGCAGGATCTTTGGTGTTACTTATCTATTCACGAGTTATGACCTCCACCATTCGGGGACGTGGATCACTTTACAGGAGTAATTTTAAAAACAAAAGAAACGTCCCAGGCAGAGTCTATAATTAAAACTTGTAGCCACACAGCTACATTGGTCAGGGATATGAAAATACCTAATCCCTGACTGGCACAGCTACACCAATCTAAGACTGCATCTGTCAACAGTCAACATCGTGCAGCGAGGCAGCATTCCTGCGCTGATTAAAACTTTCTCTGCCAGTGTCGGTTGAATCTTCTACACCAGTTCAAGCTGGGATGGCTGCCCAACATAGCTGTATTGGGATAGATTCTGTAGTGGAGATAGCGCCCCAATGAAGGAAGTAAAACAACTACATGCCATCGCAGCACAGCAACTTGAAAAAGTGAAGATTGAAAATTCTTGCCAGCAGGCTTATCGTTTGAGTGCCATAGCCAGCAGTCTGTGACCAGGTTGGACAGAGCTGTGCTTTTCAAATGTGACTACACTGGATGTTTTTGTGCCAGAAGTAAATGTCTAAGGACAGGATCTAACCCTGGAAATGCCTCTGACTCCCTTTAACAAAACTTAATTGATAACCTGTGCAGTGCAGAGAGGAAGTGCAGTATGTTTTTACGGAGTCATCTTGCTCAGTCAGGTAGCTGCATTACAAGTTTCCAAATTAACTTTACTATTGCGTGCTGCCTGTAGTTCAGCCTAAATGTCAGAAAAGACACGATTGTCTAGCTGAGGTTTACCATCTACTAGGAAAAAAACACTCTCTCAGCCAGACAAAGTTGGAAAAGGCATCCCTGACTGCTTAGCTGAAAATCCAGGAAAGTAGGAAGTCTAGTGAAAGTCTGAGATTGTTAACTGCTTTACTAATGAGTGGACAGGATCCTTAAGTTTTAAATGTCCCTAGATGTCAGCATTTTGTCAGAAGGCTTTCCTTTGCCACTGAGCATCACCTACGTTGAATCTGGACTGCCAGTGAGCAACCCAGCTTTCAGGCACCTGTGGTGTGAACATCTTCTTGCAGGAATCTAATGATGGAAATAACTGTTCAAACAAAATTCTTTAAAAACCAAAAAAATCTCTCTCTACAGAGCTACAGCTGTTGAATTCTCAGGCAAGTTTTGGGTTGTTTTTTTTAAAACTAACAGACGTGAGAGCCTTCAATTCATTCACATACAGCTGAAAGCCAAACATTTGTTGGCCAGCTGGTGCTGGAAAGGCCAATAGAGCACTCCACAAAGAGAAGTTACTTACCAATAACTGTAGTTCTTCAAAACTTGCTTCTGCTGTCACACTGTTGGGATGCACATCTGGCACCTCAGAGCTTCAAAAACTTCTAGAAGACATGCCTCTTAGGCGGCACTCGTGCACCTTCCTGGGGCACTGAACATTTGGTGCCCAAGGCAATAGACAGAGGGGCATCCCACAACTGCCTCAACTCCTTTTCCACAGTCGGTGGAACTCCTCCTATGCCTGAAGCCTGTTTTTGTCAGGCTTCTTTCTATTTCTCTCAAAAAATAGTTGTATACAATTAGCTTTTACTTGTTTTACAGTGTTTTATCATTTTTAGGCAGTTTTAGTACTTGTGTGCTTTGTGCGCTTGGGTTTTGGGCTTGTTCCTAGTAGCAAAACTGAAAACCCAGGATTTAAATGCGATGCCTCCTGCCCCTCTATTTTTCTCAAGTCACGTCCATACAAAGTGTCTGGTCTACTACAGGATGTTAATCCCTGAATCGGTGCGGTGTGCCAGGACTTTTACAACCACGGTACAGAAAGACTAGGTACCTAGGCTCCAGGTTCACTTGATGGAGGAAATACTGGGAGGTAGGCCTTGTCCACATTGGTCATTTGCCATGCTGCAAACCAACAACCGATGCAGACAGGCAAAGCTCCCACGTGGCATTACAATTTGCTCCATGCGTCAGATCACCTTACAGTAGTTTACTCTGTCTGCATTAAGGGGTAAGACCTGTGAAACTGGCCTCCCTGGCTGAAATGGGGGCAATACCTGCTGTAGACAAGGCCTTAGTTTTTCAGAACCACTTGTGTATTCAAGGGACATGATAGGCCATCTTCAGCTCCAAAGCCCTTTGCCCCCAGATCAATACCATCATCAGAATCCAACAGTGGAAATACACAAGAGACCACCTCCAAGAGCCCCTTTTATTTGGGGGAGGGAAAAGGGAGGGACTTCCACTGGTTATACAACCAAATGAACAATATTGGTAAAAAAAATGCGAACAGCAATATAGGGTGGTGAGTTTTTTAATCAAATTTCCATCAGTATCAACGAACAAGTAGAAAAGAACCACCCTATGAGCCAGATTGTGCCTGACACTTGTGCCACGCCTCCTCCTTCCCTCCTGTGGCTCCTCACGCAGGAGGCTGGCCTTCTGCCCTGCAAGAGCCACCAGGGAGACAGCTGCTTGAGAGGGAGAGTAGGATGCAAGCTCGTTCCTCCCCAAAGGTGGCAGAGCTCCAGTATGTATGTCCCACAGATTCTGGCCGAGCCCTCTCAGGTACTCTGGCTGCAAGATGTCTCCTCCGCTCCCCCCTCAATCGTTTTTAACCTTTGATGGGCCCTAACCCTCAATTAGCATCATGGGCAGTTTGCACAGCGATAGCCCTGTACTGCGCCTTCTAGTTCTTAGGCACGACTCTACACTACCAGGGACTCATGGCTGACAAGGAGTAAGAGATCCCATGGAATGAGATAGGTGTTGAATTGGTGACTGGACACTCGTGGCGACAAACAAATGACGGGATTATTTTTCTTGTCTATCTGCTTGTGCAAAAGTCACCTGCCATCTTAGGCCTTGGCAACATACAAACTTGGACATATTTAATTAAAGGCATGTTTTTAAACTGGTTTAGTTAAACTGGTGCAAGTTTGTATAAAGACATTCTTATTTCAGGTTAAGTGTGGCTTGTTTTTCTTTAAATTAAACCTGTAGAGAAAGATTTGTTTCAGTTTAGCTTAAACCTCTTCCTAATCATTTAAGCTAAGCCAAAATGATTGTCCACATAACCTTCAACACTGGTTTAAATTAGAATTTGTTTAAAAATCACATATTACACTGAACTAGTACAACCTTGCATGTAGACATGCCTTTAGTTAAAAGGGCGTTAGTCTGTGTGTACGTAAGACTTACTCTTTTCCTTCTGTGGAGATATTACAGGTTTTCATCCCCCCTTGTTACTCCCCATTCCCATTCTGTGTACATTGCACCTCTTTTCCATCCTTTCCTGTTTTTTCACATTACGTGGTATATTTTCCTTTTCCTCCTCACCCTGCTAACTTCTACATTAAAAAAATTAAATAAAAACACAAGGGAATGTTGCAAAAGAATAATTATCACATGCATATCAGACTTTTTGATTTTGGACTGGCATCTCACTGCTGTACTTTGACAATGTCACTTCACTTTGTACAATTGTGTAGGAATAGAAATCACCCAGAAACCCTTTGTATCTGGAATCCTCTGATGACAACTTGTGGAAGTTAGCACTACTCAGCCTGTGGATCAGGCTCAGATCTAGACAGGAGGAATGATTAACCTAAGTCATGGAGGAGGCAAAGAAAAACAGAGGCAGATAGTCAAATGGAGGCTAATATAATCAAGGGCAAAGTTTCAGAAGTGTGGCATCCTTGCTTCCCAGTAGGAGGCACCATAAAGTTGTCTGTCCCTTAATCCACTGTTGTAGCATGGGAGGAAAGACATATGGCAAACGTTAGTCCATCGGAATCCCTTTCAATGAAATACTCCCACTTTAAAGTCCAATAAATTAATAATTTATAAGAAATGCTAATATTAAGTAGAATACTGCAATTTAAGGCTATGAACTCATACTAGATTAGTAATTACAGCTAAGTTACAACTAAGTCAATAAATAGTTTATTGGCTTTGTGATAGAAATCTTTACTTATTGACTTGTATCACAAGATCCAGAATATGAATTTAAAATAATTTAGGTTCAGTGTACACAGTGGTTCACCTAATGAAATATATTTACTTATCTCTTGTGCATTCCACTCCTTTTACTACCAAATGCAGCTATAATTTTATGTAACTTATGCTTGTAGTAGTGACTCAGCTGATGAGTGAATAATCAACTCAAATAATTTGTTAATGTCTAATAAAAGTAGCCTGCCAAGCTTAAGTGAGAAATTAAAAACATGTCTGTGAATATGCATTTACACATCTGGGTACTTTAAAATTAGGAGATGGCAGTCCTTTACCTTCAGTTTTCTCCTTCTGATTAATCTTCCAGCTTGAAAATGGTGAAAGATTTATAGCCGATTTCCACTTGTGTAAAAATGGCAAAAATTCATTTTCTCTTCCAAATGTTCTTCTACTAATAAAGAACCTGTACTGAAGTATTTAGATATGTGCATGTTGACATGCTGCTAAATGAACTTTGACACCAGCAAATGGCCCAGCCATCACCCACATTTTTTTATTCAAAGTATCTGACATTTCCTCAAGTCTTCCTTTACCCACATGGAAACATAGGAGGTCTCATCTGTAATTAGTGGCCTTTACAAAAGCTGTTAAGTGCCAATGAAGCAGTTTAAATTTTTTTTCCCTTCACTGGAAGGGTAAATTATGAAGCTGATTTTATATGGAAAATTAAAAATATAAACAGCTGGCTAATTTGTCAGAAAGTATCATACTTTCTGTTGTTTACTATAGTATCAATGAGAGAATTACTATTCATCACTGATATTTTTATATCTGTTCTGAGTCACTCTGAACTTTAGATCTTCATTTGACAAGATTTCTCTGAAATTTTTGTTGTAGCTGTTAACGTTCAACAAACTAAATACAAAAGCTCTATAAAACCTTCAGATTGCTGCTCAACTAAATATTATCCAGGCAAAACTGAGAAGTAAGACTTTCCCTTCATAGTCCACCTGACAAATGAGAGTATCAAAAGGTTTAAATGACTAAAAGAAAACAAATTCCAAAGGGATAGCCGTGTTAGTCTATTGTAGAAAGACAACAGAGTCCTGTGGCACTTTTAAAGACTAACAGATTCTGTTGTCTTAAAAGAAAACAGTATTTGAAGAAAAAAACCAAAACCCATCAATTCAATGTCAGTATTAAATCATTGTGGTAGACTTTAAAAGTAGTCCAGATCATTCAACAGGACCCCAGCTTTAACAAAATATGCAGACTTTCCTTATTAAAAATAAATCTGGATCCAGAAGGCATCATTCAGATGTGTTTCTTGTTTCAGGATCCGTCATTTTTAATTTATGGTGAGCGTCTATTCTGTACACATTTTCAATACAGTGGGCAAACAAGGGGCAGATCACATTTTAAAAATACACATAATATTTACCAATCACTTTTAAGCTGCATGACAAGCAGACATATCAGTGCCATATGATCTGGAGCTCCATCTTCCAACTGGAGTTTTTTTATGAAGTGCACTGACAACTAGTTTATTCCATTTATCCAAGAGACTTTCCCCGACACACTATTAATTCTCACAAACTCAATGCGTGACATATTAAAAGTGACCAAATTTAAAGTCAAGAGCTCTTTTGTGGAACCAAGTAAGCAATGGATATTATCTTCCTTTGTGGTCCGATATTTTGGTGAAAAACCTGAAAATCTGGATTCAAACATTATGAATAAAATATCACACTATTAGGTTAAAATCCCACTCTGAATATACGCATTAGAAAAACCCTCTTTTTAAAAACAGATGGCAGCAACTTTTTAAAAGGCTAGAACTTTATCAGGCTATTTTAGAAACTATATTGTTGGGTCTGTGTTTTTCCTGCTTGAAAGATACCCACAGGATAGACATTTAGAATTATATTGTCTATTTTGCTATTTTGTTTTAATTTTACTTTTACTTTGACATGCCCAAAGCTTTAAGACTGGAACACCTATTTGCTATAAACTGAAGGTGAAGGGCACAGGAAAGAAACACGTCCAGGCAAAAGCATTAAAATACTACAGATTCTCTTGTCCAGTCCAAACCTGGATATTTGAAAGCCCTTGTTTCACCTCCCCCAATCTCAGTGACCATATCCTTGTAGCAATTAAAAATTAATTTTGAAATGTACTTTCTGTATGCGTAGTGCACCGGATGTTCTCAGTAAATGCTGTTCAGCTACTAAAATAAACAGGCCTAATTTCTGAAAAAGAAACAACATGATGGGTATGTTAAATCCCCATAGCTATACAGCTTAAATACTGCCAACATCTTTAACACAAACCAATAAAATGAATTATTATTCGTGTGGCATTATACGTACGTGATGCTTCCCAGTTAATTAGTACCGCTAAACCAATAAAGCCAGTGATTTCTAATCAGACCATTAAGATGTTAGACAGTGTACATCAAAACTCAGGCTGTATGTTTCGGTGGATTAAAAAAAAGAACGGCACTTGCTATTAATGCCTAATTTCTCACCACCAAATAATACAAATCCGAAAATCCAGGGGCATCTTGAAGTAACCAAAGTAGTAGAGTGTGGGGTCGGAGGAGAAATCACTCTTTTTTAGAGCTGTGTATTGCATACATCAAATAACCGTGGTACAAGCGTGTCTTTATATGAAAATTGAAAAGGAAAAGATGATTTTTACTATACGACTGTACTGAATCCTACTCCTACACAGATTACTTGTCAACATTTAACAGACGCTAACAGGCTTCAATTCTCTCTGTCCTGCCACCCAATCAAATTACTGTCGTGTTTAAGTGTCCTGAAATCTTACACCAGGGGTCAACAAAAGTGTTGCTTAGCTAGGCGCGCAGCTTCAAAGCAAGGCTCCCAGTTCTGACACCCTTCACCGCAGGAACACCCCCATTCCCCACAGTGATTTTATTTATTTATTTATTTGGGTCACCAAAGAGCACTCCTCTGCTGCATTTTCCCTAGGCTGCCTAGCTCCGCAGTGAAAATGCAGCAGAGTAGCACCCTCTAGTGACTAAAAGTAAAACAGCCGGCTCCTAATTTTTTTTTTTTTTTTTTTTTTTTTTTTTTTTTTAAAACAAACCAGCAGACTCCTAGGCACCAACCTGCAACATTTAGTAGCCATGTCGACCTGGAGCCCCGGTTTTCTCAAGCCGTTTTACACCCACCAGCTAGAACAATATTACCATGACGTGTAGCTGCCTTTTATACATGTGCTATATTGCCTGAAGGAAAGACTAATTTAAGGTCTGAAAGGGACTGATCCTTCAGTTCTCAATCACTGAGTTCACTAATTTGACTCCTATAGAACAATGTGTAGTAAGGGTTATTCACATGAACAAGAATTTGCAGGATCAGATGTCGGTAGAGAGCACCTATTTAGAACAATTTTCATTTTAGTCTGGTATAATGTAAAATATATAATTATGGACACTGAACAAAATAAAGGAGTACACTGCCTTACTTTTAAATTTGTAAAAGTTCACTAAGCAAAGAAGCTTGATTGATGATAGTTTCTTAGGAGACGCTATGAATCACTTAAATCACAAATTATTTTACCAGAGTTATCAACCAAAAATGCAAGACAATATTTTCGCACAAAACAATTGTATTTGGTAGGTTAGTAATGGTACAAACAGAATCTAAGATATTGTAGAACTTACCTTAATTAGAGCAATCTGAAATTCCATCCCTAATGGCTGATTAGCGAACTCTTCATCAGGTTCATAGTGATTTGTCTTGTATTTATTAATAAGGCCTGGTCTAAACACACATTTTGTACCGATTTAAACTTTCAGGTAGGGCTGTGCTATTCTCTCAAAACAGTTAAATTAGTATAATCCCTAGTGTAGATGCAGTTATTCCTGTATAAAGGTTTTTGATACCAACATATCTTTTTTCCCTGTCCCTTATTGGAATAAGCTATCCTGATTTAAGATAACTGCATCCACTTTAAAGGAGTTGTATGCATGTAACTATAGTAATATAACAGAATAAAATTATTTGTCTTATTGTTAAAACAGATTTGTGTGTAGACAAGTCCTAAAAATTCATAAACAGGCCCAATTTCTACATTTGCTTTTAGTTAAAAAAATACTCCTTTTGAAAAAAAAAAAAAAAAAAAAGAAAAAAAAAAAAAGAAACCTAGAACAGTCATTTAAAATGCAAGGTTACACAAAACAAGCATATTTAGAAAACAGCATATGATATATTTAGCCATCACCTCTGTAGTTGTTTTGGGATCTAAGGTACTGAAAACTATTAATTTAAATTATTTCTATGGGGACATATTTGTGTTTCTTTGATGTTCAAAAATTCTTTCACCTGAACAAGCTAGGTCTCAAGATGAATTTCAAAATGAAAAGTATGCCCTTATTTTAAATGTATGTTTTTAACTTAATATATTATTCATGTTTAATAACCAGATCTAGTTCTGAAAATAAAAATTAGACTTTGCTAAAAGGCAGTTCATAAAAGCTGGAAGAAAAATGACATTTTCATTCATTAAATTTCAAATTGAGAAAATATCAGTCACTAGACACCTATTTATCATGTGTTTTGTAAATGTGAATGATATGATTCACTTAAATTCCAACACTACATTACATTGTTTAACTGGAGTCAATCAAAAATATGCTAATGTACAAAGTCTATTTCACATTACACATCAGTATTTACTTACCTTTATATGAGCTAACAAGAGGTTAAGGATGCTATTCAAAACCTGCAAAATTATAATATATAAAGCAATATTCTCTTTCTAACTTCCCTTTAGATGTTTCCTCATGTGTAGATAACATGTGAAATACAAGACAGAGAGAACAAGGACGTAAAGAGCACCACCCCTACTTACGTAAAAAATAAACCTTAAATTATTTCAAAGTAAGTAAAACATCAGGAAGGAGAGTTTGGATATACTTGACCATTAAAAGCTGCCTGCAAAAATAAAAAAAGCTCTTACAAACCCTGTTGAAAATCCCGTCTTGGCCCTAGCAATGCAAATACAAAACTTGAGAAGCAGGTGTCAAAGCTAGATGTATGATGATAAAATTTAAGTTGGTACAGTGAATTGTTGATCACAGGTCCACCTTGTTTAACTTATAATATTTTGAACTTAAGAAGCGTGTATCGATACTTACCTCCTCACAGAACAGAAATGGTCATTGCCTTTGGAAAACATTTGGTAGCTTACTCAGCAAGATTACATTCAGAAACCAGTTGTATACAGACTTTGATATCAAAAATATAAATGAACTATATAAAATTTCCCTGATGTGCATGTGTGTGAATCTTTGAAGGTGGAGAGAAAAATTTAGTGTCGTATTTAAAAAAAACAAACAAACAAAAAAAAAAAAAAACCAAACTTCCTAATCTTACAGAGCCAAGAACGGGTGAGTATTCAAATAAAAAGTAAAGGACTACTCAGGAATATCCCTATGTGATACATACATTTGAATAACAGTGAAGATGAAATGGCAGCAGTCTTTTCTGGCTTTACTGCATTGTAATTATGATCGCTTGCCCAGGATGGTGTGCTGTTTTCTGATGCCGGCTCTTTAGCAACTGGTTGAGTGTTTGCTTCAGTTTTAGGGGCTGTCACTATAGTTTTCTTCATGTTAATCTCTCTTTTCTCAGGAGTTGGTCTCTTCTGGATAGGCAAAGGCTTAGTACCTGGCTGTATAATTAGTAGAACCTTAATTACTAATAATTTTAAAGACAAAGTTTATCATGCATGCATTTAGTGACAAAATACATCTTATATAGTGAGTAATTACAAATTCATTTCAAATTACCCAATTACAATACAAAATGGGTTTCTGGCAAAAGTCTCTAAAACTAGGAAAAATGCATTTGCTTAGCAGGAAAGAATGCTGAGTGCTCTACTTGTAAGCAGACCCTACCAGCAAGTTGAAAGGAGTTGTATTTTCCATCAAATATATGTAAATCGGTACACCCAGCTGAACCTGCCATTTTAAGGCAATTTACAGAGGGGGAGAGCTAAGTAATATGGACTTGAGAAGACTTTTAAAAATTCTTTTGCATTCCATTACATGTAACACAAATCCTCCTTATCTGCGTAGGCTGTTTTCCCCCAAAAATCCCAAACCAAAACAAATGACACCATACACACACACACACGCACATACACCTAAAATTTCTAATCCAGGAAAATATAAATGATTTTAACCTATGAAGTATTTTTAAAAAAATTCAATACTACAGAAATTTTAGAACAGCTGTAGGGAAGTCTAGATAATTCTTTTTAATAGCATCTGTACAAAACAAGGTTTATTTTATTTTAACTACCTTTCCCTGTTTTCTTTTTTATTACCAAGATTTAATTGAATTCATTCATTCATTCTTTAATGTAGTTTTAGGTCATGAAAAAGTCAAAAGAAACAAAAGAAAAGAGTGAATCTCTAATATTAAATCTTATAAACTAAGTTTATTCTCTGTCTGAAAGCTATATAGCAACAAGTCACTGTGCTTCAGGAAAACTGCTACTTGCAAAGCTGTTTTTTATTCAGGAACAGGAGTTACCTGCAGTTGAGACTTTACAATCGTGGATCTCTCGGATTTTGATTTGATCTTCTCCTTTGGCTTTGGTTCTTTTCCTGCACTGAGAAATTTCATAGTGGCTGCAGCATGTTTGAGAATGCAGTCATTACTGCAGTACACAGAATCAGGCTGAGCCACATTTGAACAGCCAGGACCAATGCATTTTGATGCACCAGGAGCTTCAATTACCTAAAGATTGAAGCACACTAAAGGTCAATTTTTTAACCAAATAACTGTCTATAAGCATTGGTGATGACATACCAGTTAACAAAATTTTAGTAGTGTGTCTTGAAAGCATAACATGATTTTTTCAATCAATATCAGATTCCAGAGTGAAATACTGACACTATCCCATACCCACCTCTGTTGGTCTAAACTAAGAATTCATTTTTGCAAACACAAAATCTAAATATTTATAAAATCATTAAAATACAATAAGCCATAAGAAATCAATTTAATTTATATTTTAATTAGGCAGAAAAGTATCAGGGAGTCTTTAACACCTATTGCACCTGGAGTTATTAACATCTGAAATGGAAAAGACCTATCACATTAACCAACTTGTTTCCTGCAGCATTTTTCTACAGTTTTATCCAGTCTCATTTTTGAAGTCCCAAGTGACAGGACTACTCCCACTTTGCACCACAGCCTAATACAAGTCACTGTAAGGACAGCCATTTCTCAATACTCATTCTAAATTTTCTCTCCTAGTTTCAACCCATTCCTGTTAAATAATTCCTCTTCCTAAAGGGTTAAAATAAGCTAATCCCCATAACACCCTTAAAAGATGAAAAAAATTTGATCTCTGTGCAGTTGAAGGTCAAGGAATTTAACTTTTCCTGTCCCCATTTGTAAAAGTACGGTAATATCACTTATACAGATTTGCAAATCACTTTTATACCTAAAGATGAGAAGTGAGGCAGCAAGCTGGAAATAGTTTGCAATATCCTAGACAAACTTATGGAATTAGTACCAACTGTACTGAATTACATCAAATGTATTAAATTAAACTTAATACCTTTCGGGTCTATTGTATTAAAAAGGCAACTCTGTGTGTGTGTGTGTGTGTGTGTGTGTGTGTGTGTGTGTGTGTGTGTGTGTGTGTGTGTGTGTGTGTGTGT
>ML685788.1:5531988-5568961 GCA_007922175.1 Pelusios castaneus | reverse complement strand
CCACGAAAGCTCATGCGATAAATAAATCTGTTAGTCTTTAAAAGTGCCACAGGACTCTGTTGTCTTTCTACAATAGACTAACACGGGTACCCCTTTGGAATTTAATTAATAGAAGGCTATCCAGAAATGGGGTGAGGAAATGAAGAATGGCAGTTTATTTCTAGAGCTCCTGGATATCAATAAGCTTATCCATACCCCATAGAGATCATACAGATAAAATTAACATTTTAAATAAAAACACTATTTTCTAAAATCAACGAGTGCTGAAGCAAACTATTACTTTCTCTTGAACTCTGAAATCAGGATGCACTGCTACTGAAGCCTACAAGCCTCACCAACATATGGACCACATTAAAAAACAAGATAGAAAACAAAAATATCGATGAGCAGATTCTCCACTTTGACACAGAAGAGAAAAGTGGCTACTGCAATCTAGTTGTGGCTCCCTGACCCTCAGATGTCCACTCTCAGCAGAACTTAAGAGTAAGAGAAGGGCTACTTAGCTTTTCTAATCAATACCATGGCAAGTTCAGGCATAGTTCAGTTCCACCAAGCACCTGCCTTGCCCATTACATGCCCCAGCACATTCCCTTATATTTTTCTACCTTCATAGAGTAACCCTCTGGGGAATTGTTCCCAGCTATCTCTAGCTATTTTAAAGCCAATTTAAATTACTCTGGCTAATAGAAACTCATGCTGATAGACAGAGTTTCTCTGGCTAAGCTATTGACCTAGTTGACTTAGTAGTTCTTTTTAGCACATCATAGAAGAGGGAAGGATAATTTCAAAATGTAGAAAAACCAGTCTCAGAAACCAGAATGGAGCTTGGTATCACTGACACTCTCCTCTAGAAAATTTTGCTCACAGCAGCAAGTAAGGGAAGAGGTCTAACACCCAAACTTGAGAAATGCTTCCAGGGAGATTGCTGAGTAACACAGCATCGGAAATAGAATCTTCTTGTCTTGGCATTTTGTTCCAGCAGATCCCATCCTGGACTTCAATCTCTTTTATCAACTGAAAAACAGAAAAGTGGAGAGTCCATTCTGCTGGGTGCACTTCTTGACTACTTAGCCAATCAGATGCGGTATTTGGATCGGCCTTGATACTCAGGGCCCAAATTAATTTTATTATTATTATTGCTCCAGAACAGGCGGGACCTTTCCTCTTGTGCAAACATGATGACCTTGTCCTCTGTTTATATAGTGTTGTCTGTCATTATTAGGATATGTTGGAGTTTCATTTATTTGTGTGGTACAGGAAAGCTAGCCAAAAATCTCAGATCTCTAGCCAGTTGCTCTTTCTCATCATTTCTTTCTGGGACCATCTCCTCAGTACAAAGTGATGTGAAAGCTGTTCTCTCCCTGCAAAAAGTGTCCTTTTCATCCATAATAATCACAGTTCTTCCCAAATCATCATCTGGATGTCCAGTCACAAATCACCATGCTAGATGAACATTTCCTTCGGGATCTTCTATTTTTAAATGGGGGAAGATGGAAAGGACAGCAGAAATCTTTGAAGTGGATATAAGAGAAATTGTGCCAGCTCAGGAGATCTAACAAATCAGCTTACCTAGCAAATGTGATAACATTTTGAAAGCTAGAAGCTGTTCACAGACACACATAACTTTATAGATAACTTACTTTATTTTGTTCTCTCCCCTTAGGAAGAAACATCCTTTGAAATATAGTTTTGAGAGTGACTTCAAGATTCTGAATGGTTTGAGCTGTATTAAACAGATGTTTTTCTTTATTCATCATGAATCCCCTTACTTGGAAGACATGAACCATAAAACTGGTATCCTGCTCTGCTCTGTGTCTCAGGGATGTGCCTATCAGGATGCAAATCTTTCTCTAAGGGCTAGTATAGACGTGCACATTACACTAGTATAGTTAAAGCAGTGCAAATCAACCCCTGTAATTTGGACACTGTTACATCAGTACAGAGATGCCTTGTACCAGCATAGATTCTTCCCATAAGAAAAGGGGGGTAAAGCTATACAAGTAAGATTGCACCCACGCTAGGGCTTTTACAGACAGGTCAAATAAACCGACCAACCATAGCTCTAAAACAAAGTAGTTATACTGGTATAAAACCAGCAGGCAGTCCAGGCCTAAGAGTTTCCATCCACAAAAGTAGTATATTTCTATGCATACTTTTAGAGAGTCATTAAATTCAAACCACAGGGCCCTCTAAGGGAAATGTTTCTGGCCACATAAGAACATGGCTTGCCATCATGATGGTATGACCAGGATATGAAGGCAAACTTTACTAAGGCTGACAGAGGTTAGGAAACTGATTTTAAATTAGCTGTCAAAGTGGACTTCAGTGTTTTTAGTTTGAATTTTGATACTTGTAATGATTTCAAATTATTCAGTGCAAGAATTGTTTTTAAACCCCTTATATTGGGACGAGGAAGTTGAATACATATAAGCGTCTCCCTAGCTTTGGTACTAGTTTGATAGCTGCCATCTGCTGGCTATGCTTTACATCACTTTTGATCGAAAAATTTCTCATCCCTCTTGGCTGAGAATCAGAGATGTCTGCTCAAGAGTTCCATCTCCTCATGGAAGAATAGGACAAATCAAACATTATTATGGCTAGTGGAGGAATGTCTCCCCAAGACACTTCTAGACCTTTCACCTAACATGAGCTGTTCAATCGCCATCTGATTAAGTTACTGTCTCATCTGCAGAATCTGTATGAGAAGCATGGAGAGGACTCTTACTCTTTGAAGATCTACCTCTTTTCTGGCGTTTGGCCGATAGCAACATTTTCTTGTCCTTGTACTCGGTTTCTAAGACTCCTTTATCTAGGAACTCCTCAAACAGACAGTTTGTTCGCTCTTCCTCCCATCCTCAGCATAATTTGAGGACACTATGAGATGTTAGGACATCTGCCTTCAATATACTGGGTCCAGAAGTAATTCTCACTATTGTTACTCATCCTGAGATTCTTCTTCTGGAGCCAAATCAGATGAAACGTAAGTAGCCTCAATAGAAAACCTCTTGCATCAGAATACCAAGATTCGGTGCAAAATGAGCATTTGTAAACCCAGAGTCAACCTAGACAAGTCCAGGAGCAGAATTACCCTATTTTCTTTTTCTTCATGATGAATCTCCATAGAAACCAAATAATCTTTCTTCTGGAAAAGACAATG
Source organism: Pelusios castaneus (assembly GCA_007922175.1). Lineage (NCBI taxonomy): Eukaryota > Metazoa > Chordata > Testudines > Pelomedusidae > Pelusios > Pelusios castaneus. Next base: position 5,565,804 of record ML685788.1, on the reverse strand, counting down.
GCCTATTGGGAAATAAGTTTCACCAGGCTGTCCAAAACTGCTCATCATTTTTGAGATCTCAATGAGGAAGGTAATGAAAAGAAGTTTAGAGCAGTGGTTTTCAAACTTAGGGTCGGGACCGAGTACTGGATCACAGACCCTCAGGCACTGGGTCACCGCGCCCCCTGCTGCCACTGCCAAAAGACTGGAATGCATTGCTCAAAGATATAATTGTTGGGTTGTAGGCATAAATGATTTTTTTCAACTGGGTCCTGAGAAAAAAAGTTTGAAAACCACTGGTTTAGAGGAAGGTATTCCAGAAGATCTTGGGGGTCAGTCTCAACAATTTTAAGAGTTCAGGAGAAGAAAGTGTCTAATGGACTGGATTAGGATGCCTTCTCTGGACAGTGATTGGAAAGTATTTTCATTCCCCCAGCGGAGTTAAATGGGTGAAGAAATGAAGGGACTGTTTCAGCAATGCTGGTAGTTTGTAATTTAGCATAAGATATTACACATTCCTGCTAGGAGTCTCACTAACAGGACTGGTTAAGTATATTTATGGTCAGATCAGACAAATTTCTCAAAGCCTTATCAAAAAATTATCTGAAAAATACTCAAAATTCATTGCAAGGAACTCAAATAAGGCTGCTTCTTGATGTGGTCTCTGTGTCAAGGATTCCAAGCTAAAAGGCCCCAAGCTAAAAGGCTGCAAAGCAGAGATCTGGCAGAGAACCTGAAAATGCCACAAACTGAACTGTAGGGAAAAGATAGCATTGATGTGAGGGACACAACTTCTTAGAATCCATCTCAAGACCTTTATGAGACTTCCTGTCAGAGAGAACAGCAGGGAGGAAAATGATAGAAATAAAATACAGACATGAGGCAACTTTATAAGGATCCAAAATAAAGAACAGTTTGGGTATAAGATGATCTCAATCGCTAAAACTAGTAACCATATGTGTTGCTGCATTTTAAACAAGTTGCACACAGTCTGAATGCCCTGGTAAGAGAGAATAAGTAAGTTTTGTGACCACTAGGACTTGTATTGTTGTTGTACAGTCATGACAAGATAAATAAGGATTTACTTTCACGAACTGGTAAAATGAAACACTATTTTCATATGCCTTCCTTGAAAAGGTTATAGAATTTTAGCCTGTCTGACTAATGAATTTTACATTAACACCACATCTGAGCCACAATTAAATTTTAAAACCATTATTAAACTCTGTTCCATACATGGAACTTGAGTCAATTGTCTCCAGACTAAGAGCAACAGGTCCATATGATTCAACTTTGTATTTCTTTCACAAGTATCTAATGCACTATAACAAAACTGAATCATACAATTTATCCTATTTTCATTTTATGGTGGTTGTTGAAAGAACTCAACAAATTTCCAACAGCCTTAAATATATTCTCACAAGTCCAATAGCCAGAATGCGAGAAGTTTTTTGCATGCTATCATTTTAAATCTCACTATTTTTACATCTTGCAATGTGCAACCTTGATAAGATGGCTCCTGTTTCAAGTAGTGTACCAGCATACACTGCATTTATAACACATGAAGCATGAACAATGCTAGAGTTAGCCATGCCATAATTTTGTCTATTTAAACTAAAAACTGGTGGTCTATGAAGTTCTCTCTCTTTTTAAAAAATGTTACCATTTAGGCGGCAATTAGCAAAGCTAAAACAAGGAACATTTCAAATCCATACAACAGCATTTAAAAACACAGCACTTACAATATTCTCTGAAACAGCAGCTCTCAACCTGCTGTTGAAAGCCCACCACCAGAGAGCTGAGGTGCGAGGCGCTGGCCCTTTAAAAGCTGCTGCCACTCTGGCAGAGCTAGAGCGCTGATCAAAGTGCCACCACCGAAAGCACTTGGGGCAGCTGCTTTGCAGCAGCAGGGGCTGACTAACAAGACTCCCACTGCCAAAACTGTCTTTGCAGGTAGTTTTCTTTCAACAGCAGGGGCAACTTGAAATGTATCAGCTGTAGCTGGTATTGCTAGGGGGAGCCTCGTGGTGGGGGAGCTTAGGTGTCTCATGCCCGGCTGGAAAGCCTCCCAGTCATGTTGCAACACTGTAAAGGTTAAGAATCCCTATTCTATATGACATCTTCAGTGGGATTCTACTGTTCTACAATCACCTACCTAGTGTATGCTTGAGCATCACTGTAAATGGGAACTGGGAATAAGTGCTGAAGTAAAATTTTAAAAAATGCATTTTAACTTCATAATAAGGTGGTAAAAATGCTGACTCACCCTTCTAGCCTAACTAATGGGGCATCCATGGTTTATTTCTAAACTTGACAGAATTTTCTTAAGCTCTTTAGAAGATCACTTTTAAAAATAGCATTACATATTTATTTTTTAGTTTTAATCATCTTATTTAGTAACAAGAGTATTTTTTAAAATATTCAAAAACTTTAAAATAATATTTATATATGGAACAAATTGCAATTAAAGCCATTATGATACAACAGATCAAACAATATATCTTTGTTTACCTTGGAAGATGAAGAAATGTTAAGAGTACAGCAGAGGAAATCCAAATTCTGAGATTTAAATTCCAGATAAAACAAAGAAATAGGAAGAGTCTTCAATGTCCTCTATATGCTTTACCTGACATAGCATTAGAGGTTGGGATGGTTTCTCCCTGTAGATCTAAATGACAGGGAGAGCGAGAAGAGGCCACCAGTCGATCAGAATCATTCAGCATAATCTCTAAAGCACCTGTTGAATTCGATAAATCAGAAGGGCATGGTTCCCCTTGATGACAATCCAAAGACTCAGATATCAATCCTCCAGTTGATGTAGGCTGTTGAAAGGAAAAAAATTTAAAGGTTTATATAGTTTATTAATTTGCTTTATTACTCTGTATTATATAATTCCAATAGATCAGACAACATGGACAAGTCAATTGTAGGCATTGCTTTAAATTACTACAAAGTTTTCATTGTTAAAAAAATAAGTCTGTAAATTGAGATATTTTTGGTAAGAACAAATAAAGTGGAAGGAAAAGTGCATCTGTAACACTTGAAAGCAACCTTCTTATCTTGTTTCTTCATCGGTTTTTCTTCAAGAAATAGACTGAAATTGGAAGAGGTGTTATTGTAAAAAAGAAACAATGATTAAAGACCCAGTTTAAGACTGCTCTTTCAGCTTCATAAGGACTGTAGCTTGTATTCTGATAAATTTGTTTAGGTGCCAATAAGATTTTCACAGGAGAGCAGTTTACTAAACAGGAATTTAACAAAACAAGTTAACTATAACAATAGTATTTAATAGATCCACAAGAGTAAAATTAAAAGAAAAAACTCTAAATATAGACTGTAACAGTACTAAGCAGTGAAAATATAGGAAAAAATATCCTATTTTTAAAACCTAAGCTAAGTTTAAAATGATCATTAATTGAAGTTAACAATCGTAAATAAATCTAAATATTAACACGAGCTTCAAACCCTATACATTGTTCCTACCACCAGAAAACTGTATCAGCAAGGAATGTGATTTTTTTAGTATCATATTTATGTGGGTAAAAACTTTAGAATACATGCAATTTTACTTTTTTACCAGTGTACAAGATGAGAAACCAGAATAAGCAATTGCTGAATAACCGTCTCCATATTAGTGGAAGTTTGCCAGATTAACTATGCTGGCATAATTAAAGCAACAAAATGTATAAATGTAGACAAGCTATATCTTCAAAGACTTAAAAAATTGAAATCAGTGGATTAAAAGTAGGGAAAATTAAGGGTTCCAGATAAAGCTCCAGAAGTGAGAAATTATCCCTATGACTATGTCCACCCTACAAAGGTACCAAACCTGAACAGCTTTCAAAATCTGTCCTTGAATACTTTTCAAGAAACATGATTTTTCTACACAGGCACTAGCCCATGTGAATGGAGCAAAACTGTTTTAAACACTTCATGAAAACCGGAGTTGGCCAAACAAAGGCTTACAACCACCAATTGTTAAGAGATCTGCCTCCACCATAGCAGCTAACACTGCTGGCAAAATCTTTTTCAAGAGTTATTCTTGAAAAGTGTTTCAGGATCAGGGACTTACTTTACCACATGGACAAGACTAAATGTGTTGTAAAGTACAGAAAAGCCTACCCCAGGTGGAATACAGTGAGCAGGCTTGAGAACAAGAGAATAGAAAGATATGGAGCCAGGATAGAACTAATAAAAGAATGTCAGTTTTGAATTGAACTTGAAGATAAGCCAATGATAACATGATTTCACTTCATGGACCAAGAATGCTGGCTACAGGTCTGTATTCCAAGATTTTGAATCTAGGAGCCATGACAAGAGTTTGTGCAAGATGAATTATAACACAAAAGGTAAAACATGAATAATGACTTCAGCATGATAAGGATGATTTGCGGTAATGTCCCAGAGATGGAGATAGGCAAATTTAAGGACAAATTAAGCTACACAATCCTACATGTTTCAATGCATACTCCCCATATTGTGTTCAAATCAACAGTTCAAACTCACAAACCCCAGAATCTTAAAGCATATTTTCTATTTTTAGCTACTTATTACTACTTAGGAAACAATTATCTCTGAATTTGCCCCAAGTGGTATTAAATTTTCCAAATGAAAATAGAAATTTGCCATTCTTCTCAACTGGTACATGAAAAAATAAAGCAAGCCAAACAATTTTTCTACAATCTAAACCACTGATAGCAATAGATAAAATAATGAAGCATGTGGACAAACTCAGGTCAATGCCCCCTGCTTTCTCAATACTACCCATGTTCGTTGTTAAATCTTCCAAAAACAAAACAAGTAAAAAGCCCCAAGTGATATAACCTAATTTTGAGAACCCTATTACTGTTCATAAAGGTATTGGATACCTGCACTAATTTGAACTTTGCTTCATTGTCTGAATCAGTGGCTAAATCCAAGGAGTCAGTGGTAGATGGCCGAAGACAGTCTGAATTTAAAGTGCCTTCTTCCACGATGTTGCTCTGTAATAACCTCTCAATCTCCCTGTTCAGAATCTCCAATTCATCACACATCACGCAATTTTAAGAGATAGACCTGAAGGAAGAGGGAAAGTCAGCTAAACACTACTTTTTCATTTCTAATAAAATAAGTTACTATTATTATATAACATATGCCACTGAAAGAAAACTAAAAATCAAATACGTGCCCCAACATATCTGATTTGAATCTTTCAGCTTGTAATCTACTACTGACTCTAGAATGTCCTCTGCTGATTGTGCAAGTAAATCTGGTTTAATATTTTTGTGCCAAGACCAGACTCCAGAGACCATGTACAGAAAACTATCTTCAATATATTTAATTTTGAGGCACAGATCTAGTATTGCTCAGGGACCCCTAAGACAGCAGTCAGTATTTTTTCATGTTAAGGATCATTCTGATGCTTAAGCAGATGACATATTAAAATTTGTTCCAATTTTACTCCACCCAGTGGCAAAACTGCAAGCCACATTTTAAACAGGGAGTCTGATTTTATTTAACACAGCCGTTTCCATTTTAAAATGTTGATGAGTCAAACAAATGTATATAAGAAAAACATATTTTTGGTATTAAATACGGATTATTTTCTCACCCCTATATAGAAAGAAACCACCAATGTGACTAGAATTTTAAGAGACATTCTAAGGATTGACAGAGCTAAAATTTTGTATACTTGAAAAATAATGTGTTTATTATGTGCCTTCCAAATTCTGGAAATGCAGTTTCCCACAAAAATGGTTTCAACAGAGATAAAATTCTAACACTTCTACTGAACAATCACATTGCAAAAATGCTTGGTTGCTTCATGATAATTAAGAGAAATATAGTATGGTGTCTGTGTTCTCTCCTCATCTGTTCTGCTGCAGCTGTTTTTGCTCTTGAGGGCAACAAGATATTGAAACTGAAATGTACCCTGCTCTTTAAAACTGATCTATGAACAGGATTTTTGTACTTTTCAATAAACCTGCATGCACACAAAAAGCTGAGAAGCAAAGGTTTAATGCAATGTGCAAGTATGAACCACCAAACTATATCCATAATTTTAAACCTATCAGACAAGGTGGCCCTTTTAAAAACAAATATTGCTAGCATTGCCAAACTCTTTGTTAAAAAGAAGGCACTTATTGATGCTTCACCATCTATGTACATTTATAGGCTGCAGCAATCACTATGATACATGAGCAACAAATTTTAAAGTGACTACCAGTAGATATCTCTTTTTCCCATTCCAAAGGGTTACGGTCCGGTGGGAGGTTATTTTCTTTGATTTTTTGGCAAGAGGGGAACTGTTCACTTTATTCTTTGTTTGTATGGTTAGACGTTTGGTTTGTTTGGTTTTTTTTTTAATATTTGATATGAGGGAAACCTATTTTATTTTGAAGACACTAAAGGTTATAGTAATCAATCAAATCTCTTCCAGAAGAGAAGCCCACAGTCAAGGATCAGTTAGTTACAGAGAAAGCTCTGTCTATCTACATCTCACCATTGTACCATAAAAGTAAAATGTAGCGGTCATGGGAAACCAAAGTCACCTACACTACATCTATGCTGGATGGTCTTACAAAAAAACCCACCACCTGTTCTACCATCTAGTTAGCTGATTCTACGGGAGCCTTAAATTATATATCTATAATGAAAAAAAAATCCCTACAGCAGCAAGTCTCAGAGCCCAGATCTACAGAGTCAGACTCATGGGGCTCACACTATAGCATAAAAAATAGCCATGTGGATATTCCAGCTTCTGCTGGAGCTCTGGCTCTGAAACCCATTCCCTTCCCCGAGCTTTAGAGCCCAGGTCAGAACTTCCACATGGCTTTTTTTAGCACCATAGCACAAGTCCGAGTCTGGAGTCCCAGGCTCTGAGTCTCATTAATACAAGATTTTTTGTTGTTGTTGTTTTTTATTTTTTTGCAGCACAGACATACCAATTGTAAACAAGACTCCAGTATTGGACCGTTTTTTACCACTGTGTTACTTAAATATGCTAAAGTGCAAGCTGAATTTCCATAGAAATAAAAACTGGTCCAGTTGTGAGCTCTGTCTGCTCTAGGACTCTGAGCAGTTGAGCTGAGTAAAAGAAGATTTTTATAGATGCCACAAATCCTTGCATCCCTGCACTCTTAAGATTAATGCTTATTAAAAACCAGCAAGTTAAACAAATATTTTTGTGATATCAAACTAAATCATTTATAGTTGCTTTTTTTCTTTAACAATACATTGCTCTAACCAATAAATCGCCATTCCCACCGGATGCATACAATTATAGAACCTTCTATATTAGAGAACCCCACCATTAGTATTATTCTTCCTTATTGTCACATCACTTTTAGACCTACTTTGATTAGACGCACACACAAAAAAGATCAGAATTTCATTGATAAACAGCTGTACAAAGCTCTTCTGGTCTACTCAAGGCAAAGAGCTTCAATGATACCAATGGAAAAAACGATTGTCAAAAAACTCATAAAACAACTGTAATTAAAATGTTTGACATATAGGGCACAGCTTTAAAAAACACAGGCAAAAAATCTTTCCCCAGGGTTGAAAATAAATTTTTAAAAAATCCTAAATTACTATGTGTGGGTAAAGCATAGAAAGGAATGGGGCAAAACCCCACCTCTCATCAGGCAAAGACAGAGGGCTTCAGTGTAGCACCTCCACAACTACTACTACTACTGCAGTGTATGGTCTGGAAGCACAAGCTACAGCCCATGTGTTACTGGGCTCTGACAGTCACTGCATCCACTGAACCATGAAGTCTGCACCCTTCTTCTGGTCCACTTCTACACCTCAGCATAGAAGAGACTAACACAAAGACATCCTTCAGCAACATGTAGGAGGATCCCCTTCCAGAGCTGTTCCAATGTTGACTCCTTTTAACCAAATACATTGAAAGTTTAAGTAGTACAATCTGTCTTACCAAGGTTTTCATCCTTTCTCAATTTCATTCTGATACACTGAACAAAGAGACCTTTAAACAATTAAGCATGGTAACACCACATCTGTAGTCTATTGGAAGGTACCTTTAACATATAAGTGCTCCCACAACCCTTATTTTGCTTTTTAAAATGCTAATATAACCACACCCAAAAACAATAAAAAAATGTATATATCTAAATTATTTTCTAATTACAAACCTGCATATAAAACACAGGATATCACAAAGAAGACCATACATCTTTCTGGATTCTCTTATTACATCACAATATGTTCTAGTTTTACTTTCATGGTTACCATGTGATTACAACATCTCTATAGATAAGAAGTCTAGTTGTCCCCTTATGCATCAGTTGAATATTTTGCAAGCAGTATCAAGAAATCGCACAAGCTCTGCTGACAAATAGTAAAAAATAACTGTAGTACGAACATGTACATTGTAATGGAAACTGAGTACAGAAAATCCACACCAAGAAGGTATCTGGACTGGTAAAGAGACCTCAAAGAAAGAAAATCAGTAAGTGAGGGGAAAAAATAATTTTCTTCTTTTTGATTCTATACCATTCCAGACCATTGGCTTCTCCCAAAACACTTCAAGCACCTGAGTTAGGAAGCATAGTATCTCACAGCCAACTGCAAAACCGTTCCGCAAGCACCTGTACATTAATGTATAACATCTGATGAAGTATTATATGCCTTAACACCTTAAAAATTGCTGTTTGCCTTATATGGCTCAGATACTACCTTCTAAATTGTACTTTAATCCACACAAATACAGTATGTAAATCTGTGGTGCCCTATTATGTCCAACAATTGGCTTTTACTGTTTAGCAATTCTGGACAGAAAGTGGGCAAAACAATTTTCTACTTCCAGTAGAAGGTACATGTAATCTTTGGTCTGAATTCTGGAAGGGTCTAAACAAATGTAACCAGGTGGAGAAATGATTTATCTACAAAATCACTCTGCTACCCTTCTGAATCTGTTTACAGTGATAAAAACAGAATCTTTAACAATAAACATAATGGAACCCTAAATACTATCTCTAAAGGAAAGATGTGAAAGCATAATAATTTTAAGTTCCAAGCACCAACTATATCTTGCTTTACTGGTGCTAACGCTGCCAACAGCTTTTGAAAACACCAGGGTGCCTACCTACAGGAATAGAGTTAACCACTCTTCTGAATCCTACAATTGTTACCCAATTTGGGGTAAAACCAAAATTCTTCCAATCTGCAATTCTGAACACATGGTAGGCTCTTGTATCTCAGTGGATGATCATCCAGTCGAGACTGTTAGTGATATCAGCTACCTTGGTTCTCTTGTCGATAACATGGGCAGTATTAAGAAAGAACTTGAAGCCCTCGCTGCAAACCTATCATCAGTAATGGTAATAGGGCACCTCCATTTAAGAACAACTTCCACAAACCACACACCCTGATAAGTAGAAATTTGAAGCTGAGGATATATAATGCTTGTGGCTGGGTGATGTCAGACGCCTGACCCTTGCTAACATTTTATCCAGCAGCATGTCAGATTACGTTCAGGACAAAACATCATGGAAGCACATAATATATTTATTTAGTGGCCTCTATCCTGTCCAATCAACTGCATTAAAACTAACTTACAAATGCAGCAAACAACTTTAATGTAGCACACAGGCTCACATCCAGATGGCTTGAAGAAATTCTAGACTGGCAGCAATATGGAAGTCACAGAACATCCTCCAAATCCTCTTGCCTACCTACAATGTTCATCGCTCGACTTCAAACTTATGGATTGTTCTGCTAATCAGAAGACCTTTTATCACAACTAGTATTATTGACCTAATTAAAAACACACTCATGAACTCTGGAAAAGTGCAGGAAGATGCAGGAAGGAATGACTCTCAACCAAGTCAATGCTGATGGCAAAGTTTTCTCTTAAAAGACTGGCTTTAATAGGGAGAGGAAAAAACACTCACAAACAGATGAAGTGGGAACTTCCAATACATTTTTCCCAAATAGCAGCAACTTGAAATTGACCGGCTTCTTATCAGTTACACAGCTGATCAAGGAACTCTTGGAAACACTAATGAAATGGGATAAGATTTGAGAAATTTTCACTCTGCAGAACTACAAGCAGCAGCATAGTGCTGGAGCGGTTTGTGTAAAGACTTCAATGAAATCATGGCCTCAAATTTGTACACAGTTCATGTCATAATCCTAAGGGCTAGGTCATACTGACCCTTACACAGTGATTAGTTATTGGTAGTTTTATGTGGTCATTTAAAACAGTTTCTACTATATTATGGGGCCTGAAAGTTTATCGTTTATTTAAGGGGAAAGCCCTACACAATGTTGTCACTGCCTCAGAAAACAGATAGCCCAAATAAAAGCCACATTAAAGTTTGGAATTTCAAAATTACTATTACATTTAAAAAGTTATGGGACCACACAGTTAAGGTAAGATAAACATTCTTAATTCTGCTCTGGTAACGTTATCCACAAAACAAATGAAAACAAGCACACAACTCATCTCCAAGCCCTGCACGTCAGTGATTCTAAAAGAAATGGAGCTATCTAACAACAATGTTCCCTCCTGCAGGTATACCATACACTCCTCTAACAATTAAGCCAAAGTGCATTAAGCATTACACTATAGCCTGCCTTCTTTTAAATCACAATAAGGTTCTGGAAAATGATAGAGTATTTTTACATCTCTTCAACAAAAGCACATATATTCAGGATAGTCACTTGGAATAACCCAGTACAGTTTCAAATATAAAACTGTTATACAGTGAAGTTGCATGGACATACAGCTACCAAATTTGGGGTTACAATCCTCAAGACTTGGACAGAAAAATTAGGTAACGAACGCCAATGACACAGTGTAGTGAAGTCATACGGAGATAATCTATTCAAATAAATTAATCTGCAGATATCTGTACCAAGAGGGTGCCAACTTCTCTTTGCAATGTCCCCATCTTACATTAATGAATAAGGGATATGGATAACTGCATTTCCATACTTTTAAAGCTTAAGTGCTAGATTAAGGCTTTGATCCACACAAGTAATTCCATTAAAGTCAACTTATCAATATTTATTACCCCTAAAGAGGTACTATATGAACTCTCAAAATAAGAGCTTAGCACAAAGATGTGCTAAATCAGTACAAGTAAGGCAGACCTGGAACTTGGACTGTGCAAATGGATTGAGACACCAGAGCATAACAGGTTTCTTCACTCGTAACAGAAGCATGCCTAGGAACAGAGCAACCTATAGGCTTAGACTCCTTAAAGAGGAGGAAAAAAAGGTGCTTCAGGTACTAAGATTAAAGTAATAATGGAAGTCCCAGGATTCACTGTTTTTATCCCTGGAAGACAGGAGCTGCCAGGAGTCAATCTGTTAGCAGACTGCTGCACGTGAGCAAATGGGTCTTTGCATGAAGGGTGCATGCAAGTGTACACATGTGAGTGGATACATGTAGATGCATCAGTGAAGGTAAACATTTCTGGAGGTGGATGGAGTGAAGAAAAACAGAAGAAATGGAAGAAATTAAAGAAATAAAGTGAGAGGTGTTTATAGGAAAAGGAGGAAGGGAAAACATGCGAAAGAAAAGAAAGAACATAGTACGGCACAGGGACAGAATATAAAGGGTGAAAGCAAAGAGAAAGAGGGAATCCTTAAAACAATACAAGCACAAGCATGTTTGTTCAAGGTATTTTTAAGTTTCTTCAATAAAAAAGCATTGATTGCCAATGCTACCATTAGATACAGAACAAACAGTATAAAACTTTTTCAATTAATTTAAATTGCAAGCCCAGAGGGAAGTATGGCTATTTGGTAACATAGCATCATTAGTAGGCTTATTCTTTGAGCTAGTAAATCTCAGAAAATAATTTTCAAAACTGGGGTGAGGTTTGTTATATAATGATACTGAACTTAAAGAAACACTTCATTCTTTCATCTATCTTCAAACAAAGTAAATATTTACTCAAAAAAAGAAGACAAGTTTGAGTTTTCAGAACAGAACAGATTTTAGAAATACTTGTCACTGTTTCAGTATGACTAGTTAGTGACTAACAATGGGTGGAACAAAGAAAAATCCCTTAACATATGTACAGACTATTATTTTTACTTTTTTCCCCTGCAGAAGACAAATTTCTACTATAGTCTATTACAGTGTCGCACTGTTAACTGTTTTTGCCAAAAATAAATAGGTGCAGTTATTAGTACAATTGAAATGGATATTTAGGCCATGTAATTCTAGTATGTCTGTAATCCTCTGAAGCACAGACTTGTGTGGAAGGAACTACCTTAGTGGACTTGTCTCTTGATATACTGTTATGAAAAATCCTTTTCATCTTGCATACTCCTGGAAGTCTGCATTTAACTAGCTTGCTATGGAAGATTTGGAAACCTTTCTTCCAAAACGTGTATGGAGAAACATTAAATATTGCAGATTGTTTCTCTAAAGACCCCTGAATTCTCATATTTATTAAAGTAGGAAGTGCTGAAAATTATATCTTATAGTAAGTATAAAATATTTAGTACTGACTCCAAACAGTGAAAAGGACTCTTACTGTGGTTCATACATCAGCAGCAATATAACTAAACTCCACCAGTATAATCATTATTGATTGGCCATGTTAGAGAGAGAATGAACCCAGACTGACTTTCTAATTCCAAATGAGTTTACAAGGCTGATAACTTGCAAAAACATTCTTTTACGGAAAAAAATTCACATATTTGGAATAGGGAACACCGAACATGAGAGCTTCAAATAGAATATTTTACGTCAGTTTTCACCCCACACCTACCCACCCAGGATAGTTAGCTCTTTGAAACAATATCTGACCTCAACAGAGGCTGAAAATAAGGTTCTTTTGACCTGTAGTACAGTCTCAACATAGGCTTGGAAGAATCCATTATGTTTCATCTGTCTGCATTACCTTTCATTTTCTAATGTCAGCATGAGTTTCCTCCCTTCTCTCATCATCAGGGGTATCAGAAAATCAGGGAGATACATGTGGAAGATGAGGAAAAGGATGTTTCATGGCTAAAGTACCAATGGTTGAGGCTAGCATACTGTGATAATGATTCACCAAATCCTCAACTCCTCAGCAGAGCACTGCTGTCCTTTAGCTCATTTTGGAATTTGGATGATGTCCATAAGTCTTCCTGGTTGAATCAGAATTATGGGTCTATTGCAGTGTTTCCCAACTGGTGTGGTGTGCCATCAGGCTGGAGCAGGTGTGCCACAGAAATTTTTCAAAAATACTTGAGTTTTGGATTGGCTCATGAATATGTATGAGTTCATGTGGAAACTATATGTTTATGTGCCTCAAAATAATTAAAGTATCAAGGCATACTATGCAGAGAAAAAGTTGGGAACCACTGGTCTACTGTGTTGCATGGAAGCTGGAAGACCTTGAACTACTGCCTTAATGAGGCAATGGTCTGTAGAAGATTGTGGTGGGCTGTGATGTCCCCAGTCTTGACAAGCAGGACAAAAATCACTTCCATAGATAGTCCAACTATCTTGGACAGCTAAATAAATATTTACAAATGTCAAACTTTTCTAAATATCTTTTAGAAATATACCTCTTCACAAATTTCAGCGTCTCCAGAACTATGAACAGAGCTTGTGTGTCAAATAGCATTGTATAAATTCAGAGTTACGGTGCTTACAGAAATTAGCAAGCACTAATGTTGTACTGATAAAATTTTCAGCAGGAAGTCCAATCTGACAACAGACTGAGGGTAAAAGAAATGCAGGATTGGAATGCATGAATACTTTCAAAGCTGTATGTAATAACAGTTATGCAACTACAGCATTTAATCTCACTAAAAGAAAATTCATAACTGGCTGATGAGTCACCTAGTTGCTAATTTTCTATTATTTACTTTGAACGTGAATACTCGCACCCAGAAAAATGTTAAACAATCAAAAAACATATGCAATTGACAAAACAACTTGACTCGCTACAGCTGAGTTCTACACAAAAAAAAAAAAAAAATTTCCTTTCACAGGAACAGAGGTATCAATTTTTGCAAAACCGAAGGCCACAATGGCAATTTATTAGAGGCCAGGATGAATATCCCAATATGTACACAAACTTCATTAGTTTTATTCAGATTACATAAATGCACAAAGGATGACATTCATCCTGCTCTATTAACATTAGTTATAAGACTTTGTGTGAGGAACTTTGCAAGCCTATTCTGCAGCTGGCAATCAGCCTCTCTGGGATCTGCAGCTACAGAGAATCACTCATGCAGCTGATTCACTTGTTTAACCCATCCCATAGAGAAACACCAGAGTGTAAGAAAGAAGAGTCTTGGACTGGTCCTTCTTTCTTGAATGAATTTAATTCGCTGTTTTCTATTTCTAGAGTCATACAAGTGTACACAAAGAATATATGTCTTGAGAGCAAAGAACATCTCTGAAATAACTTCCAATCTGAATTGTTGTTTACAAATAAGTATTTATGCTTAGTAGCTCCACTTTGATGCTTTTAAATGGCAGCTTCTGTTGAAACTAGAGCTGCCCAAAAAACCCTAAATTTTTGTCCTACTAAAAGGCTCTTTTGATTAAGTTAATCCCGATTTGTTCAGCATGACTGTTATACTCTATTATTTGTTGGCAAAATTTGGAAGATCACTGTACTGAAGTAGAGCAGGAAAGAGACTGAAGCTGCAAGTAAAAAGCTCTCCATGCACCTCTTCTCCCCAAGCAGCTGCAAGTGAAAGCCAACACCCCATTCCCACTCCAAAAAATCCTTTCACCCCATCTCAAGGAGGCATAACTGTTTTAAGTACCTGAAAATATTATTGTACCGATTGTAAAGTATCATTAAACAGGAGCGTCAAACTTGGAAAAATCCAGCACGAAATCTTGCAGAGGTGGTGGGAGAATAACCCTTCTATAAGCTTCTGCAGTTTTTTTCTGCTGAAAACACAAATCTGCTCAAATACTCTGAGACATTTCAGAATTTAACACCACATATATAAACAAACCCCATGATTATGCTCATTCATAATTTTCTACATATAAATTCCATCATTGGGTTTATCTTGATCAATGTCTACTTCTCTTGATATTTATGTCAGAAGGCTTTAATTTCACCAAGATCTAATGATTTATGTTTAAGACTTAAATGCTTAGTAATATATTTTTCTTTAGAAACAGAAGTATTAATACTTATTGCTATCGCACTGTATAGTTAAGTTGCCCTTTAACTGATGCTAGCAACTGTCTTGTAGAAGCAGCATACTTAAGGAAGAAGTTTGAAGGGCAAACTTTCTCACAGGTACCTCATTAAATGAAATGTATGGCATTTTTACAACTGCCCACAGTTCATTGATAAAACAACATTATTTGCAATTTCTGATTTTTCACTAATACAGTTGGATATGGCTGTCTCATAGAGTGATTCCAAATAATCTTTAACAGAGTGGACTAAGACATAAATATTCAGATTGTGACATCTACACCAACATCAAGTTAACCCACTCATACAGACAACTTTTGCAAAATGTATGGGGTGGGTTTTTTGGTTTGGGTATTTTGTTTTTTGTTTTCTTTTTAAATGTACATTTGGGTAATGACAAAGTGTGATGACAAAAAGATCTCCATAAATTAATCCCATTATCAAAATATAAGAAGCTAGTACAATAGCTATTTATTAAAATACTGACTGTTTCATCATTTTCAATCTCAATTCAGGCCAGGAAAATTGAATTAATTTCAGACCTCACCCCAAATTAACAATACTTTATAACTAATTTATCTACAATTCTGAAGTTTTGTTTGAACTGATTAACAGAAATACAGACATTAAAAAAAGATCATGAATACCTGCACAAACAGAAACTGGTCACATCATTAACTGAAATAGCTTTAGATGAGAAAGAAATATATAGATTAATGAAGGACAACCTGAGTAAAATAAATTCTTTATTAACTTCAGACAGAACAGTGCCCATATTCATACCTACATTTCTTCTTTTACCAATCTTTTTTTCCCCATTTTTATTCTTGTTCTTCCTTCTTCTCTACTCCTTCATATTCATTGAAAAATATAATATACAGTATTTTTTTATTATTGACTTTTTTGTATTTTCTTTTCATGCCTTTTATATTTTACTGTCATATGATTTTATTTCTTCAAATGCTTCTATGCTGTCCAATCAAAAGGGACCTGGACTGGGAGTCACAAGACCTGGGGTTGAGCCTCAGGTCTGCCATTGATACCTTGCATGTCCTTGGTTAACTAACATATCTGTGTCTTAGTTTTCATGTAAACTGGGGCTAATGCTCATCTGCTTTCAAGCTCTCTCTTTAAAAGAATAAAACTATTTTTTTCAAAAACAATGTAAATAAATACTTGGATGTGTGACTGGATTCACAAGTAAGAATAAACTAGTGAAATATACTCCATTTTAGAATAATGGGTTCTTTATCTTGCTAAAGCATGGCATTACTAACTCATATAATAATAAATCACTAAAGCTTTGCTTGCACTTTTGGTCTATGAAGGTATTTTGTGTGCTAATTCATCTTTAAAAGAGCTGATGTTAAAATAAATATTTACATAAATAATATGTTGTAATGCTTTTTCTGAAGGATTGTGAAGTCTACAAACAGGAAAGCTTCAGTATTAAATTTCCTATAGTGTCTTCCTTTGTAAAGTGCTTTGATATATACAAGTGAAAAATACTACATAAATCCTAAGGCTTAGGACACTTAGAAAAATAAACCTTCCATATCATTTACTTTATTTAGCTAGTTAAAAATCACACTAAGTCAAATTCTTCATATTTCCCATAGCTAATCCAACAATTACTTCCCATGAAATAATGCCACACTCTCAAATGCTAATAAATGCTTCAGTATTTGCAAGAGTAAATGTAGATTAGGCAATGTGGAATTTAGTTACACAACCGTGTTTCTCTAAAGCTTCTGCTCTTTATCCAAAAGAGGTGCCAACATCTTGCAATTATTTCATGTTAGAGCTGAGAGACATATAAATATTAATATAGTGCTCTGTGACTGTTTTTAGGATTGTGTAGCAGTATCTTCGTACTCCTAGACATGCTTTATATCCCTAGAAATTTAAAATATATCAATTTCAATGAGGTTTTTTGTTGTTTTTTTGTTCCAAACTTTCAAAATTTGAGGTTTCTCAAATAAATGCACAAATAAATTTACAACCGTTTCTGTTCTGCAGTAGAATAGTAGAGCCCATTAAAAATACTTTTATAAGGTATCAAATATGATAGTACACTTCTGATCTTAATGTATCAGATTAAAAATTTAAATACCTGTCTATTTCAAATAGCTACCTCCTATTAGCTGCAGGGAAACTGAAACATGACAAATTAACCATTAATACATTTTACACCAAAATGAAAGCCAAACTAATTTGGTAGTTTAATTTAAAGTAATTACTAGGTGAAAAGGAAATAAACTTTAGCTGTTAAAGAAATTTGCCCCTAAGAAAACAATTAATAGTTATGCTGACTGAACTAATGTTACAGAGTATTTAAGGAACTGTAAACCACCTCTTCCTATAAATCAAAGCACATGACAGCACCTAAAGTTAGCACAATCTCCCCCTAGTGACTTAGCTGGAGCTAACATGTATTCAGCAGTACCCTTACAGACTAGGTCTTCCATATCTCCATTTCTGTTACAGAGGTAAACATTAAACTGTTTCTGGCACTGGGGAATCAATGATCCAAGTGATACTGGAGAATGGCTTTTATTATCTTCCACATGCCCCCCCCAATCAAAGATTTCTTATAATATGAACTTCTGAAAACGAGTGGGAAAGCATTCAATTTATCTCAGTAAAAAAGGACTGATGTACAAACTGATCATGATAAACAGAAAAAAAAGTTACTCACTTGCCAAATACATACGTTATTCCAAAACGTATTTGTTTAAAAAGATTGAAAAGAGGCAAAGAAATAAAATTAGTAAATTAGTTTTTTAAGTAAATGGGATTATCATGTTCCAAACATGTTTTTTTTTAATTATTGAAAAGAAGAAAAGAAATAAAATTAGTAAATGGGGTTTTAAGTTGAGTTACTGTCAGTAAATGAATACCAAATTAGCACTTTAATCTTGTTTGACAGTCTAAATGGTACTCCTGGTAAATCTGCAATCTCTTTGCTTCATATTCACCTTGAATAAAATCCCAGGTACATTTCACAAAATTACATTCAAAATACTGCAATGGGTTACATTATTCAACAACAACAAAAACAAATATTAATTAGAACAACTAACAAACATTAATGTATGCTTCATAGCTGCCCCATCACAATAATCACCGCAAATTTAAAAACAAAAAATCCTGTTTTGGTCGCAGGTCCTGCAAGGAATGACAAGACTAGTAACAGCTAGATGAAGGATATTATGAACAGATCAGTTCTACAGCAAAAGGCAAGGAGACAGAGCACAAACTGCTTCCCTGCCTTCTGCAGTGGAAAACAAAACAAAAAACACAAAAATGTAAAATAAATTTACCTGAAATAAATTATTAGCTGCCTTTAGGACTACCAAAAATCTTCTAAGCAAAACCCACAGAAGAAATTCAGACTGTACAACACCGCTCTGATCCTGCATGCTGCAAGTCAGAAAAACAAATGGAGGGGGTGGAGAGGGGGAAGAGGATGCAAACTATCAAGTAGAACGAGAGAAGCACTAACTATACAAGTTTATCTCATTCTGCCTCCTCCATGTGTTGGTAGACTTCTACCGATTTTCTTTACACCAAAGTAAATTTCTTATAGCTGAGATTAAAGCCAGTTAAGCAGTAATTTATAACAGAAATTCTGACACAACCTTAACATTCATGTTGCTGTAACAAGAAACCAAATACCAAAAGCTTAGAATGAAAAATTTACTCAATCCCAACTAGCTCAAAGTCTAAGGTCTTGTTTACACCAGAAAGTGTTTGCCAAAAACCCTTAGTGGAGAGTGTGATTTTTTCACCAGGCCTAACCAACATTGCTATGCCAGTACTTACACACTCAGCTCATTCCCACCCACCTTGGTCATTACCCCTGTAATTTAAAAGAATAAAAGCTATACATTGTTTTGTGTGTACTGCATTTAAACAATTAACTATTCAATATGCCTTTAAAAACCTTAATTTACAACTAAAATCAGTTCAACTACAGGGGAAAAATACTTCTTGTTCAATGAATTTCACCAGCATTAGTTTAAGTATTCAACGGCTAGTAACTGACCAGCTACAGAGCTAGTTGAATATTTCCTATTCCAAAGCCCCCTTGCTACTCTGAGGGAGGGTAGAGGATCTTTACTATGTTACCACTGGACCATCATTCTAGCTCTTGCAAACTGAGTTGTCATCACTCCAGTACCTGCTTTACCACCAGGAAGCTGCTTCGGTGTCTGCCTCTGCTGAGACTCATAGCTTTCCCAAGCAGTAAGAAAGTGAAACTGACCTGATTTGTGCTTAGTCTTGCTGTTGCTCCCAGGGTTCTGAACAGCAGAAGTAAAACTAACAAATACGCTAGGGAGTTTTCACTGGTTGCTATTTGAGAGAGCCATGAGCAGCAACAGACGTATCTGAATCATCTATCCGCGGACTTTGAAAAAGAGCACTGCATCACCTTACACACAATAAAGAAAAAAATGAAATTTTTCTCTCGATTAGGTAAACCTTTAGTTCTGCAGAAGTTAATGATGGTTGTCTTGTCTCAGGGCAGTAAATTTTTCATGTTCTGACCTTAAGAATAGTAAAATAGAACTACAGTTTACTAGGTTCATATTGACCTGTCACAAGATATTAATACTACATAGTCAATATACTGTAGTTTGAAGTATTGTTGTAACCAAGCTGATCTAAGAATATTAGAGGTGAGGTAATATCTTTTTTTGGACCAACTTACAGAACTCAAGAAGAACTCTGAATAAATGCAAAATCCTATCTGTCTCAGCTTGTATATGGCTTATGCAATACAGCTTGTTCGCTATTTCCCAATTTAAACTACTTACCAGAACTATGATTGAGTTCTGCTATCTTCATTAGCGGTGTTCAAAATGTATTTCCAGCAAGTGCCCAGTGAACAAAGAGCTTCAGCGACACTGATTCAGAGAATTTGGCACTCTTCCCTTCAAAATAGTATTAACCAATTCTCCATTATGCCCTTTGGGGAAATTATACTGCTGAATGCACAGTAGTTTTAAAGAACAGGAAAATCAGTGGTCCTGAAAATTTATAGTCACTAAAGATTCTATGAGTGGTTTTGCTGTTGGTTTTTTTGGTGTGTGGGGTTCTGGGGGTGGGTTGTTTGTTTTGCAAAGGGGAGGGATATTATTCCCAAAATTTAAGTCATATTCCAAAATGGGATACTTAAATTCTACTTACCTACAAATTCACTTTGCCGTTTCTACTCGGTATGTTATTACTTCATGAACTACATTTGTGTACTGTTTCTGTACACTGTTCAAGGCAATATAGTTTATTGATGAGTGAAATGATTCCTAACATGGTAAGTCGGCATCATTACTGTAAAACTTAATAGCTCAAAGACTGATGTGTGCCAGAACCAGCCAATTGATAAGCTTGTGTACTATTCTATACAGAATTGTAGTATGTCCAGAAAACTAAATGGTTTCAGGACAGGTGCATTACACCTTGCTTTTAATTTGTGGGTCTGTGACCACAGCTGTCATAAGAAACCAAAAAAGATGTATTTCAAGTATTTAAAACTAGAAAAGGGCAAGATGCTTTATGTGAAACATTTTGATAAGCCACTTATTTTTAAACTTCCAGAGCAACATCATGACCTGGTAAATGGAGTTGATTATTTTACTGTACAATGTTTCTCAAAACAAAACCTGACTACTGTAATGATTATTATGTCTCTGAAATAGACCTGGCAACGATTTGTAAACCTGTTAAATCTTGCTAAATATATAAAATGGTTACAAAAAACAAACAAACGAGCTAAAAACATCCCCACAGCACAGTATCACTATAGAATAGGGTGCTATTCTGATCTTCTAATGGAATATAAAGACGCACAAGGGAAAATCTGGGCCCCATTAAAGTCAAGGGAATTTTCGCCACTGGCCTTAATAGGGCCAGAATATCATCTATTACTACAATAGTTTCTCAAGTAGAATATCCCACTTAGTTTGTTCCTTTCTAATAAAATTATACTGGGCTCCATGGGAATCTCTTAGATTAGTATGAATTTTTAAGTTGCCTTAAAAGATTTGCATGGAAATAACACTGTTATTTACCATTTAAAATGAAAAAAACGGCATTAATGTATTTGCAATAAACTATCTATAGAACAGAAATTTGAAATGAAAGTTATCAACTTCATTCTTAACCCATCAGATTGTGTTTAGATACTAAAAAAAATATAATAATAAAAGCAGTGAAATTTTTGAACACAAGACAAAAACTAACCTCTCTGCTTGAAGTCACAATTCAATAAAATAACTTGTACACCAAGAAAGTTCATCTCTCAGAATATTGGCTAGATTTCTGGAATCGATTCCTGCCTTTGCCACAGGCTTCCTGGGTGGCAATGGACAGTTCACTGTCTATAAAATTAAGATACTACCTCTCTCTCTCATTGTGGCGTTATGAGAGTATGGTTAATGTTTGTGAAACATTCAAATACTACAGAGACCGGTTTCATATAAGTTCCTGTATTGGTAAAATATGTACCCCTTAAGCCAAATTTAGTAATAAACTACAGCCTATTTTTAGGAGAATAGAGACCCTACAAAGTACACTCAAACAACTACCAAGATATTCTTATACAGGGCATGGGATACGATAGGCCTTGTCTACACTAAATTCATTTCTTTAAATTTCCCACCACTGTCACTACCAGCATTCCTCCGCTGATGGCAGCAACAGTGGGAGTATTAATTAAGAAAGGCTACCAACGATCTATCTATATTAGTTTAGCCACCACTGGTTGCAGCAGCTAGAAACTTTGAAGTGTGTGAGTGGAGTGGGGAGGGTGGGAGGGGGAAGGAGAATAAGTCTAGTGTATTCACAATCTAAAAAAGAAGGCAAGTTCTAAAATAAGAGAAATGAGGAAGCTAGAGTAATAGCTTACAATGCTCAATTGAGAAAAACTGGGGAGAAGAAGGTGAGAATGCACCACTGTAAGAATAGGAAGTTATCTACCTAGCCTAACGGAAGTTCATGGCTGAACTGGAGAGTTACTGCAAGCTCAGAATCCACTTTTACAACCATTAAAAAAAAAAAAAAACCAAAACACAAAATACCACCACTCTCCATCTCCTCCGTCGTCCCGTGTCCGCTCTCCTCCCTCCTCCCCCCAAAACCCTGGTGTTTTTTGGTTGAAGAGCCAAATATAAAAGTCTCTCTTATTATTTCCAGCTTATTTAATTCAAATTGTATCTTATGAATTCAGAGTTTTATGTAATACTTTGAAATCAACCGGTTCTACTTCCATTATTTTTGTTTTCAAGAAATACAATGCATTGCTAATACAAAAGTCCCAACTAACCTGTCTGTAAAACACTTTGAAGATTAAAACACTCTGTGTGAAGTAATTAAATGTATTATTCTAGTCAATATAACTCATATATTAACTGAACACCTTAAAAATCTACAGCTCATGATATACATGCTGAAACATGTACATATACTCCACAGTGCAAAACAAGTTTAACTAGAACACTACTAAATTGGTGTAGTATCTCAAAATCTTAAACTTTTTTTTTAAAACGAGTCAAAACTCTAATACTGCTCTCATGAAAATCAACAGAAAATATTCCTTTCACTCCAAGGTGCAGGATGGAGTCCCAAATGACTGACCTCACATAGCTTCAAAGAAGACTAACATAAATCTTTCGTCTTATTCCAAATTGGATCTAAGATGCTTTCAGTGCAGCCTGTTCCTGAAACTCCATAGAAAAATCTAATAACTAGCTCTGAAAAGATAATTTTTGCATGGAAAATACTGCTACATTTGATCTTACAGAATGATCCAAAGGCCAACTACCCATTTCCAATCTTTCTTGTGAAAAAAACTGACCACAACCTATAATATATATTTAGGCTTGGAAGGATTCTATTTCTATTGATAATGCCAGTAAACATAGGTTTCACCGTACACATACAAACGTAGGAAAAATAATAACTACTGAAACTTACAAATAAACAAAGGAAGAAAAATGCAACTTGAGAATCTATCTGAGTTTTATTTAAGGATATATACTTCACATATTTTGACTTGTGATGTTACTAATTTGTGTTTTAATGTTATCAAGCTTAAATCTCAATGTCTAGTATCATTAAATGATTGCCTGAACCCCCTTTAATTTCCTGCCATTCTGAAAATTTAAATAAAAATGCTTAAAAGCAGATGTGTCAAAATCATTTTTAAAAATGAAATATGAACTCTGCCACACCTACATACATATTAAAATGAGTATGATAAATTTTGCGCTTACACATAAAGGACTTCACATTTTCAATTATATTTCATTTCTTTTTCTTCAACTAACAATTCAGTTGGTTATATGGCTAATTAATTTGCTCAAAGCAAAGTCAAGAAACTATACATAGAGACTAAACTAACTTACATTACCATTTACAGAAATACCATGCCACTAAAATAAGCAACAATGAGAACATTCTTTAAAAAGAACAAAACAAAATTCATCTGATGACCAACCACTAAACGAACAATTTGTTTACGCAGGATTGTGTAGGTTCAAATATTTATAAAATAAATGTTGCTGGGGAAAACAAAGGATAGGTTACCCATCAAGAAAAACCTTTGAAGGATTATGGGTTACATAAAACTCTTACGTTATACATAAAATGGTTCAATTCCCCCCCCCCCAAATTCCTAAAAGAGGGAAGCAGTACACATATCCAAGACCCACACAGCAAAGTAAACAGGGCATCACACTACATTTTTTTTAAAGTTATCATGGAAACCATAGGAAAAATATTTTATATAGCAACTTTTCATCTCAAAGGGATTGAAAAGCACTTTGCAAGATCAAACTGATAAATTACAGGAAAAGAATTAATTCACCCATCCCTGAAATGCAGCCATCTCCAGGGTGAAATACAAAACATGTACTTTTTTTTTTAATTGTAAATTGAATCTGCAGGGCAATTTAGGAAGGAGATTCTTGCAAAAAGCAGCACAGGATCTTTAACAGGGCCAGGTAATCACGAGGTGAGTTTAACATCTCCAAAAGATGTCCCCTAGAGCCATTAGAACTGGAGACAGGAAACATGAAACTGGGAAGTTACTGAATACTTTAGAAGAGGCCAAAAGAGTTTCGATTCCTTGGCTCATCAAAACAAGGTGAAGTTGACCAATGGAGAATGAATTTATTTCCAACTCCCCCGAGGAGAAGGGGGTAAAAAAAAAAGGTGGGGTGAAAAAAAAAAGCGAACCCCCGAACTCGGATGAATGTCAGGCCCACCCACCAGAAGAGCCCCGTATCAGGATGAATCTCGCTCTCCACATTGCCTCGCTCCCAATTCCGGGTGGACCCCCCGCACCACTCGAGCCCCTCTCATCCGCTCGGCGGGGCGAGACAGTGACGTCACAGAGAAGAGGCTTGACGTCAGCTCTCGATTATGATGCAGTCTTTATGGCTCAACGGTCGCCTCCCTGGCACAGAACCCGCCCGCCCTGCGCGTCCCCTTCCGCGCCCCTGCAAGGAGCCGCCGACCTGCCCGGCCCGACACTCCCCTGGAAAACAGGCCGCGCGGACTCTCTGTGCGGCCCGAAACCGCCGGGCCGGGCCTGCCCGCCTCCATTTTCTAGTCAGGCCCAGCGCCCCCAGGCCTGTGGCGGCGACTATCCCTTCCCCCGAGCGGGCGGCGCGTACCCTCCTCCACCGGAGCCTCCCTCACTCACCGTCGCGGGGAGGAAGGGACGGATCTCGCCGCCGCCACCAGGCGCCTCAGCTGAATAGTCGAGAGGCTCGAGCCGCCATTTCCTCCTCGCAGCAGCTCCTCAGCGCTGGGCGCGGGACACCACCGCTCCGCCTCAGCGACCATAGAGACGGACATGGCGGCCAGGCGGGGCCTAGAGAGTCACCCGGTCGGCGCGCCTCCTCACTGCTCCCGGAGGACTGCTGGGGGCAGGCGCCTGGGCAACGACTGCTCCGCGACCATAGAGGTGACGCTAGTCACGGGGGAGGAGCGTCGCCCGAGCACAGCAAGGCGCCTCAGACTCAGGGCGGAGAGGGAGGGGAAGTGCAGCACGCGCACTCCGCCAGGCACGAGGGCGCTCTGCCGTCACGTGGCTTTGGCTCGCTCTATGCAGGAGAGGGAACAACCTGTATAGGCCAGGCGGGGGCGCTGCTGCTGAGGGTCTGAGCCGGAGACCGCACGTGGAGGGAAGGGGCAGCCCGGGCGATAGCTCTCCCTGCAGAGGTGGGGGCCCTGCCCCTCTACGTGTAAAGAGGAGTGGGCTGGCACCAGCAGCGTCCATACACTATATTGGGGTAGCCGTCTCTGCTTAGTTCTTCCACAATGATTTTGTGCAAAATAACTTTGCTGTGCCTCGATTTCCCCAGCTGTAAAAAGGGGGCTTCTCCCAGGAGTGAAAAGTTGAATGCATGATTGGAAAGGCACTTTGAGATCCTAGGCTGAAAGGTGGAGGGGGGCTGAAAACTTCACATTGTTACCCCTTTGGAACTTCCCAGGCCAAGTCAGTGTTCATCTAGTTCAGCGAAAGAAACAAGGAGCCCCATGGTAGTCTTTAAAAGGGCCACAGGACTCCTTGTTGGGCCTGGGAAGTAAACATAGCTTTTGTCATATGGTATTTTTACTCTTAACTAGGGCAGAGAAGCTGCAGCTGCCTGAAAACAACTGTCCCTCCAGACCCAGGACTGGCCTTTCCTCAAAAGAAAGCCCTCACTTTACTATATTTGGTTGGAGGACACATGGCAACAGCATTTTCTGGGGCACCCAGATGCCCACCAACTACAGTTTTCCTATCTGTTTATTCAGTGACAATGGTCATCTTAATGTCATCTGATCTTTCCATTTTGTACCTGTAATTGCACTATAACTTTCTTTCCCTGTGTTCATGTTATGGATTGCTGGAAAGATAAAAATCAAGAAACATTCATAGACCTATCTCATCCTCTACATGAAAGATGCTTAATAAACTCCATTTTATTTTTAAATAATTTACTATTTAGCTTTTTTTTTTAAATACCTTAAATACAGATGAACTCTATCCTCTACTATAAAATATGCAGAACAGGACTAGTTGGGGATTTGGGGGAGGAGGCCAGTGTCAATGCTTGTGATGCCAGTAAAGCATACTAAAGCTTTATAAGTTTCAGAGCATTAGCTGTGTTAGTCTTGTTCAGCAAAAAACAAACAAGGAGTCCTGTGGCACTTTTAAAGACTTTTCTCCCACAAAGGCTCATGCGATAAATTTGTTAGTCTTTAAAAGTGCCACAGGACTCCTTGCTTGTTTTACCGAAGCTTTCAAGAATCATTATTCTACCAAAAAAAAGTACTTTTCCACATGTAAATATGCAATGTATTGCAGAGCCAGACAGGTGGGTTTTTTTCCCTCTGGTGTTCAGTAAGACTGTGATCCTTCAAGCTTCTCTTGGGAGTGGACCCTTATGGTTGCATAAAGCACCATTTGATTTCTGTGGGGCTCCATGTAATACAAGGACTGAGAACATAATCAGAAAATATATAGTAAAATTAAAAATGTGCTTAGTACTGATGATGTAAACCTATTCATGTTCAATAAATTTCCATTTTGAAGCTGAATATATATAAAATATTTGAGAGAGTATGGTCTAGTGATAAAAGCCCTAGATTGGCTGTTAGATAACATGGGTTCTAATTCCCAGTGCCATTAACTTTGTGACATTAGATGTCAGCCTCTGTACCTCTTTTTCGTCAGCTGTAATGGGAGAGTAGTGATACTTACCTCATTCATAAGGAAGTTGTGAGACTTAATTCATTAATGGTTGTGAAACACAGAGATCCCTGGATAAAATCTGCTACAAAAATAAAAGACATGATTATTATTAAACGTAGACAACACCACCTTAATTTTGTTCTGCAACTACAGAGCTCCAGTAAACCAATGACCTTGACCTATTGAAAAGAAAATATTTCCAAGTTTTAGTACACCAGAGTCATGTGATGTAATTTCTAGAATAATTGGGATCATAGTGTAAATATTAGCATTTTGACATTCCTTGGATACACAAAGTAATTTATACATCAAGTCCCTATTTAAACAGATGAATAACAAATCACAACTTCAAAGAGAAACTGCAGAACTCGAATTTATATGCAAATTCGACTCAGTTGCCTTGGGGTTAAACAGGGACTATGGATTTTTCTCTCATTACAACAGGTGATTTGACCTCACCTTCCTCTATGTGCTGTTCCCAGTGTTTCAATCCTAACACCTATTTTGATTTGATGTTACAGCCTGACTTGATCCTATGTCATACACTCCCCTCCATTAAATTTCCTCCTATTCAGTAAGTTTCCCATCTTCAAAGCATCTGACGAAGTGGGATTTTCTCCCACGAAAGCTCATGTGATGAATGAATCTTAGTCTTTAAAAGTGCCACAGGACTCTATTGTTTTTCTGCAATAGACTAATACGGCTACCCCTTTGGAACTTGACTCCATGTATTAAGTTATTCATTTTACAGACCCTGAAAGCTAAACTAGTGCAAGTGAGTTTACACCCAATATGTAATCTACCTCATGTTTTACATCTTTTGGCTTCAAGGATTCCATGCTTGCACCACTACAGAATTTGGCCATCTAGTTTCTCTAAATAGATGCCTCCATCACTTTTACTGGAGATGCATGTCCAATATCATGTTATCAAGAGATGCTGTACAAATTAGAATTATTTTATCTTATTAAAAATAGTCTATAATCTCATCTGTATTTCAAAACTGCTCAGTTTGTATCTCAGAAATTCTCTTCTATACAGCAGTGCCATCCCTCAGTAAACAATTAAACTGATATCCTTTTCAATAATCAAGTTCTGAAAACTTTTTTGTGAAAGAATTTGTTTTTAATCTTTGATATTTATCTATGTGTAAAGTTTGATATTTATGCATGTGCAGAGTTGCACAGAATGTGCATTATGAATCTACACTAAAACACTGCTTTTGTGTTTGGTCACAAACTATGAATTAGTCCAGGTTTCTGGAGGCTCACAAATCTTTGAAGCAAGACTAAATCTGGTTATGAATGAACTTGGGCTAACAGACGGATTGAGTTTTTCAGGTAGGAGCAGGGCTTCAACTTAATTCCTTCTTACCTAAAAGTTATGGCATGCAAGTCTGTGATCAAAGAAAAGGGTTCCCACAAGCTTCTACATAATTAAATTGCTGAGTGTTACACAGCATTAGTATCAGCTTGGCAACACAACTGAAAATCATGGTAAGCTAGCTAGTTCAGGAGACTGGGTAAGAGAACATGAAGCCTCTGCTAGGGTGTCATGTGAATCTGGACATGATTGCTACGGACCAAAATTAATCATTTGACTGTTGTTTGTTCAGTGGTCTGCATGAAGTGAGTTTGTTCTCAGTTCAGTCCCAAATTCACGTCAAAAAAGCCACCACCAAAAGTTGACTTAATTGAGAACACTTTTGGGAAATCCTAGCAAAGAAACTTAGGGAATGATTGACAATTTTAAAAATGTTCCAGCTTCCAAAAGACACCTTTATGCTTTCTCCTATTATGCCCCTTATGCATTCAAGGAGCTTCTCATGTATATCCCCCTTAAAACTAAACAGCCATGACGCTGTTGGTGTATGGTGACCATTGCTAATCTGATCAGTATTGTCTCACTGTTTCCTTGTGATTCTCTGTGTTTGTTAAAAAACAGAGTCCGGTGACACTTTTAAAGATTAACAGATTTATCGCATGAGCTTTTGTGGGAGAAAATGTTTCTGTGTTGTATCCACCTGTTAGTGCGTAAACTCTTGGGGGAGAAAGAACCACCTCTTCGTTATGTTTGTAAAATGGGATGTTGGCATCTACTAATAACAACAGGCATGGAAAATAATTGTTGTCTCACCCCCTAGAGATGATACCTTCAAATCTGGGTTTGGGTGCATTTATAAGGAAATGGTAAAGTGATTAGATGACTTATATTTTTCAAGAGACAGGACTGAAGAAGAGCTCCTGCAAGCCAGAAAGCTTGTCTTTTTCACTAACAAAAGTTGGTCCAAAAAAAGATATCACCTCAAACATCCTGGGAATGACACAGTAACAAGTTCCAAAGGGGTGGCCATGTTAGTCTATTGCAGAAAAACAGAGTCCTGTGGCACTTTTAAAGACTAACAAAGCATCTGATGAACTGGGATTTTCTCCCACGAAAGCTCATGTGATAAATAAATCTGTTAATCTTTAAAAGTGCCACAGGACTCTGTTTTTTACAGCAACAAAAATATACCATTGTTTTCAAGACAGTCATTTTTCAATGGCCCAAAAATGTGGAGCCTTGGAGCGAGACGATTGTTTTACACTCAGTATCCTAGCACACACTTCCTCTCCAATTGGGGCACTACAACAGGGTCTGCAAAAGCATTTTCAGCATGCAGAAAGAGGCTGAAGATGGCACTGCCCCAGGAGGCAAGGGTGGGGGATGTAAAGCAGGAACGATCTTTCCCTCGAGTGGAGAGTGATGAATGGTCCCCTTATTCATTTTGATAACCCAGTCACTTTAAATATGAGGCAACTTGCACTGCTATTGTTTGTGCTCATGCTATACCTGTTCTGTGGACAACGGTCTTCTCTGTTTCCAGGGACAATCAATCCAGCACTTCTCATGAACACTAGGTGATGGGGCTGTCAGGCAGGCATCTCTCTCTAGATTCCCCAGGGCTGTTGATTTATCACTTCTCTTGAGCTCTAGATTCACAAATGCATTCAAAATACTTGCCACTCATTTTAATACATTTCACGTAAGCAATGCAAATTTTTTTTTTTAGTGGAGAGTTCACAACCAAGAAAGAATTTTAGAAAATCTACATAGAATTTTCCCCATGTTTGGTCTTTTACTGTGATTTCAGCCAAATTCTGGTGGATTTCTGCAAAGATTTCTCACTTTGGTTTTGGCTCTATTTGATTCTATTCCGTCCTTTTAATACCAGATACCACTGTAAAGATCAAGGAGGTTTTTCAAAAATTATTAACTAACTTCAAAATTAACTGCAGCCGCTGCACCAAATTTACAAAAAACAAAACATAAAATTCTCCCAAGTCACTCTTCAGGAGTCCAACATTTTAAAACCAGTGCATACATCCTTTTATACTAATTTTTAAAGTCCTTACAAAGTTGTAATTAATAAAAGATTTCCCAGAACTGTGTTTTGGGATATATCACATCATCTTGGAAACTTTCCCACTCCCAGAAAGCTTGGTTTTTTTAAGAGAGCAGTGCTTATTGCCAGACAAGTCTTACTGCTCAGATGGAAGAGTGGATTGCCTCCAAGGATAGAAACTTGGCGCAATGACTTGGCTAACCCAGCTGCTCAAGATCTGGTAGTGTTTCCAAGAAGAGGGACCTCAAACATTTTTAAAAAGATTTGGTCTGACTTTTTATAAATCTTTGATTAATTCCTAGTAAACAGAAACTAAGATACCATTCCTCCTTTCCTCTCGCTGACCTCTCTCTCTTTCCCCTCCCTTTTCCTTCCTTTCCTTTTTTTTTGTTTTTTTGTTTTTGTTTTGTTGTTATTGTTGTTCTCTTATTTTGGGGGGAAATTCAATTAAACAAATACAAAATAATAAAGATTGATGACTGTCCTTGCTGCTCTCTAGTTTCTGCAGGACACTGGCACATGAGAGATGTGGCTACTATTATTTGGTTTAGTCTCTTGCTTTCCAGGCTGGAAGCATGCTGTCACTCTTAAATAATCTCTATAGTTTTCAAACTTTTTTCCTTGGGACCCAGTTGAAAAAAATCTTTTATGCTCATGACCCAATAATTACATCTTTAAGCAATGCATTCCAGTCTTTCGGCAGCAGCAACAGGGGGCTCTGTGACCCAGTAGATGAGGGTCTGCGGCCCAGTACTGGGTCCCGACCCTTGGTTTGAAAACCACTGCTATAGACTATGTCTTTCTAAGCAATCTCATTCAGTCCTTAAGCCACAGAAGAGTTTAAGAGTTTGGGACTTCTCCTAAGCAGCTCAGCAAAATTTTGGCTGGTAGAGTGAGGGATTCATCCATGGGGTACTTGTCCTAGAGGCTGATGGGGGGAAAGAAATTTTGTGGGGAAATTTTCCTACTTTCTTTCCAGACACACTTCCCCCCTCACAATTTCATAACTTCCAGACTCCTCTCTTCATCTATAGAGAGCACATATATTAATGAGGGATTTAATGGCCTGTTTTCCACATCTCATTTGAAGCCTATGTACAATATGCTTTAAAATCCTAGAATGCTCCAGATCACACAGGATTAGGAGTCTCAGTGCCTCATTCTGCACAGTTAACTGAACAGACCAGCAGACATGACACAGTGGATGGTCCAACACTTACTCAACCTGGTATAAGGTAGAGAGAGGAGAATGAGTAAATTGACCAGCCAGCCATCGTATCTATAACATATTGAAACGAAGATAGAACTTGAGTCACTATAGTCAGTTAGGACACTGATCCTCCCAGAGAGCCAGGATTTCCTTCATAATCCAGGATGTTAGCAGAGGAAAAGAGCCAACAATGCAGACAAAACAAATCAAGACTAACACAGATTTATAAATTATTTGCATTTTTTAAACTTACTTTAAAAATAAGTACATTAATTGCATATTTCTACCAAGAAAGTGAGAGTTAATATGGACATTAGAATTCAGCATTAACACCCCATTAAAATAAATAGGAAAATTCACATCACTGAGAAGTATCATTTGCAAACCTCATTAAAAGTATACTTCATCAGGTAACATTCAAAACATTTTTTCTGCAGCCAAAATGACACTAGAAACTTTCCCCCCTAATAAAAACAAACTCTACAGATAACTTAGGCATTACCAAAACCACATGGTCAGAGACTGATTCTGAACATGTGTATTACTAGTGCCCCTGTTATTTACTAACATTTTGTGCTATTCTATATTGTCACACCCAAAATTGTGTGGTGGAACAGCAAAGTGTCACTAGATGCAATAAGCTATAATCTCAGCATCTGCTTTGGTCTCAATTTCCCTTTATATTAGTGAACCTAAGTCAATGAAGGGAAAATTAACAATGTATTTGTTTTCCTGAAACTGTAAAGAAACCAGAAACCAATATTATAGAGTAGACAGATGCATTACACACATTTGGTCAATCTTTCCTGTGGTGTTTTAATCAACAAGAAGTTTTCATTTTTCCTGCTGTTATAGCTGTTTTTTGTGACTGTTGTTCTCTTTACCTGTAGTTGCAGTTGTGGTATTAGTTACACTTTGCCATAACCATCTCTCTTTTTCCTGTGTTTGAGGTGTGGTCCTCTGTATGGTAGAATCAGGAAGTGGTCATAGGGAGTGGACCTCCCCCTCCTCTCCACTTATATGGAAATCTTCAGATAAGCTCCACCTTTTAGGGAGGAGTTGGCAAAGTCTGATAAATTGAAAGTTTGGACAAGGAGGACTTGAATCAAGCGATGTTCTTCAATCAATCTTACTAGCTAAAGTGGCATAAGAAACAGAGTGTTATGTTCAGAAAGCACTTATTGATTAGAAGCCAGAAACGTGCTGGGTTCCCTAACTAATAGCTCCTGATGAAGTCCTGAAACCTGGTGCAAAGCCCCCTGATGTCAATAGAAATCCTTTTATTGAATTAAATTGACTTTAGATCATGCCTTCAGACAGGAACATAGAAGATAAGAATGAGGTGATTAGGGACATGTGTGGAGAGTTGATATGTGTTTCACTTTTTCTGGAGTCACAGACTCAAGCCTTGTGTTATTTTGTTATTTTTTATCTCACATTGGTTGCATTTATTTTTGCTCTTTAATAGTAATATTGTAGCACCTTGTTAAAAATGTGTGATTATATATATTCAGCATAGCTTTTTTTTTTTTGAGACAGAAATAACTCCAATTTAAAATAATTAACGAGTGATTGTACCAAGCTATGACAACTCGAGTGTTTGGGGGTTAAACTTTTCAGGGACAATAACAAAAAAATGAGCGTGTACAAGGGGTAAATGCAACTACTAACGCATGCTTTGCATGGTGATAGGAGAAAGTGAAACGACCAGTTTTCCTGGATCCAAAGGGGTAGCTATATTAGTCTAGTTCAGCAAAATAAAGAAGGAGCCTGGTGGCACTTTTAAAGACTAACACATTCATTTATTGCATGAGCTTTCATCTCCCATGAAAGCTCATGCGATACATCTGTTAGTCTTTAAAAGTGCCATTGGAATCCTTGTTTATTCAGTTTTCCTTTGTAAATAGTTCTGAAAACTTGACACCCAACTCTTTAAAGCTTTATATAGATAGATTTACTTATTTCTGCTAGTCAAATTCCAAAGGGGTAGCTGTGTTAGTCTATTGTAGAAAAACAACAGAGTCCTGTGGCACTTTTAAAGACTCAGGCTATGTACACACGATCACTTTATTGCGCGGTAAGGCTCCTTACCACGCAATAAAGCAAATAGCGTACACACGATCAATTTCTCTGTTGCGCGGCAACACCCTCTTGCCGCGCAACAGTTAAACCACTCAAAATGAGAGTGGTAGCATTATCGCGGAACAGTTGTTCCGCAGTAATGCTCATGTGTACTCATTTTGCGCAATAGACAGCCTCCGGAAATGTCCCAGAGTGCCAATCGAGGCCACTCTGGGACATTGGAGCTGTCAAATATGTCAATTTCACTGCTCTAGCTGAGCAGTGATATTGACATATATGTCAA
>ML685788.1:5484674-5531888 GCA_007922175.1 Pelusios castaneus | reverse complement strand
GAGCCGGCCCCCCAGCTCAGTCCAGGGGTTCAGGTGGTTCAGCCCTGCAGCTGGGCTAGGGGGCTGGCCGTGGGCAGTGCATGGTGGGCCAGGTGCCCACCATGCTCTGCTCTTCTTTCACAAAGGAGCATTTACACGGTGAATGCTCCTTTGTGAAAGAAACAGCACGTGTGTACACAAGAAAGCGCTATATTTATAGCGCTTTCCTTATCCCACTATAACTTATTGCGGGACAAGTGTTCTCGTGTGTACATAGCCTAACAGATTTATTTAGCGCATGAGTTTTTGTGGGAGAAAATCCCACTTCGTCAGACACTTTGAAGATGGGAAATTTACAGAATGGGAGGAAATTAAATGCAGGGGAGCGTATGACACAGGATCAGGTCAGGCTGTAACAGCAAATCAAAATAGGTGTTAGGATTCAAACACTGGGGAACAGCACATAGAGGAAGGTGAGGTCAAATCACCTGTTGTAATGAGAGAAAAATCTGTAGTCCCTGTTTAACCCCAAGGAAACTGAGTCAAATTTACATATGGTTCTCCGAGTCGCCACACAGTGGTAAGTGTGTCGGGGAGAGCCAGTGCAAGGGCTGGGTTCGCTATAGGGTGTGTTCTGTATGGTCGAAATAGTCTGCCAAGTGTGTCACGACCCCCAAAAAGTTGAGCCCCCCTGTGCTAGGGGCTTTCTCTGAAGTGCAAAATAGTTAAACTCCTGGTTGGGGTGCAGTCACGTGACATAAAGGGGTGGCTGTACACTGATACCAGGAAAACTGCATCCACCTTAGAGGCTGGTACTACGTGAAGCAGAGCGGCACAGCGCTTGCGCACAGCGTAGACAAGGCGGCTTAGCATGCCGACCCCTCTCTCCAGTAGTCTCTATGGTACTCCCCAGACTAGACCAGCCTATTCTGGCCCGAGCCCGTCTGCCTTCATCTCTATGGTGCGTTCCTCTCTAGGTCTTTTCTGGATTTCCGCTTCCCTTATCTCGATGGTGCGTGCCCGGCCGTTCCCCGGCTCTGCCAGCTGATTGGCTAGGAGAGAAGATCTCGCGAGACGCGAGCTGTGAGTCCCGGCCGAGAGCGAGGAGGCGCCGAGGCGGCGGTTTGGGTCCGCGCACCGCGACCGGCTCGTTCGGTAAGATGGCGCCTGCCGGCGGCGGCCTTTCCTTCCGCTGAGGAGAGGCGCGGAGCTCGGCCTTGGCGTGCTGGGCCTGGGCAGGGGGCAGAGCCCGGCTGGGGGGAGGACGGAGGTTCGGGCCCTGGGCTCTTGGGGGGCGGAACGAGCCACCGCCGGTCGCCCAGCCCCGTCCCGCTGGGGGCGCGGTTGGTGCCGCCGAAGCTATCACCGTCCTGGAGGCGGTCGCGGAGCCGCCCGGGCCTGGTGAGGTGGGGGGAGAGCCGGGCAGTGGAACCCCTCTGGGAGCGGGGGTACGTGGGGCGGTTTCTGTTACGGGAGCAAAACCAACCAGGAGCCTGGGGCACTTCTAGAGACGAACCCATTTATTTATCGCATGGGCTTTCGTGGGAGAAAATCCCCCGCCGTCGGACTTTTTGTTCCGGCAGCGGCGTTTATTGAGTTAGCAAAGGCGTATTTGTAACCGAGCCGGCCCCACGGTTCTGATAGGCACGTTCGACTTCTCTCACCGGCCCGTGTTTGCGCCAAGTAAAGTATTTTTTTTTCTTCCCTGACAGTGAAAGTCCAGAATGAGTTATGCAGAAAAACCTGATGAAATCACAAAAGACGAATGGATGGAAAAACTGAATAACTTGCACATCCAGAGAGCTGATATGAATCGCCTGATCATGAACTATCTTGTTACAGGTAACTGAGAGCAATGGATGCTAGTATTAAATGTAGTCAGCTGGTCATTTTTTTAGATCTGTCAATGGCCGCATCAATAAAATTAAATTTTTATAAGAATGAGCTATTAAATGGGTGATATTAAGAGTTACCACTATTGCCTATATGTTTGTGATTTCTATAAAATATTTTTTCTAGAATGTGCAGTAAATATAGTGGATAATTATTTAATAAAAATAGTTATCAACTGGTAAAAGGAAAAACTAGTTCAGTGCTACCTTTGTATTTGTTTTATCAGTGTATAACTCTTTATGTTGACAACACGTTAGTTTTGCTAAATAAACATCACAGAACCTAACTTTTTTGGCATTGATTGTATAGGCACAACAGGCTTTACCCAATATAGAGCTCCTGTCTGTTTTAATCTTAACTTTTTTGCTAAAAATCTATTTGCCTTATGACATTTCTGGTTTGGAACACTGTTACATAAGAATGGCCACAGTGGGTCAGACCCAGCCCAGTATCCTGTCTTCTGACAATGGCTAATGCCAGGCGCCTCAGAGGGAATGAATAGAACAGGTAATCATCAAGTGATCCATCCCATTGGCCATTCCCAACCCCTAGCAAACAGCAATCCTTACTATTCCGACTAATAACCACTGATGGACCTATCTTCCATGAACTTATCTAGTTCTTTTTTGAACCCTCTTATGGTCTTGGCCTTCACAACATCCTTTGATAAGGAGTTCCACACGTTGACTGTGTGTTGTGAGAAGAAAATACTTTCTCTTAGTCATTTTAAACCTGCTGTCCTTTTGTGACCCCCTAGATTTTGTATTATGAAGAGTAAATGACACTTCCTTATTTACTTTCTTCACACCAGCCATGATTTTGTTACCCAAAAGTGGACAGAGTTTAATACAACATCTTTTATTGTACTGTTTTCCTTCAATTGGGAAAGTGTGATGTCTTCTATTTATGTAATCTGGACAACATTGAACAACTGTCTCCACTCTTTTTCATCACAAGGCAGGAGGAATGGAACAGAAACCAACTTGAGCTAACTTGGTTGAAAGATCAGACTAAATATAAGGCAACAGTATTCTCTAAACAGCAGTGTGTTGATACAGTTTTGTGCCTTTTTTTCTAATGAAAAGCCTTGTTGTGATATGCAGACTAGTGTTCAGATGCTCTCATGTTTGTTTTAACTATGAAATGGCTAAAACTGTACAATAAATTAACACAATTTTTGCTATTGTCTTTCCTGCAAAAGAATAACCATACTCAAATGTATCCTGGGGTTAGTGCTAACCTTGGAACTGCCTCAGTAAAATTCTGTTGCATGCCATTTAATCTCTTTGCACACAGTTAAATATAGACTTTTATATAAAGCATAGGAACTTGGTGAATTTAGATTTTATTAAATTTAAAGTCTTCCTAGAATTATGCAATTTATTTAAATCAACCTTTGAGCAAAACCTAGAAGTTCATATTTTTAACCATGATCTTATATTTACAAAAATTGCTGCTTTATTGAAAAGATTCCAAACAGAGTTGCCTGGATATCTTAGCATATTCTTTTAATTTGTTTTATTAAATAGAAATTCCAACAACAAACTGCTTATATAGCAAGGATCCATAGCGCCGAACATCTGTAGCCATATCTTATGCTTTTACTCCCAGTGTCTAAAAGCTTCTCAAGGTTATTACTGATCTAAAGCAGCCCAGTGAGTCCACGGTCGGGCAGTGTCCTCTCCTGAGCTCAAGTCTGATTTTCAGGGGTCGATGTGCAGGGACTTTATCTTCAAGGCAGGCTGTGTGACAAAATGTGCTGCTGGTGGTAACGTGATGACTTCAGTCTTCAAATAATATGTCCTTATTATTGATTAAAATCAAATTCTCTTATATTCCGTAGTTACAACTAGCACCATATATGAAATGCCTTCAGCCTCTTGAGATCTTGTTTAAGCAATATCCATGTTCCAGATCCATAGAAGACTACTGGTTGATAAATGTGTACTTTGTATGTAATGTATTAAATAGAATTCAGAAGTGAAGTATTTTAACATTTCAGAGGGTTTTAAAGAGGCAGCAGAGAAGTTTCGGATGGAGTCTGGAATTGAGCCCAGTGTTGATCTAGAGACTTTGGATGAACGGATAAAAATTCGAGAAATGATACTGAAAGGACAGATTCAAGAAGCCATTGCATTGATAAATAGTCTCCATCCAGAACTGTTAGATACAAATCGATACCTTTACTTTCATTTGCAGGTAAGGCCCAGTGATCAGTTTGTTTTGTATCTGGAATTATTTGGAGAGTGAAGAAAGAATGTAATTGCAAGCATTCGTTATTGTGGTGGTGGATGTGAATTTTAACGGTTAATTTTTAACATGTAGTCAGGAAATCTTACATTATGGCATAGAATGTAATAACCTTTGAAAGAGTATTTTTAGCATGATGTATTTACTAACATATACTACATAAATCATAGGGAAGAGGAATTTGGTTATCCCTCCCAAATTGCTGGTGGTTAGTCACATTTTCTGTTATATCTAAAGTTCTTCTTTAAAAACCTGGCTTCCAGGTTTCAGATGGCTTCAAAATCAGTTAAAAATAGGATTAACTGTACTACTATTAATCCAAAAAAGAATGTATTGGTGAATTTTAGTATTGACAAAACACTGATTTAGAACAGCTTCACTATTTAATGTGTTGGAAAAGAAACTGAATGCCTAGAACCTAACACATTAAACATCACTGACACCTCTGACTGATCTTGCTTTGTTCGTCACATATGTAGCAGCAGCATTTGATTGAACTGATTCGTCAGCGTGAGACAGAGGCAGCCCTGGAATTTGCTCAGACTCAGTTGGCAGAACAAGGGGAGGAGAGTAGAGAATGCTTGACAGAAATGGAGCGTACGCTGGCACTGCTTGCCTTTGATAATCCTGAAGAATCACCATTTGGAGACTTGCTTAACATGATGCAGAGACAGAAGGTAATGTATGCTCAAATGAAGCTCTTTCCACTTTTGTTTGCCCTCAGTGAGGGCTGATATTAAAATATTTTTACATACTTACTAAATATTAACTGTGATAGAGAACAGAAGTATTTCTAAAGCTGAGCCTTCAGCAATATTTTTAAGAGCACACTGTAACTTTGGAATGTAATACATCCTCTGTGTTAAACTGGAGCCTCACTTTGTCCACCTATTGATACAGTATCAACATCTGCAGTTTCCTCTCCTATGTTCTTCCCTGATTTCCATACTCTGTAAATTTTGGGGTGTTCAGAATGATACGGCTGATCCTGCTGCCTTGCTATAGGAAGCAGGAGCATGTTTCTTTTTCGCTGGATTCCTATTGAATTCTGCGAGCAAATCAGCACTGCTCTCTTGTTTGTTTGTTTTTAAATTCCCTGGGCGTGCTCGTTTTCTATCTTTTTCCACCTGAGTGTCTCAACTGCTGCACTATCCGTTGTGCTGTTTGTTTTTTAATACCTGGAACTCCTATTTATAGTTAGATTTAGGTAATATACTATAACTTTAATTGCTGCTTGATCGTGTTTAGATTTTTTAAAATGTAACTTATTGGGGGTAGATCATTAGAAGCATCAGAACAGTACTTCCTGCATGTGGAGGTTTGGAGAACCTAAATTGGCTTAATTTCATCTTCTTGTTTCTCCACCCCCACTCTTCCTGATCCTAGAGGCTGCCAATGGGATATGAAAGGTAAACCTGTGCTATCTGGTGGTGGTCTTTAGAATTGCCCTATATAGGGAAGGTAATGCAATTGTACATCTCCCTCCAGGGGGTATAGGAAGAGAACTATGTTGTTTCCCGGCATAGTTTCTACAGAACTGCTTGATTCTGTTTTTCTGGTGAAAAATAACTGTTGTTGCACAAACTGGTAGTGGAACTTCAAAGCAGAATTTGTATCTTGAACTTTTGGAGAGGCGCAAAAGACCCCTACAATTAGGTAGTCTTCTGTGTGGTTCAGCTCTAACTTGTGCTGGTGGAGTACAGTCCCCACAGGGTTACTCCACCAGCCTGGAGTACACAGCATTTTGGCCTTCCCTTTTCATCCTCACTCCTGAACTTCCTTTGCTCTGGGTGGGCCAGGAGAGAAACGTGGTAGCCTTGTGTTAACTGAGCAACCTTCAGCTGTTGTCTTAAGGCAGATTTAACACCATGTGGCACTGCTGTAATGGTGTTGCAGAGGGCTTAAAAAGCCAAATCCTCCACTCCTCTTGCTTGTTTTCAATGTATTATGAGACCAGTGAGGTGTTAAGCTC
This sequence comes from Pelusios castaneus, assembly GCA_007922175.1. Classification (NCBI taxonomy): domain Eukaryota; kingdom Metazoa; phylum Chordata; order Testudines; family Pelomedusidae; genus Pelusios; species Pelusios castaneus. Next base: position 5,525,794 of record ML685788.1, on the reverse strand, counting down.
AGCTTTTTCTAGCTTGTACTCAGAGGAATTCAAAAACTGTGCAGGACATTCTCCTTCAGTTTATATACATATATCTATATATACTACTCTAAGTTCAATATTTCTTTTCCAGGTGTGGAGTGAGGTTAACCAAGCTGTTCTAGACTACGAAAATCGCGAGTCAACGCCCAAGTTGGCCAAGTTACTGAAACTTCTTCTGTGGGCTCAGAATGAACTGGATCAGAAGAAAGTAAAATATCCCAAAATGACAGACCTTAGCAAGGGGACAATTGAGGAACCGAAGTAAATTGTGTGCAGATGGACACCAGCAATCTTAGTACTGCACAGTACACCTTTATATCAGTCTGTGACTGAAATATTTTTACAACAGTACAGCACTCAACACTTCAGATTTTTTTCAAGGAACATCTTATTTAAAGGGCGAAAGATCCCTTTGAAATGCTATGAAAACTGCATTGAAAGGCGCTGTATGTCTTTGGAAGTCTGATTTAGGCTATGCACTATCATACGTTTTTAAAAAATCCAAGTAGACAGGAAAGAAAAGGCATTTTAAAAAGTACAGTGCTCAAGATTTCTAATTGGCTACTGATGTTTCGTTTAGTGGCCAGCGAGTTAAAAGGGGTTAACTATTCTGTTAAATTAAACTCTCATTTGAAATGTGTATAGATCAGTGAATATTTTCTATGTTAAGTTATAAGCAAGATACGCACTTCCTTTAAAACTAACAACTGGTCAAGTTTTCATCTAAAGACTTCTTGCTGTAAATCCAGCGTTTTGCATAGGAAATAGTGTATAAACATGTAAATCACAATTTAAGGACTTTTCTTGTTTCTGACTCTGGTGCTTTATTTATATGGTGAGACCTATGTCCACCATGGATCAATGACCCATCTTTTCACAAGTAGTATTGCTGGAAATAAAAGTTTCATTTTAATTTCAAGACCAACCAAAATGTCCTCCTGAAATAAGAATTTAAATCACATAGTTAATAAGTATGGTTTTGGTTATTCAGGGATTTTTTCCCCTCTGTTATACTTCCATCTCAAGTCACTGCTGTGATGCCAGCTGATTACTAATCCTTAAAACCATTTGAATACAGCTTTGTTAGCTGAAGTTTCCTTCATGATATTGGCCGGGGGGGGAGGAGGGAATCAAAACCTTTTGCAAGTGTCCCACCTTATGCAGGGTCTGCCTTTGTGGAATTGCTTGCAGGATTTGGGAATGGGTGGGTGGCATAATTTGTAGTGTGTTAATGGTAACCGTTCTTTCGTCGTGTTATTCCTTGGATGGATGGAGCAGGACCATTACAAAACCCTTTTCCATACTTCCAGTCACTCCATATCTTTCTGAAGAGATGAAGTTTATTTGCACAGCTGTATTGTTTGCTGGCTGTTCCATTCCAGTTAGAAACATTATAACCACAGTCCTTACACTTGAGGCACTGTTTCTGTTTTGGGGTTTTTTTGGGGGGGAGAGTCATCAAATTGTATCTGGGTGTGGTAGGTTTTACTGGATGTATGATTTACTTATATTACTGCATATTGGTATATGTGGTGGTAGTATGTACTAATCTTGCCAAATTGAGATCTAGATTTTTGAAATCCATATATTGAGTTATTACAAAACCTCTGAACAAAGACCAATTTGGTAGAGAAAAGCATAGTATCCCAGTGCATGGCAATTTACGCTGTATCAGGTGCTGTGGCTATCCTAGCTATTACCCTGTAGATTGGAAACAGAGTTTCCGCTGAATTTTCTGGAATACTTATGCATTAAACTGTAAAAGTTTGCAAACACATGGCTTAGTAAAAGGTTTAGTCATTCTCTGATTTCATTACTGTGAACACTGTTTACTTGTGTGTAGCTATTTTTGGGGGAGACTGTTGTCTCTAAGTAGCTATAGAGATACCTCAGTGCCAAGGTTAGTCTAGGTGATGGATATAAAACAGATGATCTGTCCCATTTTAATATTGGTGTTTTTATTTAACATCTTGAGGCTTTCACCATACACAACTCGTAATTCATATAAAACTGTAATGAGCTTTTTTTGGCAGCTATCTGCAATAACGAGCTGGCTTTTTTCACCCTCATTGGTGGTTCTAACCATTTACCTGAACTGAGAAAATAAAAATAGTTTCCAGTCAGTTGCTGCTTAAAAAAAAAAAAAAAAAAAGTATGTTAATTTGCAATATATATGGTCAGGATAATTTTGTTTAATAACAAACTGCAGAAATTCAACTGTTTGCTCTAATTCCTTCATGAACAACTGATCAACTTTTCCTCCAGTCACACTTGTGTTGAATCTTGTCTGAAGCTTTTCCAAGAGGAAGTGGAAAATGGTGCATTTTTGTGGCATGAGTAGCATTTTTCTCTATGAGAAATGCGATATTACAGACCTGGTTGAAGAATTCACCATACATATAGACTGCTGCATTAGTTCCATATAGTCTTTGGGTAAAGTGCATAGATTACTAGTTTTTTTTCCTATTAAAAACATGTTTTCTAAGGGGTTTAAATATAAAATTTTAGTAAAGGATTATTTAAATTTGTTTTGATTAATATGCCACATTGATAAGTAGCTTTAATCTGTAAAGCCTTTAATTGCAAGAAAATATTCAAAAGCTATGCATTTTACAAAAGGCATAAAGATAGTCATAATGGTACTTTTAGGGATCTTTATATTAGTGTGTATATAATAGTTTGCCTATACAAATATAATATATACTCTGAAATACTCTTGAATGGTAGGGGCTGTGAAACATAACTTAAGGAAATACTGTATACAGTAAATGCCGACCTGAGAACATGAATGAATGTCATGCATGAGAAATGTCTGTCTTGGTGACTACTAATTAATGGATTTTTGTTATCTCCGTCATTGTTAGATAACCGCTTTAACAAGTAACATTAAATACCACTTTGATCAGTTTGCTGTTAGTGTAAATATATTGTCTTGTTCCACTTCACGTAACAAAATAGTACACAGATATATTTGTGTTTCAGTGATATGGCAGTACCTAACTATGATCCGTTCTAAACACACTAATGGCAAACAGGTATAGTAAATGAGTGGTAAACTAGTGACATCCCTTCCCCACCTTTTCCTTTGTTGAAAGTAGATCTGCTTTATTAAAGCCATGAACACAGCCAGGATGTAAAATATTCTGCTTTGTAAACATATCTTGAAGTGTATTCTGATTAGGATATAAACTTGCCATATTTTCATGTTGATTACCTACTTAATTGTTTCTGCCTCTTAGCTGTTCCTATTTATTTCATTTTGCAAGTCAAAAATGAAAAGTAAACCTCTGTTTGCTGCTGTTGTACAATAGTTGTCTACGATGGGGATCAAATAGTGTAATTTAGATATGGGTGAAGTACTGAGGAAACTTTTCTCCCAGAGTACTGTTTACAGAACTGTTTTTAATCTCAGTTATTACTGGTTGGGAACTAGCTATTACATAGAAATTGGTAGACATACCTTTTATCTTGAATTTTTTAAAAGAAAATGTATATAGGTAATGTGTAATTACAAAGAAGCTACTTGGACAACACATTGGGATGAATTTTGAAAAGTTAAAATCAAGTCACATTTTACATAACTTTTAAAAATAGGATACACCACTGTAGATGTAAAACCACATGATGAAAGCAGCAAGCAGGCAGAACTTTTTTCTATCACATGTTCAGATGGGCACAAATGTAAAACATATTAATTATACCATCCAAGGGTGAGTTGTTTGCTTTAGTTGTAAATACCCAGTTTCTTAGAAGCCAGCAACACCCCTTTGTGAGTACCAGGTTGTGGCTACATTGCTATGTGCTTTTGTATATTTAAGAATGCAAGTTAAGAAACATTTAATGTAATAATATTTCCAAGTAGTGCTAGAGAGTACTGGGATGTGAAGTCATTTTTAGTCAGTAAATCCGTACACCATATCCTAAGGCCAGCTTCTCTTTGGTGTTCTTCCAGCATGCCTGAACCTTGTTACGTAAAACCAATTACAGTCTGACCCATTACAGTCCCTTGTTTCATGAGGGAGACTGCCAGTGGGAACGTATCAATTAAAAACTGGATTGAGTCTACAAGCTTATCAATGAACAGTTGTGACAGTCTTGGCTGGGAGCTAATTGTGTAGAAGACCTCATTTTAGTATCACTATGTTGAAATGCTCCTATCCACCATCATATCTCTTGAGTTTATTCTCACTTATCCCCTGGGTTTGTAGCCAGCATAGGCCTCTTAGCCTTTTCCCCCCCCCCCCCCTTCCAGTCCTTCCTTGAGAACACGTCCTTTTTCTACCACTTGCTTATTTTCAAAGCAAAACTGTTTCTCCCATGTCAGCAGTGTTAAATCAGGCATTCTCTGGAAAACAAATCCAGTTGTGTGTTTAAAAAGAGAGAGGCAGGATGGAATATGTACAGTATTAACAATTTTGCATTGCTTGTAAAGTTGCAAGTTAGAAGAAGCTTAACAAAGCAATAGCTGATCTCTTGTGTTGGAGGGTAGACTAAATTCTCAGATGTGATGTGAATCATAAAAGTGCCTAAATGAATAGGAGCTAATGGTTATTTTTTTTCCCACCACTATTTTTATCTCGGCAATGTTTCCCCAGGCCCCTAGAGGTCTGTCCACTTACATGTATGCTGTTTATACTTGTCTAGCTCTATTCTTGCTTTTGACACCCTGCCTTACACATGAAGTATTTCCTAAACTCCTTTAGTATTTCTTTCCACTCTTCATTTTTTGTCTGACACCGAAAATTTCTAGTAGCTAGCTTCCCTTCTTCCCTCCTAGAATTTAATGCTGAACTATATGCCCTCCAAAGAATAATTATACATTAAATTCTGTATAATCAAACATATTGGTTATAAATCCTGATATCTTTTTACCGAGACCTGGCTACTTCAGGAAATGGAAACTCAAGTGAGGAGGACCAGGTTTCAAATGACTGGCATCTGCTTCCTGGTTTATTTGTACAGTAGCCAGCTTTTATTGTGTGGCCAAATAAGGTTAATAGTCGGGTGAGGGCTACGTGAGGATCCAAGAGTCAACACTTGCTTCCTTCTCTCCCTTACTTGCCATCTGCTGTTCCTAAGTCAGTATTTTTTATTGTTAAGTACAGCACCTGCTGACCTAAGCTGTACCAAGGTGGTGGAATCCATCTTGAAAGTCAAGAGCATTGTCTTGTTCATCCCTTGCTTCAGTGTTGTCCCCTTGAAGAATTAAATTCTAAGTATGACTTGATTTTGGTAAATACATGGAGCCTACCCCCGCCCCTTTCCTGTGTCCTTATCCAAAGGCTGTGTCTGAACCTTGACGGTAGAATTTCCTTGGCTCTCAAAGTCATACTCAGCGCTACACTATTATTAATTCTCTTCCCCCCCCCCCCCAATTCTTTAGAGATGGGGCATATTGTTATATTACTTCTAATCCTTCTGTCCAAGAGGCCAAAACTTCCAGATTACAAACCTAGTGAGGTTCATTAGTGTGAGTGACTTGGGAAGCAGTGCAGTTGCAAACACAATGAGTGAAGTAAATTTCTGGGACTGATAGGTGTTCTGAAGTGTGGTGTGAAAGAGGAAGATAGGCCACTACCCCTCCACCACACAGTCTGGATAGGAAATGGAAGAGCAGAGGCATGAAGCTAGCTAGGAGAGACCCTGCCTCCTTCCCACAACCATCTATCCCAGGCCCTCTGTCCTAAAATAAACTTGTCCTTTGTGCTGGTATGTATGTTTATTTGCTGAAAATTAATAAGATTGTGGAATTGTTCTACAGCCTCAGTTCTGCATGTGCTGCAAACAGCTCCTTATTCATGTAATGTAGAAAATGTTGCTTCAACTTTTAAGATAAAAAACACAGATTTTATGCTGATGAATTTCAAAATTATTGGTTTAAAGCTCAGAACGGTGTCTGAATAAATGGGCATATTAAAAGAGGGGGGTGCGTGGGGGTAAACTAAACCAAAATACATAAACGAAAGGTGGTCATTTGAACAGGTCGCTACTCCTGACAGTGAGGGTGGGGCTTAGCTAACGATTTGCTAAGATTTTTATTTTGCTCTTATTCTGTAAATTCCTTGTCTTCAAACATCTGAGGAAGTGAGTTTTTTGCCCACAAAAGCACATCTGCTAAATAAATTGGTTAGTCTTTAAAAGGGCCCCAGGACTCCTTGTTTGTTTTGCTAGATGACTAACACAGCTCCCCCTTTGGACATTTGCTAAGAGACAGATAAGCCCCATCCTCTTGAAAACCAGTGCTACTTGGGGGTGAGAACAGCCTGGAAAGACTGGCGAAGAAGGGGCAACACGTCACCTAAAAGAAAAGGGACGCCTGGCCTGGTCCGATAAGAAAGGTTTATAAGGTGATGCCACCAGCACTTTCCCCCCAGATGCTAAGAGAACAAGAGCTAGAGGTCTTGACCTCCTCAGCCTTTCCAGCGTGGACAGAAGCCGGCCAGGCCCCGTAGCAATGTGGTGCAACCATATTCATAGCATCACAGACTCTTGGGGCTGGAAGGGACCTCAGGAGGGCATCTAGTCGAACCAGCAGGACCACACCCACTAAATCATCCCAGCCAGGTTTGGCCTTAAATGTTTCCAAAGACGGAGATTCCACCATCTCCCCAGGTCGCCCATTCCAGTGCTTCACCACCCTCCTAGTGAGAAACTTTTTCCTAATCTCCAACCTCCACCTCCCCAGCTGTAATTTGAAACCATTGCTCCTTGTTCTTTATTCACAAAGTTCCCCATCTTCAAAGCCTTGGACAAAGTGGCATTTTCTCCCCCTGAAAGCTCGTGCCATAAATCCATTTCTGAGTCCTTAAACGTGCCCCGGGACTGCTGCTTTGTGTGGCTGCCCCAAACTAACAGAGCTACCTTAGCAACTTCTCCCAGTGGCTATGGTGGGTGCAGATTCCGGGGGGGACTAAATCCCTAGCGGGCTCCAATACCCACTGCGGCGAACTTGCAGCGAAGCAAGTGAAATGCAAAGGAAACTACATTCATTCATCTCCCGCTGGAGGGGCTGCAACTCCGGCTCTCACCCTCCCCAAGCGGCCCTATTCAGACCCGACCGGGTTTCTGTCGCCCTGCTGGGGCTTCTTTTTAAAGCGCAAACCGCTGGAAGCGCAGCCCAGCTGCAAGCTCCCCCGGCCGGCGCCAGCTGCTCCACTTCCTGGCCAGGCTCCAACAGGAAGAGAGACGTTGGTTGGAAACTGACACGTGGACTTCGTATTGCAGAGCAGCGCTCCCAGCCGAGCCCCGTCCCCAGCCCAGCGCAGCGAGGCTTTTGCAAAGTCCCAGGCAGGCGGGCGGCGCCAGCGCTCCCCCCCAGAAGGAGTCTGGCTCCGCATCTTTGCTTGATTGAAGCAGCTCTGAGCGGCCAGCAAGGGAGCCCGGAGAATAGGCAATGCTACCCTGTTGTGGGGACTTCCCCAGGCACTGCTGGCTGCCCTCGTCCAATCACTCCGGCCACCCCGCCGCCGATGAGGGGCATTTTCCTGGGCGAGTCACCCTTTGGGGAAAATCCTGAATGGCTTCAGGGGTTCAGGTGTACAGCTCTGAGCTGGGCTCGCTGCATCACCATCAGCACCACTACCAGCAACAGCAGCCTGCAAAGAATGCATATAGGGAAGGCACAAAAAAAGCTAGCAATGGGGATTCCTACTGGTCCAGGTAAGGCTGTGGAGGCTCAATCATTATGAATATTTGTTGTTGCTGGTGCACGGACCTGCTGGCTTTTTGTTTTCCAGGCAGAGTCTGATGGCTCTGTAATTTAAGACACGTGTCTTTTTATAAAGTTGGTCCAGTCAGTGGTTCAGGATCCACCATGGGACACGGGAAGAGTTGAGTTCAGTGTGTTGCTTTGCCACAGACTTCCTATGGGACTCCAGGCAAATTACTTAATCCCTCTGTGTCTCACTTTCCCAGCTGTAAAATAGAAATAACAGCACTTCCTGACCTCAGGGGTGTTGTGGGGATATGAAATGCTCGGATACTATTGTAATGGGGGCCCAGGAAGTACCCTCATTTAGATAGTGCTTTTTTTATAGGGAAAAAAACAGGTGCCAGTACTCAGCCAGGGACTGGGGGCCACTGCTGGCAGTGACAGGAGCCAGGGCCACATCACTGTGAAAAAAAGGTGCTGGTACTCAGTACCCCTGAGTACCATCTCAAAAAAAGCCCTGGATACCCACTGTTTTCCTTGTAAGCCTGTGCTATTCCAATCAGGTATTATTTTAATAGTAACAATAGTTCAAAACCACACCACAGAGAAAATGGAACCTCTACATAAAATACAAAACACTTTGTTTAAAATGGCATGTTTGAATAACTATCTACAGGACTGATACGGGATCCATGGTCTTTTAAAAATATTATCAAAAGGTCTCAGCAATTATGTTTGCACTGTAGATAATAACTAATTAAGATTAAAAGTAGCTAAACTACAGAATAATACAAACAAGGAGTCCTGTGGCTCTTTTAAAGACTAACCAATTTATTAATCTCGTGAGCTTTTGTGGGCACAATTCCACTTCATCAGATGCATGAAATGGAAATGGGTCAATAAATAAATTGGTTAGTCTTTAAAAGTGCCACACGACTCCTTGTTTGTTTTGCTGAAATAGACTAACCCGGCTACTCCTTTGGAACGTCTTTCACAGTAATCGTTTTTCTAAATTAAAAAATTCAAACTTAAAAGAGACCAGCGTTTCCCCAGCCAAATTATGTATTCAAGCTAGCTGCCTTTATGCTGATTATTGATATGATGCATAATAATACTCAAGGTTAGCAATTACAGTATGCATTGTGAAAAATCACATTTTAAAATGGTTTAGCTGATCAGTCTTATCTATTCATGGCTGCTGCAGTGTATGTGATTTTATTTTAATCTGAGCTGACCCGGGAAAGATTTCCTAGCTCGTTTTATCTTTTGCTCCATGTATGTCATATTGGCACAATAAAGCATTAATTCCTGATTGGTGCCTCTTGGGACTACCACAATACAAATAATACTAATTAATAACTAATTAATAAACAAAACGGATGTTTTCTGAGGGTATCCAAAATTTCCCATCTTTGCCAGTGGTCGTATGTGTACATTCAGAGTTGCCTTGGGTTCTGCAGGAACCAAACGAATTCCCAAATTTTAATCTCATCTCTAAAACTAACTGTTCTCAGTGTCCTTGGGGAAATTACTTAACCGTTAGGCCACAGTTTGCAACCACCTTTACAAGGCACAAACCTGCTGTCAGGAATTAATTGGTTAATGTTGGTGAAATGCTTGAGAGATGGGGACAGATAAGGACTGTGACTAACTGGCAGAAGTCCTGCAAATTGGAAAGGTCTGCACAGTGAGATTTAGTATTCTTACTTTGATTCATAGCAAATAATTGTTACACTGGTGGCTGTTGACACTGATCTGGATCCTCTAATCTGGTGAGTATGGCTGTAACCCAGAACCTCCCTCTGCTCACCACATGCATTGTAGAAAGTCTTCTGATCTGATATCCACTGAAGCCAAAGAGAGTCTAGTGAATTTCATGGGCTTTGGATAAGGACTCAGGAGAGCTGGCAAGAAAACGGAACAATGAATCTGTGAAAATTTAGTTGATTATTTTCTTGATTTTCATTGAAAATTATGTACATGAGAAGTTTGCAGTCATTTTAACTAACGTTCTTCTTGATCATTTATATTGTAGCCTTACTCAGACATTCCAATCAGAATTGGAGCTTCACACATGTTATACCCTGGATAAGCAAAGAATAAAGGCTAGACACACACCCCAAAGAGTTTACTGTCTAATTTGAGAGACGTGGCAACCATAGAGCTGACTTTTTTCTTTTCTTTTCTTTTCTTTTCTTTTCTTTTCTTTTCTTTTCTTTTCTTTTCTAACCAAAATACAGTTTTTGTATTGGTCAATATTTTTCACTTTTTATTAAAGGGATGTGGGCAGGCTCAATTCAAAACATCGAAATGATAATTTGTTTAATTATGGAAAACCCTTTATTTCAAATTTGTGCTCCCCATCACTGATATTTCTCAGCCTTGTTTAACAAATAAGCAAACAAACAAACAAACAAACAAACAAAACCCCACGAGAGTGCATGAGAATTTTCCCCACTGCTTCATAGGGAAATGTTGACAGATTTTTGAAAACTTTCATTCCAAATTTCTTCAGAAAGAAAAATCTTTTTTCCAAAAAAGATTGTTGATAAACCCTACCTGTGCCCCACTGGCTCTAGGAAGAAGTGGTTGTAATAAACCTTATGAAGGAGCGGGGGGAGGATAATGAAAATGGCAATAAGATCATCATTTGTATTGCTGTGGCACATAGCAATGTCAAGTACACTCAGGGCCCTATTGGGTTATGTGATGCACATGCACACACAGAGATAAAGTTCAGTCCCAGGGAACGAGACAGTCCAACTGTGGAAAAGGAAACAGAGGTACAGAAAAGGGAAGTGATTAACGTCACCCAGCAAGTGAGTGGCAAGTTTTTGCAGTTATATAAACTGTCTGCATAGATGGATGCTTTCCAAACAATTATATATTTACAGTAACAGACAAATAAATAAATATCAATATTTCCAGATGGACTCTTCTTATTCAACCCAGTGAGCTACAGTCACAGAAACAAGGGTAGGTCATTATGGAGAAATGACCTAGGATCCATTTTCATACTGAAACAAAAGACACGCCAGGCAGCATTCCAGATGCTCCATGCACCCTCAGTGCAGTGAGACAGATAACCCCTTATCGTTGTGTGTTTGTTTTGCTGTCTTTGTTCTCCCTGGTTATTCTCTCTCCTCTTTTGTTCTCCATTTCATCAGCTCACTTTTCACTTTTCCTTCAACTGTTTTTTTTCCTCATACATTTTATTCTTCTCTCTCCAGCTGCCGTTCCTAAACTTCCAGGGAACTTTCCAGTGCTTCCATTATCCCATGTCATCCTTTCTCTTCCATGGAACAACACTCAAAAATTCTGATTAGAGTGTTTGAATAGCAGTACAAGAAAAGGAAGTCACTCTGAGTAATAATAATGAATTAACTAATAAAATGTAGCACTTGGAGAGCACTTTTCATCCATAGATCTTAAGCAAGGGCCCCCTGAAAGTATGTAAATCATCACCCCCAGTTTACAGATGGGGAAACTAAGGCACAGAGATGTGAAACGACTTGCCCGAGGGCAGGCACATACTTTCCAAGGTAGATCCAGGGTCAGAATCCGGAGGTTAGGGGGCAGATTGTGGGCTGTGCCTTTCATTTGATGCAGCACGAAAGACTCAGCAGTGTGTGAGGGCTTGTGCGCCCTAGATTCTGAGGTGCCCTGTGGCACTTTTAAAGACTCACACATTTTTCTATTGCATGAGCTTTCGTGGATAAAATCCCACATCATCAGAGGCATGCAGTGGGATTTTATCCCTGAAAGCTCATGCAATAGAAAAATGTGTTAATCTCTGAAAGTGTCACAGGACTCCTTGTTTGTTTTGCTGAACTAGACGAACACGGCTCCCCCCTTTGGAACCAGATGCTGAGCTACATTAGGCGCAAGGGCGGCTTATGGTATAAGCAGTTGCTTTATGCATAGGAAATGAAAAGGAACTGTGATAAAGAGCAGGATCTGGCTCCAGGATACTTGACGGCCAGTCCTGTGTCCAGTCCCATGGACTACACGCTGAGTAGTATTCTGTTCACAGCTTTCTGATTATCAAAGTGCAACTATTCATAGTTTCTTTTACTGTACAGGTCACTCATGCTACTGGCTAGACTAAAACTCTGTCGTTATTCTGCCAAAAAGCAAGAAATGAGAAGAGGGAATGAACTGAAAGCGGCTTTTACTAAACAGTACTTGTTGCCATCTGTGGTGCTAAGGAAATCCATGCTCAGGATGCAGAAAAAAAGTGAACTGTTTTCCCAGTGGGGAAATCCCCCCCCCCCCACTTTCCTCTAGGTCACTCTAATTGGTCATTAGCTGATTGATTTGAAAAATCAAAGCTACCTTTGATAGCTACAGATCACAAGGTGTCAGCTGGCATAGGACATGTTACAATCACTATAGGGGGAAAAAAGGATTTTCTCTTGACAATTATTAATCATTTGTTATAGCAGTACTGATGGACCAGCCAAGAATGGGGGTCCGTTGTGCTAGGCACTGCAGACAAAGTCAGAGCTGGTCCATGCACTGAAGAGCTTCCAGTCTAATTAGACAAGGCAGACAGAGGATGGGGAAGAAGTATAACACAGAGACGCATGAGAATTTTCAATGGTGGGAGCAATCTTTTTGGGGGGGGGGCGGGGGAGAGCCAAATACAGGGAAGACAGCTGTCAAGCTAAGTTAAAGAGAACTCCCCACCACTCTTGGCAGTAGCTCTGATGTAACTAGCTCCCATGGAGTGTTCTTTGTGCAACTCTGCTGTGTTTACTTCCCATCAAAACAGCCATAACTATGCTCTAAATTAAAGCAGCGGACAGGTAAGCTGAAAAAAAGTCATAGGAACAGAACAACAAAGCAGGGAGGATTATCAAGGAAGACTAGGGATCGTGTCATGGCTCCGATGTTTCCAGCAGCCCGTAGGAAAAAAAGAAAGTGACCTGTGTTATAGGAGAGGGTTAGGTTGTTGTGACGACAGTCAGAACACCTGATGTTCTGAGACATCAGAAGTTTCGGAGCAGTGAACAGCGAACGCCAGATCTAATTGTGGGCTAGTAACATTCGCTCTTCGTTTAGTCCCTGTGAAGACATGCATGAGGTGTGTGACAACTCTGTGCATGGGGCAGCCACCGGCAAACGGAGGGAGGGAGGGAGGGTTCTGGTGCCCTTTTTAAAGAGAGGCGAAGTGAGCTACAGAGACAAGGGGCAGATTTGTCAGAGTAGCAAGAAGGCAGCCCACACCTCTCCTATTCGAAGGCGGCCGGGAGGTAGTTTTGATTACTGCCTTCACCTGTTGTCTGGCCCAGTGGTTAAAGTATAATTTGATGGGCCCTGGAACCCTCCTAATCTCCGGCCCCCGTCCCGTATTGTCTGGGCCCCCTTCATGCACGTGTGGGCCCCAACCCAGGTAGGCATTTGCAACCACTTCTCAGTACCACATGCATTGGTTATCGCTCCATAAAAATATTTGTAATTTTATATGATGTTTATGTCTATAGCAATTATTGTCACAAACTAGCAAACACTGCATAAAACAATAAATATTGGGATTAACAACAGTGGCGCATAGGACCTGCCGTCAGCCAGGACAAGGCGGAACATGCGTTCCTCCGGATTTTTCTATTTTTAGGGGCCCTGGAACTCTGGTCTCTCAAATTTGTGGCCCCAGAACTGTGTTCCGGTGCGTTCCCCCTTACTTTAACCACTACGGTGGCCCCTGTGGACCATTTCCTCAGTGCAGAATCACCAGAATGGAAGTTCACGGTGGCTACGTCCCCTGCCTCAAGTAGTACAAAGCAGCATTAAAGGGACCAGGATCTGCTATAACTTCTTCTTACTGTAGGAAACTCCCTTTAGAAAAACAAACATCTGGGGCTACTGGCCACGTAGTAGAATAGGGTGAGACTCTTCTGAACGCTACCCATCTCCCTCCTTGAAATACACGCCTACATGGCTGTCCTCATCACAGCCTGAAAGACGGCATTGAACTCAAAGCTAATGATTGCTTCAGCGTCAGCCAGCGAATCTCTATTGAAAAGTCAGCTGAAATGGCTCTCAACAGACCGAATCACAAATGGAGGGAAAGGGGTAAGGCTGAGTCAAAAGCAATGAAGCTGTACAAATATTTGCTCTGTGGTAGCGAGTGGAGAAATTCCTCTAGCCGAAAACACACTGGAAATAAAGGAACCCTGTGCTGCTGGCTTTCCCTGGGCTACAGTGAGGCTTGGTTTGGTTTTGTGTTTTTGCCTTTTTGGGGCTCTGTGGCATAGTAGGAAATTACTAATAACCGTCCTCAGCTGACACAAAAATATAGCGAATGCTGTTTGCTTTCACTTGAGCTGTTCAGCTTGTCTGAGCAAGGACCCAGGGACTTTTTACCCAGGGATACTTCAGAGCAGAGCTGTAGTGTACAGCCAGAGAGCTGTGTCTGCTTTGATGGAGACATGGAGCTCAGCAGGACTGTACAAGAGGAAAAAACGATGCTGTCTGAATGGAAGGCTGTTGTAATAAACAAGCCAAACCCAAACCTATATGGATTATTGCGGCTCAGATACAAGAGCTGATTATAGGTACGTCCTGTTGTTGGCCAGTGCTGGTAAAACAAAGGCTGCTTTCTAGGTAATGAACCTAGCTTGCCCACTCCAGGCATGCGCCCTAAACGCTGGGGGAAAAGGATGCCACTGCAAGTTTCTATTTCATTTTTACGATTTCCTGTGTGGTTTGGGGGGCGGGGTTTGTGTGGGAAGCTTTTGTGCAGGTAAGAGAAGTGGGAAAGTTATTTGAGAGCGGATGTGTACTCAGTTCCTGCAGTAGCAGACATATCTTCTACTTGTTTTGCTGCGGGACAGCTGCTCGAGTATGGAGATTGAAGAGCCCCGTGTGACAGCTGAGGATCTGGCCTATTGCGTCTCCAGTGCTCCCGGCCTCTGGTCAACAGGAGTTGAGGACTAGCTCTCAATCCCGAGTCTTGAGAGATGCAGAGAGCACCTAGTAGGCTCCTGAAGAGATGCTGGGACTGAAAACTCAACAAAGCATTTGGACTGGGGGGTCTGAAAACATGAGTTCATTCCCAGCTTAGTTACTGCCATGTGGAACTTCAGGCAAGTCACTTAGACCTGCATTTTGGTCACTCAGTTCCCTCACTTCACGTGGGAGGTTATTAGGCTGAACTTATTAACATCTTATACGCCTAGACTGTAAGGCCAGAAAGGACCGTCATAACCATCTAGTCCAGTGGTTTTCAAACTTAGGGTTGGAACCCAGTACTGGGTCGCAGACCCGCAGGCACTGGATCGCAGCACCGCCTGCTGCCACCACCGAAAGACTGGAATGCGTTGCTGAAAGATGTAATTATTGGGTCGTGGGCATAAATGGTTATTTCAAGTGGCTCCTGAGAAAAAAAGTTTGAAAACCACTGATCCAGTTGGACCCTCTGAACTCTGCAGGCCACAGAACCTCACCCAATAAAGCACATTTAGCTTCTGAGATGGAAAGTGCTCTAGGCATGAAAAAGATTTTTATTATTATTTAGTTCTTGCGATAGGGTCAAATCTCTCCCCCGCCCCTGATGTCTGTAAAGGATATCCTAATAACCTTGTATGTTGTTGTTTTGGCCTACGGACAACAGTGACTCATCTGCAGTTACAATGATAACTATAATTAGGGGGAAACACTTCTGAAACGCGAGCTCTTCCTCTGATGTAAGCACATCAGTATCCTTGCAGAGAATGAATTCATTCAATGGTCTGGTGTGGACGTGGGCAGTTAGTGCTTACATGTGACGGCCTTGATTCAGTGGATTATCTGGTGGGAAATGCTGTTTAACAAGCTTGTACTGTTCGGGAGTCTTCTTCATACTTCTCCACTAGGGTTGCGCTTGCATCTACAAGTAGACATTTAAAAAAAAATCAAAACAACAGAAATAAATAGACTAGAACAGAATATTTCAGGACATGGTTAAAAACTAAAGCTCATCAAAAAAAATTCCACTGAAATTTTGTCAAAAACCAGTCAGGGAGGGGGATCGTGGGGCGTGTGATGTTTTCTGCTTTCCAATCACACTTAGTGTTGTTATTTCACTATATTATTGATGATTTTTATTCCAGTAAAGCCTACAGACTGCAAGCAAGATTCGGGTACTGTTATGCAAAGCACCATGCAGACACACAGTAAGAATGCTTGCCATCTAAAAAGACAAGGCAGACAAAGGAAGGGTTACTGTCTCCGTAGGACACTGAGCGATTAAGTGGCTTGCCAAAGGGGGACAGGGGTCTGTGACAGCGCTGGGAATTGAATCCCAGTCGAATGCTTTAATCACCCCACCATCTCTCCTCTCACTTCCATTTTCCTCTCTTCTTCGACCCATTGTTAAAATCCTACACAGTGTGGGTGCAGCATGTTCCATGGATAAGCACAAGGGAAGAAATTCTGGACTGAGCTAGGGAAGGAAGAGGAACCTGATTTCAGTGTGAATGAAAGGGCCTCTGGCCAGCCACCCACGTACTCCTGCAGGAGTCACACCTAGCAGGAGAGCGTGAGTTAAGCAACTTGCCCGCCTGTTGAGGACCAAACACAATCCTATCTCCCTAGGCCCACCCACACCCTGTCAGCATCCTGCGCCTGACTCTCCACTGTCTGCTGAAATCATTGACACCAGTGCAATGTAGGGGTGTTGATTAGGTCTAAGGTGCAAGTCCCCTGCCACTCCTGAGGGCCTGACGTAAAGCTCACTGTAGCCAAGGGAGCATCTCCATTGACTGCTTCAGATCTGGGCCAGGCCATTAGCACTTCAGCTTATTTGACCCATGTGTAGCTTCTGTTCACACGTGCATTAGGGTATAAGGATTTTGGCTCAGACAACTGCTACGCTCTCAACTGAACTCACGCAGAAAAACGATGAAAGACAAAATCCTCCCATCAGCCATAGGTAAACACTTTTCACAGAGCAATTGCTCAGTTGACCTCTCAGAGCCCCGTCCTCAAAGGCATCCTGCACCACCCCTTCACGGGATGAGGGAAGGAACTGGAATGCATAACTCTGCTGGATCCTAAAAACCATGGACTCGTTTCATAGCTCATTACAACTATTTGTAATGCCTCTGCCTGCTTACCCTTAATTGAAAAGTCCCAGGACCTCCTGCTAAATCTTGGCATCAAGCCCCTCGCCTTCCCATTCAGGAGATGGCAATAAATTAATTTCTAATGGGCACAACAGCCTGGCATGTTTTACCAGTCATTGTTTCTTTATCTCAATCGGTGACAGGCCCCTTTGACATGTTTGTAATTAGGCTTGTGTTATATTGGAGTAACCGGACTCCTACATCTATCATAATTAATTCTAAGGAAGAAAAGCAAATATTAATTTTCTGTACTAAAGGTGGCCAAAGGCATTTCCAGTCCTGAAAGCTGATATGTTCAAGATGCAGTGGGTTAGAATCATGGTTCCATGTATTGTGTGATCAGCTGTTTGGCGACAAAGATTGCCTTACTGTTATATATTTGTACGGCACCTGACACCGGGGTCCTGGCCTCCTACTGTAATAATAAAAATAAATAATAGTTAATTCCCCAGTCACTAAGGCCCTTATTCTGAAATTTATAATGCACTGGATTATGTTTTAATGAGGCTCTGCACAAGTACTGGGATCCACCCACATGTCCTAGATTGCAGAACAAGGACCTAAATTTGGGGCAGAATCTTTGTCTTTGCTGCAGAATTCTTCTCCAGAACTGAAGTAGGAACAGGTGCCATTCCCTATCTGCTCTCAAACGCAGTGTGCATCTTGTGCAAAGTCTGGTTCACCTCTTTCTCAGAATTCAAAACCTAATAATAATGTATTAATAAAGTTCAGCCCCAACCTCTCTGGCTGTGCCTTTTATTAGGGATCCTCCCTCTGGATAGATCAGTCCACACCCTGTCCTAGATCCTCTCTTTGTAGAGAGCACCTTTCACTTCCCTTTTATTTGGGTGGTAACAAGTTACCTGCCTCTGTGAGTCAGCAAAACCCACGTAGCCCTTTCTCAGCCTAATTAACACTTGCTCCCAAGACAAGGTCTCAGGCAAATGCTGCGAACCTGTAACACTAACCTTTCATTTGCTATTTATATTATTAGAAAGAATAGTTTCTAACCTTTTGGTTAGAACAGCAACTCTTCCAAACATGGCCCAAGAGTCAGCAATGCAGTGACCTGTCCCTTAACTGGCAGACAGTATAAATCTGAATCCTAAAGACTGAAATTTAAATATAAACATTGTTGACTTTTCACAGCTGGGCTCCAAGCAGCGTTTGGGATTAAAAACCCAGAACCGGACACAAAGGCAGGGCACGAGGCATTCTTTGAATGGGAGCGACAGGCTGTGAAGCTGGGATCACTGTGTTTAGCCCTTTAAAGATAGGCTTGCCTGGCCTGCAGAGGCACTCAGAGAAACCGGCCTGACCTGCGTGGCAGCACTGAATCAGAAGCTGGCACCCAGTTTCTATCAAAGCACATTTGTTCCCCGTCTCTTTCTTCATCCTTGCAGACCTGAATCTCGAATATGGACTGTGATGCTGCTGCTTGGAACCTGTTTGCTCTACTGTGCCAGGGTGACCATGCCCATCTGTGCTGTGGCCATGAGCAGTCACTTTGATTGGGACAAGAAACAGTCCGGTATTGTTCTGAGCAGTTTCTTCTGGGGCTACTGCTTAACTCAGATCATCGGAGGGCACCTCAGTGATCGGTACTGGAACTTTCTTATTTTAGCTCTTGCTCAGTTTCGACAATGAAAATCCTTGGCTAAATGACCTTTATTTAACCGCCCTGCTCAACTCTCACCATCATGGCAAAATGACCTTTATTTAACCCCTCTGCTCAACTCTCACCATCAGCCACTGGGGAGATGTAGGGGGGGAAGAATGAT
This sequence comes from Pelusios castaneus, assembly GCA_007922175.1. Lineage (NCBI taxonomy): Eukaryota > Metazoa > Chordata > Testudines > Pelomedusidae > Pelusios > Pelusios castaneus. Next base: position 5,507,234 of record ML685788.1, on the reverse strand, counting down.
TATCTGTAATGCCCTTAGATATGCCTTATTATTATGGGATGGTGATAATTGCAATGCCTTTCCATAGCCAGCATTAGCCAGCTGCTCACATCCAGGGGCGTAGCTACAGGTGGGCCATGGCCTACCCAATTTGAAAGCAGGCCCACCCAATCAGATTTTAAGCAATTCATCCCACGTTTTTATCAGCCTCTCTTTCTCTTCTGACACATGGCTTCTGTCCACCTGCCACAACCACAGGCCCTGTCAAGAAATCAGTTCTGGCTACACCTCTGTTTCCATCAAACACGATCTATTCATTAACAAAAGCTAAACAGCGTCCTTGTATGGATGGCAACATCCAGACTGGTTGTTCAAGGGATGGACAACCAGAGAGGGGAACATTCTCTCTTCTTCATTTCTCTGTCTCATGCGTGGAATCTGTTTTCTCCCTCTTCAGTCCATGCCCACATTTCTGTGAAGTTCCTCCTCAGTTTTATTCCCCTTTGCAGCCCCTGGCATGGTTAGGAAAAGCATGCGCTGCCCTGTTCGATTGTATTAATTAAAAAAAAAAACAACCAAAAACCTACAACTGTATTGCGGAAACCCAAGTAATTACCTGCTTGATTCATTCCCCATACTGCAGTGTCCTTGGGGGCCCAGCTTTCCTGTAAACGCCTGTGTAAGAAATACAGTCGTGCATTATCTATGCCACACGCTGTAGACTCTGCAAGCAAAGCGCCCGCAAGGAGCCGACAAGCAGAGCTAATGCAAAGGGCAGATGGAACAGGAAACTCTGTCCTCACTTGAGAAAAAGAGAATGGTGCTAACTGCTTGTTTCTAACACTTCCTGCGCTTGTGACCATCCTGTATGGCTACTTTGGAGCGGATCCCAGCTATTTGGGATAGAGATAGGCTCCCCATATAGAAAAGGGGCTGAGAACTACTGCTCCCTCTCTGTTGTTTGTAAAACTCTCTTTCTGGTGCTTTAAAATCAGGTTTCTCTTCCTGCTGGTGTCTCTGTCTTTTGTCCGTCTTCTTGTGTTTCTAAAGCGGACTTGTAATTAACACGCTCCTGCATTTGTTTACTTCCCTATGTCCTGGAAGATGTAAACATGTGGACAGGCGGAATGGGTAATTTCCTTTGGATACCCCTTCACCCACAGTGCATTCTAGGGCTTCCCAGACCTGCAGTTCAGTGGTAGGAATGATGCCATGTTCTGCTGCTGCAACCCTGGATATGACTCCAGTTGAGATGAGGTAGGGTCTGCTTGAACAATTTGTGTATAGGGGGATGCTGAGAGCCATAGAACCAAACTGTAAGCACTCTAGAGATGATGGAAACCACGTCAAACTAGGGGTAATGTTGTACTCACAGCACGCCTAATTCCAGCACCTGTAGGAGAAGGTGAAGTTCCCCTTACATCACTCTTGCTTATCTTTCAGGATTGGAGGGGAAAAGGTCCTCCTCCTTTCTGCATCTGCCTGGGGCTTCATCACCGCCATCACACCACTGCTCACTTATGTCAGTTCTGCCCACCTGATTTTTATGACCATTGCCCGATTCCTCATGGGACTGCTACAAGGTGAGAGAAAAAATTGTGTGTTTGTGTTCGTGTCACCCAGCCAGCAAAATGCAGAAAATCCATATCTCGTTAATTCAAATGAAAGTCATGACCGCAAGGTGCAGCTCTGGTTAGAGTGAACTTTTGTTTGTGAATTGCCACCTGCACCTGGAATGCCTGTCATAAAAACGGGGGTTTCTGGGTGCAGAGTGGCTACCAATTTGGGTCCCCTGAGAAATTTGTCTATGAGAAACGTGCTGAGACTATAGGATGATTTCATTTGCCTTCCTGCTGCTGAAATGGTCCATGTTCTTCAAAGCACCTGCAATCTGAGGGATTTCTTTGGTCTTCTGTCTCAGCTATGATAATTTGGGGTGACTTTTTCTTCCGCTTGCTGAATGTAGAGAAGCCTGGCAAGTGCTACCCAAAAGTTGTTTGTGTGACTTTCTTCTTAATAACCGATAAGAAACTGTAGGTTATTTTCATTGTTTTGTTTCATAGAATCATAGGGATGGAAGGGACCTCACGAGGTCATCTAGTCCAACTCCCTGCTAAAAAGCAGGACCACTCCCCCTAAATCACCCCAGCCAGGGTTTTGTCTAACCGGGCCTTAAAAATCTCCAAAGATGGAGATTCCACCACCTCCCTAGGTAACCCATTCCAATGCTTCACCACCCTCCTAGTGAGGAAGTTTTTCCTAATACCCAACCTTGACCTCCCCAGCTGTAATTTGAAACCATTGCTCCTTGTTCTGTCCTCTGTTACCATCGAGAACAGCCTAGCTCCCTCCTCTTTGGAGAACCCTTTCAAGTAGTTGAAGGTTGCTATCAAATTTCCCCTCAGTCTTCTCCTCTGTAGACTACTTCCTTCAGTCTCTCCTCATAAGTCATGTGCCCCAGCCCTCTAATCATTTTTGTTGCCCTCCGCTGAACTCTTCCTAATTTGTCCACATCCTTTCTGTAGTGGGGAGCCCAAAACTGGACACGGTATTCCAGATGCGGCCTGACCAGTTTCCAGGCTTCTGCCTCCACAAACTATGGGTGCCTGATATATCATTATAAATGAGAACATTTTTGTAAACTACCAGTGCAACATAACTTCTCAGTGATGACTTTGACCACTGTTTTCTCCATTTTTCCTGTCTTTCTTCTTCCTCCTCCTTTTCTACGTAAGTGTTTACCCAGGATTAGACTAACACCAGGTAGCATCCGTTCCAGTTTTAATCATGTACAAATTAGCTCATGTTTTAAGAACTGAAAGAATGAACTCATCCTAGACATCACTTCTTGTTCTTCTCTTTCCCCCCTCCCTGGGAGTTTTACATCCTCTCCACACCTATTTCCACGTTTTTGACATGGTGTCATGAACATTAGCCCCCACCAGAAATCACCGGCTGGCATTACTTTGCAAAGTCTCGCGATGATATCTCATAGAACCTTCACTCAGCATAGCATGGGAGGTGATTGTCACCAGAATGAGGATGAATCACCTGCTTCACCATATGAAAAAGGTGGCAACTATTTAATAAGGTTTAAAAGTTACTGAGGCTTTTTCCACCCTCGGGGAGAAAGGATCAGTTTTGGTGTGGCTTGGCTGTTGTTTAGCAGTGGAATACTGGCCTTGGTGGTAAATGCCTGGCCTGGGAGCTGGAATCACTCAGATCCATTCTCCACTCTGCTCAGACTCCTTGTTTAATCTTTAGCAAGTCACTGAATTGGTCTGGGGCTCAATTGCCCAGCTGTAAAATGGGGATAATAGCCCCACCTTATCTCACAGGGATGTTGCAAGGATTAAATGCATTCACACTTTTGAAGCACCCAGATATTACAGTAATGGGGCCATAGTAGCAGGATAAAGAGCTTCGAGGTGGGGTGCCATAAATCGTCTTGGTGTGTGACACAGTGAGGGCATCATTTTGAACACAGCAAATTGCTCATTGACTTGTTTTGGGATTTATCGGTTGTTGGATTTGGTTCGTACACGCTCACATGGGAGTGCAAGTGTGACTGTTCTGGCTGAATTTTTCCTCTCCATTGCCCTTAGGAGTGTACTTCCCTGCCTTGGCCAGCCTCTTCTCTCAGAAGGTCCGTGAGAGTGAGCGAGCTTTCACGTGCAGCACAGTGGGGACTGGCTCTCAGTTTGGGTAAGTTCCCATAGGCAGATGTTTCATTGGCTTTGAGCAGGGAGTGACAGAGCTGCAGCAGGATGGCCATATGAGATACAGAGCCATTAAAGTGCTGGCGGCCAAAACACCAACCCACAAAGTGCACCAGGAGCTCTGGGTCCTTGAGGGTATAATCCGTTCCAATTGAAGAATGTTCAGATAGTTGCTGTAAAATATACGCATTCATTACTGATGTCTTTGGGTCCTTACAATGTCTCATTCTCCCAAGTGTGTTCTGGATTAGTGGGATTTTGTCTTTTCTTTTGAGCAAGAAACTTGATGGCGTTGCTGTTACATTTGGTTTTCTACAGGGGGTGGCAGGGAAGAGCAACAAAGGCAATCTAGAGTCCTGAGTTCTGTTTCTGACTTGCTCTGTGACACAACCTCTCTAAGCTTTGCTTTCACTCCCTGTTAAATGAGGATTAATAATACTTTCCTGTCACTGTGAAGTCCTTGGAGAACCTCTGATAGAAAGGGCTATAGAGCAGCAAAGCAGCTGTGGTGTTTTATTCACCATAGGGATTTATCGCACAGTTCCATCCCATGACTTTCTTTTGCTGAAAGATATATTCCAAGCTGGAAATGGAGATCTTGCTGGAAGGACTAAGGGTACGTCTACACAGCGATTAAACATGGTTGGCCCCAATCAGCTGATTTGGGCTCATGATGCTGCAGGGTTGTAAAATTGTAATGTAGGCATCCAGGCTTGGGCTGGAATCTGAGCTCTTGGACCCTGTGGATGCATCTACACTTAGAAGTTAGGTCGACTTAAGGAGGCTTACATCGACCTAAACTACTCCGCGTCCACACTGGGCTTTCCTTAAGTTGACTGAAGGAAAAGTTAAGTCGACTTAATAACACCTCGTTTTAGGTCGATTTAATGCTAAGGTCGATTTAAGCCAGTGTGGATGGGGATTAGCGCCTAAATCAACCTTATTAAGTTGACTTAACGTGTTAAGTCGACTTAATAAGGTCGAAAAGAGGCTATGTCTACACTAGAAAAGTTAAGTTGACTTTTGTTAAGTCAACTTAATAAAGTCAACTTAACTTTTCTAGTGTAGACATAGCCTGTGAGTGGGGGACGGTCTCAGACCCCAAGCTCCAGGCTGAGCACAAACATCTGCACTGAATTTCACAGCTGTCATGAGCCAGCCACAACGGCTTACTTGCTGTGTAGACATACCTAAGTGGACTAAAGCTTCTTTTCATGCTAAAATGTCCTCGTCTCAGCACGTACAATCAGCGTATACATTAGAATGCTCTGTGGCATATTTCTGTTGGCAGGCAATTCAGACATCAGTAGGAAACAAAGGCCTAGATCCACAGCTGGTGTAAAACTGACTGCGTTCCAGCATCTTCGGGGGAACTATGCTGGCTTACACCCTCTGAGGATTTGACCTGAAGTGTCAAATTAAGAAAGAGAGCCACTTATTCTCCGGTGCAGTACCACTAGAATGGTCTATTGTACAGTGGAATGGTTTTTACTCTCCACTCAGCATTATTGAGGTAGGAATGATAAGCCAATGCAACAGTTTGATAAGATGAAGTTTGATAAATAGCATCCAGTAACCCACAGCGCTGACTCAGCAAGGCTTTTAGCATTGATTCACGGACTGTGAGTTTGCCCAAAGACCACTTCTACCAGGCTCATAATCACACTGGTTTTATCTTGCAGGACGCTGGTGATTGGTGGGGCAGGGTCCCTCCTTCTGGACTGGTATGGCTGGCAGAGCGTCTTCTACTTCTCTGGTGTACTCACTTTGCTCTGGGTTTACTGTATGTGCAAATACCTCCTGAATGAAAAAGGTAACCCCTCCCCCCCAATTCATTGATACTGGCAATTGCTGACTGTTAGACTTAAAACATCCTAATTAAGTAGCTTTGTGGGTATTTATGGGGAGCGTCTCCCAAGGCTAAGGGGCAGCATGGGAGAAAGCACAGAGTTGCTTGCTGGAAAACCTATCAGCCGAGCAATGGAGACAGGAGTCAACGGCTGAACAGTGAATGCAGAATGATAGACAACAGAGTCTTGTGGCACTTTTAAAGACTAACAGATTTATTAATCGCATGAGCTTTCGTGGGAGAAAATCCCACTTCGTCAGACGCTTTGAAGATAGGAAAGATAGGAAAGCTCATGCGATTAATAAATCTGTTAGTCTTTAAAAGTGCCACAAGACTCTGTTGTCTTTCTACAATAGACTAACACGGCTACCCCTTTGGAATTTGACTATGCAGAATGATAGGTAGTGTGGAGGGTACACTGTGAAGAGCCTTGAAAGGGAAGACAAGTAGCCTACATTTGATGCCATAGAGAAGGGGAATCAGTGGAGGCTGCAAAGAGAAGGTTGGCGTGATCAAAGTGATGGGCTGGGTAAAGGATCTTTCCAGCAAGATTCTGAGTGGCTATGAACAGGGTAAGTTTGCATTTGTCAAGGCCAGTTGCAGTAATCGGGACCACACCGGGGCCGTTTCATGACTGAGGTTCACTATTAACTGTGTTTGGAAGTGTGTGTGTGCATGTATGGAGTGGCAGTTTGGAGGAACTTCGGTAAGAACGCCATAGCTACTTGCATGTAGTTTTTGTGGCTTGACGCACAGAGGTTCTGTGAGACAACAGAGTCCTGTGGCACTTTTAAAGACTAACAGATTTATTTATCGCATGAGCTTTCGTGGGAGAAAATCCCACTTCGTCAGAGGTTCTGTGGTTAGCCTTTGGAATGCACATTTTAAGCAGTTCTTAAATGATGTGTTTAAGCCCTAGAATAAAACAGATCCAGTGTGTTTGTACAGACTATTGCTAAATGTAGCTTTGATTTGATGTATTCCTTTCCCCGCAGATCTCATCCTTCATTTGGAACATTTAGCAAAGGGCCGCTCGTTATCCAAACAGACCAAAGTTCCCTGGAAGCAATTATTTAAAAAGGCCCCTATCTGGTAAGTAAATGTCACAGACTTGTGTGTTGTGCATGTCAACTCCTCTTTCATGCAGAATCGGGCTCTGTTGCTGGTCAGTCTTTCAAACAAGGAATCCTGTGGCACTTTTAAAGACTAACAAATTTATTTAGTCTTTAGGGCTATGTCTACACTAGAGAAGTTAAGTCGACTGTATTAAGTTGACTTTATTAAGTCGACTTAATGAGGTTGACTTTAAGTCAACTTAACAAAAGTCAACTTAACTTTTCTAGTGTGGAAAAAGCCCCTTTTCGACCTTATTAAGTCGATTTAACACAACTTAATAATGTCGACTTAGGCGCTAATCCCCATCCACACTGGCTGAAGTCGACCTAATAAGGTCAATTTAAGCGTTAAGTCGACCTAAAACGTGGTGTTATTAAGTCAACTTAACTTTTCCTTAAGTCGACTTAAGTAAAGCCCAGGGTGGATGCGGAGTAGTTTAGGTCGACTTAAGCCTCCTTAAGACACAGGATTCCTTGTTTGTTTGGCTGACCTAAACTAACAGCGACCCCTTTGGAACTGGTCAATCTTTGTTTCCTTCGCAAGCTTTTGTGTCTTGCTCCTTCATGCATTTTCAAACTCGTCCGGCAGGGGGCAGAATGGAGGCTCTTTCCGAGGTTACTATTTTTTAATGCCTTCCAAAGCGGTTACCGTAATAGTTATTTCTTTAGAAAGTTTGAATAAGTTTACAAATCATTGTCATCTAAATATCAGAATCAAAACAATAATCATTGCACTAATGAACTTACCACTGTGCAGTAATATAATCATCATTATTTAGCAGGGCGTCGAGTGAGTCTCTTTATATCACCCAGCCCTCTTTGAATTAGGTTTGCCAGTGTTTCTGTTTTACAAACAGTGCTTCTAACAGCCCAGGGGAGAGTGCCACATTCTGAATTTAGAGAGACAAGGTAGATGAGGGAATGCCTTTTATTGGACCGTCTTCTGTTGGTGAAAATTTTAGGGTTCTGGATTTAAACACTGAAGGCTGATCCAGCCCGGAGCAGGGTTCTGGATTTAGTGACGAGGGTTGATCCAGCCCAGAGCAGGGGACTGTTTCGGGTCGCTCAGCACATCTCCCTTGTGGCCATTTAAGCTAAGACAGTGACAGGACTGAGGGAAAATGGCTTTAAAGATAGTAGGGGAGAAGTTGGGAAATGGGCTATATCCAGTACTCTGGAAGGGGTGGAAGCTGGAGGACGCACTGGCAAGAATGAAGCTATATTGATAACGTGGATGAAGCTAGTAATTCTCCCAGGTATGCATGGATTTCCTGGCAGCTGTGGTTCTGTTCATAACTTCCTGTGTTATTGTTTAATCACCAACACCACCCGAGTTGTTATGTTAGATTAAATCATTTGCTTATTATAGCTAATACCTGGGTTTGAATGGACACACTTGCTCGACAGGCACTTAGCAGGACCTAAAGAAAATCCCTGGGAATGGTACAAGTCCTTCTGTAAGGAGCTGATGGAATCTTTCATACTGAGACGCATTCCACAAGTGTGGCGGTTATCAGCACCGATTGTATCAAAAACTGATATCAAGGCCCCATTCAGAGTGCCTATGGTGAGACCATCATGGGAAAAAACTGGTACATTGCTATAATCTCTTGCTTTGGCAGTCAGCTGGGGTTAGTTATCGCCAATAAATCTCAGGAAGCCGCTTCAGTGCTACAGAGGGTTAATTTATGTGCCTGCCACCCCCACCTTGAAATATGGGGGCTCTAGGATCCCTTTGTGTCCAGGGTGATGAATCATCTTGACTGATTCTTTTCCCGGTTGTATATTTACAGGGCAGTCATAATAGCCCAGCTTTCCACGGGCAGCACGTTTTTCACCCTTCTCTCCTGGTTGCCAACTTTCTTTAAAGAAACTTTTCCTGCGTCTAAGGTAGGTTGGCGCTGCAACAAACTAAGTCTCAAAATTCAGTGCAAACAAAGGCATGCACTGTTCTCCATGTGTTTACCGTTAGCACTGGCAGCCTTTTCACTGACGTCAGTGGGCTCTGGATCAGGCCCGAAGAGAAGGGTCTTTTCAGTAGCTGAGCCGGTAGCACTAGAAGGTTGATTGCAGTACCCTTCACCCTCTGCATTTGGTTTTGATTGCTCTGGTCCTTCTGCATTGTTCTGACGGGTTCACTCACATTTTGTCGTTTGCCCTGTCTTGCCATGGCGATCCCACTGATATGCTGGGGAGTGACAGTCTCATTGGTTCCCTAACACCACACTCTCAAGAAGAAGCTGTTTCTGCATTGTCCCTAGCTTCCTTTGTTGCCCAGAAGATCTAACGCAACCCCCTCAAAACACACATCTGTGAATTAGGGTAGATGGGCACACTCGGACTTTGGATGAGACAGGAAGACTGTCAGTGTAGGAGAAAAACTTTTTGATGGGATTTCGCATTGCTGAGGGGAAGGAAAGATGGGAGGGGGAGCAGGAATGATTTCTGCCCCATGTGGGTGTGCTGTGCCCTTAGACACATGGTGGTTGCCTATTTCATTTATTCCTGATACTTAAGAGGGGGTTTTGGCAAGAAGGGAGTATGTAGAAGTCCAGCTGTTTAATAATAAGGGAATAGAAACTTGTACCTCCCACATGTCCCTTCTAAAACAAACCTACAGCTATAGGCCTTGGTCGATGCCATCGGATCCCTGAAGATGGACCCTTGCACCTTCACATTGGCTTCAAGGGATCTGATTGCAGGATCTGGCTATGCTGTTCCAACTATACGACTGCACCAATAGTGCAAAGAAATAAGACCGCCTCATCTGACTCTTTCCATAGCACCAACGCACTGCCCTTCCCCCACCATCAGCAGCTCCCCATCACGGTTCTCTTTCTCAGAGGGATTTCTAGGCTACCATGTTTTGGTGATGAGGAAGATACAGCTCACACCTGTGAGCAATTTCAGACAGCCACCAATCCATGTTTACGTGGGGCTGTGTCTGGGCTGAGTTAGAGGCGTGATATTGCTAGTGGTTACAATGATAACAATTTTGATGACTAGTTAATGCAGTTCATTTTTTATTTGCCAAATTATGAGAAAAGGCCTCTTTCTGCACCACTAAATCTCCCGTTTTTCTGAAGCCTAGTTAAAATTCTCCTGAGCTTGAGATCTCGTATTTTTACAACAGGTTTTGCCCACAAAAATCCGGAGATTGTCTTTTCTCTGGTGGTTCTGTCATGTGTGTCTGGAATTTCCTGGTGCCACTTACGTTTAGAAAGGTCTTTATGACATACTTGATGTTTAACTAAAGTCGTGTATTAAACTGGCAAGCATGTTGTTATAACAAGATTTGCAGCACCTCTAGTAATATACTTATGTAGCAGTAATTCAGTCATCTGTTAAGCATTTAATTCCCATGCCCTTATGTAAGATGCTTTATATAATGTTCCTGCATCTGGCCATCACTGCATAAATATTAATAAAACATGGATTCGTTTTATATGAATGTAAAGGGCTGATACTAATGCGTAATGTGGTAAAACTGTGTCACCTACTGGCCAAACATACATGCTGCAGGTGAGCTGTTTTTCACTCTCTAAACAAATTCCAAAGGGGTAGCCGTGTTAGTCTATTGTAGAAAGACAGTGACGAAGTGGGATTTTCTCCCACGAAAGCTCATGCGATAAATAAATCTGTTAGTCTTTAAAAGTGCCACAGGACTCTGTTGACTCTCTAAACAGTTAATGTCAAGTCCAGTTAATCATACACCTTTGGCCCACGCCGTGAGGCATGCAATGATTTGAAAAGAAACCCTATCAATTAACAATGTGGCATTGTTTTCTGTCTTTATGTTCTTCTCGTATGTTTTGGGCCACAAGTGTAGAGATTTTGTGGCATGAGCTGGACGCCAGTAGAGCTCCCGCTGGTGTCTGGGGTGAGCTGCAAGTGTTCAGCACTTCTGAAAACCAGGTTCTCATTTTCAAACTGCCAGAGCAATTTAGAAGCCCAAGTTCCATTTCAAAGACGACTAAGGGCCAGGTTTGCAAAGGCATTTGGGTCCTGAAAGGTGCAAAAATGTGCCTAGTGAGGTTGACAAAAGCATCTGAACCTCCTTGAAATCAGTCAGGGGCCTAACCTCTGTTGGTACTTTGGGAGAAAACACTAGATACCTAAATGCCTCTGAAAATCTGGCTCTGTGTCTCACTGAAAGGCAATAGGATATAGGTGCCTAAATTACTTGACTGCTTTTGAAAATGTTAACCTCAGTCATTTGCAGTTACATCCACTGTCTTTTTCTCAGCTAAAAAGACAAAGCAAGGTTTTCCTCTTTCCCAGTCTTGAGAGCTCATCCCTGGCCTTGGAAAATCCAGCTGATTTCCCTCAGCTTCCTAGCAATGCTTGTTAACAATACAGAAGCTGAGTCTGAATTTATTTTGCAGTTTTGCTGGTGACCCACAAAGCGTGGTAGATCACTCAGTTTGCATGCTGGCTCTGTGCTGCCAAATAATTTTGCCAGTAAATTCTGCCACTTTTAATCTTTCCTTTCGGCTGGAGAGAGAAATTTCTGCCTCTCTGTCATGAGTAGAAAGCCAGTCAAGTTTTATGGTCATTGACTTTGATTTATTTATATAGCACCATACGTGTGCACGTACATACAGGCCTAAGGCCCCATTGCGGAGTGCCGCAGAACTCTATAAAGAATCAATAAGAGACTGTGGCTTAAAGCTCCTGTGTTAGCTGAGTAAAGGCTCCAGTAGTGATCTCTAATATCAAGTCCACTGGCTACAAACGAACTGCTCAGCTAGCAGGCTGTGAACGTTGTTTCTCTTTACTTTTCCTGGGAAGATTTTTCTCCCTTTCAGGGCTGGGTGTTTAACGTAGTGCCATGGCTGGTTGCAATTCCAACAAGTTTGTTTAGCGGATTCCTGTCTGATCACCTTATCAATCAGGGTAAGAGATTTTTGAGTTGCTCATCAACTCTGTCTTATCGTAATGCAAAAAAAGGATTGGGTGGGAGGAGATGGGTATGAGGGGAGAATGGGGGCCAGCTTTGTTCTGAGCTTTCGGCCTGGAAGCTGGATAAATACCGTCCTCTGCACGGCCTCTGTATCATTTGGAACACCCATTATCTCATATGGTAGTCGTAAGTCCTCAGCTGAGAACAGAATCTGATCCTGTGTGTTAAGTATACTCACTTGCCTGGCCTGAGTCCAAAGCTATTATTTTTGAACTCTTCTTTGGGAGGGGTCTAGTTTAAATATCTCCATCATTTTTTTCCCCCCTTCCAGGTTATAAAACAATCACTGTTCGTAAATTCATGCAGGTAAGAAAACTAAAGCCTGTGAGTGGAACATCAGTTAACTGTTAGACCGACATGCAAAGTAGACGCTAACAGTGGAAATCAGATTAGAACTCTCGGGAAAATAGATTCATGTTCTTGATTGCCAAAAAAAAAAGAGGTTATACAGATATGCAGGTAGCTTGGTAACAGAGAAAGGCCGGGACCTTTTAACTGGGCTTTGAAAAATAATCACGTTTTAGGAGTTTACCTGGGAGTGGGGGTTTTGTGAGTGCTGGGGAAGGTTTCTGGAGTACACAGAGAACAGGTACATTCTTTCCCACTGAATGACACCTCAGATTTTAGATTAAGGCAGGGAAACAACCAAAAAATAAAATCCCCAGGCAAGAGCACAGAGCAACCCTTCTGTTGTACAGGGTGACCCAAAATTTCTACTAAGGTGCCCCCACGCAACTGCATTTGGTTTTTATTTGGGAGCCAGTGTCATGTAGAGATGTATAGAATCTACTATTTTTTAAAACTTGTGAGTCTGCAACAGTGCCTTTGTGTTTGTTCTCGGCCCTCGGCTCCTTTCCTCTTCTCAGCCCCTGTTCTCCCCTCACCAGGCTGGCCAAACCCCTTGCTGGCTCACCCCAAGCCCCTTGCCATTATTTGCCCAGCCCTGGCTCCCTGCTGAATCCCCAGTCATCCCTTCTCTCCCTATGGCCAGGTCACAATTGCTAGCGTGCTGCTAACCGTCTGGCCACTTCCTCCACGCTGTGGCTGCTCCCGTGCCAAGCAGAAATGAGAGTGCTGGTAGGGGAGCGCTTCTGAGTCAGGCAGGGTAGGCAGGAGCATGGAGGGCAGTGACTGGCAATCCACCAAACCCTTCCTGCAATCCACACTAGTGGGTCAGGACCTATCATTTGGGAAAGGCTGCTCTATAATTTGCTCCATCATCTCTGCCGTGCGAAAAGGAACTTGACTGTGTCGACTGGCCGACGCCTTAGAAATGCGAAGGGGCAGGACAGAGAAAAGCCACATGAACCACCCTGCTCTATGTACAGAAGCATTGTGAGGCCTTCCCATTTCAAAAAGGAACACATATCTGCAGTAGGAGCTTGCATTTTCTGCTGTGACTCTCTTTTGGTATTTCATTTCCTTTTTCCTTCAGGTCGTCGGCTCAGGCGTATCAAGCATTTTTGCCTTGTGCCTGGGTCAGACATCCAGTTTTTGCAACGCGATAGTGTTTGCATCTGTCTCAATTGGACTTCAGACCTTTAACCACAGGTAATAATAATCCTAGGTGTAACGCCTCGCTCTGACAAAACATTTTTTCTCTGTCATCATTAGCCCCACTGCGGAAACCGAGGCACAAAGGGATGATGTGATTTGCCCACGGTCACCCGCCTGTATAATGGGAGAACCAAGAATAGAATTCAGGTCTTCAGAGGCTCAGCCTAGTGCTCTGACCAGTAGGCCACGCTTCCTTTACTATCATAGATGCAATTTATGTCAAACGCCTTGCAGATGAATTGTACTGGTGCTTTATTTGTTACGCGTGAAGAGTTCTATTGGCCATTTCATCTAAGATCTAAAATTTAAGGAGTTATCCAGGCTTTATTGAGAAATGGCTGCTCATGTAGACAAAGGCTATGTCTACACTTACTAAAGTTAGTTTGAATTAGTTAATTCAAACTAATTAACTTAATTCGAACTAGCACGGCCCCCCTAGAATGCTAGTTTGAACTAGCCATGGCCATGCATGGCACTTGCTTAGTTCGAATTAGTCAATTGCATTAAGGTCAATGTGCCGGTTAGTTCGAACTAACATGGCCACATTGAGTTAATTCGAACTAACTAGTTCGAATTAACCGTTAATTGGAAAAGTATAATCAAATTGATTAGTTTGAATTAAGGAAGCCCTTAATACGAACTAATGAAAGCCTAGTGTGGCCAAGGCTTAAATTAGTTCGAATTAAGCTTCCTTAATTCCAACTAACTTGCCAGTGTGGACATAGCCAAAGTGTCCAGAGCATCAGTGCTGTAAGAATCAATAACTCAAGACAGCTAGCTAAATCCCACTGTAGGTAAATATATGGCACGATTAAAATTCAAGGATTTCTCTCCCCACTTTCCCACTTCCTCAGCTTCATTTTGAAACAATCCAGTACAGGGCTAGATTGTGGATAATGGATGAAGGCACTGCTTAGAAGATGGGGCAGGAAGATTGCTGTGGATCAGGTCCGAGTTGTGTGGCAGTAGCCTTCCTTCATATGCCAGCTTCTAGCATATTCATTGGCAAATTCACCCTATGTTTTTTAAACTGTTATTTACCTTTGTTTTATTGTCCACTCTGAACTAGAGATTTCGTCCCAATTTCAGCACAGCTGTTTGTTTATTTTTCTTTCCACCTCTAGCTTTGAGTTTTTGAGAAGCAAAGAGAGGAATAACAAGAACCAAGCTAAAACGAGACAAATTCAAATGAGAAATAAGGCACAATTTTTTTTTTAACAGTGAGGGCTAATTACCATTGGAGCTAATTACCAAGGGGGGAGGGGAATTCTCCATCTCTTGAAGGCTTCCAGTCAAGATGGGGTGCTTTTCTGGAAGATATGCTTTAATCATACACAAGTTATTGGAACCCATACAGGAAGAACAGGGAGAAAGTCTATGGCCTGTGATATGCATGATGATAGATTAGATGGTCTAACAATTCCTTCTGGCCATATAATTTATTAATCTAAACATCGGACATTGGTCGCTGAAGGACATGGAGCTTCATAGGCCAGTGGGTCTGATCTGGTACAGCAACGCAAAGGGCTAGTCTAGCAGGGAAAAGTGCCTTGTCCTAATGAAGCTGGCATCCTCTAGCGGATAACAATGGACATTCCAAAGAGAATTTGAATTTCAATATGACCCCAGTGCGTACTTTATAAATGCCACTGCAGCCATCTAACCAGCACAACATATCTTAAACTTTCCTACTAATAGGAAATAGCAGACTGGCTAGGATTGGTTCCCTTCATTTAGCAACATCTTGCTTATCTCTGAAAAACAATCAAATCCTGTTTAAAAACAAAAGCCTTTGATTTCTTCTCTCTTTGTGAATAGCGGCATTTCAGTCAACGTACAGGATCTTGCCCCGTCATGTGCTGGCTTATTGTTCGGTAAGGGTGCATTTTTATTGACCTTTATTTGCACAGAAAAGATACCCACATAGGGGGGATAGTTACCAGGCACCTCTGAGTAAATACAAGTAACTGAGTGCAGAACGGGGCACAATGGAGGCATCTCCTTGATTTTGTTAGGGTTGCTGAGGTGTAACTGCAGGTAGAGATTAGCTGTCTGTTTGTTAATATTCACTACCCTGCCCTGCAGGAAGCTTGTAATGTAAGGGCCACTGCAGCGTCCTGGCTCCAATCTGCATGTCAGAGAGAAACTAACAAAGAGCCAGACTGTGCCCAGATGTGCAGTAGGTGCTCATGGAGCTCAGTGGCCCTATGGGGGCATGGCAGTGTGGGGAATGTGGAAGGAGTCCTCTCCTACACAACAGCCAGACTCATGTGTGGTGTCTGCATTCCCCTGCGAGAACAAAACATCCTGCAGAGGCTGGGGAGGAGCTGGGCCCTGCCTTCTGCATACTGGACAGCTGAGCTACTTGGGTGCACCTTAGGGAAAGTCTATGCTGCACTACTGGAAAGAGGTTAGCAGGAGGTATGCTCCCTCTATGAGCCTCCCCCTCTGCTTGCTCATTTGCTTTGCCTTTGGCAGGTGCAAATATCTGCACACCCCTGCCCTCTAACTAGCCCAGTGCTTATGTGCACAGAGGAGTCAGGCTATTGAAAGGGCACATGCCAGGGTTAGAATTCCCAGCTGGCATTTTGCCTCTGCCAATTTTGCCTGCATACAAAGTGGAGGCAGCGTATAAGTCTAGAGGGAAACGGGCACCAATCACTAGTTATCGCTTAAATGTGTGCTCCTGGATTCCTAGCAAGTCTCTTATGTTAGCGGCATCATGTGTAAATTGATGTGATGCATTGTTTTCCTTCTTCTCTTTACAGGTGTTGGAAATACAGGGGGAGCCCTATTAGGTAAGGGATTTTCCTAGAATTGTCCCACACTTGGGGGATCTTCTGACTGAGCTGACATTACAGGGCAGGTACCTGGCCTAGTTCTATTTGATTAATTTGTACTCTCTCTCTTTCTCTCTGTACACAGGTGTCGTTTGTGTGTATTTAGCTGGGCATCTGATTGAAACCACTGGTTCTTGGGTTTCTGTTTTCAACCTGGTGGCTACAGTTAATGTCCTGGGGCTTTGTACGTTTCTGATCTTTGGAGAGGCCCAAAGGGTGGACACACACTCTGCGTACATAGATCTATAGTCGCTGTAAAGATGAGTTCAGCATATGAAGTTTGTCAAAGGGTTTAGGAATGTAATTTCTATTTATCACTATTGCTCAAAAGGGTCTTTGCAGGAGCAAATATTATTTCTATGTGGAATTTAAGCAGAAAAAACATCTATTGAGAGAATATTATGGGCCTGAACGGAACTCAGAGGAGGGAGGAAATCCAGAGTTAAAACTTTGCTCAGTGGGTAACTGATGGCCTATAGAGACTTTCGTCTCTAGGTCACCTGTTTGAATCTGGCCCATTCACCGGGGACTGAACGAAGCAGCTGATGGCCTATGTAAAATCCATTAGTGGCTCTAGTCTAGTTCCTAATGGAGAAGTAACCGCATGGCAGAAAATACCATCCCAGTTGACATTAAGAGGTATCTTCGCTGGAAGTCTCAGGAGAGATGCCAAGAACTGAATGACTCGTTAAGAGTGAACTCGTCTTTCATCCTGAGAGATGGTCCTTCCAGGACAGAGATGAGACATGGTAGATGTCTGTGCTCTACCTGTTCTATGACTGCACAGGGGACTCCCAGCTCAGGGGCTGTACAATCCTTTCCTCAGCACCAAATGAACTTAATAATACTAAGGACGGTCCATAACTTTCCTTTTCACCTCAGCATTGCAGTGTATTTAAGTGGAACACTAGAGTGTAAAAAGGAATGGGTTCAGAGTTGTTTTGCCGTATGCTGTGAATGTATATAAAGGGTGGCTCACATTCTGGACTATGGACCCATAATATCAGTGCTTCACTAGGTCCGGTCTCAGTGGGCATTGAAAGGAATACAGGAGATTTCCAAAGAGCCTGAAAAGTGCATGTTACAAATTTACATTAATTGCAGGGCTTGTTTCTGCCCATGCTTTTGAATCCACCTGTGTTAAAAGTTATTTCTCATTTTTTACTTTAAATACCAAAAAGGCTTAGTCCACCTCAGGCACTTTCATCTTTTTTCTCATTTCTCTGTGTTTGTTTGTTTCTTTGCTTAAAATCTGCTTGACCCGCTTGAATTTTTTGTTCTTAATCATTTGTCCTCCGTGAAGGCTGTCTTTTCTAGGTGCTGACCAAGGAAAATTAAGGCCGTCACCAAAAATGTCCTGGATTAGAGGCCATATGCCTGGTTGTTTATCTCAGTGACTATTTTCCCCTCTCCCAGAAGGAAAATTAACTGCTGTAGTGGTTGATGACCATGCACAGACATTGGCCCTGATCCTACAATGTGATCTATACAGGCAGGGCATGAAAATCACTTTTTCTTTCTGTAGTCTGTTTCCTCTCCCATCCTCCTTCTGTTTTATCTTTTAGATTGGAAACTCTTCAAGGCAGAGACTGTCTCTTACTATATGCATGTACAGCTCCTAGCACAATGGGGCCTTGCTCTTGGCTGTGAGTTACAGGAGTTACCATAACAATAATACATATTAATGTAACATGCAAGTAACAATGCAAATAATAAAAATCATAATTAAGAAATTGACTTCAATGAGCTTCCCCATGGGCACAGTTCTCTGGCCCCATGATCTCCTGGTGGGATCAGGGCCTGATCATTTTTATTCCAGTAATGAAGAGAATGGAAACCTCATATAAAAAAAGAGAATAGTTTAAGGTTCATTCTAAGGACTAAATGCAAATTTTTTTAAAAGTGCCCCTATGACTTAGATGCCTAAATTCCATTAAAACCCACTGAACTTTAAGCACCAAAATCATGAGGTAGTTGCTTTAAAAATTTGTACTCAACCCTCCAGATTGGAGGGATTACAGAAAAATATAATGATTTGTGGTTGTGCAAGCAAACTCTGGAAAAGCATTAACTGATCATTGGAATTGTTTCCCAAACCTCTGTCTCCCATTCTGCATAAGTGGCCCCCAATGCAATTTACTGGCAAGCCCTAGGTAGGCATTCAACTCAAACTGTGCATAATCTCCCAGTGCTTTTTCATTAACTATTCTCTAATAAATTGTTTTTAATTTCAGCTCTCAAGGAAAGAATAATTCCAATTTCATGGGAGACAGTGGAATGGTACATGTGTAGCAATTATCTGTGTAAGAATTTTATACAAAGAATTATAAACCTACCAGAGCATATCTTGTGTTCTCATTAATGGAGAACAGTTAGCCGTTGACAGGGGAGTTTCCAGTGAAGCTATTAGGCTCGTTGCAGCTGTTAACTTTCTTTCATGTTTTTTCTCCCCTACCAAGTCTCCTATAAAAACATTAATTTATAATCTCTCATGTGTGCACATGTGAGCTAGAGTGAGATGAACACTTTCAGAAAAATGATCCTCGGGCCATTGAACGTCCTGGCTCTGGGCCTTTCACAGGACTAATGGGAACAAATATAGGAGTGACATCTCCCCATTCAGAACTTTGGGGTTCCATGGACTGCCCAGTTTCCCTACAGAAAGAGCTTGATTCTGCAGTTTCTTATGAGGCTGACATCTCCGACTAACTCCAGTGGCCTCAATGTGGTCATTCTTGATTTGCAGCAGAGCACATGGGAGGAAACTCATGCCCATCAATTCTGCATTTCAAATCTTCCAGCACCACTGCTTATTCTCTCTGACACATTGTGTTGCCTCAGGCCCCTGGCTCTTTGCTTGCCTCATGACACCGGTGCTTACCCTCCTTTCCCAATTCACGTCAAAACAGGCTGATATTTCGTGCTCTGTGTCAGAGACGGGATGATTCCCCGGTCGTGAGTTGAGTCCTACGTGGTTCCCGGCAGTTTTTGCTGCAATCACCTTCCTGTGATTTTGCTCCTGGAAACCAAGTCAGATTTTGGATAACAAAAATGGCTGCAGCTCTGTGGCCATTTTAAAGATGGTTCTAACTGCCTCTTCGTAGACCAGCTCCCTTCCCAGCTCTTCCCTCTCACTGCTCATGGCCCTCTCAGCACCTTCCCTGTTTTCTCCTTCTCAGTGTCGCCTTCCCACATCCCTCACCTACTCCAGTTCATTGTCACTCAGTATCTGACGAGCATACACGGGACCTGCTCCCTTTGACATCAACTGTGATATACCACTGGCTTCCGCCGCAACACAATGAGGCCCTAAATCTCACAATATTCAGAGCCTGAGAGTTCTAAAACAGCTGGAGCTGTCCCACCCCTCACTTTTGATGTCCAATCACAACCAGACCTAATGGAAACTGACGACGGAACACCCAGAAGTTACCCTTCCAAATGGGCTCCATGCTACGAAGCACAAAGTCTGCTGTAAGTTACTGGCCATTGGGTGGGGCTGTAGTGGTGGGAGGCTGCACAAACACTCGCAGGCCACTAGTGCAATCCATATTCTTGCTAGCACTCCGCGTCCTTCATGCAGGGAGGTAAGGCCAGTGTAGCCACATGGTCACAGATCCCTCACCTGCACTCATCCAGCTGTTGGCTTGTTTGGGACCTGAGCAGAGTCCCCTGCTGCAGCGTGCAGGGGATACAATGAGCCCTCTGGCATGGGAGATGCCTGCAGCAGTCCTGGGCAAACCTCCCACAGGGGTTTGAGCCTGTGGGTATAGGAACCAGGTTCCCCTGGGTCAGTTTCCGGTGCTGATGGTTGTGGAGAATAGCTTGAAAATGTGACTCCTAAAGGCTCAAACAGCAGACAGCAAATAAAAAGGACCCTACATATATTTTAAAAATAAAAAAAAATTTAAGCCAATCTGATGATTTTTGAGGAGGCCTGACTCATGACCTTTGAACTCTTGGAGATGGCAATTCTGTGACTACAAAGTTGTGCTTGACATCATTTTAGTTAACACGACTCCGCAAGGTCATTTTATTTAACATGGGCTAATTTGGAATCTTGTGAGGTTTTCAAAGGTTCTGTCTGGTCAGTGTCAGAACAAAGAACCGGAGCAAGAATTCAGGGGAAAAGATTGTAACCAGTTTGGAGCGTTAGCTTGCAGAAATGAGGCTCAACTTAATCAGCAAATGCTGAGCTGTCCTACTGTATCTCTGTTTTTAAAAAAAATGCATATACGTTTTCGGGATTGTACTTCAAAGAAAGGATGAATTTTCAAAATGATTCCGTACCTAAGATTATGTGAAAAAGGTCAAAGATATGAGATTAATTTATTTTTACATCACACAATTACTCCTCGTAACTCAATAATAGTGAAATTTGCATTCTTCCGCTGAATAACCACCTTTAACACCAGATACGCTGGAAAGGAAGCTAAGAATAACCAGACAGATTTTTAAGCAAGAATATAGTCAAGGGTCAGAGAAGAAGAGGAGGGGCAGGGACACAGTTTTCTGTTACAAATAAGTGAATTATTTTGCTCTATTATTTAAATTTCATTTTGACTGGGGTGCAAATGGACTTCTAAAAGGTTTTCAGCCTGCAGCTTCCTCTTCACATGTCACTTGGAACAGGGAGGTCTGAGAAATAAAAATCTCAGTCCAAGCAAATTATTATTATGATTATGTCATGCAAATCTATAGATGGGGATAGTAAAACAGCAAAGAGGGCCGTGTGAGACACATTTGCACACATTTAGGGTGACCTTTTTGAGTTCATGCCAGGCAGAAAGAAGAGGATTGTGTGAAATAAGTGGGTGTGATTCTCATTTCACTGACACCAGCGTAAATGAGATCAGAGTCAGATTCCGAACAATATACGGACATCTGGGGACACTTTTTAAAAGAAGGCTCCAATCTGCCTCTAATTTTGTGCCTGCAAACAATTGTGGGCACAAAATGAAAGGTGCTACATTGCTTGCTTGCTGCAACTCCTAGTGACAGCTGTGGGGAACTTGGGTTCAGCTCCAGATCAGAACTTTTGGCTGGTTCAAATCTAATATAGACTATTTCTTAAAGGTATACTACAGTATACCAGGAGCATGAATGGCTGCTAAAAAGGCTGTATAAACTGTGGAAATAGCTAGGGTTATTAGGTAAATCAAAATGGAAATAATTATTTCCTTTCCTGAAGAAGCATCAAAACTCTTGTTTTTGGTGAAACTAAAGACCTCTGGTGACTTTAAATGGCAGTTGGCACAAAGCCAAGGGCATTTTCTACCAAGCTTTGTTTTCTGCAGCTTGGATTTCATCTCTGGCCCATACCATTTTATGCCAAGGTAGACGCAGAACTAGAAACTAAAAGTGAGTTTGAGGGGGAGTATATATTTTTACCATTGCTCAGCACTTCAGCATCTATTGGCAGAACATTCTAGTCCAGGGCTGTAAGAAGATCTCATCATACACATTAACAATCATTTCTTTCTTTTCCTTCAGTTTCAGTTTTATTCTGCCCTGATGCATCCTCTTCCTCCTCCTCCTTCTAGGAGATATTTGGATTAAGAAATAGAATGCAAAATTGAATTGCTGAATGTGCATTAGAGCAGATTAGTCCTGTAGATTTGTCCATCTCTGGCGGATTAATGTTTTCAAGGGAGGGCATCTTGTCTTTCGACCAATACTTCTCTAAAAGTCTGCTGAAACATCCCTTGCTTTTGCAAAAAGAATGAATATCGGCAATGAGATGAACCAAAGAGCAGCAGGCTGTGATGCAAGCTAGCTCTGTCGAGGGTCTTTGCAAGTTCAACTTTGGAGTCTTTCATGGAAACCTCTGAAAATTGCTCTGTGTGGAGAATAGTCTATGCTTTAGTCTGCTAATGCTAAATGAATAGTGCATCGAAGATTTCAACCAGGGACAGAACTCAGCTTCCAGCATCACTGAAGTGTATATAAATCCTCCATATAATATCACTTGCTAACAAAAGACGCTTTCTAGAGATGGGACATGGTATTAAAACAAAATCAGGACCTGTCAAGTTAATTAATTTGGCCTTCAAATCCTGCACAAGTGTACCAGATCAATGGCCTATTACATCATAAAAGCAATCTGTGAAGCTGTTCTGCAACATGTGGCTCTGACTCATGCTTCTGAGGTTAACAGCTAACGTAGAAACTAAAGCCCCATCTCTCATGATCTGTCCTCTATATGGTAAAATCACCATGTGTAATTGAGCAGAATAGGCAAACTGCTTCCCGGGAGAGGGTCTGGTGAGGCAACATTGCATCCTAATTGAGACCTCGGAGACCAGCCTTTAGATGCCAGCCAGCCAGACGAAAAATGATTGTTTCTCTATTGCGCCTGGACACATCACATGGCGTTCCCCTGAATCCCTGCCTTTACTGTGTTTGAGTTGGTAACCACAGACAAAAAAATGAAAAGAAAATTGTTCGATCAAATGCATTTGAATGATATCTATCCATCCATTCTTGTACAATCTATCTATCTATCTATCTATCTATCTATCTATCTATCTATCTATCT
>ML685788.1:5474061-5484664 GCA_007922175.1 Pelusios castaneus | reverse complement strand
TCTATCTATCTATCTATCTATCTATCTATCTATCTATCTATCTATCTGGTTCTTATAATGGCACATTTTACTATAGTGCCATTAATATATAATAAATATTACAAAAATAGCCTACTGGAGAACACTGTGCTCTTGATCTGCAGCTAGAATTGCCCAGCCTACCACCGCTGAAGGCCAAAGGGTGTGGAATAAGTAAGTCTCTGTTACAGAATGGTTCAGTGTTTAGGGCACTACTCGAGGATGTTGAAGATGAGGTTTAGTTCCCAATGCTGGCACTGGTTTTCTGTGTAACCTTGGGTGAGTCACTTAACCTCTCTGGGCCTCATTTCCCCAGCTGTACAGTGGGGATAGTAGCACTGACCTCCCTCACAGGGGTGTTGTGAGGATAAATACTTTAGAAGATTGTGAAGCACTTTGAGATCTGCTAAAGAAAAGTTTTATGCGAGCTAGGCTTAATAGCAGTAATAATCTAGGTTTGCCTCTGAGGCTCTTAGAGCACTTTTTAACCAAACCTTTTTGTAGGGTTTGAAAAAATTGGACAAGTTTCTGTTTTTCTCCCCTCCTTGAGCAGGACATACTGAAGTACAATGGAAAGGCAATGCTTTAGGATTTGTAGTCATGATCAGACATGCATTTCTGTAGGAAGGCGCATTAAGGGAAATATGACTGCTGTTTGACTCCATTAGGCAATAGAAATGGAAAGGAACTGCCTGGTCATATCTGAAGACCACTGGTGGCCCAGTCAATTGCCATGGAGGCTGGATTTAGGAAGAACATGGCTATTGCATGGTGTCCTGAGTACCCTGGAATGAGAGCAGATCACCTGGTCAGTGCCTGGAACAGCACCATATTGGAACAGGAGTTGATAACCATAAGAACTGTCCTCAGGTCATGGGAAACTGGCACAAGGGGCTGTGTGGGAGTTATGCAGGAAAGGCCTCTTGGTACACGGGGACTGGGGTACATGTGGACACTGAGGAGCAGAGTTTTGAGACACAAATGAGCCTCTAAAGTTTAGGAGAAATAACTGGGTCTCTTCTCCATACTGAACTCTATGGTCCTGATTATGAGCTTACATACTGCAGGTCTACACTGGTGCAGCTTCACAGTTACTCCTGATTTACACTAGTATGGGTGAGAGGAGAATGTGTCCCTGGGCCTTTGGAGATTAACCTACTCGAAACTCCATTGCGTATTTCTCTTTACTTACTCCAGGCTGTCAGAGCTAGTGTGCAGGGCAGATAAAGCGTTCCGGTGACCCCAGAACACTTGGTCATGATTCGGTTCTTATAAGATGCCCCAGAAACAGGCTCTTATTAAATTGAAGTATGGTGGTAAAATAACTCGTTGGCATTTCGTCACCTACAGAAATGATATCACCACATTATCCAATCAGCCTTACCAGTGCTATTGTGTGCTGGTATCTAACTAGAAAGGCAGTTGTTTCCTTTGTGTGATTCTCCTACACACAAACTTCCTTAGCAAACGTATAGATGGCTGCAAACAAATTGTTTAGCAAATGACGTTTCATTCCATTTCTGTCTTTTGACCAAAAAAAAAAAAAAGAAATGGATTTTGAGTGTTTTGCTATTCCCAGGAGACAACTCTTAAGACTGTTGCTGAGGCAGAGGAAAGATACGACAATGAAATACAAACAAATGCCCTGAAAGAGTCCGGACGCTGGAAGGCAAAATTATGATTCGAGATGCAGAGTAAATAAAAAGCAAATGACTTATTTATTGTACTCATCCCATGAAGGGCCCTCAGCTAGTTTATTCAAAATGCTCGGACAATGGACAGGGAAATAGATTGAAAAGTCTCAGTAGTGGCTTTATCATCTTACTGTGTAACTTGTTACTTTATTAAAGACACCATGATGAATCACAATGGCGTCTCTCTGACCACAAACCCTGCTCCAGGAAGGACTATCTGTTCCTCTAGTGCTGGAAGAGTCTCTACTAACTCTTGCTGCTTTCATAGCTGTTACAAGAGTGCCCCTTTTTCTCTCTCTATGAAATAGTGGAATGGTTTGGGAAAGATTTTTATTTTCCCACAAAACATTTTGCTGAAAATGATTTTTCTCCTCCATTTTCACAGAAATATTTCATTTCTGGGAATTAGAAAAAAAAAAAAAAAAGAAAATTGAAAAAATTCAGCTGCTCATGCTAAAATGTTAAAATGTACATTCAAACAGAAATTTAGAGTTTGATGAAGAAGTTATATTTTGCCCAAAAAAGTTTTGAACGAAAAATTCGAACCAGCTCGAATATATAGTTAATTAACAGATAAAATACCAGTAGATGGTGCTCAAGAACATATAGCGTAATTTCTGGATTATGAAGGCCCAATAAAACTTGTGCTCTGTAAGTGGCTTCAGCTCTTTACATCTGCCATTAACAACAACCTCTGCAATAGTACAACTTGGTGGTTAGATTCTGCACTCAGATGGCTTCTCTTGAAATGAAAATTAAACAGGTCAGTCTTGAAGCTATTAAATGTTTGACCTAGGGCGAAAATGCAATTGGAGGGTCCGCTCCCGTTGAATTTTTACCAACGATTTCAGTAGGAAAAAGATCAGGCCCTAAACCAAAGCCTCGGGGAAAAAAGAGAAGAATGAATAAGTTTGAAATGCAGCTACAGTATGGAGTCAATTCTATCTCTGTGTAGCAGCATAGGACGGTTGTAGCTCTACTTGATAAATCAGCTTCCAGCCTGAAGTGTCAAAGGAAGAAAAAGCAGCCAACTATTCCCCCCCCCCCCACTTTCTTTCTAGTTTTTTTTTACAAACTGGGAGAGATGCAGTGGGAGGAGGAGGGGAGCTGGTGCACATTTGCTCTACATTTTTGCTGGTGATTTTACTTGATTATGTTTAATTCAAAAGTGTTAAAGTCGTGCAATATGAATATTCAACTGGCGCCTTTTGGTGGTGTTCCAGGAGTTATGATTGTCTGTGATTCTGCCATGGCTTCGCAGCACGGAGCCCTGTCAAAGTGAGAGTGACAGTGGGGAAGCTATTAATTGAAATAGCTTCATTAATTAGTAATTAACAGCGGGGTAATGACTATGTCACACATCATATTTCAGTGAATGCCCTTCATGTGTTATGGGGCCTTTAATTAAAGAATATGCATTTTAATTAAAGGGAAGTTCGGCCCTTTGGCCTTTGAAATACAAAAGATATTTCTAACTTTCAGAAATCAGAGGAGAAAAGGTTAGGTCTCTTGATTGATTGATTGAGTTTTAAAAGGCTAAGTGTGGGTAGTTTTCAGTCACACAGGCTGCACTTTCAGGGCTGTGCTTCCAGGATTGCTAATAGCTGAACAGTAGCCTCATGTTTTTTGGAGGCTTGGGTCAGATCCATGAGTTTGACCGAAGTGTAGGGCTAGCTCGAATTCTGTATTAAAATCTGATTTGTTACCAGATCCAAGAGCCACCATCCCTGTCAGTGAACCTGGCTGATCGCTTCATTTATTCCTTTTCATGCTCCAGCCTTGTCTGTGGCCCACTGAGTCAATGCAGCGGGAGGTGTTCCTTCGAAACCTTCATGAGAATGTAATGACAGAGCTGCTGGGCAGGTGGCTTTGGAACCTTCACGGGAGGAAAGGTGACAGCTCTAAATACAGTAGGTGGGCAGAAGAAGTGTGGAGAGGATTAAAGAAAGAAGGTAGACTGCAGAGTCCATGGAGAGTTGTTCAAAGCACAGAGGTAAATTTTGAATGACATTTGGCTACCACGGAGGAGCCACTGGAGATTGTTGCAGTTGTGGGGATGTACCACTGCTTCTTTGAATGTATGTAAAGGTGATTATCTGTAGTCTGTACTTTTCGGCATCTGGAGATCTGGGCGTGGGTGGTGCTGTGGTCAAGACAAGACAATGAAGGCTCAGATGTAGATTTCAGCCCAGAAGGAGTCAGACTGGTGGCATATGTAGGCAGCATTACAGATTTGCCGATGTAAGAGATGTGGTGGCAGGTAGGACAAATCAGGGTCAGTTACGACCCTGAGGTTACAGAAAAATAAGCAAACGGGACATTTGCTGGCCTGTCACAGGATAGTGAACCTGCTGGACCATAGGGCTGATCCAAGATGGCAACTTCTATGAGAACAAGTTACCATCCCATCTGAATTAATGCTGGAGGCTAAGATGGTCATTCAAATAAAAACATTAGAAAAGTTTTCAGTGACTGCTTAATGCTCTGCAGATTTTGTACTCTCTCAATTTGATTCCCCAACACGGCACTGGATCCAATTCTGATTTCTGTTGACTGTTAGCCAAGTTTATATTTGGAGGGATCGCCAAGGTGTGTCTGCAAAGACGGTTCTGGGGCTTAGACTATATTAGCTACATGATAAAGATCAAGGTTAAGTTTAGGAATTAGATCTAAGAACTATGGCTCGATCAGAACTCTTTAAATGGCCAGGCCAATTAAACAAACAAACAAACAAACAAAAAACTGACAAGAGATTTTTTTTTTAAATGATGAAAAAAAAGCATTTGTACTTTAAAAAAAAAGGAAAAGGAAAACGAAGATGATTTTGAAGTTTTTGTTTTAAACAAACCCCACTCCCCTGATATCCTGATTTGAAAGAATGAAAAGGCAGTGTCCCAGATGGGACCTGGACTAAAGGAGAGAGTCATTGCATTTCAAAGGGAAAGAGAAGATCAAATGCAGCTCAAGTGCAACGCTGAAATGTCCGCCCATAGGGGCTACTGCCTGAAGACTCAAGACTTGATAAGGAAGAGGTGGCTGCTGCCCATAATGCTGGTAAAGAGGGAGGCAGGGGAACAGGCCTAGGACCTGATCCAAAGCCCATTGAAGACAATGGGGCTCTTTCTGGTGATTTGAGTGGCCTCTGGAGTAGGCTTTTGATGCAGAGAATTCTTTTGTCTTCATGGGTCATTTGCAGGCTTAAATTAGTGTAAACCGTGGATTCTCTGTCACCTGAAGTTTTTAAATCAAGATTTTAGGGCTTACGGGACTCAGCCAGAAGTAAGGGGTCTATTACAGGAGTGGGTGGGTGAGGTTCTTTGGACTGCATTGTGCAGGAGGTCAGAGTAGATGATCTGGAAGACCCCTCTGACTTTAAAGTTTATGAGTCTATGATTTTGGAAAACTGCAGTTCCATGAATATGTATAAGGCAGTCTGCAGTGCCCTTGGGTACTCGTGATCTTTCCATCACATTAACAACTTCAAGGTTCCCTGACAAGGTCTCACCAGATGGTTCTGCGGAAAGTCCATTCAAATCAATGAAGGCTAGGATGGTTGTCATATCTGTCCCCCTTTGATCCCTCTGGTCACCAACCACACCAAGCCTGTTCATGTCCTTTTCCCACTCCTGTTTCCATAATATTCTCCACACTACCCCATGTGGATGAAATAAATACCCTCCTCTCCCTGATAACACTAAGCTATTGCCCCCTGTTCATTCAACCCCCTCTTATAAATAGCCTTCTCTTGGGATTTCCACAAGAAATGAGCAGAGCTGTTCAAAACATGGGCAAAAAAATTAAATAAAAAGAAAGTGGCTGTCATTTTTTGGCTAACATTTCAACAATTTGGAAAAATTTTGACTAGCCCTAGAAATACATTTTATAACTGAAAACAAAGAGCAGAATCCATTAGCTCTTCCCCAATTCTGGATTTTTGGGAGGTCTTTTGTGAGCCCTGTCATTTATATTGTAAGCATCTGAAGATAAGGACTGCCTTTATTGGCATACATTGTAAAGTGCCCTGCACAACATTGGTACTTAAGACACAGTAAGTGTTGCCTCTGTGGGCTTCTCATGCCCTGGGGAAGAACGTTTATCTAGAAAGGTCAGATATAGAAGATGTCCTGCTATTCCACGTGCTGTGCTGGAAACCTTATTCAAAAATTTTGCCAAGTTAAAGAGCCCACCAGTTTGAAAGAGTTTAAGAAACTCATATTTTGAAATTGAAATATTGTCATTTTTCTTACACAAGAGTGCTGGAATCCTTTGACGAGAGATAGACTTTCATCTCATTTCCAGCCTAAAATTTGTAACAGCCACTTTATATCCATTCGTTCTTGTGCCAGATTTGTCTTCCAACTTAAGTAGTAGTTCTAACCTCCATGGTGTTTACTCCCCTGGTATTTTCGTAGAGCGCAGCCATATCACTCCTCAGCTTTAATTTTCCTAGGCTAAATAAGGCCAGATCCTTTAGTCTGCTCTCATAAGAAAACAAACAAGGAGCCTAGCGGCTCTTTTAAAGACTGAGAAATTTATTTGTTCATCTTTAAAAGTGCTACTAAAGTCCTTGTTTGTTTTGCTGAACTAGACTGACACGGCTGAACTAGACTGATACGACTACCCCTTTGGAACTTCTCATAAGATAGGTCCTCTTGTCCCATGATCATTCTAGTAGCTCTTCTCTAGACCGCTTTCATTCTGAATTAATCTCTCTTGAACATAAGTGACCAGTATTGTAGAGTGAATTCTAGATGAGGTCTTACCAAAACTGAGGGAGTGCCATTGCGACCAGGTGCCACTCAAGTTTGTGATGGTGGAGTCAAACCTGAGTGGGCAGAAGGACAGCCAGCACTCCTCCTCATTGCAGCTGTCATTGGGAGTGCTCAATGCTGATGACTTGGCATCTCTGCCAATGGTTTGCATCATACATAATATGTATAAAGGTATGGGTGCCACTACAGGTCTTTGGTGTAGAAGAGGGAAACAGCATAGAGAAAGAAGATGTAGGTGAACTCAATTGAAACGGTGGGATGAGAGTAAAAAAATCAAGAGCTGATTCCATGCACTTGTCCATTTCATTCTGTCAAATTGCTACTGTTCCTTTAAGGAAATGAATGGAGAAAAACAGTGTATTAAATTAAGATTTAAACTTTGCTGGGGAAATTGGAGGATGGAAAATGTGATTCACTCACAGTATTGGAGTATGGCAATTAATGTTAATAACATTAAATTATTTAAATGGACAGGTAGTATTTTATATAATATTTCTTTGGCATTTTTACTGGTGGCACAATGGGTTTATCCTAGTATAATAGATTGCTATGTCAGGAAGGTCTTATTTACTAAAAGAACCCCCCCCCCCCAGATGTATGGACTTTTTTTGCTTTGTTAAAGACATTCTTTACTTTTGCAAAGTAAAATCTCAGGCCTAAAATTCCAAGTTCCAACTTTCCACACACAAAAATACATTTGCATGGGCACACCTAACCTTCATATGCATGTTGGGTAATTGCACTAAAATATATTTGTGCTCACCATAACTTGATTTGTGTGGATAAAATCATGGACATAAATCAGGTGTACATTTGGGGTCAATTTTTAAGCCTCCAGCCTCCACATCAATTCACTTTCCCGACTGGCTTTGGTTTCATAACTTGTGCTGATACTGCAGCCCACTTGGAGGGAATAGTGATGCACATCTTCAGTGGATATCTTAGAGCTTGACGTGCATTATATAACAATACCTTCAGATCCACCAGTAAAGCTTGTTTGACTGCTAAGACACTGTGAATGCATTCAAATCTCTAGAAAACATGAAGACCCAGTCTGTGTCCTGAGTAGAGTTGCTTGAAAAATTTGCACCAAAACATTTTTGAGGGAAAATGGCTTTTTAGCTGAACAGAAATTTTTGTTGAAAAATGTCCATTTTTGTCAAGGATGTTCAGGTATTCGTAAAACAAACAAACAAACCCAAAAGCACAAAAATATTTGGCATTTTGCAAAGTGAAGAACCAAAAATTGAATTAAATTTTATTTGAAAATGAAAATTTGTAGTCTTGAGGGACAGATTCTAGCTATTTTGGACATGTAAAGCCTGGCATGATCAGAATGGTCAGAAATTCTCTTATATGGCATCAGGAGAGTCCTACAGATGGTTACTTGTCATTGTTTCTTTTTGCAAGTGCACTTTTTAGTGGGGCAGTTTTCTAAAATGAAAATGATGTACATAGTTAAAATTAGACATACAGTTGGGGGGGGGGGGAGTGGTAGATGCATCTATGGTCTCTGTTACACAATGTTTGGGCTCTAGGCTGCAGTTTCCCTTGCTAGCATATCCGCTGGACCCCAGTCTGCACGTGGATTCGCATTATTAAATTAGAGGTTGTGGTTTGGGTGTGATTCTGAATCAGGGATAGGAATGGGACTCGAGTTTAGATACAACGTTACTGTTATCTCTTCATGTGTTCTAACATGATTTCTGCCATTTGGGAACAAAACCTTTTGACAGGGTCTGTTCTTATTGCAACTTCAACCACAAACAAAGCCAGAAATCTGAACTTTCTGGGTATGTTCCCTGGAAACAAAAACCACAGGGGCATATTTAGATCCAAAAGGATACCAGATAAAAAATTCTGATTTTGGCCAGTCTCTATGGCCAAGCTGTCTTGTGAAGCTGTAGGGCTGCTTTAATGATGGGTGAACCATGGCACACAGGGGAATCAGCTTCATTTTATTCTGGCACCCAAAACCCTGTTAAAATTGATTCTGGTAGATCTAAGAAACAATCTTAATGAGCTCTTCAAATTTTTGCTCACTTCTCTTAGTCCTAAAATGGCAGCATCTGAAGCCCCAGGGAGAACGTGACAGTCAAGATTTAGCTTGGCTATTCTAATCCACAGTGGGCTTGTAATTTAGCATTTGAGAGTGCTTTATTAGTTTGTTTGTTAGAGAGTTTATTAGTTAAAAATCAAATTAGATCTAAAACATAAACAAACAATGAATTGCAGAATTTGCTGTACTAATACAAACAGTACAAACTAGTTCAAACAAGGGTTGATCCATTCCCCGGATGCACATCCTTGTCAGTGAAAATTCACCAGAAAGGACTGCTTAGGTTCTTTACATTAAGAACATGCTTAAATACTTTGCTGGATCAGGGCCTAAATAAGGAAAATAGTTAAGCATGTATGTACTTTTAAGCATGTGAGCAGTCCTGCCAAAGCACACTGACATGAATAAGGCTACTCATATGCTTAAAGTTATCCTCATGCTTAAGTGTTTTGTTAGATCAGGGCCATAGTGCTTGATCTAATGTCCACTCTAGTCAATGGAAAGACTTCCATTGGTTTAGATAGGCTTTGGCTCAGTTTTCTTACGGGCCTGTAGAATGATCTATGCTCTTACTATCAAAGGTGATCCCTTCAGAATAGACTTTAGACCAGTGGTTCCCAACCTTTTCAGTAACATGGCACACCTCAATGCGACAAATACGGTAATTCCGTGGCACACCCAGTTTTTTCAGCTGACTTAATTGTTCACAGACATCACATTTACATATATTTACTATGGCTACAGTCTTACTAGACAGTTTTGAAACACAGTGCATACAACAAGCTAAAGAAGGATCAAATGCATTTAACGTTCCAAACCCACCAGAAAAAAAATCTCAATTTTGCCCTATGGCCACCCGCATTTAGAATGTTCCTATTTTAGAATTGAAAGACCGATACCTCGCTTTTAATGTGATGATTCATTTTCATGAGTTTTAGGAGTTGTAATTTTGGTTGGCTAGAATATTGTTCAAGATGAAACAGTGTTTGTTTTACCCTGATTTTCATTACCTTTCTACAAAATGTCATGGCGCATCTGGACAGTTCTCATGGCACACTGGTTGAAAACCACTGCCTTAGGCATAAGCCAATTCTTTACTGATGGTGGCAAATTCGCTGCCATTAGTTTGAACTCTGGTTAGTTAAGACCTGCTCAATCAATCTGGAGTTTGACTCACTAACTCCACCCCCGGTGGGAAGAGTAGCGTTGAGTCAAAGGGACAGCATTTCCCTTTGACTCAGTGCAATATAGCCACAGAGGTAAGTGGGAGTTAGAGAGTCGAAGAGAGACATGCAAGTTATTTTATGTAGATTGTGTATCTCCCTTCGACTGCGGCCGAAAATACCAACTAGTGTAGACCCGGCCACAGTGATGAAGCATACACAGCTGCAGATGCTGCAGCTAACCTGTGGTCTGGTCTAAACTTGCCACCATTTGTGGCAGCAGTCAAAGGGAGATATGCAAGCTTAATAAAATAACTTGTGTATCTCCCTTCGACTCTCCAACACCCACTTATCTCCCTTTCTCCACTGTGCTGAGTCAAAGGGAAATGCCATCCCTTTGCCCCAGTGTTACTCTTCTTCCAGGGCTAAAGTTACTAAATTGAACTCCAGATCAATTGAGTGGGTCTTGACTGACCACTCAATTGAACCCAGAAGATCGAACTGGTGGTGGCATATTTGCTAACATCAATGTAGACTTAGCCTTTAAGTGCATCAAGGACTTTAACTTCAAAGGCTGTCAGTATGTTACCTATCTGAAATCTCTGTTCCCTTTTTTATGGTCAGATAAAGGGGAGAAGATGGAAAGAAGGGAAATGGCTCAGAATGTAAGAAGACATTGTCATATCCTTTGAGTGTGTCTGGGAAATGCACCTCAATAAAAGGAATTAAATAAATAGTCCACTTACAGATATAAGTGGGATATAAACATCCCTGCTATGAAAAACACTTAATAAGTGTCTGAGTTCAGTCCCTATTGACTCTCATAAAATTCCAGCATCGTGTTTAACTCCTCTCTCTCTCTCTCTCTCTCTCTCTCTCTCTCTCTCTCTCTCTCTC
>ML685788.1:5433502-5474051 GCA_007922175.1 Pelusios castaneus | reverse complement strand
TCTCTCTCTCTCTCTCTCTCTCTCTCTCTCTCTCTCTCTCTCTCTCTTTAAAAGAACTTATTTGTTGTGTACTAGAATTTGCTTCATCATTGTCAAATCAAATGTCTTATTTATCCATGCTTCCAGAAATTAAAATGTGGTAAGGCCTTTTTGTTTTGAACAGCAAGATTAAAAGTTGTTTGAAGAATAATGTTTTTCTAAGTTTTAACTGACATTCAATTTTAATGACTTTTTAAACAAAGTAACTATTAACTGTGCATTGTTTTATAGTTTCCTGATGTCTGACAGGTGTTTTTGCCCATGTGGGAAACAGATGCTAATAACATTTTCCCTAATAGCTCATAAATAATAAGCATTTAGCATTTTCCTTTGTATACTGCTCTGTCAATAGCCAATTTACTTTTCAGAAGCCACAACGTTTTCCTGTCAATCAGCTTTAGCCTCAGGCATTTTTTGGTGATTAGAAACCCCTTGGAGAGCCAAGAACTCCAAATTAGTTTTAAATAAAAAATAAGAATATTCATGCTGTTGAACATCTAAAGGTAAAAAAAAAAAAAAAAAAAGAAATGATCTGGGTACATAAAAATCACTGGTGGGATATTAATACTTCATAGAAACTGAGTGACCAGCTACTCTCTGGAGAAATGCAGTAGAGATGAACACATGACACAAAGAAAATAATGAATGCATCTGAAAAAATATAAACTTTTTTTATAAAGGAAGAAATTAAGGTAATTTAGGTTTCAAACTGAAACCTTCGACCACATGAGGGCTTTAACAACTTATTATATTGAAAATATAGTGTAGCATTTCCTGTGTACCATGGGTTTTGATTTTTTTTTTTTTAATCTAGTCCTGACATTTTGCCTACTACATGGAAAGATTTCCAGAAGAGGAAAAGATAAAATGACGATCTCCTTGAGAAAAGAACAAATGCAGGCTTTGAAGAAGTTTGTTATGTGGGGCACAAGGATCAGAGAGGAACATCAACAGAAGAGGGAATTGCCCAGGCAAATGACAAACTTTATGGCTGTTCTTCTCCTGGTTTATTTTATGCAAAAATCACCAGGGTTTTCTACAATACTGGGAAATGTCAGTTTATTTTCTATCTACCTTGGGGGGTTTATCCTGCCATCAATCATCTCAGTGTCTGGGCAACTTCCCTGTAAAATCAAAGTCCCTACTAGATTTCATGGAGTCTCTCTGCCACTTCTCTCTTTTTGGGGAATGTAATGGGACTCCCTCACTGCAGGAGTGCCTCCTTGTGATAAGGAGTGGCACAGTGGCTGTCTCTTCCTGTAGCACCCCTGTCCGACAGTCTTTCCCCCCACAACTTGGACCTCTAGTCAGATCACACTTCAGTCCACGAGACTGACTTTGCAGCAGGTTTTCCATCTGTCTCTTGGCTCCATGGTCCTTACACCCCTTACCTCGGGGGGTTTCACCCCACCTCTCTCAATGGCTAGTAGGGAAACCTCAAGCCCTCCTTCTACTTTGGGTTCCAGCCCAGGGATCCTGCAGCTGGCTGCCAAGATCTAACCCCTCAGACTTCTTGCTGCTTATCTCCATGGTCCTTACACCCCTTACCTCGGGGGGTTT
Source organism: Pelusios castaneus (assembly GCA_007922175.1). Taxonomy (NCBI): domain Eukaryota; kingdom Metazoa; phylum Chordata; order Testudines; family Pelomedusidae; genus Pelusios; species Pelusios castaneus. Next base: position 5,472,452 of record ML685788.1, on the reverse strand, counting down.
CACCCCACCTTTCTCAATGGCTAGTAGGGAAACCTCAAGCCCTCCTTCTACTTTGGGTTCCAGCCCAGGGATCCTGCAGCTGGCTGCCAAGATCTAACCCCTCAGACCTCTTGCTGCTTATCTGGACCAATTCCTACCTCTTCTATCCCTCAGAAACTGCCTCCAGACTGTCTTCCTACAGTCCCTTCTGCTACAAAGTTCCTGGCTTTATAATCTCCACCCAGCTCCTACTGAGCTGGGCTTTATTATCAATTAAGCCTGATTTTCTCTCTTGCAGGTGCTGCCACGCATGTTAAATTGCCTCTCAGGCCCATATTAACCCCTTCCTGACCTATGTGGAGCATATACCCCATCACAAGGAAAAACTTCTTGCTGGGATATTTCCTAAAGGCAAGTCTCTTGCATACCTTTTAGTTAATTTCACCTTCATCTAATGATCCCAATGGTGTCAAAACTTTTGTCATAAGACATAAGAGAGATTATTATAAATGTATCTTAGCATGCAAATGTCAGTTCCATTTCTCCTGCAGATGGTGGATAACTTTGGAAGGACAGATATGCAACTTAGCTAGACAAGATGGGAGAAGTAATATCTTTTATTGGACTATCTTTTACTGGTGAGAGAGACAAGCTGAGTATGGTTCCCAGACTGGAAGAAGACCTCTATGTAAGTTTGAAAGGGTGTCACAGCTAAATACAAGATGGAACAGACTATTTAGCATAAGTAGTTAACGCATATTTCAAGGCACCATTTAAGGAGAAATGGCTCATTAACACACTCCAGTCTTGGGAAAAAAAAGGAAGGAAAAAATTGCAAGGGGGAGGGCTTTTAGTGAGTTATTGATTATTGTAATAAGCTATAAATCTAATCTCTCTATTCAGTCCATGATTTTTAGTGTCTAGTAAAGTTATTAACTTAAGCTTCCAGACTCATCTTTTGAGGGTTTTGTGTAGATTTCCTTTGAAAATGAGGACTGAGAGGTCAGATATAAATTGATAAGTGTTCAACTGTAATAACTAACTTAACAAGGCCAGCCAACAACTTTCCAACCCCACATACTTCAAATAGAGAAGACCACATACTACAGTTTACCCAGGAATTTAAAAATATCATCAAATCCTTCTGCAAGCAACTCCAAGAGAAACTCTACAAACTCATTCTCCCACAGACCCATCCCAGGGACCTTCTACATGCTTCCCAAGATACACAAACAAGGGAACCCAGATAGATCCATTATATCTGGCCATGGTACTCTTATTGAAGGAGTACGGGGACATAGAGAAACCAGCCTCAAACCACTCACAGTGCAAAGTGCAAGCTTCCTCCAGAATTCAGACCATTTCTTCCCAAAACCCTGCATTATTTACGACCTCCCTCAAAACACTATCCTGGCCACAATGGATGCCACTTCCCTATACATTAACATCTCTCACAATGACAGAATAGCTGCTTCCCTCACATATTTACGAGACAGTGGACAACATTGAAATATCTACTCCAAGCACATTACCAAACCCAGCTATAACAGTTTTACATTCAACAGCAAATAATTTGTCCAAGTCATAAGTACTAGGATGGCTCCCTAGCATCTTAATCTCTTCATGGCCCACTTTGAGGAATTTCAAAGGGGTAGCCATGTTAGTCTATTGTAGAAAGACGACAGAGTTCTGTGGCACTTTTAAAGACTAACAAATTTATTTATCGCATGAGCTTTCGTGGGATTTTCTCCCACGAAAGCTCATGCAATAAATAAATCTGTTAGTCTTTAAAAGTGCCACAGGACTCTGTTCACTTTGAGGAAGACTTTCTGGACAAATGCATCACAAAACGATAAGTGGGACAAGGTGTGTGATATACCTGAGATAAATCAGTGATATTTTCATTCTCTGGACAGATGACCTAAACTCTCCCCTAGATTTCCATCGTAACTTCAACAACCACCACTCAACCAATACACTGTCTCTAGATCCCTCCTATACTAGCATCAGCTTCTTGGACCCCCACAATCAGTTTCAACAGTGGAACCTCACGGACAACTATATACAAGAAATCAACAAATCACCATAATGAGTTTTCTAACAAGCCCAAAAGCATGATGATAAATCCACCTTACGATGGTGAATGGTGCTTGTGTTCTTGTTGGTTTACAAGACATCTGACAGTCACGTTATTTTTTGTTGGTTACTTTTCTTTAACTCGCACACATTTCTTGGCATTTCTTGGCCTTCGTCCAATGCATTAATACCTCCACTAACCCAACCAACCAATTCACCCCAAACACCATGTAATCTTGGAAGATAAGACCTTCCAGATGTGAATAAAATTCAGATAGGCCAGTTTTCCGCCTCCCCCCCATGATTACTTTGACAGTCTTAAAAACACAGGGATGTTCTTTAGGTACATACACACATTTCATATGAAACCCTCTTGCATGTCAAAGTGACATGAAGGCATCCGAATAAGAATGGAGAGCTATTACAATATATTTAATCCCAATTCTTTACACTGTTGCTCAAATCAAGAATAATGCCTGATTATGTTACCAACCTCTTGGATGCTTTTTTGGGCTTACTCCATACACAAATGTTAAACTGTCCACCATAGTTACTTCGTTAGTTTTTCCTCTATGAGCAGTTGGGTTGAAACATATGCCATGAAGTCTAACATCCCCAGTTAAAACCCTTGTCACATCTCTAAATATTTTAGCAAATAACATTTTTTTTAAAACATGCGGCCAGATGTCCACGTTGACATAGTGCTTAAGGCGTTTGACTGATAAAAAGCCAGGGCCCTTGGTAAATGGGGATTTAAAAACATGTCCTGAGGCAAGTGTGTGATATTAAAAACATCCTGGGCTCTTTTGTATGGAGATTTGCATACGTTGAGGTTTTAAAGAGAGTGTCCATCTGTCACTGAGCATTCTCCCAATACAACAAAGCATTGATAAATATTTTGAACCACAGTCACTTTTTCAGCAGGAACCAGCCATGAAGCAGAATGGTTTCAGCTGGGATACCCATGATTTGTGCAATAAAAGGAGCTTCAGTTTCACTTGGAAGCCATGTTTAATATTTATAAGGATGACAGCTCTGTACAATTAGAGAATGAAGCCTGGCCCCTGAGTAATTTTATGGAAAGTCTCCATCAACTACCGTGAGAGCAGACACTTTTGTTTCAGAAAGTCTAGTCGGAAGGTTTTGTGCTATGCACTGATCATGTTTCATCAACAGTTGCACATGTTTTAAATATATGTGATCTAACATGTACAGAAGCCAGTAGAAAGACTTGTTGGCTTTAATGGACTTTGGATTAGACTCAAAGTATTTAAAATATTGCAGAAGAGAACAAAGTTCACCATTCTAGTTGCATGAGTTGAACAGAAAGGGCACAGCTCCTGGCTAGTGTTACCCCAATGAAATCAATTACACCAAGGATAAATTTGGCCCTGTGTGTTTAACAGAGTATATTGTTCTAAAGCTCCACCCAAGACATTGATCGGCGCCATGCAGCAGTAGGGGATGCTGAAGAAGTTGTGTTCATTATTATATAGAGCCTGATGTGCTGAGTATTTTACAGAAGAAATGAGAAAGAGCTGGTCTGTGCCTTGAAGAGCTTGCTAAAAAAATTTCCATCCACATTTTTTTTTTTTACCTATGGAAACATTCTCGAAAAAAATCCAGTTTTGTAGAAAAATGTCAATTTTTGATTTTTCACTGAAACAAAACAATACAAAAATCAACATAAGTGCTTTTTGGGTTGTTTTGAAAAGGAAAAAAAAAGTGGGATGGTGGTGGGGAAGTCATTTCCTGGCCAGCTCTAATATCCTGGAACCAACAGGGCTAACACTATACTGCAGCCAGTTATGGTTTTACTCCATCTAAGTATATGCTTGAGATTGAGATTGATGCATAACTCTCTCACTGGATTTCCACTCCATGCAAGCCAGATTTTGACAAACTGGATCTTGTTCTGGTCACTGTCTCTCTGGCATCTCTTCTCTTGTAAGTGCTGACTTAAAACCTGGTGGAGGTAGTGCTTATTGTAGATTTCTTGGTATTTCTTCTGGAGGGCTGGTTCTAATGATGCAGCTTCATAGTGAGGCTAGTAACAAGATACCATGTACCGTATATATACTACAGACACACATTATGAAGATCCTATAGTATTATCCTATACATTTCAGTGACTGGATATAACTCTTGATGAAAAAAAGAGGGAACTCTTATTCACAAACATCTGCTTGGGGTCTTTCTGTAAATATCATGTTCTGACTACATATTGTGATGGAATTATTGCTTTATTAAACTTCCAAGGAAAAGAATGTTTCAAAGAGATACAAAGGGAGACAAAAATAACTTCTTTCATTTGTAGAATATACCCAGTCAATGGGAAAACAATACTTAATTTTCCAATGAGGAGGGGCATATGTGGTTAGTGCAGGTTCAAGGCGGAAGTATGTTTAATATGATACTAAAAGAAACTCTACCTTCACCATATATAGATGCAGAACAGTTTATGACCAACACTCATTATGCCTTAGGACAAATACTATGTGTACTGATGTTTAAATGGCTGTGTCAATTGTTTAAATTGCTCTGGTGTTAAAACACTGGATTGCTTGGAAGATATGGTACAGAAAAATTTCATTATGTCATATTAATTTCAGGCCCAAAACAGAGAGCGAAATGTGATCTTTTTCAAAAGATTTAAAGACCCTTTCAGGCCCATTCTGTTTTTAAGGCTGGAGTTTTGAGGAGGTTAACCTCTAACATTTTGCTTAATCTCACAAATGCTCACAATTTAAACTGTCTGATAGGCAAATTGGGAATTGCACATGCAAATGCATCTAACTGTCTATCTGCATGTTCAATTACCTGATTTGCATGCACATTCAAGGTATTATGTATGCAAATGAGGTGTGTAATTGCATTCATATGCTTAATTTTGTAAATAATCTGGCTTTCAGTTGTATGACAGGCATTAATGCAAATGAAAGATCCAGATTTGCTCTCAAATATGTGCTTGGAGTTCTCATTTAAATCAGTTCATATATCTGGCCTCGGATTAGAATTTTATTTGTATCTCGGGACTAAGAACACTATGGGTATGTCTACACTGGAGGCTCTGTTAAGTCGACTTAACCAAGATTGACTTTAAGTTGACCTAAAGTCAACCTTGTTAAGTCGATTTAGAGAGTCCACAGCCCTGTGTCCACACTGGCAGGTGCTAGGTCGACAGAGGAATGGCCAGGAACTCTGCGAGGGGGGCTGGAAGCCAATTAGGTCAATTTAAGGGCTTTTCCTGTCTACACTGGTGTAAGTCAACTTAATAAGGTTGACTTAAGCCTTAGGTCGACCTTAAGAGGTGGTGCTCTTAAGTCAACTTAAGGAAGCGCTTAAATTGACTTAAAAGCCTAGTGTGGACGCAGGAGTCTGTAGGTTGACTTAAGCTTCCTCAAGTCAACCTAAGGCTCCAGTGTGGACATACCCTAGCAGTGACTTGAAGAGGAATTACATGTGAAAGCAGCGGGTGAACTTGATCTACATGCTAGACCTTTATAAGAAGATTGAATCAAATCCACATCTTGACTCTACATGGTTTCCTTACTGCCAGCCACCTAATTTATGTAAAATGGTCATTAGAGCTGAATTAAAACCTAAATTTAGCCACCCAATAGTTCATAGCTCTAATTCAGACAGATGTGCCACTTAAAAATATTTAGACAATGCTCGCAAAATAACTAGCACCCCTACAAGCAACAGTTACAAAACTAATGCTACATCTCAAGGTATCTCTGTGAGCCATGCCACAGAGAGCAAAAACCAAAGAGTAGGTTAAACTGGTGTCAGTTCCTATGCCCCCAAATCAGCGCCAACATTTTTCCAATCATAGAGACAAACTTTTGGATTAAAAATATGTCCAGACCTGAGACTTTAATGCCAAAGGGAATTTTAGAGAGACAAGATGAGTGACTTCATATCTTTTATTGGACCATCTTCTGAATTCTAGAACGTATTCCTGTTATGGCTTCGATTGTAACCTCTTTGGGTCAAACCTGTCTTTTTGTTCTATATTTATACAGTACCTAGCACAGCGAGGTCCTTCTCTGCGACTGGGCCTCCTAGATACTATAATAACAATAATAGAAATAAAAATAATAAAAAATCATTCTCCTTCTCTCAATGGATATAAAGGAAACACTATTTCAATATGTTTGTTAGCCACAATTGTAAAACTTGACACATTGAATAGTCCAGGCAACCTGCCCTGCTCTAGTGTGAATGTCTTATAAAAATGTTATCTGGTTCCCAGGCAGAAAGGAAAACATCTTTTGGTGACTTGGCGAAAGTGGGAGCCAAAACAATGGAAAATTATAATACTCTTTGCACTTCACAAACATTAAAGGGCAGAAGATGACCCCTCCCTAGCATCTGGGTTGGATGCAGGAGTTCATGAGGAGAATTCTTCTCTCAGGCAATGGAGTGGCATCTGAACTATTCTGCCAGAGCAGATATACCCTCAGGGCTCCCATAGTTTCTGAGGCTCTTGCGTTTGCTCGTTGGGGCCACTGAGGATATTTCTCTGAAAACATCCACCCAATGTGCAAAGGTTGGCCGAAAAGCTAACAGAGTGCTAAGAGCCATTAGGAAGAGGATAGATAACAAAACAGAAAAATTCATAATGCTACTATATAAAGCCATGGGAGCACACTCTGTGAATACCACAAGCAGTTCTGGCTACATCCTGTCCAAAAAGATGTATTAAAATTGGAAAAAGTACAAAAATGATTAGAAATATGGAACATCTTTCATATGACGAGAGATTAAAAAGAGTTGGAGTGCTCATCTTGAATATGATAGAGGTCTATAAAATCATGGATTGTGTGGAGAAAGTGAACGAGGAAGTTTTACTTACCCCTTTACATGGTCTATGGAACAGGAGTCACCCAATGAAATGAATAGGTACAAATTTAAAACCAACACAAAGAAGTACTTCTTCACACAATGCACAGTTAACTGTTGTTAGGGGATGTTCTGAAGTCCAAAAGCATAATTGGGTTAAAAAAAAGAATTAGATAAGTTCATGGAGGATAGGTCCATCAGTGGCTGTTAACCAAGATGCTCTGATTGCCAGAAGCTGAGATTGGACAACAGTGGATGATGGAGGCCAATCAGATAATTGAATATGCAAAAGACTAATTATGATATATTCTATTTGCCAACATCTGCTTTGTGTGAGCACTGGGGTGCTTCTTGCCTGTGCAAATTACATACGCAATTGAATGCCTCACTTGTTGAAAGATCAGGCCTGTCTACTTTTTCGTTTTAATTTGCACCTTTTGAGATCCATATTATTTAACAGGATTCAAAGTTATTTTAGTTACTCATTTTCCTTTCTCTCAAAAGCTCTTTCTTTAGCTGTATTCACTTTGTATTTTAGTTTGGTGTGTCAGTGAGGATTCTTTGTTATTTCTTTGTCTTAATAGACGTATGTTAGAACTTTTAAAGCAAGTAGGGATTCTGTTAAAAATATAACTACTCATCTTACAAGCAAAGGCAGAAAGCTCCTGTCTTGCAAAAATCTAAGACATGATGAATACAGGATCTTTGTAGTTCTTTGTAATTTATGAGAGGTTAAGAAAAACACTTTTTCTGAATGCTTTGCGGATGCTGACACAAAGAACCACTGTAAGCATTTTGTCTTGCAGTTTATTAATCTTCTGCTATGGAGCATTTCATTTTCATCTCCCAATTCAAGTGTAATTGATTCGCACACAGGTTAATTTATCCAAGAAATGTTAATGTTCTAAGTTATGAGACTCTTCAGTTTGGTCATTGAAAACAAATCATGATTCTTCAGAAGCAGAGGTGGCTAGCCTCGGAGGCTAAGCAAGGTAATGCCTATTTTTCATAAGAATTATTTAAGAGTACTGTATAAAATTTACTGTGTAGAAGTAACTGCCTATTGATCCATCTGTTTGTGTGTCTGTTTATAAAGTTGGGAAGAGCAAAATAATCATGTTTTAAAAATCTAAGCAAGTCCATCAGCTGGTGTAAATGGAGGGACTCCAACTTGCACCACCTGAGGATCTGGCCCAAGTTTTTTTTACAGCTTAAGAAAAAATGTACATTATGAGTTATATTAAAGAAATTAAAACCATATCAAGATACGCCATGAGTAAACACTTTGCTTTACTTATGCACCAGTTCAGTTCCTAAAGGTTGGGGTCAATGAATGGCAAACTTCCACAGTGTGTGCCACCTCTGGCACAAGCTAAAAGCTGGATTTGCACATCCAAACTGCAAGCCAAGGGGTATTTGCATATTGAATTATTCATTTGCATGTGCAAATCCTTCCAAACTGTGCCCACAGATATTTTTCATGTAATGAAATATGGGTCTTTAGGTTTATTTCTTTTGCTTGTGCAAACTGTTTGCTCCAATTAGAACAAGACAAGAGTATAGTAGCTCAAAGATGGCTCCATTAAGGACTAGTCAAAATATTCACAGTGGACAATTTACTTGATGAATTTTAGCCTTTTTCCCTGTTCACCAATTTGCTACAAACAGGTTTTTAACAAATTTGGCCTTTGTTCACAGTAGTTTGTGAACCTTGTGCAAATGCATTTCAGCTTATGGGATGCACAGAAACGGATGTGAGAATTCATTTAGTGTTTGCTATTGATCATTGGTCAGCAAAGTCACATGATACTGCCTCGGCTCTCTCATTGGACGACTGTCACATTTATAGTGTCTGGCACACATAAATGTTCTTACACTCAAATGTACTCGAATATAATCAAAAGAATCCCTGTAAATAGAATTTCCTTTCAGACATTCATGAGAACAGACCAGAATGTTCACACATAGCTTATGACAGAGCATTATGAACAGTGTTGAATCAAATTCACTGGTTTATTTGCACAGTGTGTGAATGGAGGAGGGAGAAGTATTTGCCCAGCTCAGTTTCACTGTACAATTTTCATTTTTATCAGTGATTTGCCTGGAAACCTCCTGAAATTTGACATACTTTCATTTTTAAATGAAAGCAGTTTGATCCAAGCCTCATTCGTCTCCTGATCTAAGAATTTAGAATATTCCAAGGTTTGCATGGTTTCTGCACAGTGGAAGCTACAAAAAAAATTAAAAAAAAATATATTGCAGACCAATTTTATTATTGCAGCTTTTATATGGGATATGAAATGTGCACCAGTTTAATACAAAGTCATTACTGCAGTTAAAACCATTAAGTTAATTAATATGGACATTTATTGCTACAGATAAAAGATAATATCAGGGGATTTATTGAATCTATATAGCTCTATATTCACACTCAGAGTCTCTGCGAGGACAGGAGTTTTAGTGGGGCAGGATATAATAGAATGATACCTGCTCCCACAGCTTTTGTCTTAGGAAGATTAAGGCGAACACTTTCAATGGCAATCACATAGCTAACCCCACCCCCAACTGGACTCTGAAAATGGACCCCTAAATATTTACGAGTTACAATATATTACAAGAAGCACAAAGGCCGTGACCCTGGCAGTCCCCGAGCGGTAGAAAGCACTATTATTATTGGCATTTATGTCAAAGTAGTGCTCCAGTGCCAAAGTCAGTAGCCTGTTCTGCTAGGTTCTGTACGTGCAAACAGTGGAGGATGGATAACCAGACACAACAGACAAAGCGTGGGGGGGGGGGGAAACACCCTCACAGATAGGTGAAACGATTGCCCAAGGTCGTAGAACCAGGGAATAGATCCCGAGCCTCCTCCTCCTCATGTAGCAGCCTGTCCACAAGACCATGTGACATTCAAAGTGTGAGGTGGGCAGGGAATGGAGGTTCACCTCAACTCCTGCACTGAAAACAGGTTGGTCGGATCTGGACGTTCTGGCTCCATGTCTTTATTTTGCTGGTTATTTTTATTTCCATGTATGAGAATGGCTTTGGATGGCACTCGATGAGAAAACGTGTTCTTTGGTCTGGTCCCATGTGTTTCCAATGCACTTTACCAACACTGACACCATGATACAGAGCAATGTAAAGAGAGTGAGTATGAGAGAGAAACGAACAAAATGACTTCCTAGCCTTCAGGATCTTAAAATCTAATGCTCCTGCCCTGCAATTAGCTCTACCTGAGGGGACGCTTGTGTGTGGTAAGTGAATGGTGGAGACAGAGTACGGAAGGCCAAGAGTTACAATAGTGAAAGATCATGGGACATAATTTATGTTATTATACATAGGAATATTGTTAGTTACGCTCTGAATTTTTATTCGTATATATTTATTTATAGGGTTAAATGGGCATGTCCTCTTCCCACAGCTTCTCTTTGCATGACTTCTATGATGCACTTTCTCCAGAAAACACAAAGCATAAAAATGTTTGACATAACCAAGGTAAGTCTCCATTAAAATTGAGATTCTGGACTGGAACCTAGCTAGAAAAAACCCTCACAAAAATCCAAGCCGTTTCTTATTTACGGTTCTGAGGTCTTTCTAGCTGAAAAAGCTGAAGTTGTCACTGTGATTGCTATTGGTCATTTAGTTCCAATGATGCTGGATAACATTTAGAAGACGAGGTGATTTAATAAAGCTTTGCAAATGTAGACAACTGCAAAATGTGATAGAGAAGGCTATATCAATCATGGTAATGATAGGCATTAGCGGCATGCCAAGTGTTTTGGTCTCAACAGATCTGTCACCGGTTTTGCAATCAGCAGTCGTAAGTACGGTTCTGTGCAGAGGCTATTCTAATTTAGGGTTGACTGCAAAGCTGTCATTTAAAATGCAGATTTATTGGGCTGATACACGTCATTTATGTCAGACAGTTTCAGCTTTGCTAACTTGTGTGCAACAATAGTAGTTAACAAGCAATTAAAACCTTTTTGGTCCATTGTGCTAGAAGCTATTGCATAGTTCCCTTGAGCTACCACTTAACCGTGCCGCCATCTAGAAAGCCCCATTTCTCAGGCCAAAAAGAATTTCAAGTGTTATCCTTCTGGGCACCACGAGAGTTTTTTCTTTAATTTGAAAATGTTCCTCCTTTGCTACTGGAGGATGGAGGATGGTCAAATACAAAAGACTGCTGTTTACTCCAATTTTTTCTAACTCCCTTTTCCTCATGGTGTAGATAGACATTGAGGCATCTGTGGACAGGTGCTTGGAATGGCCAACTGTGCGTGTGCCTGTGTCCGCACTTTCGACTGGGCCGTGACTCATCTATCATGGGACTTGTACAGGTGACCCCCTTCTGGACTGTGAGATCAAGCATGTCACCTTTACAAAGCCAAGTTCTAGATGAGAAAAATATTCTCAGTATCTCTTTTATAAATCCAGCTCTCCACCATCTATCTATCTGACCCCCAGCCCCCAAAAGCTGACTTTTTAAGGCCCCCTTTTCCTCCCCATCTTATACCACTCAGATTGTAAGGTCAGAATGAAGCAATCTGACCGCCCCGTTGTTAAAGCACACAGTAAACACATTTGAATGGAACCTGTCACACACATGCCTGGAGCAGTCAGCGATGCAATCCTATCAGCAAAGCAGTTAGGTGGGGGAGAAAATGATTATTCTGCCACTGAGCTAACAAAGTAGTCTTGATAATTTCAGCCAGCATCTCGTCTCGCTCCTGTAACCTCCACTGGCATGCCTGCTGTTGCAGTACGATCAACGCCTTGTTCCAACTTTCTCATCAGTGTGAATGTCAGGAGTTGCAGAAGCTGATTTGCGATAACAACACTTTCCTCTGCCTCCAAACCCTACTGTCAGGTCTGGGTTCTGAAGTCAGACAGGTCTGACTGAAGTCTGGCCAACACAGCTGCATGGCAGCCTGTGGAGCCAGTCTTGGCGTTTGCACGAACCAAACTCTGTTAAATCATACAGTACATTGGAGATAATTAGCCGCACTGCACATATACAATGGCTCTTCCATGAATTATGTAGTCTTAATGACTAATGACAGGGTTTTTTCTCCCTGTTCTACAGACAGGAATGACTGTAAATACTCAGGTAGAAAGGCCAGATACATGAAAATTTTCACTTCACAAAGGCTGCTGTCATTTTTTTTATTCCTTGAGATTGGATCTGTACCTGAGAGATTAGTTTAGTTTTTTTCCCCCCCTCCCATCCCGTAATGGGTTTAGAAAGCTGGACACAGCTGGAGATTTCTGATTGACTTTAGATACTGTGACCATAAACCAGTAAACAGGGGAATCTCTCTGTTTTCTTTATTTTAAGATACAAATCCCTATTCATATTAGTAACAATATACTCCAGGCATTGCATTTCTCCAGTGGTTAAAATCACCACTTACCTTTTAGGCTTACCACACAACACTGCAAGTCACCCAGAAATTCACTGCCTGGTGTGTCCCATCTTTTAACAAATACATGGGACATTTACAGCTTGTAGTGTGAATCCCCTCCCTGTTTCATAGGAGAGCATTACAGTAGACTCTCAGGGTTACCAACAATAGAGTTACAAACTGACCCGTCAGCCAGAAACCTCATTTGGAACCAGAAGCATGCAATCACAAAAGCAGAGACCAAGAAGTAAAAAAAAAAAAGCAAATAACAGTCCAGTGCTGTGTTAGTTGTAAACAACTGAAAAAATAAAGGGGAAGTTTTAAAAAAAATGCTTTGATGAGGTAAGGGAACTGTTTCTTTGCTTGTTTAATTTAAATTAAGATGGATAAAAGCAGCATTTTTTCTTCTGCATAATAAAATTTCAAAACAGCATCTTCACCGTGCTGTGCCGATAGGAAAAATGTTCCCATTGATGCAGTGGTACGTCAGTTGAAGGGGTGGTTTTAGTAAGTCGATTTCCAGATCAACTGAGTGTGTCTTAACGGTCACTGTAAATGGCCTGGGGAACTAAGCTCTGCTGTGTGCTATTTAGCTCCAGGCCAAGCAGGCCCGTGCATCATACACCTTTTGTCTGGTTTAAAAAAGTGTTTGCAACTTTCATGGCTGGTTGTTTTTCTGCACAACCCAAAGAAACCCTAGAGAGTCACATGACAGAGGGAGGCCAAGAGAAACCTGTTCTGCACTGCCCTATTCCTCTGGCACTCGGCTGGGAAGGTAGTCAGGTGACGGCAAGACAAAAGAGTTTCCTTCTTTTCACGACAAAATATTTTCAGCACATTTGTTCCATTCCTGCTACCAAAGGATCGGATTCTAGGAACCCTTATTCGCGTGAGTAGACTTTACCTAGAAGAGTAGTCCCATTGAAGCCACAGGGTCTATTCACAGGCATGAAGATTTGTAGGACTGGGCCCATATTGAGGATATTGGCACAATTTTAGTCTAACTATGCAAATGTAATTTTAGGAAACAGACTCCAGGCCTTTGTCTGAACAGCTGTGGATTACATTTATTTTCAACCTCAGCATCAGGATTACCTCTGATTTACAAAATAGGCTTAGTGCATTTTTTGATTATAAAGAGCAATGCAAGAACGACGAGAGAGAACGCCCAGAAATGAGTCCTTGTCAGAATCTACAAGGCAGGCCAGGTGGAGAAGAGACTCCTGAGGGCAGACCCTTCCTTTTGGCCTATTTGTTCAGTCTCTGAATGCTCTTGGTCTAAACTGGGTAACTTGGGGCTTGCCTCTGTATTTAGCACTACCTGTACTGTGCTGACCCGAACAGCTTTCAAAACATACTTTAGACCAGGGGCTGGCAACCTTTGCCGACCTCTGTGCCGGCCCCTCCTTCTCAACCCTCAGCTGGTGCCGAGGGCCCACTCGTGGAAAGAAGCCACCTGGAGCGGCTCCTCTCGGCAGGGTACGCGGGGACCCCTATCCCCAGGTACACCATGGAAAGAAGTTGCCTGGAGTCACTCCTTTTGGTGGAGGCACATCACAGAGAGGAGCCGCTCTGGGCGGCTTCTTTCCATGGTAGGCCTGGGGCATGGACATGGCAGGGACCTCTGCAATGCAGCTGCCCCTGAAAGAAGCCACTTGGAGTGTCTTCTGGTGGCAGGAGAGGCAATTTCTGTGGCGCCACAGAGGATGCCGAGTGCCGCTCCAAATGGGCTCGTGTGCCACTGTTGGCCCGCGTGCCGGGGGTTGCCTACCCCTGCTTTAGACCCTGCTGGTGACATAATTTGGCTCACTAATCCTACCCCACATTCCCACACCCAATCTCAAGGCAACGTGAGGCTGTCTCTGTAACTGAAAGAGCTACAGGGGCACGGCCAAACCTGAGAGGCGTTGCGACCCAGTGCTCCAGGTGCGACTGTCACTCACTCAGATTTGGCCTGGTACCTCGTGGTCCTGTGACACTTGTGCCAGGTTTCTAGGTCTGGAGCAGATAGCCCGGCTCAGTCTCGTTGAGTGTGGGGCAGGGTCTTACCCCAGCCTCTCATCTCTTGGCGTCCCATCTGCACCAGCCTGGGATTAGGGTTGTGGGGCTGGGGCAGAGTGCTGTTGCAGGTTGTCAGTAGTTGTGTATAGACTAGCCATTGAATTGGGAGGTTATGTCCATCCTTGCCCTAAGGTTGGGACTGCCAAAAGAGCCTAAGGGATTTAGGCACCTAACTGAAAATAGCAAAATAGAAAAATGTGAAAATATCGGCCTGAATTTTCAAAACTGATTAGGAGGGGTGTGACTAGACAACATGTTTGTTTGTTTTTGTCTAGAGGGAAAAAAAATGTTTTCATTGAACTTTTCTATAGAAAATATAGATCTTTGGTCAAAAGAACAAAATCCTAAAAAAGTTAAGGTTCAGGGGTTTTAGTTTTTCAATGAAAAAAATTAAAATAAAATAAGGAAAAAATTCTTTCCATGAGAATTTTCATTTAGTTGACCATTTTTTGGTGACTAGTGATTTTGGGTGTCATCTTGAGGGACCATAAAGGGGCATGGTTTTCAGAGAGTTGGTTTTGAAAGAGGTCTCAAGATGGACACTCAGAACTGGGGGTACACAAAATCACTAGTCACTTTTAAAAACACAGGCCTACAATCTTATTTTGAGGAAATCAATGCTTTTTAGCACCTCTGTCTCTGGGGGTTTTGTTTTGATCATGCAAAAGAATGACATGAGACCAGACATTCAAAATCAGGACTGTCTTTTGAGTTATAGGACTAGGACACACACACACACACACACACACACACACACACACACACACACACACACACAGAGTCTCTCTTGTAGACCTAATGCGTGACTGACATGACAGAGACATGAGCTCTGTCCACATAAAGTTCTGGGTCAGACTTTTGAAAGCCACAATCAGTAAAGGTTTTTAGGTGAGAAAAAAGCCCTTTTTATTTTATTCTGGGTAATCTACCATTAAAATAATTTGCGGTAAGAACTTTGTTTATCACAATAGGTTAATTTTTTTAAAAATATCACTGGTGCTTGGGAACAATTAAAAGTTCTGTGTGTCCTGCTCAACACTCTAATGAAATGTAAATACCTTTTTGTGGCAAGGGGACCAATTTTTTCTTTGATTACTATAAATACATAAACATTAATCAATTCATCTCAACACTCCTCTGAGGCCAGCTGTGAGACCTACAGAAGTTTTGACAATGGATAGCCTGCCAGAGCACTGAGTAATTCTGACTAATCTCTTTACATTGTTTCCCTTGTGCGCTTCTGTCTGTCTGTCTGTATCTGTTGTCTCTTATCTAACTTGTAAGCTCATTAGGGCAGGGGAGGTTTCTTTTTTTTTTTCTGTGTTTATACAGCACCTAGCGCAATGGGGTCCTTGTCCATGACTAGGGGTCCCAGAACCTACAATAAAACAAATAAGTCTTATTATAATACACATTCATATGAATAAACAAGGACTCCTGTGACACTTTTAAAGACTAACATTTATTTATTGCATGAGCTAAATTTGTTAATAAATGTAATTCAGCAAAACAAACGAGGCGTCCTGTGGCACTTCTAAAGACTAATAGACGAACACGGCTACCTCTCTGGAACCCATATGAATAGCTCCATTGAGTAAAATAGACTCAGGCCCTAAGATGCAGCAACTGGATCCCGTGACCATAGTTGCATCACAGGTTTCTAGTGAACTTCAGTGATCTATGACAGTGGTTTTCAACCTGTGGTCTGCGGTCCTCTTGGGGTCTGCAGGCTATGTCTAAGATTTCCAAAGGGGTCTGAACCTCCATTCAAAATCTTGTAGGGATGCACAGATGAAAAAAGGCTGAAAATCGCAGGTGTAGGATAGCAAACTGCAGCCTGCCAGTCACAGTTGAGTGGGATACTTTATGTCTTCAAAAAAAGTCCACCAAATTTCTTCAGGCATAAGCTTTCCTGGGCTGCAACCCACTTTGTCAGTTGCAGGGTTGCCCAGTCCATGAAAGTTTATACCTGAAGGAAGAAATTTGTGAGTGGGCAAGGTGCCACAGGACTCTCGTTGTTTTTGCCGTATAAAGACTAACAAGAGTCATATCCCCTGGACAGGCTACCGTTGACTAGAAGTGATGGGAACCGACAGTGGGAATTGTTTGAATTACAATAACAGTGAGATAATATTTTGCTAAGCCTACCTGAAATATAATGTGTGTCATTTAAAAGTTCCCATTATTCTGAGCACAGGCGGCTATAAACCCAAATCACTCAGACCGGGCAGAAGAGCTCTCAACAGTACGGTAACAAATATCTTTTCCCCAATGTTCCTTAGATGTCATTGATTAATTTGACTTTCAGTTCACTGGTTATGAAGTGCAGAAAGCTGTCCATTGCCTGACAAGGACATGCACTGCAGAGCAAGGTGCCGGCTTGTACTCTGTAGAGATTTAGTGACAACTCAGATTTACAAATTAGCTACATGGAAAGTCCTAAATAATATAGCTCCTGCCCTGTGATTGGCAAGGACATGTTCAAATACAACTGGCCACCCTAACTTGTCACAGCCTTTTTAATTCCACAAAGCATAAACAGTTGTTTTATATACTGTGGCACTTGAACGCTCGCATACAACAAGCAAGACGTTCTTGTCATTATTTTCCTTTACAAAGAATTCTACAATTAACCTTTTACTGGATTATGTCCATGTGAAGGTATTTTCACTATGTGCTGCCCTCATGTTAATATCTTTTTGACTTCTGGTATCAAATTTAATATGTGTAATGTTAGGAGAAACAGGTCAGGGTTTCAGATTAACACCAATAACCATAATGAGAACAGATGCTTATATCCATCTGGAACATAGATTTAATATGTTAAATTCATAGCGCAGCCTATGAAAAGCAATAATCAGATGTTTACTGGGCCCAATTTAATGAGCGATTTTGGATTAAACAGGGGGCAAAGAACAGGCCACCGATCTATATTAAATCTCAGCAAAATGAAAATTGCAAAGATTTACTTAGGGTCATTACACAAGAAAATTTAATCACAACCCCATCCATAACGTCACATCGTCATCAGACTGATAATTGAAATGCCATGTGAGGGATTATGAATAACCCTCTGTTTATGAAGATAGCTCTCTGATTATCTTTATGTCCTATGAGTAACATAAAATAGGATTTGTAATAATGTATATAGTCCTTGCTTATAAGAAATTCCACTGGAGGTTTGCATAAAAAGTCCAGCTTTTTCTATCACTGTTTGGGAGACGCTTTGTTTCAGAAATGAAAGTGTCTTTAACTCAGATTATAGATTTTTGAACTCTTTAAATGCTCTCTTATAAGGTGAACAACATATTTTATATTCCAAAGGGGCAGCCGTGTTAGTCTATTGTAGAAAAACAACAGTGTCCTGTGGCACTTTTAAAGACTAACAGATTTATTTATCGCATGAGCTTTCGTGGGAGAAAATCCCATTTTCTCCCACGAAAACTCATGCGATAAATAAATCTGTTAGTCTTTAAAAGTGCCACAGAACATATTTAATAGTAAGTCCATTAGGGGGAGGCATCTTTTTAGCAAAACCTCTGCCTCCCAGCTAGTATTATAAAGAATTATGCATATGAATTTAGTAAGCTAAACATTAGTTTCCCTATAATAAATATTTATTTTTCACACTTTGTGGCCAAAAGTGTGCCTTCTTCTGTATTTGGTAAGCATCTAGTACATTGTGGATGTTACTGTAATAAATACATTTATTATTTGACACAGAACAGAAAATGTCACACACACACACACAGTATAATACATTCCTATATATAATTATATTATATAACATTTGATGCGACTTTAAATCTAGATCCTGTGGATCTCAGGCAAGAAAACACCTATAGATTCCTATTAGGAATTTTGATTGCAAAGCAGTGAGAGATCAGATTCTTATTTCAATGGCATTTTTTCTTATACCCTGCCCCTCCAAAGCCAAAACATTAAATATCAGCAGAAGAAGAGTGAAGGAGAAAGATTTAGGTCAAGGAGAAAAAGCATGTTTGAAATTAAATGAATTGACACTGTGGAGAAGAGATACAGGAATATTTTTCCACGCACAAAGCTGAGTCCATATTATTTATAATGATATAAAGAGAAACTATCTATTAAGGCATCAGCACAAGGGGGCAAAGTTAAGGATGAACTTTTAACTTTAGCTCAGCATTTTCTGAATGCTCTCAACTTCAGCACTGCATTCATAAGGAATGGAAATTGCATGGACTTTCATGTTCTTTTTATACAAACATTCATGCTTGCATTGGATAATTAGGCACAGAATTATTTGATTTACGTATACAAATGTAGGGATCTGTGTACGTATTTGCAGGAGCAGTTATGGAAAGTGGCTGGAAACTGGACCTAGCAGTAATGACTGCACCATGAAGTAAAAAAAGAAAGAAAGAAAAAATCCCTCATTCTGAGTGTGGTGCATCAGGGGACTGAGATGAAAATCTTAAGAAACAGGAGCATTTTCTCTTTTGACAACTTCCTATACACCAATGGGTGAGAAAAAGAGGGAGACGAACATAAGAGCCAGAGGGGTGGCAGTGTTAGTCTATTTCAGCAAAGCAAATAAGGAGTCCTGTGGTACTTTTAAAAACTAACACATTTATTTATCTCATGAGCTTTTGTGGGAACGATCCCATAGGCAAACTAAATATTGATGTAGCAAACTCTAACTTCCAAAGCCACATAGAACTGAAGGTAATAGCACAATATATATAGTGCATTCAAAAGACAACATCTAATCACAAATAGATTATTGTAATTACTGGCTTGTGTGTCTATGTCACTGTTACCCTCTGCTTCAAGAGTTAAACTTGCTCCGTGATTTAACAAGTTAGCAGCTGGATAGAGGAGCAGGGTGGTCCAGTGGCTTGGATGTTAGCAGACTTGGCTTCAGTTCCCAGCTCTGACTGTGACAAGTTTTCCGAGTGACATCAGACAAGTCGCTCTGTTTCTGTGAGCTGCAGTTTCCCAGCTATGAAATGGTGTTCTGAGAATATGAGATGATGAGGCACTTAGAAAAAGCATCTTCTGTCTAAGGTATTTATATAGGCCCCGTTACTGCACTAGCTAAAGTTCCTGGCACTGCAAACTAAATCGAAGATTTGTATATGCAAGCTATCATCCCCTTCTGCCAGACACTGTGAAAATGCTGCAGTCAGAGAGAGCCAACAGTTTAGTTACAGAATTATCTGCCACATTTTGTTAATGGCGAATGAGGAAAGTTAGGATCTACTCGATCTTTCTGAGTGCATAGCTGCGGCAACGCGAACTAGAGTAAAAAAAAAATCTGTGTGTATTGCTAAAGGATGCAGATGTGACTCTTAAGACACACAGGGCCACTGGCGTAAGTAGACTGCACTCTAATAATTTGTACAGAGTAGCACCAACTCCTGGCAGCGGTGAGATGGTCCCATTGGGAGCAGATAAATTGAGTAAGAAGGAGTCAGCTTTACATAAACACTTACTGATTATAAGCATCATTTGTTCAGATTCGTTACCTATTCAACTTCGCAGCACCGCTGTGTAATAAGTCTGCAATACTCCCTTCTTAGATCCCAATTCACCAAAGTACAAAGGCGAGTGGGAGGTAGGACTTAGCCTCTGATCTCCAAAAAGCACTGCTGAGCACAGCTTTCCGACCTTCACTGGATTCCATGAATTTGCCATGCTTGATTTCCCAACCTTCAAATTTGTGCCTGAGAATCCGGACCCATCTGCAAGATCTGTGGACGGCTAGGATGTAAGCGGGAACGTTGGTTCTCCCCGATGCACGTCACATTCTGCTCCTCCAAGCAGTGCGAGGTGTCACCACCAACACCGACATACTTCATAGTTTCAGTGCACGGCACACAACTGACAGATTTCTCTCTCAGCGCTCTCCCTTCTCCCAGGAGTTACGGACTATTTTCCCCACGTGTAAGATAGATAGATAGAGTGTTGAACTGTAACCCCTCACCCTGGCCTTTGGGTGGCAAATTAAACTATACATCATGTGCTAAAACAAGAGTCCTGGGGCACCTTAAAGACTAACAAATTTCCTCAGGCATAAGCTTTCATGGGCTGCAACCCACTTCGTCAGACTCACGCGACTACCCCTCTGGAACTTCTCGTCATGTGCTAAGTCATTTTAAAATAGTGAAATAGAAGCCTGGAGAGCTGTAATGCAAAATTTGTGAGTAGGGAAACATAAGGATCTATATAACTGCTAAAGTAGGCTTGGCAAGAACCTGGGGCACCGTGGGCTAGATGGTAGTTTTAATCATTAGCCTACGTTGCAAAAGAATGAGCCTGGCTGCTGAATTTCAATTTAGCAATACTTTGCAATATGTCACTTGTGATAAGAAGTGTACCAAATGAAACTTGAAATAATGGATTTCTAGGGCATTTGGGGATATATGTAACCACGGAAAAACCACACCGATGTATCAGAACTGTTGGGACATTGATGCGAGTGCGATATTAACTGTCGGAAGTTTAGCTATGATCAGCTAGATATCGTTATCATTAGCTGGAATGCCACACATGGCAGGGGCTGAAACCTTAAGAAATATGGTTGTCGGCATGTGTAGGTCAATTGAGAAAAAGTGTATAAAAGACAGTCAGACCAACTGCTGGGACATGAGGGATGACCGGAGAGTGGAAGCCTCCGCTTACTTTCTCTTCTGTCTATGTCATCAGTCTCCACAAAGTTGGAAGTATGCACCAGGCTGGAAGTATGTCAGAATTGAGGGACTGCTTTATTTTGTGGCAGACTAAAGCTGTATGTATGCACTATCCTAGGGGAGTTTTGTTACATGTATCTGTTTTTGTATAATTATGATTATGCTTGGATTTATTTGGATTTTAAGTAAAGTCTTCACATTTCCATTTGTTTGCTCCATTAATCTCAATTCAATAATTTCTTACGTAGCTGCCTGAGTAAAGAAACTCTTTTTAGTTACTTGTGCAATTTCCACCCTAAACTTATCTAAGGCTATGAGAGTCGCAGAAAGATTAAGTGGATAGTCCAAAATAATATACATCAGAAGCGGAGCAAGGATTAGAATTTAGATTAGGCTTCAATCCATTAGTCCTTAGGAAAGTCTCTTATAGTCTTGATTTACAGAGCTGTATCAGCTGGGGATACCACTTCACTGGGGAAATCCATGTAGTTGGTTAAGCCATCTTTAACACAGGCTATGTACCACTAGAGCAGCACAAAATACCTTTAACAGGACAGGCCTGGTCTGTTCCCAAGTCTTTAAATTTCTTATTGGTTGTTTTGCAGAGTTTAACAATACACTGTGCAAGAACAGGCTACACCTGAAGAAACGAAGTTTGAAATTGAGTCCCACCTCATCCGAAGCATGTGCAATTGTGTGCGCACAGTTATTTTGTGCACGCTCACTTGGGTGCGGTGCAAACTGCCTTTGATCTTGTTTTGTGTATATCGATGGGCTTTGTGTATCAAAGGCCAAATTTTCAAAGGAATGCATTTTCATTTATGGCCACAATTTCTATTTCTCTGGCTAGGATTTTCTACCGCATTCCTCATCATGGTGTCTGCAATTAAATACAGGTGCAAATCTGAATAGATGCACAGCTCTTGGATTTACAGGCACAGACTGGGCAGCTGGAAGTGGAAGTACTCAGATTTGCACCTGCAATTCATTTCGCAGTTGCAAAACAGCAGATACACATTTAGCAAGAGCAAATTATACCCACAGAGAAGGAGGGTGTGGAACTCAGCCTTTTGAAAATGTAACCCAGAAATGGAAATAATTCACCATAGAATTGTTCACAAAAAATGTGCAGAGTAGTATATGCACAAAAAGAGGTCATATATTGAAATGCTCAGCTAGGTGAACATAATATATTAGTATTACTAAAAGCATTATGTTGTAATGGAGCAGCATGAGTGCCTATATCAGTATACAGGTCATATCTCACCAGGGCTTATCATGTATTTATTCTGTAAATCAAATTGGCTCAGGTTACATTATATATTTACTAAACAATATAAAAGTGGGTAAAATGGCTGTAGTAACCCTCTACTATGGAGATTTTCAGACAACGTGTTAAAGCTTAATCATTGAGTTTAAATTCTAGGGTGTCAAGTCATGGAATTAGGAGGAGATTGGGGCAGAGTACTGAAAATTGGCTCAAGGGAAAGTGAGCACAGATGGAATCTTTTCCAGAAGGGGAGCACAGATCAATGATAGGACCTCTGGCTTTCACAATTTATACAGGCCACATGGATAAAGGTATTAAAAGCCAGACTTCCACAGAAAATAATGAGTGATATTCAGAGCGTGAGTACAATCATTTTAAGCACCAAGACAACTCAATACACATAAATGTGTAAAAACAAAATACGAGGGAAACAAGTTCTTAGTGGACAGAAAGGCATTCCTTCCCCTGGATCCAGTAACAGAAGGGAGAGCTTTCGTGGAAAAAAATCTTGCATGAGAGTAACTGCTTACATATCCATCCCAAAGGGTCAAATTCTGCTCTTAAATTTAGAGCTAGGCAACCAAATTGATTTCAGTGGGCACAATTTACACAATTAACTGTGGTTGGAATTTTACTCGGGATGCTAGATAACCAATTAAATCACCGGAGACGAAGTACATACGGTGGGTAATATCTGGGTGGACTCCTTTTATTAGTCAGACGTAAATTATAGTACACAAGAACTTGAGAATGAAATGATTTCCTGTTGCAGGTGTTGGCAGTATCTATGGAGAGGGGGCTTGATAAGCAGAGGAGAGGGGAGCTGGGCGCTTCCACCAGCACAATGGCTTTGAAAAGTTACTAATCAAGGGAAACCGCCACATTGCAATAGCCACAGTTCCAGGGATTACTGAAATTCTCGAGGTATATTGCAGAAAGGCAACACAGAGGAACTCATGATGATTGAACAAAAATGCAGTCAAGTATTTTCCATTAAGGCATAGGAAAGCTTTCTAGCGATTCTCCTGGTCTTAATCTATGGCTAGCAGTCATAATTTTTCAGTGGTTGGTGTGAAGGGGTGTAGACTGTGGCAATTATTTCAGTAGCATTGGATCTGAGACCATTTTGTTCCCTTGTTATGTTATGGATTTATAAAGCATTTCATACATTTATGAGGCGTCTAAGGAATTTTAAAAGGAAACAGTACCTTCTTCTGAAGGTGTTTTTCTAACAGAGATGATCATTCGTGCATCTGATGAAATGGGCTGGAGCCCACGAAAGCCCGAAGAAATGTGTTAGTCTTTAAGGTGCCACAGGATTCTTGTTATTTTTGCTGTCCACAGACTATCACAGCCACCCCTCCGGTATGTGTGTAATGTTTGTCAGTATGTGTTGTGTCTCCTTTCCCACGACTGGGTCCACACATCATATAGCAGTCTACTGCTGTTGTTGGTTAATGGTTCGCTACAGCGCTAGTCTGTGTTTTGGAGTTTCAAGTCCTGCTTTCTAACCCTACTGCTTACCTAAGTTAGCGCTCATCAGGCATGGACAGTCACAATAACCGTGCATGCAATTCGGCTGGTTTTGCTCCAATGACCTTTTCCAAAAACCATGATCCTATTTAATTTATATAGAAAATCAAGTGCTGGAGCGAATTCAGCTTTTCAATGCTTGTATGAGGTTATCTGCCACACTGTCAATGAGAAGTTGCGCTGCATCTGTTTGCCTTATTCCAGAAAGGCAAAATAATGCGTCATTCTTGATGGTTTCTGTTGGCAGGTGGCCAGGGTTCAAGTGTGTCCCCACTGTGGGACACAAAATATTTATCCCTATAAATGGTTCTCTACATTTCTGCTTAAATATAAACACAAACACAGATATAAATATGGAGAGACAGCTCTCCCACCTATAAGAGGACCGATCACATGTTCACAGACTGTTTTTGTGAATGCCAGGCTGTAAAGAAGATGGTCAAATGTGACAGCAGCAACAAAATGGAGGTGCTGAGGAGAGCCGACGCATCAGATAAACTTCAGCTGTCGCCTGTGGTCAACACCTCTTTCCCCCTCCCTCCTGTGGTGCTCCTTTCTTGACTAAATGATGAAGATTAAGAAATGAGATGCTGAAATAAAAGGTTGAAAGTGAAAGGAGAAATATTTTCAAATAGATGCTCTGTAGGTAACAATGTGAAATGAAATGCAGAAAATGGCCATGGCTGGTTGTTTAGACCAGGGTTTCTCAACTTTTTGGATAGCAAGGATTGGTTTGCAGCCATCTTAAACTATGTCACGGAGATCTCAGGGATTGGCACCGGTCCATGGACTAGTCATTGAGAAACACATGTTCTTTCTCTAAAATGTTTGTAGTATTTCTTTAGGATGCATTTAATGCCTCTCATACTCACCCTGATATACTCGCTGTGTCAAATGCTTGGTTTTTTCCTCCCAAACAGATCACTTTTATAGGGGTGACAATGGTCAGATTTCAGGATTTTTTTCTTGTCCAGAAGAGTCCTATGTAAAGCACTCTCTCTTTTGCTAGTTTGCTCATCCCCTGACCCTGTCAGACCTTGCCCTTCAGCGGGATCAAAGTCAAGTCAGTATTTGAAGGGAAGACCATCAAAGTACATCTCCCAGTAGATGCTATAATAAGTGATGTTGGCAATTCAGCATGTGGCGCTCTGCTTTCTGAGCCAGTATTCAACAGAGGCTCCAGGATGGGGTAAGAGGCAATGTGCTACTGAAGGTGCCATCTTTCAGGTGAGAAGGAAAATGGAGGTCCTGACCACTCATAGTCACTAAAGTCATTTTTTTCAAGTACAGGAGATGTCGACACTATTATACGGCCCAAATTTCAACTCAGGTAATGACATATTCCCCACCTCAGCCATCCTGCAATTTTAGGTGGATCGGACATTCTTCACATCCCACATTCAGCTTCTGTGTAGAACAGTGCTCAAGTGGTGTCAAAGGCTTCAGCACCTTTTCTGGCTGCCAGAATGGGACTTGCAGTAATTTTGGTACTTGTGTTGCGCATCACTTCTTTTTTTTTTTTAGGACTGGAGCACTGGTGTAGGGCTTGTTTCCCCCTCTGATGAATAAAGCGAGCCCCCTGTGCTTAGTTTGTAAAGCACTTTAGGATGGAGGGGATTCAGACAACCTGGGTTCTTTTCCCAGCTTTGCTGCTGGTTGAGCTTCGGTGAGTCATTTCACCTCTCTCTGCCTCAGGAGAACAATACTGACCTCTTTCACAAAATGTTTTGAGGTCAGCTGGTGACAAGTGCTACATAAGTGCTGGGTTTGATTCTTCTTCTTTGGATGCATTTTGGATGCATTCAGAAATGGATATGAATGTGTAAGACATGGGACCTCAATTCTGCAAAAACTCACACACATTTAATTTTGGCCTCAACAAGACCACTCCCATAAACCAAGGTAAGCGTGTGTGTATAAAGTGTTTGCAAGATCAGGGCTTAGTAGCTGAATATGCTTTTTAAACGCACAAGCGTTCGTCCTCTTTCTGCTGGCAGAATGACTTTGTTAAATAAATGTATCCATGTTCATGGCTATAGCTGGCCCTCAAACCTATATATGCTGTTTATTCCTTCTAAAATTTAATTCCAGTCTTCTTCAGAGGTGCCATGGAGAATGGCCACTTAAGCATGGACTGACATTGTCATTAACCATTAAAGTCCTGATTTGGTTGAAGAAAACATGTAAATGATGCATCATGTTTTGTTTTAAATAACCCACCACTGCTTAGAGATCTTATGAAGAAAACCAAGCAACTGACAGCCTCATACACCAGTTCCTTTGACCTTGTTTTTTCCCTGTTAGCAATTATTTTGGCACCGTCCCTCTTCTTACCTCCACAAACAACCAAAAAAAAAAAAGTTGAAAGTGGCGCATTATCTTTTAAATGACATATTTAGCCAGTTATTCAGACTATAATGAAGCTGCTTAATGAAGTCAATGTCCTTGAAAGTTCTTCATCAATTTTTTTCTCATCTGTCAGCATATCTACTTGCCGACACAATATTAATTAAACACAACATTTCCTGAAGTGTTGAAGTGAAGTCCCATCACTGATAATGAACAGGTTTAGGAGTCACATCCCAACAAAATTACTTTTTAAACCAGCCTTATTAAGCAGAAAATTAGACCTAAATCACCCTCCAACAGCCTCATTAAAAGCCACTGATCCTTGGCTGCTTCTATGTTCTAACAACTTTAATTAGCAAACTGCTAGTCTAGTTGCCATGATAAATGCTATTAATCTTACCTTTCATTTGCTTTCTCTTAACCTATCATTTGCCCACTTCAGGGAGACACATGCTTCCACCAGAATTCATTTCATTTTGTCTTATGTCCTTGTAAGCATGAAAAATGTTTTAGCTATGGATTAGATACAGTGACACCCCTCTCTCCCCAGCCCGCATCATCTGGGCCTCATGAGTTGTAGATCTTTTGGATGGGGGAAACAAAAATATAGTTGTTATGTTTTTTGGACTACTAACTATGTTTCCTAGCAGATACTTTGAACTTTAACTTGTCAGTCTTTGGTGGTAAAAAATCTTCTATGGATCTGTGAAGGCTCTGTCAGGGAAAACAATGTTTTAATAACACCACTGCACTTTTTAATTCTAGCAACTGAAGCTATAACCTATATACAGTGTGACAGCTTCACAGCTTCCTCAATATTTGTTCACGGAAGCTACACGATATAGCAGGACAAACAACATACTGCGTTAGGTCACTTGCACATTACATTGGGCATACGTACACATAGAATGGCATGCAGTACAATGTATTTCAGAAATGCATTATTAATTACCGCACACTCAGGTGCAAAATACAATCTCCCATATGCAAAGTGAAAGGCCTTTATTTTCCCACTGTGTGGTAGTAGTGTTCATCTAAACCCTAGCATTCTCAAGGTGGCATTTTCACTGCCGTCTTGAAAACGCTGTGATTTTCACTGCTCAGTTGTGATAGATAAGGATGGTTGATTTTCCTATCCTCTATCCCATCAGCCTCATCGCAACCACAGCAGTCGCATATGGTTTTCTCCACGGCAACAGGAGTTTCTTCTGTAGGGTGACCCCATCTGTTGCATGCTTGGTATAAGACCAAGTAAGGCTGTTCTTGCACATCTGGGGTTTCCACAAGGGCTTTCATGTTCTTTGGATGTCTTCCCCAAATATAGGTCTTGATTCAAGAAAGAACCAAAACATCTGCTTAAATCCCACTGACTTTGTGAGGATGTAAGCACGTGCGTAACCACCCTTCCCGAACAGGGAATCACAGTCACCATTTGTCCCTCTGCTATCAGGCTTGCCTTAGAATATCTCCCCTATGGAGACTATCCTGGCACAGGTATGTAGATACAGCCCACGCCATTGAAAGAGGTTCTTCCATCAGTGTAGCAACATGACCTCTCTGAGCGTTGGTGGCTAGGTTGACAAGTATTCTTCTGTTGACTTAGCTTGGCACTCAAGGCTGTGGGTTTTTTCACACCCCATAGCCAATTAAGCTATCTCAATCTAACTTTTGAGTATAGGCCAGGCTTTATACTCATCCTGGGCAAATCACTGTCTCACTCTGATAGTTTGTACCATGCCTTTGAGCATTGCTGGCAACTTTACTGTCTCTTTTTCTGGTGTTTTCCATGTCATTCCATAGTTCTCTGAATTACGAACAACTTCTCTACAGCATGTTCTATACAGGACACTTTTCACCATATGGAACGGCTGTGGAATTTCCTCGCAGTACACCTCCCAATTCAGAAAGCCTGCAAGCTCAATTCACTGTAATTAACCTAGTCACATCTTCATTATTTTCATCCCATCATACTGAGTCATGGGTTTGCTCAGGTTTATACATATTCCCCCAGTTAGCTGCTTTAACGATAGCTGCTTTTAATTACCCACCTTTTCGGTGTTACTCTGAGTGCTGAAATGCTATTCTTTACTGAGTCTGGCTTATTGTAAATGATGAGGCAAAACAGTCTTCTAAATTCTTACCTTAGGGCGCGGTTGGGCCATTAGACCCTTAGTGATTTTATTGGTCTATGAACCATATTGGAAGTGGCTGAACCGTAGGGAGAAAACACTATTTATGACAGAATTAGATTTCTGTAAACATTCTTCTGTAACAAGATCTTTCTGTTTCTCAAAATGCGTCTAATGTGGGTTGAAGCACCATCTCATAAGATTTCTTAGTATTACAAATTCTTCAGCTAGCTTTCTATCAGTAATTTCTTCTCAGATCGGCACAAAAATTTGCAACGCATTTATTCACTCATATACCTGCCAAAACATACCTAAAGAACGCACCTTATAAAATAACCAAGCTGTTTTTCTTACAGGAGAGAGAAAGCTGGAGGCCAATTCAGCGGCATAGTGAGAGTGTCTGGTGTCAACTGGCCAAACCTATATTTATGCTCCCCCAGGCACCCCATGCCTTGCAGCCTCCCATCCAGGCACCCCCTGCAGCCTGGCACTCGGGGGCTTGGCCCTCTCCTGTTCCCCCCATCACTATAGCACTGGGCCAATTAAAAAGATGCATTTTGCCCATGCACATTTTTACTTTAAGGCAATTTTTTAAAATTCTGGCCCGAGATCCTCTGCTCTGGCTCAGTTGCGGTCAATGCAAGACCAGAAGGATAGAAGGACAACAGGCTTAAAGCCACCTTTACAATTCTCAGATGGAGGGCAGTTGGGAAATGGTTGGTCTCTGACATAAATTTGAGCAGCCTCCTGTCTGTAGGGGGCTATTCTAGCATAAGGGGATTTCTGGGAAACAAGGACCTAGCCTCATCTCACTTTTCCATGGTTATTGCTGCAGAGGAAGCCACGGGGTGATGTGGGTGGCTTTATTCTACCCTGAGAGCGAGAGAAAGAAAATGATCATCTGTGTCAACATTATTGAAAAAGCAGCATCACGTATTGCTTACAGCAAACAGCTGCAAATCAGGAAGGACCTGGGTTCAAATCTGTGAGCCCTATATTAATTCTTTGTCAGTGTCCGGCTATCAGCAGATTCTTGATCCTTTTATGCCTCAAGCCAGCGCTGTTGGAAACGCAGTGAAAAAAAAGTAATGGGACATTACTGAAACCCAGATGCTGCGTATGAGCTCAGCTTATCTGAGAAAAAGAACTGAGAAAATATAGATACACCCATCTTTGAATTAACGGGGAAACCGTAACGATTCACATGCAACTATTTCACACATTTATTTTGAAAATCTTCCTTTCTCTAGTTTTGTTTCTATTTAAGGGTCAGATTGTTAATCTCTTACTCACAATAGGACTGCTTGTGGGAGTAGCACTCACCACTGTAAGTGAAGAGTTCACAACCTGCTCCTAGTTGTAAGGGAACTTTCTCCTGTCAAGTGCCCATGAAGATCAAAAATAAGTAAAAGGAGAGTTGCCTTAAGAGGCATCTCCTCCCTCCTCCTTCTCCCACCTTGTTAATGAAATAAACCATAAATGGGTTTCAAATGGCAGACCTCTGAGAACGAAGGAAACGTTCCAGAAAGGTGTTTTGTTAAAGTGTGCAGAAAAAAAAAAGTATGATTTTATGAACTGCTGCAAGCAAATCTAGTGCTTCTCTTTGCAAGGGCCAGGTGGAAGACGTGAGTCGTACAGGAATGAACTTGCCCCATGTAGTGCCTTCTCCTGGAGCCTGGATTATTCCACACAGTGCCATGTTTAATCACAAAAAAGAACGTTAGAAGTAAAAGAGCTCCTGTAACTAAAATGTTTTCTGTTCTCAAATCTTTTAGAAGCTGACGGAGGCAAGGGGAAAGGGAAAAGCCCAGGGGAGAAAACTTGTTACAAGTAAAATTGTATTTCCTTGGACACTGGAAAGTATGTAAACTAACCCAGAGGGCTCCAAGTCAGCAGCCATTTTAACATTTTGCAGGAGATTTTCATCTTTTCCCCCTACAGCCTCACTTCTTTTGTAAATACGGAGCATGCCCACTACGGCTGTCATTTGTTGAGTCTACTTTATGCTGAGGCAGCCAGGAGATAAGCAATGCTGAAGACAGTATAATTCTCAAATCGGAGGCATACGGATTTTTCCAGGAGATGTCTTGTGAATAGCATAATGCATTTCACTGAAATATATCACAGAGATTCAAAAACAAAAAAATGACAATTCAAGTATTTGGATGCTGTCATTACGGCAAAAATAGGAAACATTAAAAAAGCCCCAAACAAGACATTTACTTAAAAATGAAGTCCAAATGGTTAGAAATAATTTCTTTCATCGAAGCCTATGTTTTCATTCTCTTGTCACATTGTGCAGTTTACAGTGGTTCTGAAGTAATATTTATTAGGCTCTCGCATCCTCAAATTATATGCTCTGCAAGATTAAATGCAATATCATAGGTTTCATACAAAACCAAACCTACATGAAAAAAGGCAGAGCTCATGGGTATATGTAACTAAGTTATAGATACAAACCGCACACACTTACCCATGTGTTTATGAGTGTTTGTGAATATGGTGTAGATTATAACTATGCACACACACATTTGATGTGTGTGCAGATGTACACACAGATCTACACACACACAAATGTAGATGAATTTATCAGTATAACCTAGATTTTTTTTCTTAACAATCGATGGGCCTGCCTTTTACTTGAAAGCAAATAAATGATAATTCCCGTCCTGATATCACTGAAGAAGAGGGAACATTTCTAGCATATATAGAAAAGTTCAGCACTAGTAAATTCTTACAAACACCATTACTTTGATTATTGTTTCTGCAGAGATATGCCTGCCTCATTGTCATTTCTGATACTACATCAAGCAGAGGCTGGTGGGTTCCCAGTGGTGTTGTCGCCCAACCGAATATGACCTTTTTTGGGTGACCGCGTTCAGGTTCTGGTGGAGATTTTTCCTTCTCCTTTGTGAGCACATTAATAATATTGCAAATCAGAGCACTTAAGATGCTAAGCAAAGTTTACTGCACACGAATTAAGTGTGCTTTTTCAAATTAGCGTAGCAACTTTTGCGTCACTTGTAGTAAAAATGAAGGGGCTAATATCTTTGCATGTGGTAAATTTTAAGCCACATAATGGTGGCGATAAAAATCCATAATGTCAGTTGCCTTGTGGCAATCAGCAAACATTTCGCATTATGCTTGCATCTTAGGGTTTGCGGCCAAAAACCAGATTTGCCTCTGTCTCATTAAAATAACGAATGCAGTCCGAATGGATCTGCAATGATTCACTGTACGTCACACTAAATCACGACGCTTTTTGGAACCAACTGACTATGGCCTCATTACTTTAGACAAAAGTGGGCTCGAAGGAAAAACTGTGGTGATTTTTTTTGCTCAGCCATGTTTTTTCTCTTTGATATACTTAAGGCAAAAGAACAGATAGATTTTCCAATTGGTAACTTATGAGGATTGGGTTACATTAACTCTAAAATTCTATTTTAATACAGATAAATCAACAAAACACTACTGTTAGTTCAGGAGATGAGAGGTTAGTCATATACACATTTTTTAAAGGCTAATCTTGCTGAACATTAATTATTATGACCAGATATTTAAAAATGCAATTCACTTGTTTAAAGGATACAAAAACTAGAATTATTCTGTAAATGTAGTAAGTTTGAATATTTGTTTGTTCTCATTTCACATTGTGTATATCCTTAGATATTTCTGGTTAATCTTGTGTTAGGTTTACATCTACCAATTTCCTTATCTTCCATAAAATGTAGCAGAAGACTACTGCAAATCTGTAGACCAATTTTGTTGTCTTTATTTGCCCAGGTAAAATTATTATTTAGACAAATATGTTTGTTTTAGTTTCTATTTTAACATTAAGAATGTAAGCATGCTGCTTTTGTGAATCTGGAGAATAAATATTAAATCAAGTGTTACTGTTTGTAGAGTTGATTAGGATTATTTTAAAGGTTAAATTGGATTATTTGAAAATTACATATAAATATACACACATACAGACTGAGTAAGAGTTTTAGAAATTAGCTTTTAAGAAATGGGCATATTTATTGATCAAAGAAAACATTCCAGCCTTTTTTGATAAGGCGAAAAATAACCAGATTCATGGTGAAAATAATATTTTGAAGATTAATGTCTTTGAACAATATAAATTTGAAAACATCAACCTACAGTACTGTATTTTTTTTTTCTATGCTACTGATTGGTTTCGTCTATAAATGTATGCCTCAATTTAATGACAGAGTACTATGCCTTGATACAAGTTGGTCTAGTTAATTACAAGGTATCTGCAGTTTTAAAATTTGAGTAACATAGGTTTCTAAGTTAGTGCAGAAATATTCTGCTATATTTATATAGGGAATTTTATATTTCAGATATAAGAAGTATATGAGAAGCATCCATGAAATGACTGGTTTAAAACATCATAAATCCCTCTTTTTCATTTCCCACTGAATAGGATACTGGAGGGGATTAAAGACATATCACAAACAAATTTACATTATCAAAATTACTGTAATCAGACTCTTTCCTGCATTAATCAGGATTTAATAAAACTTTTCTGTTTTGCAATACCAATCAAAACTGTCAGAAGATAGACAGTGAAGTGAAAGCAGATTTTTAATTAAAATTATTGCTTTGTGCATTCCACCGATTTAAAAAAAAATATAT
Organism: Pelusios castaneus; assembly: GCA_007922175.1. Lineage (NCBI taxonomy): Eukaryota > Metazoa > Chordata > Testudines > Pelomedusidae > Pelusios > Pelusios castaneus. The sequence continues at coordinate 5,439,496 of ML685788.1, read as the reverse complement.
TTGTGCTAACTTAGGATAAAACCACTTTCTGGATGTTTCATACACTATGAAATTACATGCTGGGCAACAAAGCACATGTAATAATGTATATTAGTTTTAATTATGCAGTAAAACCAAGCCTTTTACATTTTAAATCAAGTCAATGGAAATGTTTTTGGAGATTGTTTGCAAATATTCGCATTTTCCTAAATCTACACCATCTTAATGCCAACTAAACATCCATGTTTCATTTTGCAGAGGAGATGCAGTACCTTTCTCTGCTGCTAAATGTAAAAATCGCTCTTAAACCACAACATTTTAGACAAATTCTTTCATAAAATGATGCAAATGCTTTGGATGATTCAGGTCATTATTCTTTTTGGTATTGAATATTAATATGTACCATATTTTCCACTCGTATCTCCTGGTGGTTTGCAGGATGGTCTCTGTATTAAGTATCCTACTGTGCATTCACTTTTTTTTTTTTTGCCTTCTTAACAATGAATGCCTCGTTTTGGCCTTGCACACTGAGTTACTCGAAATAGTCAGTGTTTTGGAAAGAGAGGCTAGGAACTTGGCTTCCAGCCACTTAACTCTCAATCAAGACACAGTTGGCAATACCTGGGCTTCCTCTAAGGAACTATGCGGAAATGGTACACTAAAGTCTGCATCCACCAGTGGTCCATGCTTCGTAACCATGGTGTAGATGTAAAACAGAAAAGGGACAAAGGCTGTAAAAATTTTCCCTGCTCCTTTTTGTTCTTTTTACAATAAATAGGGTTGCATTGTATTAATGTCAGTCACACCTTAAGTTCTCTAAAGCAATGGATCCTTTGTAATCAACAGAAGTTTTGCCAATTACTTCAGTGGGAGCAGGGTTGGGCTCCACAGTCATTGTCTCCTTATAAACATCACTTCTATTAAAAGCTTATATTGTAGAAATTTATACCAACAAAATGACTTCCACAAAGACCTAGAATTACAGCTTAAAGTATGATATGACTGACTGCTTTGGGAATTCAGAGAAGGATGATCAACAATGCAGCACTTTCAAGATGCCTGATTTCTAACGGAAAACCAGATGCCGACGATGGTTAAAGGGTAGTAAAATGCTTCATTTTCTTTTCTACATTCAATAAGTGGTAACTGACTGGGTTTCTGCAGAAAGATACTGAAGCCTGTATTCTGGACTCTCCATCTTCAAACCTGTTGCTTCCCTGTATTTGGTTAATCACGTTTTATTTTATAATCTAAAGAACACTTCAGCAAAGATTTGACATTAGTAATGCAAATTGCCAACTCTTTCCTACTCACAGTTAATAAGATTATACTGATTAGAAAAGCATTCGTTTTCATTAGTGACTAACATTATGTATCTTACAAGCGACAGATACTTAAGAACCATTTCTCTCTTTGCTTGTCTTTGTTTCACACCAACGGCTCTTAAAATCTGGAAAAACTAAACGCAACCAGAAAAGAACATTTTTAAATTAAAGCTGGCATTCAGTGTGTTTTCTATTAAATTGAGTAGAACAATAATGAGATAGTCAATAGATTCATACCAACAAGATGCATTTTGGTATTACTGGAGCTTACAGCACGATTAATATTAAAGTGAAGGCGAGGCAAGATAAGAACAAGAGTATTTTAATATAGAAAAAGGGCTTCTCAAAATTTCAAAATCTCCCTTTTGCACCCCCTAAAAATTGCTGAAAGCCCCAGCTTGTGTTCTCACTTGGAATACAAAATAGAATTTGAACTAGAAAGGCTTTTTAAAATTACATGGAAAGGAGGAAGTCAAATAAGTGGTAGGATGTCTGCGAATTGTAAAGTTAACACTGAAGGTACTTTCCAAAGGGATAGCTGTGTTAGTCTAGGTCAGCAAAACAAACCAGGAGTCCTGTGGCACTTTTAAAGACTAACAAATTTATTTATCGCATGAGCTTTCGTGGGAAAAAAATACTGTATGCTCAAATGCAACATCCTAGAATAGGTATTTTTAGAGAAGTGGGGACACGACCTTATTTCTTTCATCCAAAATTAGGAATTATTCTCACTTGGATTACAAATATAGGGTATAAATTAAACCTGAACAGCCGTTTTCTGGTTAACAAGAGGAGTTCAATATGTGTAACTTCCAGTTTTGTCTGGGTAAAAATTTGTAAATACTGCAGACACAGTTAGTTGGATACAGTTTATCTTAGTTCACAGCTTTCAGATGAAGCACTATACAGTTATGGCAACAGAGTCCTGTGGCACTTTTAAAGACTAACAGATTTATTTATGGTTTACTTTGTTCTAGTTAAACGCTATATTGGTGCTCTATGCAGGAAAGAGAAAGGAAATAAATCCATTTTCTCTACTCTCAAATTATAACGCTCACCTTTCTTGATGTGTATTTGATAATATTTTTAGAGGTTATTTTAACATAACTGTGGTGAATTCTACACTTGTTTTTGAATATCCAGCCTAGACACTCTAGCTTTGCAACTTTCCATATAATTTTCTTTATGGCGGGTTTATCTTCTGTGTCTGAAATTCCATTTCTAGCCTACTGGGTAGAACATTTTATCCAAAATTGGTTATGAGCAGTGTTCTGAATATCTCAAGGTCCCTTAGTAAGCAGATTTTTAATCTGAGGATGGATTTGACAAAATATGGAAGGGTTTTTTTTTTTCTGGAACAAAGTGAGAAAAAAGTTATATCAATAAGGTTATATGCAAAGGCATTGTTCTACAATGACCATCTATCTAGCCCCATAGAGACTTCCTTAAGCTATGCAGATACAGAATCAGTCTTGGTCATAATTATCAGAAAAAGCAGCAATTATAAACCACGTTGTTTCGAATAAATGTCTCTAAACCAAACAAACTTATTTTTAATATAAAACTGTTCAATACTTATTCTGCGGCTCTTTTAATAGGAGTGGAAACTTAACAATTAAAGTATTCTGCATTTAAATTAGCCCAACTACTCCATTTCCAGTGCATTCAGCTAGAATAAACATTTATCTTAAAATCATGCGTTAGTGTTAAATCGAACCTCTGTTGAAAATCATTTCTGGCACTGACTCAGTCTGCAGCATTTAAAATGATCTTTCCTGATTTGCATTTCCCAGTCATTTTTGCTTCTTGCCTTTAGTTCTGTTGGAAGTGTTCGAATCATACTTTTCAGTCTCTCTCTCACACACACATATATATAAAAAAAAACAGATAAACTGGTCTTCTGGAAAAAAAGAGGGGGGATGAGTAAATAAAAATGGAAATGAGTAGAAACCAGTTTTAAGCATATGTCCGTACAAATGAGGCTTAATCACACACTTCATTTTGCAAATACAAAAGTCTTTTGGAAATGTATTAATTAAAATTAAATACTTGAGACAAGCCGCTTTAGAGGGACTGGAGTCCTTTCTGAATTAGCATAACACTGGCGACAGCCATGGAAATTGGTTTAATAACCCTAAATAGTTACACCCTATTCCGAACACAAATGGCCATAGACAGGTTTAGCCCCTCAGGCTGCGATTGTACCAGTCTATGTGGTTGCTCTGACATTGGGTGGTGGGTAGTTCTATCTGAACCAAATCACAGAATGCATCTCAATTATTATTATTATATAATGATTAGTGAAGCCTACAAAATATCACAGCATTAAAAAAGTCCCCCAAATTTAGAGACCAGCTAAACAGCTCACTTAGTAATAACCTGTACCAATGTGACACATACTTGGAGAGAGTTTTTAGTTCGGTGACCAGAGTGGCCCAAGCTTCAGACCTATTCATGGGATCAGAAAGTTGCAGAGACAATAGAAAACCAAGCAAACAGCACAGTGAGGATTTTAAACACTCCCTTACGGTCTTCTCCAGTATGTTTTCATATGGGTTCTGTGCACTAAACTCTTAGAAAAATCAATGCCAAGCGACCCCCTCCTAATAAAGCTGAAGCTCTGAGGCCGAAGCCTTCAGTCAAGTATCCAAATGCACAAATTCAAACCATCCTATTCCCAGACTATTTCACTTTAAATGACATGAGTAAACCACTTTTTGCCCCCCTCAAGGTTCATGGGAAAAATTTAAAAAAAAAAAAAAAAAAAAAAAAAAGATATTTACTGTCCAATAGATTTTTTTAAAAAAGAAACCTGACTCACTCACCTAACTTCCCCCAGTCTAATTCTTTCCAAATTATGTTCCTTTACACCTTACATTGACTTCATCATTTATTTGCTTACACTGCCAACTGGTGTAGAGAGATGTAGGACAGAGAAAGTGGTAATTCAGGTCTTTTATTTGTTATAATTACATTAGTGACTTTATGCTTTGTTTACCAAAGATAAGCAATGATTTTGGAAGATGATCTGGATAATCCAACCAAGTTGAGAAACAGGCAAAAAAGCAGGCAATAAATAGTGTACAATCAAAATACTTTCGTCAGTCCAAAATAGGGTCTAAACTTGAAAAGAAACTCAATTGAAAAGCTTCCATAGTTTTAAGGACACCACAAAAAACAAAACAAACAAAAAAAAAAACAACCCCCCCCCCAAAACCCAAAACAAACTGAGAGCTGATCACATTGCATTTTGCTTCAAGTCGGGCATTATCTATTAGAGCAGGCTATGTATTAAATCCCCCTCCCCACCATTTTTATAAGTGATTTTGCATCCTGAAAGCATTGCATAGTTTTTACTCAAGTTGATCAATCCAAAGAAAACTCACTGAGATTTCCATTTCCAGATTTTCTCTGTGTGTGTGTGTTTTAAAAAACTTTCTTTAACCAGAGTGAGAACTTTGGGGGCCAAAGCAAGCTGCTAGGCAAAAGTTATGCTCAAAGTTAATCCATTAACAGGCTGGGAAGAAAGTAAAACGGCTACAGAAAGCCGCAAGCAGCATGATCGCATTAAACCATGGAGGGGATGGATGGGGAGGATTTTAACAGAATTTCAGGCAAATGATCTTTACAGCGCTGGGGCTATTTTGTCCAAACGCCTTTCCACTATTTTCCAATGAGAGAGCAAAAGAAGAGTAATTATTATTATTAAAAAAAACAAAAAAAAAACCAGATATAGACAAAAGGAAAAAAAAAAAAGAAACTTAACTGATGGTTGGAAGCCAGGGCGGATGGAGTGAAAGAAAAGCGGACAGGCAAAAGAAATCAAGGCTTATCATTACAGTGTTTGCAGAGGGCGGAGGTTGTCCCTGGGAAGGCAGTGCATTTCTCAGGGCAGCTGGGCAGGGCTGTGCCCGTGAAGGGGTACACGGCTGACTGTCCGAAGGGGGCCAGGGGGGCGGGCAGAGGGGCGCTGAGGGGCTGCCCTTGGTTCAGGTAGGCCACCAGCCGCCGCATCTCCTCCAGAGCCTGCGCCTGCATGAGGATGTAGTTCTTGGCCAGCAGCAGGGTGGCGATTTTGGAGAGTTTTCGCACCGACGGGCTGTGCGCGTAGGGGATGACCGAGCGCAGCCCGTCCAGCGCGTCGTTCAGGTCGTGCATCCGCCGCCTCTCCCGGGCGTTGATGCTGAGCCGCAGCGAGCGCTGTTCCTTGGGTTTCTTCCCCAGGGCCGGCCCCTGGAGTTTGCCGTCGGGCTCCGGGCTCGCCCGGGCCGGCTCGAAGGCGTCCTCCTCGTCCCCGCTCTGCTCGCCGCTGCTCTCCGCCGACTTGCCCAGCGGGGCGGGGTGGAAGGCGACCCCGCCGGCGCCCGGGTAGCCCCGCTGGCTCTCCGCCGCGCCGCGCCCCGAGCCGTAGGCGAAGGCGGACTGGCCGTAGCCCTGAGCCAGGGCCAGGTAGGGGTCGCTGCCCAGGGCCTTCAGCTCGGCCATCGCTTTCTCGGGCAGCTCCCCGCGGCCGGGGAAGAGCTCGGCTCCCTGGGCCACGCTCATAGGCGCACGGCGGGCACCTGCCCAAGCGCTGGCCCAGCTCTCTGTGCCTTGGCCCGGCTGGGCTCGGCGCCCCTGCCCCTGGCTCTCCGCCTCCGCGCCCCTCTGCTGCGCCCTGCAGGGTCTCCGCCTCCGCGCCCCTCTGCTG
>ML685788.1:5366631-5433102 GCA_007922175.1 Pelusios castaneus | reverse complement strand
AGCGTCTGACGAAGTGGGATTTTCTCCCACGAAAGCTCATGCGATAAATAAATCTGTTAGTCTTTAAAAGTGCCACCGGACTCTGTTGTCTTACTAATAATTTATACAGACTAATGTCTGCTTTCTGTGAATTGTTCCTCAGAAACCCTATTGGGTGGGCAGGAATCTAGTAATAGGTTATGGAAGCTTATACCTCTCCCTCACTGGTTTGAATCAGACTTACATCGTTAGTGAACCCAAAAGTGAACGAAAATAACAACTGATGGTTGTGCAGTAGGCCCTAGGAAATAAACTGGGGTCCTCAGTCCAGTTCCTAATGCGGACAGACACACACACACACATCTATATCTGTATAGCTCCAAAAAGAACAGTGCACTTGTCCTAATTGAATGACACCCTCTGTAGTCTGATCAATTGGGCCTTACGTGTGCAACGCCCCAGTGAAATTAATAGACATTTGCCCACATGAGGGACTGACGGATCAGATCCTTGTTTGGTAATCTCAAAAGAGGGGCAAAGGCCTGAATAGGAAGAGATTATTTAGCTCTTTTCAGCCTTACCAGTAGTATCTCCTGGTTGGGACCCATGCCCCCCAAAAAACAGAACGGAGGAAATTTACACTACCACTGTCCAGATTGTTTTTACTCAGATAATCAATAAAGGGCCTCAGCATTTTGGTGGGTCTAGTATGCGTGTGCTGGGTGATGGAGAAGAAGTCAGACTAGATAATCTGGTTGTCCTGTATGGCCTTAAACTCTGTGACTATGTCAGGTACTGTCAGACCAGCACAATTTACATTCAGTAACATCACTTTACTTTCTTTGGGGGAATATGGTTGCAACTGTTAACCAGGGGAAAGAGATTGTAATGTAACCTGCAAATTTGGATTAAAATACCTACAGTTGGTGGAGGCGTGAGGGCTAATTTAGTTCTTCTAAACTGGACACATTGAGGTCCATGCAATTTACCATGGGGGATGAGTTTTTAAAAGCTTACATTTTTGTTGTGATGTGTTTCAAAAAGGGAAACTTTTAGTCCATATCCAGGCTTGGCACTGCCCAGTAACTTTCAACCCAAATGCACACACCTCACACCTCATTTATCCCACAGCACTTTTTGTAGGCCACGAGGGGTTCACCTCAAGATCTTCTCCTGCAGCCCCATATGCTATAGTGTGTTGTCTTGCAATATGCACCTCCTGTCTTCTTTTGGAATTTCAATTGTTATTCCTGTGTATAATTGCATAACTGATTGGACATACATGACGGATATGGAGTGTGATCTATAAATTTAGGATATTATTAATTCAAACTAACTATAATGGGTCAAATTCATTCCTAATACATTTAGGGTGTATTTAATCCACCTCTAACTCCCATAAAGAAAACCAAAGTGCATTTAATATCTCTTTTGATACTTCATTAATAAACAGAAAAATGCACAGAGATTCAGTCCACGGAGCCAAACCATGGCTCATCTAAGGAAGGTAACTAAATAGGATTTTCAGAGTCTGAATTTGGGAGCTCAACAGTTAGATGCCATTCTGAGCACCCAAATTTCAATTTCAAACCTCGGACCCTTTGAATGGGTACCCATGTCTGGCTTCACAGTCCCAAGTATATAAAGAAAAGGAGAAAACTGAAGTAATCATAATGGGAGGTAATAAAAGCCAGTGAGTTGAGGCTGTGAGCAGATGGAAATCTCAGTGTGGCGGAGGCAACCAGTTTGTAAAGATGGAAATAGGAGGTTATTTGTTTCAGTGAATGACAGCTAGGGAATGGGGGGACACCAAGCTTTCTGCTGCATGCGGCATGTTTTCAGCAGGTCCCTACAAACGTATAGTTTGCATGTCCTTTTCCTGTTGCCTCCCCTTCTCTTGTGTGTTAATGTGAAATGACTAGCTTGTCTCCCTTCTTTTTCCTCCACATCATAACCAACAACACTTGGACAGACAATGACGTGCACACTCTCTCACAGAAGCACCATTTGTGAAGGCTGAGAGCTGGGGTGCTAATTTTCTCTGTGAGTTTTAATCTGAAGGTCACTTTGTGATATGTGTACAGGTAAAACTTCCCAATCCCATAGGCCTAGAAATGTGCATGTAAACATGGAGAGTGGGTAAAAGGACACACTATTTCCTTGTAGCTCACCTCCAGGATCTGAACCTCTGGCAGTTCCTGTATATAGTCACTCATTTTCTTTGCCCTGCTCGCAGATTTCCATCCCATTAAGTCTCTGCCTGCTTTAACCATTTGATTGCTTCATGACAGCAAGACATCAGAAGTACTAGTTGAACAGATCTGTATATTAACCTTTTCAACCAATGATTGTTTTTAAATGCAGACGGGTAGAGATTAATTGATAATATCTGTAGACAGTCCTGCTTTGCAAGTGAGAATAACATGTAGAGATAAGCACTGGAAATTCTTCCTAACTGTCAGTAAAAATCACACCCATCAAGGACAATGTCAGAACATACACTTGTTTAATGAGTGATTGATAGTGCACAAGACACATTAAATGCAGAGCTGGGATTGGAAAAAATACACCTCTCCAATTCAGCTACCTCCAAGGCAAAGGAGGGCCAACAGTTAGAATTAAATGCCTTTACAAAGACACCATTGCGCAGCTGGCAGGGGGAATAAACCTGGACAATAACAAAGACATGGCTTCAAAAAGAGGTATAACCTGTCTTTAAGGTCATTTGTGTCAATAATTCCTATATAGGTTTTAATATGGATCAAGTCTTCAGAAGGTTAAATTCCTACCTTTCAACACTGACAGTCAGAAGGGTAGCCGTATCAGAGAGGAGGGATCTTTAGGACTTGACACACCAAGTTGGTATGTTGGGGGAAGCACGTGAGGTCACATGCCCCCTCCACATTTCTGCCGGGGTTTTATACCCTGCCCTGAACCTTACTGCATACCACTGGAACCTTTAAACAGTAGCCCCACACTATCAATATTTATGCATTGCCTCTGTTTAACGGTGCTGCTTTATGCATTCATCAAAGACCCAATTGAAAGGGCCCATCTGGATACTGGTGGAATTTGAGCTAAAACCTAATTTAATGTAGTTCAGAAACAGCATCACAAAGAGCCCAATCCAGACTTCTCCCTCAGAATTCATCTGCGAACAACAGTCTTTGAAAATATTTGACATGGTTTTTCACAGAAAACTGATGTTGCTGCAGATCGTAAACCAAACGTTGATTTGGGCTTTAACGTTGGACTGCAATAGCTATGAAAGAGGAGGATTGGTTGAAAAAAGATAATACGGAAATGACCCATACGGAGAAATGTGCGTGGAGATATGATAAACTCTTCCCATGTGGAAAGACCAGACATCCTTTCTAGTCAAGAAAACATTTGATATTCCTTTAATAGTTAAAATATAAAATAATGTAGTATATTGGTTGCTGTATGTTACCTGCTAACTTTTAAAATGTGTCTTTTGCCCATGTCTGCACTGGGGGTGCCATCTAAAGTCGATGTTATTACATTGACATAATAAAACTGGAGGACACAAGACACTCCTGCTCCGGCTCCTGGCAATCCCCCCCCAGGCTGCTGCCGCCCCCCCGGCTGGACCCTGCTGCCTGCGAGGCTTCAGGGTCCGGCGGCGGCCCCGGCTGGGAGCTGCCGAGTTCTGCAGTGGAGCTGCGGGATCCGGCGGCAGCCCCGGCTGGGGGCTGCTGAGCTGGGGTTATGGCGAATTATTAAATTCACCTTTAACCCTATGCTTCTTGGAGGGGTGGAGTTACAAGATTGACTTGCAACAGCCCTTAATTCGACCTTCTAGCAGCCTGAGTGCGTATGCAGGCTGTAGAAGGTCTAAGTACGGTGCATTACATCAACCTAACCCCACAGTGTAGACCAGGCCTTTATCTACTTTACATCTTCAAAACTCTGTAAATGTTTTCAATCTGTGGTCCAGAGAGCCCTGGTGTTTCACAGAAGTTGTCTTAAGATTTTCAAAGGGGTACACACCTCCATTCAAAAATTTTTAGGGGCCCACAAATGAAAAAGTTGAAAACCACTGCTGTAGAAATATTAAACAGTCAATTGTAGGCAATCAGACTTTATAATTGTAAGTGCCTCCAGGTAGGGTTCTTGCTCTGATTGTGTCTGGTACAGCACAAAGCCTGCTATAAATAATAAATGATTGTAATAATTTGATTGCTTAACGACCAGTTTTTACTTTGTTACCATGAAGTTGTCTTTGACACCTTGTATATGCAGGGGCTACTTGCAAAGATCACACTCACAATATGAATCTATGTACCATTTGTCTTCCAAATAAGACAAGTAATCACAAAGCAAAACAGATTGCTTTCTCTTGAGCCTGCTTCAAAACCACAGCTCTCAGATTCCATTGCCTCTTCCAAGTAACCTCATTGTAACAGGGTGGCTTCTGGGCATAAAAAAGGATTTTGGTCTTTTAGTCCCACCTCTGATGGTTATTTATATGTTACCAGAGCAAGAGATTGAACAACTTCATTTTCTTTTGCTGGGGAAGAAAAAGCACATTCTTAGAGTTTAAATATTTATTTTTTCTTTCTTGAAAAGAGGGACCTCAAGAAAAAAGTATGTAAAACAAAAATGAACAAAAAGAACCCAATTAAAATCAAACCAAAGGGAAAGTAATAGAATCACAGAATGATAGAATTATAGAAATGTAGGGTTGAAAGGTACCTTAAGAGGACATTTAATCCATCCTCCTGTCTTGAGGCAGGATAAAGTCTACCTAGAACATCCCTGGTTTTTTAACCTGATCTTAGAAACCTCCAATGACAGAGATTCCACAAAACTAACAAGGTGTTCTGTGGCACTTTTAAAGACTAACAAATTAATTTATCGCATGAGCTTTTGTGGGAGAAAATCCCACTTCGTCAGACACTTCTTTCAGCAATCTGTTCCAGTGCTTAATTACCCTTAATGGCACAAAGCTTTTACGAATCTCTAACTCTAATCTTCCTTGCAGCAAACTGAACTGATTGCTTCATGTCCTGCCCTAATTGGACATGGAGAACCGTTGATCACCTTACTTCTATAACAACCTTCTGCATATTTGATGACTTATGTCCTCCCTCAGACTTTTCTTCTCTAGACTAAATATGCCCAGTATGTAGGTATCAACCAGGGATGGGCATTTTCTATCTTTGCTGTTCTTTCTGCTCCCCACTTTGGGTGTGTTTGTCTTAGTTTGTCTTAAAGGCAGCAGGAATGGGTTTTAAACATCAACTAAAGCAAGCTCAAGTAACCTTTCCTCTTTCCCCCCAGAAGGATTACCTTCTAAAGTCAAGAGACTGTCAAACAAGAGGCTTTTCCTCTAAAGACTTTCTCCTGTTAAAGGGAATGGGAAGAAGGGAGGTCTTAAAAGGAAAGCATTGCATAATACTTTACATTTCGAACACATCGGCTGTTTTTCTTTCTTTTCTGTATCTTTAATTCAATGGTAAAGGTTTTTAATAATGTATTTGCCATGGTACTAAGAAGGCTGAGGTCTCTGTATACCTGACTTGGAACTTTGTTCAACTCTCTTTAATTTTGGACAGTGATTGGGTCATGTTTCCATCTTTGACTCTTTAGGTTGCATTATTCCAGCTAAATTAATACAACAGAGCAAACAACCTAGCTAGTTTTAAAATGGAGCCCGATAATTTTATGAATGGGGTTGATTGAGACAGCTGGAAAATGGACTCCAGGATCCAGAAGCCCTTTTGTAATCCTGCATTCTGTGTTCCTAAGAACAAACTTACGACAAGTGAAGACTTGTCACCTTATTTAAAAATAAATCTGGTTACCTGTTGCAACCCCATCTCAATGAGTTCTAGGTCACAGATGGGTATTTTTTCCTTTCGAAAAGGAAAGGGAAGAAGCATAGAAAAAACAATAGCAGGAACTACGTAATTGTTTGTTACACTAACAACAAAACACAAAGAGACAAACAGAGAAGAGAAAAAATAAGGCCTTTGTGAATTGAACAAAGGCTATAAACATTTGTGTTCTTGTGGTCCAAACATACTGTGCATTAAAATATAATTTGCCGTTTATTAGGATACAAAATCCACACTATTTGATGCGTCATTCTGCCTCTGTGGTTCCACTTCCAGTGCTTTGTATTTTGACTGGACATTCAGTGGGATCAGATTTGAAGAAGACTCTTCATTTGTAATTAATTTACAGGAAATAGAGTGCATCCTGTTTATAAAAGTCATACACTGACACCTAGCTTCCATTTAGTGGATTGCAGTTTTTTTGGTCATGAATCAGGAAGGCAATTCATATTGATGACCTCTGTGAAATTTTAATCATTATAAATTATGCTTACACTTCCCATGTCCTTTTCATTAACCAAAGGAATGCACTAGATTGAGCCAGAAGTTATACAGTGCTAAAACTTCAAGTAGAGAACCAAAGGACAACATGTAGTCTAACAAATCATCCCTTTCCAGTATCTGTCTTAGGATGTTTCACTGCTGCCCATCTCTACAGTATTTGAGTATCTTCCATGTAAATCAGTCCCTGGGATTCTAGCAAGCCTAGAACCCTTCTTCTTCTGCAGAGCAAATGGATGGTTATCAAGAAGAGAGAGAGGTGTGGGGTCAGGTATGTGTGGACAAAGGATGTGGGGTAATCATTCTCTCAGGAGTGAAACCTATATGCAGCTCAGAGAAGAGGGGGTAATTGTGCACTGATTGACAGGACAAATTAAATGGCTGAAGGCCACTTGAGGCCACTATATCCACTGAAACTACTTATTTGTGCAAATATCTTCACCGTTTTATGGTCCCCCATCCTAGTTATTCCACTTGTTGCAGATCATAATCCTAGACTGTGAGCTCTCCAGAGCAGTGACTCTGTCTTTGTTTTAATCATTTGTACAGTGTCTACAACAAGGGAGCCCTGATCCCTGATTGGGGGCTCTTAGCCCTGCCACAAGGATAACAGTCTGCCATACTGGAGAAGAAAGAGGCCATTGGGCCTTTTTATTCTAGTAGCAAACTTCCTGGCTTATTTTGAATGGCATTCACATTTTTACCAGTTAGGCCACTGAAGGGAAATCCATTATGTGATATAATGAGGGCATGGATGGGAGTGTAATAGGAAGGCATAGAAATACTTCACGTTGCCATCTTCAAAACACATTACAGATACTGATGAATTAATGCTCACCCGACCTCTTTGAATCATGCAAGGAAGTTTTATCATCTACTTTTTAAAGAGGGTGAAAGAAAAGCAGAGAAGGAATCGATGTCAGATACTGGATTAGAACTGGATTGGGCATTTCTGGTGTCCTTTCCTTTTCCTGCACCTTTCTACATGGCTCTCTTTTAGAAAGAAGCAGCAGATTTGAGAAGTTTGGGGAGAAACAAGTAGATAATTGACAAACATATTTATTGAGTAATTTGTTTTGGAATATGTCATTTTTCTCATAATATATAGATAGATTTACTGATGAAAAGTGCTAGTTGAGAGTTAGATATTATCACGGATGACAAAGAATGATTTGATTATTCATCCAGTTCTTGCTGGGAATCTACTTGAATTTCACTTTCATATTCACATGAATATCTGTGATTCATGTTTTGTGCTGTTCAACAGCCCTATTCATGGGTGCTGTCCCTCCTAGATATCCTTGTAAGCTTGGACACTGTCCCCTCAGTTTTCAAATGGCTAGAGACATTTGTTGATGGTGGTGGAGCAATTTTTTCTCTGTTCATCTCCTCTTTGCCCATTTTGAAGCAGCGGGTAGTCATAGTCAGTGATGGATCACACTCCTTTTCGACATTGGTTTTCAGAGGTGGTTTTTGGGCAAATGGACCTGCCAATGATTCAGAATTATTTTAAAATAAATTAGCCTTAATACACCTTTTTTGTGCCTTCTGCTTACCTTGTTGGGGTGTAGAATTAATCAGTCAATACTTTCAACTAATGGCCAGGCTCTTGGCTTAGATTAACTACCCTTTGTGCTGCTTTGCAACAAAGGGATTCAACCATTTCCTGAAAGGACAGCAGCAGATTTTCTTGTCAGATGGGTGGTCCCTGGCAGTGTAAAGCTCAAAGATCTGGCTCTAAGCCAGCTGCTTTCTATCCTTTTGTGCACAGGTGTATTTTTGGGGTAGATAGGGTATCCGGGGGTATGGTCATAGTATGCTGTCTTCAATCAGATGGAACAGTCTCAACTGGTGCCTGGGTTTCTCTGACATTTGGCTGGTTCTCCAGCCAGCCCCACGATTGTGGGAGACATAAAGGTGGTATAGAAACACTGAATTTGAACTTGGCACCACTGATAAGTCCCCTGTGTTCATTGTCATGGAACCTAAAGTGCAGACACAGCCAAGTGCAAGCATGGGAAAGTGGGCCAGACTGGTGGAGATCACAGCTGTGGAATCACGTGTGAACCACTTATAGGTGGGAGAGCATTCGAGACGGTGGAGCCATGTCTTTATAAAAACCGATCCAGGTCTCTTTTATGACGTTTAAAACACAAAGACTGTGGTCTTTGGGCCAGAAGCATTTGCTTTTACAATGGTAAGCTCTGTTGCTTTTATTTCAGTATGATTATTTGGCACAAAACTTTTTACTCTAAACTTTCCTGGTTCCACCAGCGCAGAGCCCTGGTGAGTCCACTCACCTACCGCTGATCCTGGTTAGGTGAAGCTGCCTTTGCCTCAATCATTGCCTAGTGAAGGAGATTTCAGTCCCATTTGCTGTGCCAGCTACAGCTTGGCCATTCTTTCGGTGGCTCTCTGAAACAGTCATAGTTATTCACCTAGGAGTTTAGCTGTCCTCCCTGTCCAGAGGACATTCTGACCTATCCCATCCCCAGGCAAAGGTCCTCATTCAGTCTCACGGCTTTGTCCTGACCAAGGTCAACTGCTAGACAACCTCTCTTTTGCTGATTTCACCATAAATGATCTACAGTTGATTACAAACATTGCTACTGGTGGGATTCTGTGTTGCACTAGAAACAGGAAGCACATAACTCTACTTCTGGCTCAATTACCCTTCTTAGCAGAGTCTGTGTTAGCTGCAAGGTGTTCTTCTTCACCTATTTAGGCTTTCAGAATCTCTGATCTACTCTAACCCCCAAAACCTAGCTGGCTTCAAAACAGAGCTGGATAAATTTATGGAGCGGATGGTATGATGGGACAGCCTAGTCTGGCAATGAACTTGTCCTTTACTACTGGTGGTTAATCTGCCCGTGGCCTGTGATGGGATGTTAGAGGGGGTGGGTTCTGAGTTGGTGCAGAGAATTCTTTTTTCGGTGTCTGCTTGTTGTGTCATCCCCACAGGCTCAGGTATTAGCTGATCACCATATTTGGGATCAGGAGGGGTTTCTCCCCAGAGCAGATTGGCAGGGGCCCAGAGGGTTTTTCACCTTCCCCTGAAGCGTGGGTCATGGATCACTTTCTGGGGGTTTCTCTGTACTTTGAAGTCTTTAAACCAAGATTTGGGAACTTCAGTGACTCAGTCATAGGTTAGGTGTCTACTGCAGGAGTGGGCGGGAGGATCTGTGGCCTGCATTGTGCAGGAGAGGTCAGCTTAGTTGATCATATTGGTCCCTTCTGACCTTAAAATCTATAAAGGTGCAGCTACTATTCCTTTTTCTCTATAAATCCCTGAAAGGTGAAGCATGCAGTCACTCATTCACTCCCAGAGGATGGGTGTGCTTGTATTAAGAGGCATTGGCCTGGGAGTCAGAGAGTCGGTGTCTGTCATTAGCTCTGCAACAGACTGTGACCTTCGGCAAGTCACCTGATCTCTCTGAGGCCGTCTGTGAAAAGGGGAATCATTATATTTCCTTTCTCCTGCTCTTCTCTCTTTTATCTAGTTGCCCTGTCAGCAATTCAGGGCAGGCACTCTGTGTATGTACAGCACCTAGCACAATTTCCCTGAAACCTTTTATAAAGGGCCTGCAGATGTTTCTACACAATAAGTTGCTTTACAAATGAAAAGTTCGGTTACTGTCCTCAGCTGTCTCTCAGGGACTGATAAGTTTATTAAGGAAGGTAGCCGTCCAATACAGCGTGAGCAGAACCCGCCACAGGACTTTTGGGGATATTTTCGGGCAGTCTTTTAAAGTAGCAGAAACAGCAGGGTCCTGATGTGTGCCGGTTTCACTCTGGCATTTACATGTCTCCTCTTTCTCCACTAGGTGGCAGCAAAAAGAAGGTTATGAGAATATTGTGAATTTTACAACAAGGAGCTGAGTTTGAAATGGTTTCTCCCTTTTGAATAGGTTTTCCCCGGAGAGGAGAGAGATGGTGAATCTTCTGGTGCCTGGGCATTGACTTCTGAAATAAGTTCAAAAGAGGAGTGGAAGTGCCATTTGCTTTGCATGGGCTGGGAGGGGAGCAGGAGTGTCAGATTCTCTCTGTTTCAGCACAGTAGACAAGTGTAGAAATGTATTTGCAGGAGTACTTTATTTGGTCTTGCATTGCCCTCTGCTGGTTAATTAAGTAGTTGTGCTGAATTGATTTCAGAAGCACTCATTATTTCTACTTGATCTCTTGCTCAGCAGTCAGAGTGTGAGGACAAAGACTGCAGAAGGGCTGAGGGCATTCAGTTTGAAAAAGACTTTCTGGGAGGACGAATGCAGCAGATCAGGGATATCACAGTGGGGCCACTGTACTTATTTGCTCCTCAAAACATCTGGGGTTGAGCATGGTGATGACATACTCAACCTTGGGGAAAGACAGGCTCCTATGGCAACATTGTGCTGCCACACACCGGAGATTAGAGGAGATATTTGTTCCCCCCAAAGCAGGACTGATCGTGTAGGAAGATGAGACCAGTACTCCCTCTCCTCAGAACAACATGGCCCAATATGTAGGGTACTAGAGTAGGAATCAGGAGACCCAGATTGGTTTCCCAGCTCTGCCACTGATCTATTGCATGGCCTTGGTCAAGTCACCTCCAGTCTCCCTTTTCCTTCCCACCTTTGCCTGTCTGGTTCATTTTAGACTAAACTCTCAGGGCCCCAGCACTGTTTCTTGCAATGCCAAGGCACAATGGGCCCTAGTATTATTTAGGACCTCTAGGTGCTACTCTCATATGCATAACATCCCTTAATTGCTCTCAGGCTACATCACTGCTGGTGCTAAAGAAAGGCAGGTGCTTAGATGTCTGTGGGACATAGAGCAGAGAAGGAAGAGGAAGCCCCTGTATTCTTAGCAGGCTCTTAAAACACACTTGTGGGGAATTTTGCTGTAGAACAAAAAAAATCAGTGTCAAAATCCTCCACCCCTCTACAGGCCAAGCTCAGATGTAACAGAGTCTCCCTCACTCACAGCCTAAAATCAAGGGAGCAGACCTGGCCTGCTTCAGCCAACTCCCAAGCACACAAAAAAACCAAACCCAGCCACCCCTGATCTTCTCTCATCCCCATAGCAGCAACCGCAACTCACAGCAACTCTCTTATAGGATGTGTGGGAAATTAGTTGATGGCCTACAGCTGGCCTGGTTCAGCCCAGCGCAGGGCACACAGCTGGGAGCCTTCCTCCAGCCAAAGAGAGAGAGTTAACCCTTTCCCTGCCTTCCTCTGGAAGGAGGGCTATATCATCAGTCAATATGTTAGCTACTCTGCTGCAAAGAGTACAGTAATAAACAAACAACTGTAATAGCAGTTCAATAACCTGAATTGTTGCGGATTACATTGAATAATGGCTGAGGCTTCTAGGTGGAAGAGAAATAGATTTGCTAGGCTGTACAGGAGATCCGGGTTCTAATCTCAGGGATGATGTTACGGATTCCCATTCTAAAGCCTGAATTCCAGAGGCATTAAGGCAGATGTGCCAGGCTCTGCCGGTTTCAGGGTGGTAAATTTTAACTGGATTCCTTCTAATTCATCAGGGGTGAATCTGGCGGTTAGCAGCACGTGGGCCAGGTTCAGGCACGGCCCACGCTGCTCCGCTGGCTGTCTCCGAAACATATTCTACTCCTTGGAAATGCAATAAGAACATTTCCACTGATTATTGTCTGAGCAGGTGCCAGCCCCTTCTCCAGGCCTCTAAAGGCCAGACTCATCTTTGCAGAGACCAGTGCAGGGAGTGAGGGGAACTGGCTAGTGTCTCCCTCTCCTGGGGCTGCCACAGGGTGGTTTGGCTCCTCCAGGCATGGGTGAGAGCAGCCAGCAAGCAGTGTGTCCCAGCTACCATGGCTTCTAGGGGCTTATGGCATGCAGGGAATAGCTGGCCTTGAAGAATTCCCTACTCCAATGTGCCAGGGGCTCTTGCAGGGGAGACTCTTATGCTATGACATTCCATGAGGGGACCTGACAGCTCTTCTGTGGCCACTTTGCATCAGCGTAGATAGCTGAGAGCAGAATCTGGCCCAAGACTGTAGACTGTATTTGGGCACTTAACTCCCCTTCTTTTCAGTGGGAGTTAGGATCCTAAATATAATTGCGAATCCCAACTTTAGTGCCTCTCTGTGCTCCCGCTATCAACTGGAGCTCACAGCAGTGTTCTCCCTCACAGGGCTGTGGGGAGGATACATGCACTAAGGACCGTGAGGTGCTCAGATGTGATGATGGTGAGGACAATAAATACCTGCTTGGATACAGATCCCCATAAATAGCTTCCCGCACTGCGCAGTGAACTGCTCAGTAATAAAATGTGAGTAACCTCCCTTACTAGCTATATACAGAGAATGCCTGCGGATTATGCCCCACGTCACACCTAGGTTTAGAAGCGACATATGGTGTCTTTTTACAGACACCAGGGAATATTTAGAGGATATTCTAGCTATGTATAATAGAATTGCAGAAGGTGTGAGAAAACCGTACCTCCTCCCACCCACCCCCATAAGGGACGCAAATGCTTTTCCATCACCCCATTCCCCGAGCTCTAGAACGTTAGCAAACAAGGGCCTTTATTAAGTTGTTAATAAGATTTCATTTTCTCACTAATGCTGCAGTGCTACATTATTAATTTAAAACTGTATTTAGCCTGACATGTTAAAGTGCTAGGCCTCATTATTAATGCATAGACCCATTCCTCTGTTGTTTAATTAAACACCGTGATTATGAAGTTCTGATGTGGCTTAATGATAGCAGGCTAGAATGGCAACACATTCCTGAGCGCGGGCCCCCACCGCCTCCCTTTATTTCACTTTAAAACCACAAATGCCGTTGTTGTTCTATTGAATAAACATTACATGAAAAATGAGGTTGATCTTTCCAAGGTGAAATAGAAGTGCCAGAGCCATTTTTATTTTCTTAGGCTTAGCTTCTTATTGACCTTAGATTTCAATCCTCTTTTTTATGGCCATGAAGATAACCTTGCTTCCATTTCCCCAAAGACCTCTGAACATCTAGAGTGAAATCCTGGCGCTTCTGAAGTCAATGGGAGCTTTTTCATTATTTCAATGGGGCCAAGATTTCACCCCTGGAGGGATTCATTTGTAGAGAAGAGACCTAGGCAATTTGTTCGGCATCTCTGTGTTGAATCTATGTGGCTCAAAATGGCCTTGCAATGTCTGATATATATTGTTTTGGAGAGGACACTTGGTCCAGGGCATAGTCACTAGATTGGGACTAAGGACCCATGTGCTCTTTTTTGCTGTTTTATCTTGGGCTAGATCCTGAAGGCATGTGTCTAGCTTTATGCATGTACTTAAATCCCATCCAAGTCAAGGAGATGTAAGCACATGCTTAAGTTAAAAATCTGCTTAAGTGCTTCTCTGAATAGGGGTAGATTTAAACATGTGCTCAAGTGCTTTCCTGACTAAGACACTCCCCCCTCCATGACTCTCTTTTCCCTCTCACCTTTTGTCTGTCTTCTCTATTTAGATGGTAAGTGCTTTGGAATGGAGCCTGTCTTCTACCAGGCATTGAATCCCGACCCCAGTGAAGTACCTCACTGGAAGCAGCATGGCACCCCATGTGTTTGTACAATGTCTACATCAGCAGAGCCCCAGGCTTGCCTCTAAATAATAATATCAATGTATTTATTTCAAATATGCCTTTCAGGGCCCTTGATTCTTCACAAGGTAATTGATAAAAAATGGTGTAAGATGCAATAGCACTTCTTTCCAATTCTTAAAGTGCATACAACTAAATTTATGTGTGTTTGTGTGTGAGATAAATAGCACCATATTTACTTTCCTTTTGTTTTAACATGGTACAAATTATGCATTTAACCACAGGATAAAGTGGAATTATTTTTTAAAGGCGTGTGCACAGAAAGGGAACCTTCTTTACACTTACTCTCACAAACAGATGACCTTTTTGCATTTATGAAGTGCTTGTTGGGATGATTTAGATCGTCCCTGAAAGCTGTTATTTCTCTAAGTACAGGAGAAAATGCATTTTCATATCCATTTGTGTAAACCATCATTTCCTACTGTTCTCTGCTTGTCGCGCCATGGAATCATAATGTGAGGTTCAGTGGCTTTTGAGAGAAATACATTCCAGAAATGCAAGTGGGAACTGGGAAGTCCTCATCTATGTTTACTGCTGGGGTTGGGGGAGGAGCTGAGGGAAATTGCAATGGTAGGTTTCTGAAATATTTAAGGCTTCTGAGTGCCACGGTTGCTCAGCTTCTACCATCAAATCAGCTTCAATTTGGAAGGGCCATGCAGGTATTTCATACTCGTACACAGAAAGAAACCCATGGGTAGCTGCAAAGATTATATATGTATTTGGTGGTAGCATCAGAAGCTGCAGGAAGCCACTTTAGTTGGATTTAAGCAGCTCCTGTCAAGCCGTGATACTGAAGAGTAATAGCAATAATTTAATATCATTCTATGTACAACAGTGATATTACAAGTAATACTATTAATACCTGATGCATTAGGAACTACAGTGCTTCAAATGTAGTTGGTTGCAACAAAGATAAATGTGACAGTTGAATGCACATGAGTGCAGATCACTTATAGGCATAAATGTATTAACATCTTCATGACGCTCTTCTTTATGTTTCTTGAATTGTTAATTTTTGTTGAGTGTGGAAAAAATTAAAAAGAATTGTTTGACCAGTCTCAGCTCTTTTTCTCTTTGTAAAGAGAGTGCAAGCAAATTCTCCAGCTTCTTTGCTGCTTGAGGGTGTTCACAAATAGTTGGCTCATTGGAGATCATCTGCCAATGGTTCATTGAAAATATCTGAAATTCTTGATTCCTGGTGTGTTGGTGTGTTCTGTGTCATATGGCATCATTTCTGTTCCCTGAATGGAAGAGTGGCATATCTAACCAACAGCAAAGTACATTTCACATTCAGATTTGAGGGTCAAATTCACTGATTATGATTTGAAATTCTCACATATGTTGGGTAGCTAGGAAATTTACTTCTTGCAGATGTTAGAACATTTGAGTTTAAAATATGCTTTTTGGGAGTATTTATGCTAGTAAAACTCATTTGGTAAAATATTTGCAGAAAGACACAAATGGGAATGAACAAAGACCAAGCAAATTAATTTAAACATTTAAATAGATATTCAAGGACACTCTTCTTTCTGTATTCATACAGCTCTTCTGCTTAAAAATGCATAGGCAAAAATGCATATGTAAGTGTTTTTCCATAAAATTGTCCACATCCACAGTTCCAGGAGCAGATTTGTGGGTGCAAATACACAAAATTGGGGACACAAAATCAGAGGTGTGCTTCCTGGGTGAAATCTTGACCAGAGTGAAGTAAATGGCAAAACTCCCATTGACTTTTACTGGGGCCAGAATTTCACCCATTGTCTCTGTGACTGGCTCGTGGAATCTCCGCTAACGTGAGTGTGTGCGTCTACACTTACAAGTTAGGTCAACTTAAGGAGGCTTAAGTCAACCTAAACTACTCAGCATCCACACTGGGCTTTCCTTAAGTCGACTTAAGCATGTCCTTAAGTCGACTTAAGGAAAAGTTAAGTCGACTTAATAATACCTCATTTTAGGTCGACTTAAGCCAGTGTCGATGGGGATTAGCACCTAAATCGACCTTATTAAGTCGACTTAAAGTGTTAAGTCTTTTACCTTTCTGCTTCATTGATTCTCTGTCTGATTTCAAATCTCATCTGAAAACAAGTAATTATTCCCTGCTCTAGATCTCTTCCTGTGCTATTATTTAACACTGTAAAGTATTTTTGCATACAGTTTACATGAAAAACGCTATATAAAATAAGGCCACAATCCTGAAATTCAATCTTCTGGTACAGACCCCTGTGGCTGCGAGGAACCCCATTATCCTGAAAGTCACCAGAGCTCTGTATGGGACCAGTAGTCTGTGCTAGCAGATCTGATTGCAGGATCGATGCCTAGAGTTGTAAGCAGTTCTATTATCTGGACATTATAGGCAAAAGAGTCTCACACTGAGTTTTTAACTGGAAAAAGAGAACCAGCATATACTGCAACTATGTGCTGGTAGCATACGCATTCAAGGTGAAATTCAATTAAGTGCAATCTCAACATTACTTCTTAGCAAAACTGCTAGTTAGACATTTTCATATGTTGGCTCAACATTTAATTAACATGACAGTATTTCAGAGAGAGAGGACAGCGGTAGCTTAAACATTATCAATCACATCAAAAATCTTTGAATAGAATTTATTGCTAGGGAATAGCACAAACTTTGGGTGTCTCTTGCCATGTGCTGAGTGCAGTAGCTTCAAATAGTGTGTCCTTAACTGAAATAGGTCTTTTAGCTCCTCTCTTTACATCTCTCTGTTTCTTTCTCACATGCACTCAGTACGAGATAGGGCAATTGACATTTCACTGAAAGTGAAACAGCTCAAATTAATCAAGTCCAAATCCCTCCTGTCTACGAGACCATGAATTCAGCTGGATCAGAAACCCACAGTTAAGCAGCCCCTGAAAGTCTATCAGAAATTTATTAATATGATAATTTATCTGGGTAAGTGCATAAAGAAGCTAATTGAAATCATCATTTTAATGCTTTTTTAAAGACAGAAAGTTTTTTTTTTTAAAGGAAGGAATGTGGAATTGTTGCTTATATTTCATAATTTCCCCAGTGCTGCAATTAAAAAAAAAATTAAAATGTGAAGAACAAAGAACTTGATACTCAGAAGATTCGGGGCTCTTGCCGCGTCTGGTTCTGGTCTTGATGCATAGATATAGATTGAATTAATCAAACTTCTTCACACTGCTATTTAATCGGGTTTACAATTAGCTGAGGGCCGCAGGCCTTTGGGGCATATCAGCTTTGCCAGCAGAAGCTGTAATACAGCAGTTCTGCAGCCGCACACTGGGAGTGCTTTACAGCCCAGATTGTCATAATGTGGCATGAAATTAAAGCGTGATGTTACTTGACAACAGAATTTCAATTTTTTCCCTGTCTTCGCTTTTAACAAAGTCTCTACCTAGAGATCGTCGACACGTCAAGCTTCCCCCACCTGCTCAGAGCTACACATCTGCCTTCAGAAGAGTTTCTGATACCATTACAGTGATCTGTGTTCCATTACAGTCTTTCTGATACTTTTCCCTGTCCGCTTTCAGCGGCAGATTAGTTTGCTGTGAGGAGCTAATAAGCATAGAGCTCTTAACTTGTTTCAATTCTTACATAAATGTATTGATTTTCTCTCTCCTGCTCCCTCTTGGCTCACAAGAAGGATAGGCACTCACGTCTGTCCTCCCTGAATAAGCTGAAGCATGCATGCTCCGTCAGTCCTCCTCACCCGCCCTGCGTATGTTTGGATGTATTAAATCCAATTGCGTTGTGATAAACGGTCATCATCCACCCTAGAAGTATGCTTTTGGAAAGACGTTTTCTTTTCCTTTTTTAAAGACCCTTCTTGCAAAACATCTTGAGTGAGTGGTCAGGAAATTGAGTTAAACCCTGTTCTCCTTTCCCTCCCCACTGCCCCAAACCACCCAAGATTTTATGAACAAGAGTAACAACAAAATCAATGGATTGGGGTTATTTTATTGAGATCTGTGTTGAGAACAGCAGCAACAATCCCAGAAGTGCTGGAGAAAGGGTGAGGATGAGGTCAAGGTGATAATGTGGATGCTGCCCTCATTGAACTGAAATGGAATATAATCTAATTCAGCATACACCTTAGACTCAGTGGGTGGAGAAGAGAGAGCTTCCTGTCGGAAAAATGTTGCCGGCGGTGAGATCAGACTGTGGAATGGCTTCCCAAACTTGAAGCAATGTGAGCTCTGCTGGACAAAGTAACAGGCAATTTATTGGAAGGAGACATGGACAGAGGACGCACTATGGGCTGATCCCTGTCCCCAGTGAAATCAATGAGCAAATCTCTCTACTACTGGATCAGGATTGAGCCCTTGATGATCCAGTTTTACTAATGTCTATCTTCTGTGGGCCACATCCTGAATGGTTCTGAGCATTTTAGACTCCCCTTGACTTCTCAGGGTGTGGCAGGTGCTCAGCCTTTTCCAAGACCTGGCCCTGTAATTCTGCCATGACAGATCCAGCTTGCTCACTGAACGTCTTTTACTATCCGCAAGTTATGAGAATTGTTTCAGTTCTAGGTCATTTCAATTAATTAGCAATACAAGTACAAGCAACCCCAAACAACCAGCCTGTGTCCAGTATGTGTGTGAATCGGGAGCTCTCAATCGGCGGCATAGCACAGGAAAGGTTCAAGCTAAAGAGACAAAAATATGTTTTTCAATGTCCATTTTAATTTCATCTGCCTTTAAAATGCCCCAGCATGATAGCTTTTTGGCATTCTTAATCTCAGCGACCTCCATTGAGATGGCAAATCACAGGAACAAAAAGTGCTTTGGTTAAAAAAGAAAATTAACTTAGCAACAAACAAACATAAAATCTTTCTTTCTTTCTTTCTTTCTTTCTTTCTTTCTTTCTTTCTTTCTCATGAATGAAACAGTTGTTTCACAGACTGTAACATACTTAATGCAAAAATGGCTAAATGGATTTTGCTCAGGTCAGGTTTCTATGAGTGAATGAAAAGAGGGGTGCCTGGAAGTGCATCTCCAGCCAGAGGCCCACATCCTGCAATCATACCCGGCTTGTTTGTCAGTCCCATTTTCTCTTGGAGCAGGGGGTGGTATCTTTCATTGGGGGAGGGGAGGAGGTGTTCACTGGCTGCAGCAGAACCCCATGGGGGGAGGGGGTCCACCTGCATGGATTCAATTACTGGATTGGTCCTGATCCGGTATGGCACTGAGCATCTCTGCAAAGGACTGAACAACTTTTCTAAGGCTCAGTTCTGTTTCTAAGGACATCCATTGCAAAACTCCCATTGAAATCCCATACTCAGCCCTTTTGTCAATGGGAGTTGAAGGCGTTCAGCACCTTACACAGATGGGCTTTTAAATCTCTCTATTTGGTCTGGACAAAACTTGCAATTGTGGCTAAATTAAGGCTGCTGAGCTAAACTCGCCTCCTCTGTTTTAGAAATGGATTTTTTTTTAAAAGGCTTTTTTCTAATTGAGAAAAATCAGACAATGAAATGCCATGAAATCATTGCCTCAGTTTCCTAGGACAGTTTAAATTAAAGAGCAGAATGTAATTGCTTGTTCACAAATCATGGAAATATGTCCATCACTCCTCAGTTAGTGGTAAAAGGGATAGAAGTGCGGAATTTGGGATACTAATCAAAGATTGTTCCAGGGAATTCAGGTTCTTGGTTTCCTCCTGTTTGTGCTCTTCTGGAATCCTTGGGACTTTACAGAAAAATGTAAATATATATTTATAGCTGAATATTTATGAAGAGTTAGCTAGTGACAGACCAGGCCGGCCCTGCAGGCCCAAAGGATTTAATGTAAATTCAAGTCAACCATGAAAACCCACTAGAATTGAACTGTATTTCAGCCTGATGGATAAAGCACATCAAAGAGCAGAATTTCTAAAGATAATTACACACAATGTAACTCTAATCACAGAAAGATTGTGGATATTGCTGATAAAGCGTAATAAATCTTTTAT
This sequence comes from Pelusios castaneus, assembly GCA_007922175.1. Classification (NCBI taxonomy): domain Eukaryota; kingdom Metazoa; phylum Chordata; order Testudines; family Pelomedusidae; genus Pelusios; species Pelusios castaneus. Next base: position 5,413,237 of record ML685788.1, on the reverse strand, counting down.
GACTCTGGTTTGTTCTCCTGAATCAGCTTTCTGTTCCGTTACATGAAACTCCAGCTTCTTCCCTTTGTTTATACATTTTTTTGTTTTTAAATGTATTGATTAGCAATGTATTCAGTGGTTTCATAGGGCATTTGGGGTATTTTATTTTGCCCCTATCAGAGCGGAGGGCCAACAAGAAAAATTCAAGACCGGATGCCTGGTGCATTTAAGAAAATAAATAGCCAGACAGCTGGAAATCTGCCATTGTGTCATTGTTTTTAAGAAACTGCAGCAGTTTCAGTATAACTAATCCCATGTTTTCACAAATTAGGAATCAACCCCCTCTGCTCCTCTGCCCCGAATTACAAGATTGGCTTAAAACCATGAGATTAAAAAATAAAGAATACATTGGCATTTGCCTTCTGTGTGTTGAGCCTTTATGGCGCACGCCGGTCAAATTTTCAAGCTCCTTTCCACAAACCTGATGGCTGGAAACGTCCTCTTTTATTTTAAATGAAAGCTGTGATCCTCACATCACCGCTTAACTCCAGGAGTGGGCTTTCAGAAGCATACCAAGCATCAGGAGATTCCTGCTAAAATGGGGAGAATTGATGTGTTTTGTCAGCATTAAAGGGGAAAGGTGGTGGCTGTTCCTATCAGTATTAATTAACAAAGGAATAGTTATTAAATAAGGGCTCAATCGTGAGCTGGCCTATGCAGCTGTAAAGGGGAGTAAGGGAAGAAAAGTCACCTCTTTGCCCTCTTGCATGGGTTACTTTCATTGAAAGAAGCAGTGAGGGTTGCAGAGACCAGCTTTCTCAGGGCACTAGTTCCTGCCCATGTGGACGGGAAGTAATCAACACCAGGGACGAGTCATTCTTACTGTCAGGTTGGCAGTTCTCCCCAGGGTGAAAGAAAGTGCCTCTGCGGCTGTAATTTGGTTACTGGTCTGATACCAGCGCCTCCTTGTGTAGGGCCAGGAACAATTGGGCTCCTACAGCTGCATTTATAGATGGCCTTTTGCACGTCGAGTTTAATAATCAAGAATTCCAGTGTTTTCACCTTCTTCACAGGCGCGTTGCCCTTCGTTTGTCTTCTGGCATACGGGCAGCAGAAGGGCTCTGCTTTTACCAGAGTGAAAGAACCTTACCTATGGTTTAATGTGAGCAAATGAACAACAAAGAAATGTGTTTGCAGAAGGAAAGCTGACTAGCATTCCTGGAGTAACACAGCATTTCAGATCAGCCCAGGACTTGCGTGCTTGTGATTGGTGTGGTTTAATTTAGACCAGCGGTTCTTAACCAGTGTGTCGGGACACATTACAGAGTCGCCACACAATGGTAAGTGTGTCGTGGAGAGCCGAGGAGATGGTCTGATGTGTCCTGTAGGGTCATGAGATGCCACCAAGCATATTGCAACCCACAAAAGGTTGAGAACCATTGATTGATAAGTTCCCCATCTTCAAAGCTTTTGAGGAAGTGGGATTTTCTCCCATGAAATCTCATGCGATAAATAAATTTGTTAGTCTTTAAAAGTGCCACTAGACTCCTTGTTTGATTTAGACCCTGGCATTCAGATAGAAGATGACCATGCCTGGCATGTTCAACTCTTGTCATAACCCATCTATGGTACTTCTATGTAGAGCTGGGCAGGAAATCCTTTTTCCCAGTTCATGAATAGTTTCAAGAGTCTGAAAATTTGGACTTGGCCTGACTGGGGCCCAAAAGTAAAAATCTCAAAACTGGTCATGAAATAAATAAATTACAAGTTTTCATGTTGGGTCGGTTGCCCGGTTTCATTTTGAAACATGTCATTTCAAAAAGGTTCCAACTGTTTTCCCCTTTGGACCTTTCTTCAGTCTAATTACCTTACATTTCAAAACAAAAAGTCATTTTGAACTGGCAAAGCGGGATATTTTGTTTAGACAATGTAGAAATGAAACATGATGGTTTCAAAACGTTTTTCCTCAAATATATTTTTGGGAGTGGATAGATGCCTTGAAACAGACCCTGCTTCACGAACAGTTTCAATAAAAAATGAAAAACTGCATTGTCAAAACAGTTCCTGACCTGCTCTAGTCATAATGAAAGAGTGACGGAATACTTCAGTCTTTAATGTATGTAACCCGACCACTCCCTTCTGTGAGGTGGTGCAGTTCTCATATTCCCATTTTACAGATGGACAAATGAGGTACAAAGAGACAAGTCTTAGGTTACACAGGAAGGTTATGGCGGAGCTGGGTCTGAGCTCAGATCTGCAGCGTGCAAGACCAGCACACTTATCATGTGGTCATTCTTGCTTTTAAGCAAATCAGCAAGGGCAGAGATGCAAATGGCCCTTGCTTATCTGATTTGGAACAGTTCAGTCAAACCCTTCTTGCATGTAGGAGTCCCTGACATTTGGGAACACATGTTGGTGGTGCAGGATCCTGTGACTGTGGATGGGTATAACCTCCTGAGTGCCTCCTTATAGTCAGGAATGGTTCTGTTTTCCCCTTCTTCAGGGCTCTTTAAACAAACGCCACACTGTCTTTCTCCTTCAATCCAGGGCTGGATTAAGGTATAGGCTTCAGAGGCTGCAGCTCAGGTCCCCGGTCTAAGGTGGGGGGCAGGGGAACTGTCCCACAAAAATAAATCCATCCCCAGCGCTGCCCCATCCTGGCCCCAGGCTGGGCTGGCTGGTCTGCCCCTGGTTTGGAGCACTTCCGGCCCCACGCAGCGCTCTCAGCCCTGTTGCTTGCCCAGCTCACCCCAGGCCGGCCTGAGTCCCAGCCCCTGGCACAGACTCAGCACCCCACCACCCGCTGCACAAGCCCGTGCCACAGTATTACCAGCTGGCCTGCCCAGCACCCCAAGTGCATCAGCCCCTCTCCCCAACTGGCTGTCCTGGGGCTCTCATTGACTGCAGGGATCCACGGAGTGGCTGCTATTTCAGTCTGTCTGAGCAGTGCTATGATCTGCTCTGGCCCTAGGCTGTCTGTCTGTTCCAGCTGGGCACTGGTGGCCTTCTGCATCCCCCAGTCTGCTTCAGTGCAGAGGCTGGCGGAGTCTCACAGCCCGGGGCCCGCAGGAGGGTTAATCCAGCCTTGCTTCAACCCCAGCCCTTCATGGGGTGGGGGAAGGAGAACTGTTTTTTTTTTTAATCAACACAATTTTCCAACCCCGCCCAAAAACCAAACAAAAAACCCCAAAGGAATCTTCCACCCAGTCCTCCTCCCAGAGGTCCTGTCTATTCCTGCTCTCTGAGCAGCCGGTGAAGATGCCAGCCTGTGAAGGTCCAGCCTGCCTTCTTTGCCTTCTCCCAAAGGAAAAACCAAACATTCCTATCCAGGGCCAAATTTCTTCCCCAGGACCACCTTTGCTCCCTTCTCCAGGTCCTCATCTCACTCTACCTCCCTGAAGCGCCCTCTGAGCAATTGTCCCTGAAGCACCTTCTGATCATTTGTAGCCCCACATGCAGCCCCTCATCTGGGAGCACTTGTTCTGGCACTGAGGTGTTGGACTTATCTTACTAATGGGAGCTAGCCACCTTAGAATGGGCCGTTACGTGGAATTACACGTTTGACATGCATTCATTCCCCAGTGTGCGGTGCCACTCACTGACTCATGCCCCAGCATATTGTACAGGTGCATTTAAGGAGGACGTGTGTTCTGTGTTAGCAGGGAAAGGGGCTAGATGGCTTTAGAGATCTCTATGCTAATTTCAGATCACTCACTTATACCCATTTGTTCCTGTCTGGCTTTTGGCTAAGATGAAGTGGTGTGAGATGAATGTGGGATGATACTTGCTTCGTCAAGTGGCCGGCTCCTCTTTTCCATATCTGGCTACTGGACTTCTTTAGGCAGGTACACAAAGGTAAACATAGTATATTTGGGGCTTCCTTTCTCCTTGTAAGTATACAGGTATACAGTCTTATTCATAGTAACTAAATCACCCGAGGTATCACCTAATGGAAAGTGCTTTATACAGTGCAACTAGATACGAAGACAAAAAAGGCCACATCCAGACAGTGAAGACCTGCAGAGGATGTTCTTCTTTTCCATGATTTACATCTGGTCTTTGAAAGCCTCCACTTCCCTCACCCCCCCCGAGTCTGAAGCAAATAAACAATGTTCCTGACGAAATGGCGTGCGCGTTCAAACACCCTGCTGAACTTTAATGTTCTCGATGTTGTAAGGAAATGATTACAAACACCCTTGGAACAGCAAAGGAAGAAAATTTGCTCAAGGGAAGGTGATATTCCTTCATTAAAATATATTTGTGTAAAGTTAAGATGTCAAAGAAATCCCATTTGTTCCAAGAGGGTATAAAGACCATGTTATTACTGATCAGAAGGGGCTTAGGAGCTTGTTTGCAAGAGCAAGGGGAAAAAAAAGTGTATTGTATTTGTGCATTTTATGCCACTCTAGGAGAATAATTAATGCAATTGCACTTAAAAAGAAAAAAAAAAAACTTTTGTGAACCGAATGCAGTATCTTCTGGGCAAATGCTTCAAAACGTGGCCTCTGATTTTGCAGGCGCAATTCTGCAGGCATTGTTTTGGTATGTACAAAGGATGCTATATGGAGAAATGAATATTCACATTTGGGCCTAATCTGCCTCCCCTGATTTTCGGTGGATTGGGTGCATAGACACCACCGCTTCTGAGAATATTTGAGCTTTATGTCTGTGAGGATGGTACTTACTCCAAACCTGGGATGATATAGGCAGGGCAGTAGCTCTGCCTGTTGTTAAACTTGCCTGACATTTCCCATTATAAGATCACTGCTCATTTTTGTGTGTTTTAGAACTCTTTTTGATTGCATGCGACTCTGTGGGCTAGATGCTCAGCTGGTGTAAGTGGGCACACCTCTGTTGACTGAGTTGGGCCCGCTCAGAATCAGGTACACTATTTCCAGCAGTGTACGCCTCAGTGGGAAGAGGAGCGTTTTGAATGCAATGGAGCGCACAGCCGAAATAAAACTATATATGCAGTACCGTTAGAAATGCCCATACATGTGAACATCCAAAAAGTCTGATAATTTGTTCTTTTTCTTCTACTGCAACTCAATTGTTATGGGTTATTATTTCTCTTGGGATCCAGGACCACATTCCTGTTGGTCACTCATTTTCCACTCTGTCTTCCTGTGGCTGCTACCCTGAGACACCACTGCGTATGTGTGCTGCACAATAGAGATTTGTCACATCTGAGTCTGTTGTTTCAGTTAAAGACAACCTCTTGTGTTCTGGGTCATCAGGAGCCAGGAATGAAAGTGCGCTTGCAACATCTGACCAAATATTTCTGCTTCATTATATAGAACCTTGCTGCTCACCTGGCAAATTTGAATGGATTTGCGAGATAATAGTTTACTTTACTGGGCTGGAGGAACTTTTTGGCACATCTTTTTTCCTTTGCATTTAATTGGGCCCTTTATCTATTAGAACATGGAGGGTGTTATTAACTCAGACTCTACATTAGATCAATACTTGGATAAGATATTAATAAGATATTAATTATAAGAGCATCATCAGGCCATTTAAAGACTGTCCGCCAAGCACACAACAGGTGTAAATCAGCGTAGCTCCTGTTTACCCTAGCTGAGTGTTTGGCCCGCTGGGAGCACATTGTGTTGATGGCATATATATGTGCATGTGTATAGAACAGAATTGCTTAAAGATATAGGTTTTATAGAAAGCTGCATGGTCAGCTTGCCATTAACTGCTAGAGAGGAGTAGGGAAAGTCATTCTGGGTCTTTAATTCAACACTTTATGGTATATTAACCATCTGCAACAGTAGGATAAACCATTACAAATACTAGTTTGAAGTCTCCTAATAAACCTGCCTCCAGGAGAAGTAGCCTCCGTTGGAGCTGTCAAAAAAAAAAAAAAAAAAAAAAGATCCCCTGAATACAAGTGCTGTCAAAGAGCAAAAAAACTCATTGCATTTCAGGGCTATATACCAGTGGAGATGTTGTTCCATATCTTTTCCTCAGTCCGTTATTCCCCAGTGGGAGCTGCTGTGGGTTCACTCTGTGATCAAATCGGAAAACTCAGCCGGTCCTGCCCTGGGGGGCAGCTGTGCTGGGTGGGGGAGGGAATGATAGCAAATGGGATTGCACTAATGCACATGATAATGAAGTTTGCAGAGCTGTGCTTACTGCTCCCTGGGGTCCAGTCAAAGCTTGGATTGTTCCTTAAGTAGTATTTGCTCAGAACGTACATAGTGCTCAGTGCAGATTTTTTTTCCCTGGGAAATCAGCAGAAATCTCCTATCTCTGCCTAGACCAGCTTGTCCATCTGCTTTGATGGCTTCTTTTATCACTAAGCAGTCATGTGAAGAATGAGCACACTGAAATATGGGGCTTTCTTTCTTGCCGATAGTGGGTAAAGGCCTTCCCTGATCTTGCATGAATGTAGTTGGGGCGCCATGGCCAGAGGCTGATTGCATTTGCTCCTGTTAATCGTTCGGGGACCAGACAAGGTGAATAAGCAAACTACATATTATTCCGTTTGACAGAGGGAGGAGTGGAATGGAAATGAGCTTTCTGTCTCATTGTCTCTGGCCTGTATTAATGCTGTCCCTGGTGTTGAGAACCGCCGAGGAGCAGACGCCTGCATTGATAGGCTCTTCTCCGTCAAGGTAAGCCTGAATCCAAGCTGTACATCCAACCACTTCTGAACTTTGGGAGCAATCTCATCCAGCTCTTTGAGTTCAGGATGTTATGGCTAAAGCCCATATTAATCAACATACTTTTCTTCATAGTAATATTAAAGTAGCATCGGGAGACCCCAGTCAAAATCAGGGAACTGCGCTTCTTGGTATTGTATACCGAGAAAGGGCCTGTTTGAAGCATTTCCAAGTAAAGTAGACAAGACTGACAGAAAGGGAAGCAGGGGCAATGAGCTGGGAAGTGACTTGAGCAAGGTCACACAAGAAGCCAGGGGCAGAACCTATATCTTCTGAGCCGCAGTCCGGTGCGCTGTCTGCGTGTCGGTCTTAGCACCCACTGTATCTCCAAGCCCCACTTTCTCTTCGTGACGTCACAACAGCCTCACTCATGGGCGAAATCTTCATAGGGCAATGAAGGGGAAAGGATGAAAAGGGAAGATAGTGTACACAGAGACAGCTCGTGGGATGGGCACGCTGAGTGATGGGGGAGGCGGAAGAAGAAGCCACAGGCTACGTCATCTGCCCTTAATGAGGGACAGGTTATAAGAAATGCCAAATGCGAAGGTGACTGTTCCTATCCAAACCTCGCTGGTACATCTACGCACCAGCAGGGAACTTTTATCCCCACTATGGATAGCTGTCCATGCACCAGCTCTGCTCAAGTTAGCACCTAAAAATAGCAGGGTGGCCACAGCTGTGATTCGTACGGGCTAACTCCAGCCACCACTGATGCTGCCACAGCCATAAGGCTCTGCTTGGCTAGTGTGTCTATGTCTCCCCATGTTGGGAATGACGTCTCTCAGCTTCTGAGGAGACATCCCCTAAGACAGAGGTGATACAGCTTCATGCTCTGTGCAGGGAGAGGAGGGAATGAATCACATTCCCATGCTCCAGGATGTGGCTAGTGGAGAGGAATAGGATGTGTGGTCCTTTTGCCTCACAACACACCTTTCTGTGAAGTATTCATCCCTGATTGGACACCCAGGTGTCTTTGAGCATGTTCTTACTGTGGATTCACTGTGGGCAAATATTTAAGCAACTGCTGAGTCAGGGACTGCCCAGCAAAATAGTCATTAATGATTAATCATTGATCATTAATTGTTGTCAGCCTCAATGCACTAATATGATTATTTATTTGTATTGCACTAGCGCCTATGAGCCCTAGTCATGGACTAAGAACCTGATTGTGCTAGGTGCTGTACAAACACAGAACAACAGCTCCTTGACCCAAAGAGTTTACAATCTAAATTTCATTAGAGGATATCAAGACACTCTACAAAAGTGAGCAAAGATTATTATAATCATTTCTGGTTGGGGAAGGGTTAAGTGAACACAGGAAAGTAAGGGCCATCTTAATGAGCAATTTCCATTGGTGAGCAGTGAATCACAAGAGCCATCCAACAGGTTCAAAAAGGCTACTTGTGAGCCCACTCTTTGCCATTTTGAGTTCACAATCTGGTGCCGCAGGAATTGCCAGGATTACACAATGGGTCAGTGTAGTGAGGTTGGGCAAAGAGCAAAGGCCACTTTAAATGTCCAGTTCCCTGCTGGAACCATCAGGGAATGCTGCCCATCTTGCATCACACATGTCCTTTTTGGTGTGAAAGAAGTGTGTAAACTTAATATGTCAACTTGATACGAGTGGTGCATGTGGTAACAAACATAGGCAATACGAAGGAGAAGAGGCCATCGTGAGTGCTGGGAAGAGGGAATGGAGAAGTCCTAGGAAAAGGAAGCTGGAGAATAGCCAGGAATGTTGGGCCACATGGATGGGATAAAAGAGCAAGGCAGAAAGGGAGCATGGCCCCAGCAGGCAGGGCCATTGATGCAGATATTAGGAGCTAAGACAGAGGATACCACAGCTATATTCCCGTTGCTTCATTTTCCATATCACACTACTCTTCTCATTTCGAGATCCAATCAAGCCTGACTATTTTCACCTCCTTTTGCCATAAAGATCCCTATTAATGTTGACAGTTTAGATGACTGGGGGATGTGGTATTATTACTGACAAATGCTGGTAATTTGCAAGCAATGTTTTCCCTCTAGCTCCAGTGGGAAATCACCTAACCTTTGCCAATAATTCTCAACATAACTCATAAAACCGCATCTTCCATCATTGCAAGGAGCAGCAGTTCTGAAAATTGTAAGTCTCTTCCTGAGTCCTTCCATGCTAGACTATACAGGGGATGTGGCTGTGATATTAATCAGTATGTGAGGCCCCGTGTAATATGAAGGATTCTCTTGCAAGATATTTTTACCATAAGTTGTCTGATATTATGCTCACTTGATTATGCTTTTCGATCTCCCATCTCCCCCCTTTCTTTAGTGATGCTTCCTCATTTGGCTTTTTATTTTTTTATTTTACCATAATGTATTTTAAATAGTGTGTGCTGAACATTCGTGTATGAGGGTGCTTTGCAATAATATTAATTAGTAAATTAAGAATCACAATGGGCTGATGCAATTATAATCAGTGGGGGAAAATCAGCATCGCTCCATTGGCGAGCTGATCCGCGATCTGTATATTTGAAACATAAGGACCAGATTTTCAAAGGTACTCAGCTCATAGAGAATACTGGGGGCTGCTGGACACTGATGCCTTTTGAAAATCTAGCCTTTGGTGTTCAGCCGAGGCCGTGTGGAGAAGAACACACCCAGAGCAGAGCGAGAGAGAAAACAAGAGCACAGTTTGGAAGCAGAATGGAACCTCCAATATTCAAATACAGCCTCATATCACCTCTATTTTGCAGAAGCTGTAGCAAAACTGACGCTTGCAGCAACTGCCTTTAAATTGAAATGAAAATGTAACGAGGGCGGAAGGCAGGGCCAAGTCAGCGTGGACCATCTGAGCTGTTGCAATTCTAGAATTCATCAGCACTGATGAGAGTGGAATGCGGCTGGTGTATTATTGATGCAGGGTGGGGTGGGGGGGAGAGGAGGGGAGGCGAGATTATTGCATTACTGACATACAGTAGGTGGAGAAAGATTACCGTGTGAGCAGCGGTACAAGAAGTGAGATTATCCGAATGCAATAAGCCAGAGTTACAGCAATGCCATTTCCCCTTCACCCACCTGCCACAGCATAACATTAAAGGTCAGTCATATCCAGACAGATGGCTGGAGGTGGGCTGGGGATGAGGGGCTGCTTTCTTTGGTCATTTTCTGGAATGGTAACGGTGCTCAGAAAAACGGTTTGGTTTTTCCGAGTGGGATTGCATTCTAATGCTGCCGGGGGCCAGACGGACTTCAGATTGGAACATGGCCCCTCTGCAACGCACCCACACTTGCCTACATTACAGATCAGAGAGGGCGGGGGTTACAATCATAGCTGCATCTCTGGCACTGAAATAATGATGGATTTAAAACCAGTAGATTTTGGCTCCATTTAATCAACAATGTCCTCTGAACAGTTTTCTGATGTGCTCCTTATGATATAGAAGCCCAGTGGGAAGGCTCCGTCACTCTCTTTTTCCCATCAGAGGTTATGTGCCTACCTGTTACAACAAGGCTCTGGATTTGGGACCGAATGCGTGTGAATGTGTCAGTTTTGCCTGCCTGATTCAGCTGTAACAGGCCTCCTCCAAAACAGTGCCATTTACACCTGTTCTCCACTTGGCCCCAGGATTTAAACTAACCCACGTTCCATCTCCTTCTACATTTGTTTTAACAGTTGTCAAGGCAGACTCAGTTATGTTAATCTTAATCGGGCCACTCCAGAGAAAGCATCTGATGATGTAAACTGACCTCTTTAGTGAATGAATCAAACAGTGTTGGCTTGATGCACAACTCATTGATCTCCATGGAAAGATTTTCATTGACTTCAGTGAATTTTGGATCAGGCCTCAAATGTTTAGCTCATGTCCTCATGGATATAATTGGGTTAGAGGGGTGACTTCTGATCCCTGATCCCAGGGGACGAGGCCACAGGGAGATATCCTGGCTTCAGCAATCTCATCTGTCTGTGGTCTCAGGCTGGCAGAGAAGAATGGCTGCTTAATCAGATGCACAATCTGAAAATGTCACATTATTATTTATGAAGTGTTTAATAATCACGTTGCAATCATTGAATGCACTGGGGTGGAAAGTGAAAATGCATTTTAAAAAAAAATAGTATATTTGAATTTGGTTACTTGGTGAGAAAAAATAAACACTTTCTTTTAATTTGAAGAAGATAGGCCATTCCAGTGTTGCAAAGATACCTAATTTATGTCTGGCGTCAGAAGTAATATACAATCAGGTCAATTTCTGAAGCTAGTACGAGCTGCGGACAGATCTTGTCCACGTTTGCTGTCAAAATGCATAGCTCAGTGTTTTGTTGTGGCACTCCACACAAAGGTGGTTTAGTTCCACAGCAGCATAGCCATTAGATTATCTCTGAAGAGAGACACATCTCTAAAATTCACCTCTGGAAATGTCTGAATAAATATTCCATGAAATATAAAAACACTAGTTTAATGGCATTGGGGATAGGGAACTTCCGTACAAAGCAGGGTCTTAGCTATCCAAATGATGTCTGCCAAGTAGAAGCCTGCATTTTGAGAATCTGGGCCTATGAGGATAGAGCAAACATTTCCATGGTCCAGAAGGGTTAGCCGTGTCGATCTAGTTCAGGAAAACAAACAAGGAGTCTGGTGGCACTCAAAAATGCCACAAGACTCCTTGGCGATGTCTATACTTACTAAAATTAGTTTGAATTAGTTAATTTGAACTAGAATTAACTTAATTCGAACTAGAAAAAATTAGTTCGAATTAAGCAAGTGCCATTCATGGCACTAGCTTAGTTCGAATTAGCGATTTACATTGATTTCAATGGGCCGGTTAGTTCGAACTAAGCAATTAGTTCGAACTAACATGGCCACATTGGTTAATTCGAACTAACTAGTTCGAATTAACGCTCAGTTCAAATAGGCTATTCGAATTTATTAGTTCGAATTAAGGAAGCCCTTAATTCGAACTAAGTAGAGCCTAGTGTAGCCATGGCTTTAGTTAGTTCGATTTAAGCTTCCTTAATTCGAACTAACTTGCCCGTGTAGACATAGCCCTTGTTTGTTTCACTTCCATGGGATGTGTTTTTCTCAGGAACAAGGTTAAGTCTCGTTATTAGGAACTGGAGATGGGCCACTGTATGTAGGAGGGGATAAAAAAAGAATCCATTCTGCAGTGTTTTCGACACTCACCTGGAAAAATACCTTAGTATAATTTTCATTTATTTTGTGTGTGGTTGTAGGTTTGGTGTATGTGTGCAGCATGTATCTTTAATTGAATTTGATCTCTCTCTCTCTTTAGCTTGTGCTCTTTGTTCTCAAGGAACCACACTGAAGGAGCGTGCGTGGTGTTTACTTAAACTTGCAAAATGATTCTCTCTCACAGTTTTATCTTTCCTTCTTTGGCAAACTGGCATTTTCCTGCCTGTGTGCTGAGTGGACAGGAGATTAAAATGCATATATTTTAAAATCATCCTTTTTATTCAGAGGTGGGCCTGCTGAGTATCTCCAACTTTCAGCGAAGGGATTGGGAGATGAATGCACATGGCATCCTACCGAACTGGGTCTTTTGCTACCTCCTTCTTTATCTGTCAGCAGCATTAGCTGTCCAGTGTTCCGGGCCTGGGGTGCTGGCTTTGATAGCTGGTTTGTGCTCCCTCTGTCGGCTGCCTGAATCTGCAGCGGGGGAGAAAACAATAGCAAGTTAAATGTCGGTCATGCACAGGTCGTGTCTCTTTATTTCTGATGTTTGGGCAAAGGGGTGGTCGATTTTGGAGGACGGATGGGCCTGATCCAGCCCCCACTGAAATTAGGGTGTTGTGGATGTGTCTTGCAGGGCTGGGCCATGACATGGTAAAGCTGGCCCTGCGTCTCAGTGACCCTGGTCCTGTGCGTGGGAGGGAAAAGAAATGTGCGTGTCTGTGCTGAGGAACAGTTTGAACTCACTTTAGTACCCATGTATTCTGCCCAGCCCTCAGTGTAGTTTAAAGCAGCTTCAGAGTTGCTCTAATTTACTCTCTTTCTCGCTGCCCTCTGCGGGTGCTGGGAAGCAGGGGACAGCCATAGTGCAGTTCATCCCAACATGCCCTTGTTCTGTCCCCTGCATAGGGGGCTGGGAGTAAAGATGGTGTAAGGCCCATATACTGACTCCACACTGGAGAGGCTCATTACACATGGTTATTTTTAGGGGGCCTTTAAGACCCCTTTGAGCTGCCAGAGGCATACAAAGTGCCATTTGCATAACTGAGAATCAGGCCTCAAGTCTAAAATTAATGGGGCAGATTAACCGGTACACTCTCCAGCCCTTATGTTGCTCTGGCAATGTAGAAGAGATAGACCGTACTAGGCGATCAGGCCCAATATCTCATCCACATCCGTTCATTTATTTTAAGCTATGACAATTGAGAGTTGGGAAGTGGAAGCTTTTTAATTTTCTTGTGACTCAGGCGAAAACGGCAGCAGTTTAGAACATGGGCCGCCTTTGTGCAGACGCTGACATTTCCCTGATGCTGTTTTGGGTTTTTGCATGAAGTATTTTTCTAATCTGTAGTTACAGTTACACGCCCATATATCCTTCTAAGCACTTATTTACTGGCAGCCTGGAAAGTGTCCCTACTTGATGGACGAATGCGACAACTGCCAAGCCATTGTTATGGTGGTCCATCACCATGTTGTGTTTCTCCACTGCACTGGGGAAAAAAATAACTTCAGCATCTTTCCATTAGCAGCAGAGAGCCATCAGCTAACCCTGAGGATTAGGAGATGCGGTGCTCAATTAGGGATAGGCTACAGAACTGTAATGAGGCTAGAAAGTGCCTGGCAATATTATCTAGTTGTTTGAACGCCTGTCTGGGCTTTCCAGATTTCTAATTCTGCTTTACCAACTTTCTGGACACTCAGCTTTAGCCAAGTCACTTTGAGATCCATTTTTAGATAGATCTCTATCCATGATGGTGGGTGCGGGTGCGCACATGCACACGCGCACACACACACAGCTACACTCCTGCTAAACTATGTATGGACCTGATTCTCCATTTGGACTTAGTGTGATCCTTAACATCTGTGCAAGTGATTTAGTGTGTTTTACACCTGCTCTACTCAGGTGGAAGAGACAACACAAGGTGTCAGGAGAAGCAGGCCCATATAGATACTGTATATATTATATATAGCTTCCTATGTGTGATCTCTGTAGATTAATGTAGTGCAATCAACACAGTTTAATATGTTACTACTAAGTACGTTAATTATATTATTCCTTTCCAACGCTGCAATCACTAGATTTTTATGTTTTGATGCTGAATCTAGTAAAACTTTAAATTATGGTAATTAAATAATTAGCCATAATATGTGACAAGTTAACAAACGATTGCTGTGTTTTATTATTTAGCCCTGACATCGCTGGTTCTGTTTTTACTAGACAGCCGCTGTTTGCAAGGAAATATGTAATCAGTGATATAATCTTACTCCAGAGGCGGAGATGCCACCAGGAATAAAGCCTGACCCGTTGGGATTGTTTGCATTTTATTTCCTGCGTTCCTACAGAGCCTCTCAATGTATTTGTGACTCCTGTATCTTCGACTGCCCCTTCTTCCCCATAAATTATTTCTCCTTTTTTCCAAGGCACTACTGTCATGAATTGTCCTCTCGCCCCACACTTTATCCTAACACTCCAGTGCTCTTATTTAGGCTTCTGTCTTTGGTTCAGGGCTCTGACTATTTCCTGCATGCCTTTAAACCCCCCAAAGCATGGCATAGCATATCTCTGTCACAAGTGGAAAGAAAAGAAAAGAAATACCTCCATTTCTGCCTAAGGGAGCTCTGGGCAGGAAATAATGGGTTTGGTGATGTTTAAAAATGCAACAGCAACAATACAAACTCTAGAAAACTGGACAGCATTGCAAGGGAAATAGGTTTGCCACCGCTGTGTCTTGCGATGCTCAGAAATGAAATATCAATTTAGATGCATAGGCAAGTTGACAAGCAGAAAGCCTGCGTGCGCTCTGTCTGTCTCTCTCCTCCTGCCCCTCAAGTTCCAAATGGATACACAATTTACTTAGGAAATATTTTATTTTAATAGTTGTTGCCCTCGAGGGACAGCTGTTTGGGGGCATATTCCACAATATGGAAATGGTAACAGTATTGGGGATTGCAGTGGTCAAGAATCAATGCTTTTATCAAGGCCTTTTTTTTGGTACCAACCCCCAGCTCTTTTCTTCTACTTGTTTCAGGTTTCATGCCCCTAGGAAAGCCTGATGCTGTGCATTATTGAGGAGTAATTCAACTGAGTAAAAAAAAAAAAGGAGAAAAATCTTAGTTTTCTAAGTGTTGAAAACTTGGAACAGTCTCTCCGTAGTCAATGGCATGCCACATTCACAAATGCTGAGATCGGAATTTGGCACTGGGAGTCACTGCAAGAGCCAAGATGAGAATAAAGCTGCTCTGGGCTACCGGTCCTGTTACTCAGACCACTAGACCGCACCACTCCTTTGATAATTGGACAATGCCGCAGGGACTCAGTCCAACTCGGCTTTTTTCTGTGCTGTCCCTTTACTTAGCAAAGCTCCCTGTGCTTGGTGTCTTTCTATCCCACACGCACACCAGTTGATGATCCTCCTGGCAGGGAGACATAGCTACTGCCCCTGAGCAGTGACGTTCTCGGTGGCCTGTAATGCCTTACTCACTGCTCCGTCTCTACGTTGGCTTCCTCACCTCCACCTGGCCTTATCCGGCCGCAGGGCCGTCCCTAGGGGGGAGCGGTGCCCAGGGCCAATCGGCCTAGGCAGGCCCCCACTCCCCCATGCTGGTGGGCAGTGTGGGGCCGGGGTGGCCAGCTCCGCCCCCCAGGGACCCCGGTCGTCCCCCCTGGGAGCCATCCCTGGAAGCCGCAGCCACCCGCCAGACAGGTGCTCCTGGCCCACCCTGCTGCCTTTGGGTTCCTGAAGGCAGCGGACAGCAGTGATGTGTTTGACACACCCGTGAAGTGTGAGGAGGCAGCGGGGAGCAGAGGGAAGCACGGCCATGGGGGGGGGGCCCACATTACTGAGGGGCCCGGGGCGATCTCCACATTTGCCCCCCCCAAGGACAGCCCTGTCCAGCCGCACGCTCAGTGAACTCTTCCGAGAATAAACTCTGCATGTTGAGAATGAGCTCCAATCATGTGGGCTCCCGTTCTGGGTGAAATTCAGTGCTGTGCAAAGGGCCGGCACAAATCCCACTTAACCCACCAAAATGGGGTGTAAACGGGAATTAAGTGGTGCATAGGCCTGTGTAAGATCTCTGCACCAGTGTGGATTTTTCCCTATGTAAATAGCTCCCACTCGGATAAGTGGAGGTTACCTATATCCTGGGGAAGGATAAGGCCCCTGGAATGCATCAGGATCAGGACCCAGTGCCTACAGATTGACATGCCTGCTCCCCCCAGCAGACACCAGTTCTTTGTTTCCGGCTGATTTTTGAGATATTGAGAACAGCAGTGATGTGTTTGACAGACCCGTGAAGTGTGAGGAGAGGTGTCAAGATTTTTCTGTAAATATGACTCTAATCACACAAAAGTGTAAACCTCTTTGGGGAGATCCAGGTGCCTTTCACAGGCTTCTGTAAGGATCTGATTTCCTCCCCCCCCCCCTTCCTTTTACATCGCAGCAATTTCTGGCCGATGAGTCGCATCTCACTGGTTCTGGCAAGCACTGTAGGCTCGGTCTCAATAAACACTCATTGGATCCAAATTAACAATACATTAAAATAGCCAATTGCAAACTAATTACTAATCCTTGGGCCATTCCCTGTCAGCCGTGGAAATACAACATTATCATCCCTGTTTCAAAATTTTCAGCAAAGCAAACAGCATCAAGTTATCCCCCTGCTGCCCAATAACATCACTGACTTTCCTGGCGTTACAGCAGGGATCAGTTTGGCCTAGAAAGCGTATGATTTAAAATTTTTAAAAGGCAGCCTCCTATTTGCATGTGCTCATCCCTGTGCCTGCATTTTGTAGGTGCAAACAGCTGTGCATGCCCCATTTAAATGGTCTACTACCTCCATGAACATCAGTGGTGGAATGCAATTCTGCCAAAGCCATTGTCCTCAGTTTTATTATACAAATCGCATTTTCTGAACTATATAAACATTACAAGCATTGTGCAATATATATATACATCGTATATACATATATATGAGTCATGACTCATTGAGATGCCCTTATGAATACAAACTTCTGCTGGATTCCCACAGCCGGGTCCATAAAGTCACCCATCATTAGTCCAAGAGAGAAGAAATGGAGAGCAGGTTCTTTTCTTTTCTTTTCTT
This sequence comes from Pelusios castaneus, assembly GCA_007922175.1. NCBI lineage: Eukaryota > Metazoa > Chordata > Testudines > Pelomedusidae > Pelusios > Pelusios castaneus. The sequence goes on along the minus strand of ML685788.1, from coordinate 5,396,316 downwards.
TTCTTTTCTTTTCTTTTCTTTTCTTTTCTTTTCTATACAAATACATGAGTAGGGCTGGGCTGATTTTGATCTCATAGTTATACTAGTGTAAATTCTAATAGTGTTATTGGAGACAGGAAATTATTTTGGATGAACCCTGTTCTGAAGCTACTATCCTATGCCCTAACCATTTGATGGGGCTGGCTCTTGCATTGTAGGATACAGATATTATTGCAGTCAATTGAGTTCCTCAGGAGTCTTATAGGAATGCAGCTGAGCACAGAATCTGGTGCCCAGTCAGTCCATTTTAGGACATTTTACTGTTAGCTCTGCCTTTTTGCCCATTGCAGGACAGATATAAACCAGTGGGATCCATTGTCCCCTCACTTCCCGAGCTATTTTAGTGAGCAGCTTCATTTCACACCAACTGGCATTTTGTGCATAAATCCCTTGCCACTGATTGGAAAATCAACTCCAATAAGTGCCGGCACAATATGGCATGTATCCGTATATAGTAGTGTTTTATAGGCTTCTGGAGAGATGCCATGTACTTAGTAGCAGGTGAATGGAAAGAAGAGAGTCGTAATGAGGTTTGCGACATTTGGCCGCGCAGATCCATGTGTCAGGAAAACAAAGCATTGCACTATATAGAAATCTGGCCACTTTTCAAACATATTCATCAATATATGTAAACCAGGAGGAAGAGTTATTTCACATTTGAAGAGCATGACACAGATTTCAACACCAGCCCCTGATGAAAGATGCAACCTTCTGGACCGAGCCTTTTCTGAATACATCATCTAACTTATCTCACTGTGCAGCTGTCTCCTGTGATTCCAAATGTCACTAAGTTTTGGGAGATTTCTGAAGGAAATGTGCTCTGTATTTCTTTGGCTGCTTTTATTAATTGAACCTGAGAGGAAACAAGTGGCTGCAAATGGTTTTGTTTGACATGCGGGACACATTGATTCTGGTATTTTATTCTGAGTGTCTTATTAGCTGGAGCAGCAGTCGATTTATACAGCATGTGTGGTTTTATACAGGTGGTGGTTTTATACAGCATGTGTGAATGTTTAGGAAAGCTGGCTGTGTTAACTATGAAGCCAATGGATGTTTCGTGTAGTCAATGACTTCAGGATCCAGCTCTGAAGGGGCCTGGGGAGTTAGAAGTGGCTTTAATGTGACAGCAGTTTGCTTTTATTCTGTGAAAGCTTTGGTTTTCCCTCCATCACTGAGTGTGACCACTGCAGTGCACCTGGGCTCTGTGAACAACGCCCCCGTGCCCCCGCTCAGTGCTAGTCACATGTCCGCATCCCTTCCTTCTGATGCCACCCCCTCAATTTCCTGGGCCAGAATCCTCATGTAGTTTTGATTCTGGGTTTGGATTCACCATTGGACGGAGCCTCTTTTCCAGTTCTTCTTTGGATGTGTCAAAAATCCCATGGTGATGAAAATGACAGAAATACTCCAAAATTTCCATCCTCTCGGGCCCAATCTGGCTGGAAGAGCTTGTGAATTTTAGGTGCTATCAAACGTGAACCTGACTCAACCTCTAACCTAAACCTGGTATGGCCTCAAATCCAAATCACGAGTCCAAACCCAACCTTACCCCAGATCTGGATTTGAACGCAGACTTCTTGGCCTGTTTTTACATGGGTGAAATAATGGTGTGGACTCTTTTGCACTATGTAGCACGTAACTTACGGAATGGGAGGAGAACTCCTTGACATACCTATTTGATTGCAAATTTCGCTGCAAAAACCCTAACCTACCAGGAGGACGAGGAGCCCGCATACAAAGCAGTAGCTTGCAAGTCCCACACAGTCCTCAACCACAGCACACACACACACACAGGTAAGCTGGACTGAGCCTCCATGATGGAGAGTAGTCTCCAGACATTTCTGCTTTTATAGTGCCTTATTTTGCTTGCTCATTATAAACACTGCCTCCCTGAGAACAGACTTTGTTAGCTGTTTTTGGCCACTGAATCATCCCACCAGTATACAGAAGGCTTGAAAAGACACATTCCCAGGTGTTTTACACAGGGGTTAAAGTAAGGGGGAACGCAGTTCCGGGGCCTCCAAATTTGAGAGGCCAGAGTTCTGGGGCCCCTAAAAATAGAAAAATCTGGCAGAACGCATTTTCCACCCTGCCCTGGCTGCTGGCAGGTCCTACACCCCACCGTTGTTAATTACAATACTTACTGTGTTCTGCAGTGTTTGCTAGTTTGTGACAATAATTGCTATAGACATGACCGCCATATAAAAATTATAAATATTTTTATGGAGCGATAACAGATGCATTTGGTACTGAGAAGTGGTTGCAAATGCCTGCCTGGGCTGGGCCCCACACATGCATGAAGGGGGCCCAGACAATACAGGAAGGAGGCCTGGAGATTAGGAGGATTCCAGGGCCCGTCAAATTATACTTTAACCACTGGTTTTGCACACCCACTGTGTTCACAATAACATGCTCCTGTTCCACCTGCCAAAAAGCATATCCATTGCACCCACAATAACTTGCATTAGCAGAAGCAAACCAGTGCAATAGCGCTGCAGAGAAATTATGCACTTTCCCCATTTTGGAATTGCAAAGGCCCATTTGCACACACAGATTTAAGCTCTGGACAAAATGCAGATCTGCACTATGTGCAGACTTTGCATCCTCCTTTGAAAATGCATGCCATTGCATATAGCTGGATGATACTGTCCCTTATATTAACACTTTGCAGCAGCTTAATTAACAAAAGGTGGAGGATCCCGGAGGCATTCTAACCCTTTATTTAGGATGCTAAATGCTGTAGGAACAAGTTTAGCTTTTACAGAAGATGTTTTTAATTATTGTGTTCAACTAATTAGTCCTTTTGCTTTATTTATAATTTTTTGAAAGCATGAATCATTAGGAGGCTATAGCCAAACGCTTTGCTGCTGACAGATGACTCATGGAACAGAATCACCTTGTGATTTAAACTGCTGATAACTTTGAGAACTAGAAAGCAAAGGTAATTTTCAGAATGCTACAGTCTCTTGAACTGGGGGGCCGTGCATCAATAAATTTCCCAGTCTCTCCTTTCTCCTCCCCTATGGTAGTTTCAGCACCTGTGCTTTATGATTCACGTAGGAAGACAGATCAGGTAATATTAGGTGAGCAGGAATGTTTCCCTGAGACAAAAGACTATCAAGGGGAAATTCAGGTGACAGATTGAAGAACTTCAGGGCCCCTCTCCTCCTCCACAAATGATTCATAAAAGGGCCTGAGCATTGTCTGATTTGCATCCTAGGGGTAGAGGTACCTAAATACTCTTTAAATTTAAAGGGAATGTCTCAGCGCTAAGACCTAACTTTCTTGAAGCTTTTATTTTGATATTTTCCTAGTTTATGGCCTGCCCCTGCTTCCATTAAGGTTAATGGCAACGTTTCTAACTCTCCTGTTTTAGGGTAGGTCTTCACTGATGAAGGTAAATTCCTGTTCGACTGGTTGGGTCTGTGAAGACTCGTTCAGCCGATCGGGAACACTAAACACTACCCCCTGCAACTGGCTAGCGCTGAGTCGAAGGGAGGTCCCCTTCTCCTCCCTTCGACTCAGCACAGCAGACATGCTGGAAGTAGGGGAGCCAAACGGAGGCACACAAATTATTTTAAGTAACTTGCGTAACTCAGTTCAAATGCCACTGAAAAGGATAGGCAGTGTAGACCTGCCCTTAGGTACTTATATGGCCCCAATTGCCACACTATTCAATGCAACCTCACAATCCTTAATGTACCTATTCTCACAATACTCCTGTGAAGCAAAGCAGGGCCGTTATTCGCATTTTTCAGATGGGACCCAAGACCCAGATTCTCAAAGATATTTAGGTACCTAACTCCCATTGAAATTGGTGAGAATTAGGCACTTAAATATCTTTGAGGATCCGAGCCAGAGGGACAAAGTGACACAGGAAGTTTATGGCAGAGCATGGATTTGAAGGACTTGCAGGGGCTCAGCATCAGGCAGGCTCATGCTCTAAGGGTGTGTCTATCCTGTGCACTAAACCCAGGTCTGTGGATCAGGTGTTGCCTAGGCTGTACTTCAGCATTCACACTGGGTCTCAGCCCAGTGCTAACACATTCACACTGCAATATGGAGACCTTCTGACTTGTATTATATTGCACTACAATAAAACTGATGTGGATCAGAGTCACAGTGGGAGCCCGGATTTAGTATGTAGCTGTCACACACCCTAAGGCTGTGCTTACACTGAGATGTAAGCCCAGGTTTCCAAGTCAGACACACTCCTAACCCCCTTTTCATCTACACACAAATCACACCAACCTGGAGCTCGAATGCAGGGTTCCAGCCAAGACCACATGGGGGTGAAGGGTCCATGGTTCAAGCTCTTTTGCTTTGCAGTGTAGACGTTGCCCCACTGGATTCATGTTCTGGGAGTCCCCCAAAATTGTCTTACAAGCCCACAGTCCTACTTCCTTTGTCCTCTAGAAAGCCAAGTTTTCCCACATTGCAACATGAACTAAGGGCTAGAGGGGCCACATTTTGGGAGGGCAGAAGGAAGTCTGGGATATGGGTGGTTGAACTTGAACTTGCATAATGCCCAATGGGTAATAGAACCCCAGGTTGGGAGCCAGCATGCAAGCAATTCCTCACCTGGGATTACAAGTGAGTGTAAAAACTCAAACCGTCCGTTATCAAACCCAGAGGCTGCTAACTTGAGTTCTAGTAACCTCAGGCTTACACTGCAGTGTAGACACACCCCAAGTAGCTGCTGTCCTCACACCTGGTGAGCAAGCATATGTAGTCAGTAGGTGCACACCTGCTCTTCACTGCACTGCTGGAGCAAGCCACTGACTAAAGTCCAGATGTTACAAGGTGCTGAGCACCCTTTGTTTCAGTTGGTGAAGATTCTGCCATCTTTACTCACATTCAGAAGTGCCTTTCAAGTAATCCCGTCCATCTCAGAGGTATCACTGAATATGAGTAAGGGCAGCAGAAGCTGATCCAAGAGGAAGAGAAGAAACTCAGCACCTTGCCGGATCAGTCCTTTGGTTTGTGGTTGTCAGGGGGAGGAGACGCCAGAACGGGAAGCTACCCAGTATGTTTTAGGTCAAGCCGCAGGCCAGATTCTGAGCTGGTGTCCTTAACTCTATTGTCTTCAGTGGAACTTCATCTCTTTGGAGAATGTGGTGCAAAAAGTGCAAGCCCATTTTCCAACCAATAAATAGGAATAATTCGCCCTCATGTGTAAGTCAAGGGGCTGAAGTGGATCTGAGATGGGCGAGTGGAAGCACATTGGAATTTACAGCCCAGCTCAGATTCCACCTGTTCCCTGTAATTAAAGAGGATCTGTTTAGTAATGTGGGACCAGGTCCACCCATTATTGAATCAGGCCAACGTTTCGCCATGTTAACACTTGGTTACATAACACTTCCTAGCTAATTCAGCGGCCACTGGCACATGCGACCAGAGAAGCGAGCAGGGCGAGAGCGTGTCTGTTTGTGCCAGCACAGTTGAAGGAGCAGTGGTCGTGAGTACAACCTCTGTGTATGTGCTTCGATGTGTTAAACATTGGGCAATGCTGGGCGTTAGATGAATAAGTGCGCCTTCTCCTGGTTTAGGGCAGCATTTTCGATGAGCTTCACCGCACTTGAGACCTGACATCCTTTGAAATCTGTCATGCTGGGTAAACAAGGTAATGTTTATTAAAAGGCTTCAGAGAAACAGATGCCTGAGTCTCTCCACTGCCGAATGTAAAACTAATTAGCAGCTACCCTCCAGGTTAAGAATTATCTGCATTCCACACGGCATGCTCTTTGTCTGAGCTAGATCTTTACTATGTACCTGCTAGAGCTCCCATACCTCGGTCCTCCACTAATTATTTTGAGGTCATTTGGCAACTTCACCATCAGCCCTCGTTTTCCCAGGCGTTATAATTTGGTCATTTGAAAAAGAAATACAAACCCCAACCCTTGGTGGCTGAAATTGGGCAGATGTCGCACCCTCATAACTTTCATGACAACCACTAGGAGGTAAGCGGTGCTGTTGGGGACTTCTAGCGAGCAGGCCTGTGTGTTGAGATTTGGGCATCAGCCTTTGTTTGATAGCCATCTTTTAAATGCAGCCTCAATCTCACAGGGATTGCATGAGTGTAGGAGGAATACAGGACACAGACCGTTCAGTGGCGGCATTATAGATATTCAATTCCCACTGATTCAATATGCAAAACAATGAAACGAGCCCCTCCCGGGCTTGCATGCCAGTCATTTGCGGAAGAAAACTTCTTCAATGTGCATCGACTCAATGGGCCATCTCCTATCTGGAGTGGGCCTCTGGAATGATTGTGTCGATAATCTGGCGTTTAAGAGACGTTAACAGCAAATGTTGACGTGACAGGTCCTAGTAGCTTTGACAAAAATCTATTACTTTCTACGGGCCGAATCCTGTGTAAAATGAGCATCCTCCACTGCTGTTGATGTTGATGGGACTTCAGTGGCATCTCAGCACCTTGCTAGACTGGGCGCAGTGGCATCAAAGGTCTGTTGATACTAGGCGTGTCCTATATATAACAAGCTTCCTATGGGATTTTCAGTTTTTATTAAGACTTTTTTAAACCCATCATTAAAAAATGTCCCACGAAAGGCCATTTACATATTAGATCACAGTTATTGAATAAGCCTGAAAGACAAAAAGAAATGCAGCAAAGGCATCTGCTCCGTCCTGAGCTGCCTCTGCTGCAGGTCCTGAAACATGGACTGCGTGCAGCATTCTGGCGTGATCTCACTTCCCTGCAAGTTCACAGTGAAACAGCAGGTGTTCATGTTCTAGCTCTGTCTTGTGCATGCTTGTACGCAGTCTGGTCAGACTCTTAGGAATACATCTTGCCCCCACAGACAGAGCTGAGGAATTGCCCATTCACGTTAATTACATCTGGATTTTTGTAAGGTTACGAAGCTGCGGTGCTCCTCTTCTAATGCTCTGCTCCAAACAGCTTGTCAATATTTTAAGAGCTTTTCATGAGCCCGAGCCTAATTAATTAAAGGGTTATGAAAAACCATTAGGTTTTGATAGGGATCACCTTCCTTCCAGTCCCACGTCTGTGCAGAAAACCGAGAGAGGTTACAAAGGCTGAGGTTGAAATTTAGAACTGCAGTGAATAAGAGAGTACTCGGATCCCACATGGATTGGGGAAATTAGGACATTTGGTGCCAGATTGTCTGACTAATTAGATTTCTATCAACTCCTAAGGGACTGGCTGATGCTGTATTTTAATTTAAAGCAGCCGCAGCTCTTTTTCTTCCCCTTGTGTCTTTTATCAAATTACCCATGTACATGTAACCATTTTCTTTGAATGCTGCTCTTTACAAGATCCTTCCTGTCTTGGCTTTCACAGCATCAAAACTGCTGATTTCTTCTGAAAAAGACTCTTTCTGTCTTTAGGATGGGTGTCCCCACAAGAGGTAGACATCTTATTACTTAACGGACAATTAACAAAAAAATACAGGGGACAGAAAGAATGTAGTGTATGTGTCTCACCATGGCTTAGTTTTAATATTGATAGTTCAGTTTAAAACTGGACTTTTGCAATGGAGAATGGGTATGTCTACACTGGCAATTTAGGTTGACTTAAGTAGCCTTAAGTCGACCTAAATTACTCCCTGTCCACACTGGACTTTCATTAAGTCGACTTAAGAAATTCCTTAAGTTGACTTAATGAAAGCTTAGGTCGACTTAGTAAGAACTACCGGTTAGGTTGACCTAACCCTTGAGTAGACTCCTTAGGTTGACTTAGCAAGTGTGGACACGGATTAACCCTTAAGTCAATTTTAGTATGTCAATTTAAGGGCAGTTAGGTCGACTTACTAAGTCCCCATTCAGGGTAACCACGTTGTTAAGTCAACTTAATAAGGTCGACTTTCAGTTGACTTAAAGTTGATCTTATTAAGTCGACTTAACAAAGTGGACCTAATTTTTTCTAGTGTAGACATAGCCCATGAGCCCAGGAGAAAGAGATTGTCTGTCTGTGTACTCATGCTGCTGTCATACCCTTGCTATAAAAGTGCCTTAAGGTGTAAAGTCTCAGGATCTGAGGGTTAGGAAAGGGTTAGGGTTTGAGTTGAAATCATGGCAAGTGGCGTAGGGCTTCAACTCCAAAGGCAATGGCGCCTTATGAGCTGTTCTCGTGTCATGACATCTGTCCACAAAAAGGCCATCTCTTGCTCTTGGTTAACTTTGTCCTAACCCTGTAGGCAGTCACATTCATGGCCACATTGCTGCTGACTTCAGTGGGAGTGGAATGGCAGCCGAGTGAGATTTTGTCTACCTGGTGAGATTTTGTCTGCCTTGGTCTACTACAAGGCCATAGCTCTTGACTTCATCTTGACTGGAGCTGGAAAACAGGTGCGAGCCCTACCCAAAAAGGCATCTAACACCACAGGAAGAGGTTGTCTATGATAGTAAAGGTATATTGTTACATATTTAATGTTACAATTAGCATCTTGTTAATTTCTTTGCTGATATTTGTGTATTATTAGTGTTTGTGTGTTATATAGGGTCAGTGTGTGGGATCGATGAGAAGGCTCAGAATTTGTCTGGATCCTTGTACAAATCGATTCTGAATTAGGAAATTGCCTACTCTCTGCTTAGCAGACACCACCGTTCAGTGTTAATTGCCCTAAAATTAGTTAGCATCATTGAAATAGAGTGAGTGGAGTTTTTTAAAACTATTTCTTTCCTGGACTAAGGAGACTGCAAAAATTCTCATGCTTTAGTTAATGAAAAATTATTATACTATTATTGCTATTTTATTTGATGGATACATAATTAACAGAGTCTTTAGAATCACTCCCTCCCCCCATTTTGCTGTACTGCTTCTTCCAGATTATTTTTTCAGAAAAAGATAATGGAATTATATTACATCTACTGCTTCAATGAGACTGAAAACTATTATTCCTCTCAATAACTGGACCCAACAATGTCAACCATTTCAGTGAATACTAAACACAAAAAGTACATTTCAGACATATTATGAATTTGCCACTATGTCTTTAACTCATGGTTTTGTGAAAGGAAGTAGAGCAACAGACTGAGTTAAAATGAAGTGACAGCCACTAAAGGCTTTGAATTTCCTAGCTTTCGTTGATTGAAACCGGGCCTTTAACATTTCCTTCAACTTCATTTCCCTGTTGTTATTTTGTTATGATTTTATGGAAGGTTATGCAATGCTCATTTACCTCTATTAAGCCTCCATGTCCCAAGGTGCTAATAATGATTTGACCACATTGTCTCTTCGTCGGATGCCTGCCAGAGAAGGCAACAGGAGTCTTGACTGAATAAGGATCACAGATTGCATCTGAGTTTTTTGACACAGTCCATGTGTTAAAGAGGAACAGATACAAATTATTAGTATTGTTATTGGAATAATACTAACACTGTGGGGCCCAGACACGGATTGGGACCTATTGCACTGGGTGTTGTACAAACAAATAATAAAAATCCAGTCTCTTTTCCAAAGTGATCATCTTTTCAGAAATGATCAGCACATTGATATATGAGGACTTTTGAAAATCTAGCCTCCACGGTCATAAAGGGTGCTTTGGGTTCTGAGCTTTTCTGAAAATCGGGCCCTTATTGCAGTTCTGAAATAGAAGCTGAGCACTTTCGAAACATCTAACACTAGGAGTCAAATTTCCTTTACTTGTCTTTTTAAAATTGACCCCCAATTTTGCACCTGTAAAATTTGGCATCTATAGAAAAAAACCTCAGAAGGCTCTGTGTAACATACATTTTCTGGGGAACGTCCCAGCTGCTGTGTTCAAATGCAGTTTGGGCATCCAAATCAGTGCTTTAGTTTGCATGCAGACTCCATGTGTGAAATAAAATCTGGGCAGCGCAAAATCACAGGTACTCTTTCAGATGTTGCTTTAGAAATTCTTGGCCTCTCTGTCCTAGCTAAACAGAGTCCTGTGGCACTTTAAAAAACTAACAGATTTATTTATCGCATGAGCTTTTGTGGGAAACCCATCCTCAAAGCGTCTGATGAAGAGGGATTTTCTCCCATGAAAGCTCATGCGCTAAATAAATCTGTTAGTCTTTAAAAGTGCCACAGGACTCTGTTTCTCTGCAACAGACTAACACGGCTGCCCCTTTGGATCCTGTCCTAGCTAAGATATTCGTATTATTTTGAGGTACATCAGTTGCGACATAGGAATAATCTGGAAAGGTCAAAGGAGATAGGTGCACAGATATTATCGTGGGGATTGCTGTGCAAATGCCTAGCTAGCTCTTGAAGATGGTTACGAAGTGGTAATTGGCTGTTGGGTCACAATAGGAATACATGTTAGACTGAGGGTGCTTATGAGCATACGGAGACCAATTATGGCAAGCGTTTTCTGTGAACAAGTCACATACTGCCACTTTTTATGGTTTTTAAGTGAATTCAATGCTCACAAAAGATATTTCATGACAGCTTTTAAAGGAGATCGTCCCCCTCTACAGAACCTCCACAGCATGGGCAGCAGCCGTTAAAATGTCCATAGACCACCTTCCTCACATATCTCAAGCCTGGCCTGAAGGGAATCACCAGTGTGTGTGAGAGAGAGCCAGAGAATAGTTCAGGGCTCTAGATCTATTCAGTCTTTATTGTCTCTGCTGAGTCTACTTTGTTATTTGCAGATGCCTGCGTCCACAGATTTCCCCAGAGAATTCAGGGAAACGACAGTCTCTCTCTCGCTGCCTTTCTCCTCTGTACAGCTGTAAACAACTTTCTGTGGTAAACTGCACAGCACTTTTCTTATGGATTTTCCCTCTTCCCTGTTCTGGGGAGGAGGTGTGTCAACACTCCTGGCTACTTAATCTTCTGTTCCTTGCCAGGTGAAGGCTATGAAAACCCAAATCTGTAGCTGCAGAATTTAATTCCTTTAGTTTTAAGGAGTCAAAACAAATGATCTTTTTAGTGTCAGAGGAAAGGAATATTCTCAGAACCCTACCTGTTACCACAGATCCAGACTAGATTTGGAATTGAGTTTTGAATTAGTGTGAACCATGTGGCCAGGCTGTGACTGATACTAAAGAGAATTTCTGGTGGTCACTGGATAGTGAAGATGTCACGACAGAAGTTCCTAGATCCTTTGAAACCAGAGTTTCCAAACCTTGGCTAGATTAACCCAGGCCCAAATCCACCCAAGAACATGAAATCAAATTCCATGTACCTGACATTTGATTCTTGCTAAATATCACCATATGTAGAGCTTAATAAACCTTCAGGGCATTTTTCAGTTAAGTCAGGGTTTGTCTCAATATCTTTAACCAACTTATCCCTTTCCCCCCACGGTTACAGTGTTCTTTCTGATGTCCTTAACCCAGAGGTGGATGCATTTCAGTGGAGTTATATAAGTGAGGGCCTGTAGAATCCACATTACATGAGGGTATGCATCTGCATACAGATGTGTCCCCCTGTTCTCCCAGAAGAGAGCCAGGACACATCTATTTTAGGTATTCCTGTGGCTTCTCTTAAGGCTTCACAGTCTGATGTATTTTAACCTCCCAACACCCTGTGAGGTAGGGAAGAGTCATTACTTCCATTTTAGAGGTTGGAACAAGAGCCAGAGAGAGTCTAAGCGAGTTGCCCAAGGTCACATCTGGATTCTTGGCAGAGAAGTATAGTGACCCAGATTTCCCAGGCTAGCACCCTCATCTCCAGCCCAGCCTTTCTCTCTCCCCTGAGAGGACTGACGTTTGCTCCCCTTTAACACTATCTTTGGCCACAGCATATTGCAAGCTTCTTCTCCCACCGTGGACCAGAAAATCTCCACTCAACCTGATGCTTTGCATGAATACACACACACATCAGTTTGGGAGATATTATTCCTTGCCCAGATCTGCAGCAATGAGGCCCCACGCCGCATCTGCCATGGCCTAGGGCATTTGGGGCAACTGGTGATAGGCTAACACCGAATCTTGGGTCTTGCCTCTTGACAAGAGGCGAGCGTTATTCAGTGTTAGCCTATCACCCCATTCAGGAGCTCAGCCGTGGTGGAACCCGCCCTGCTCACCAGCAAAGTTAAAGCACATCCTGAGTCCAGGCTCCCGTCTCATCAGGACCAAAGGATCCAGAGCAAGACAACCTGCAGCAGGGAAAGCTCATCAGGGTGCTTTCCCATTACTGTCTCCATGGAAGCATTTTGGCCACACTCCTTCCTGTGTGAGTTTCACCCGAGGCAAAAAAGAAAAGAGGGCAGGTTTTCAGCTTTTGGCAGGATCTGTCAACACGTCATGGTGGGCAAGCAACAAAAAGTCCTAGAAGCCCAAGGCCTGTCTGTGACGTTTACTAAGCACCCAGCACGGTGGCAGCTGACAACCCTGGGGCCCCTGGCTGCTCCAGGCATCTCAGAGCTCCAGGGGCCCCTAGCCACCTGTACTGGCTAGCCACTGAGCACTGGGAGGACCCTGTCCGCTGACAGCTCCAGCCTCGCTGCCCCAGGGTGGAGATGGAAAATGTCGCAGGAGTCTCTGAAAGTAACGGAGGCCCTGGCTCCTGTGGCCTTAATTATCTTATCTTTAATTCAAAGCAGAGGAATATAGCTACCTGTATAAATCCACTTCAAAGGCAAGCACCGGCCTTCCTGTGGGGGACAGAAGGCCTGGACTATTACTCATTATGGGATCAGAGAGAAAATGCTCTCTCTCACTTATTCCCCCCCCTTTGCCCCACTTACCTACCTGCTCGCAACTCACACCTGGCCTTCTTCACTCACGGATGATACCTCTACTTTTTACCCTCAGCTCACAGACGTGGCTCCCATTGCCTTTCCAACCGTACTACGTTAAAGGTGCACACTAGAGAACTTTTGGTCTGCACCAGCAAGATCTACACAGACCTCGGAGGGTGCTTGAGCAACCACATCCCCACTGTGTGTGCTGCTGGAGAGAAGCCCTTTGAAGCAACTGCATTTAGGAAATCTTTGCCTGCGCCCAAAAGGTTAACAGCTCTGGCAGAGAACCTTCTTCTCCAGTGGTCGGTGATCATGGAGACTGCCCATGCTGCAGGTCCCAGATCTGCCTTTTCAACTGCCTAACATTAGCAGGGCTCAGGTGAATAGTCTGGGGGCAGCCACTTCTCTACTTTTTAGCCATGCTTTTTAGGAAGGTGAGAGATTGGAAAGCGTTATCTGGAATTTTCTTCTACTGGATGCAAATGTGCATCACAAGTAGCCGAGAAATACAATCGTAGGAATCGCCAGAGTGGCTCAGACCATTGGTCCATTTAGTGCAATGGCTTATCTCCGCCAGTGGCCAGGACCACCTCATTCAGATCAAGAAACCATGCCCTAGGCTGTTCTGAGATAAACTTCTCCTAGGAAAATTTTCCTCCTCTCCCCCCCGCCCCCCACGTTTTCAAATGTGTTCCTGATGGAAAGCTTTGATCCACAGAAAATGACTGGTATGTCTAATAAGTGATCCACTGTCTAGCAGATTGCAAAAGCCATCAAATCTACAGTACAATTATCTAAAGCCCTCCTAGGCAAAGTCCTCCTATGAAAAACTATGCAGCTCTCCTATTTTATTGTTATCCCAGCCTATGCTGATCAGAGGAGAGATTCGCCTTTGAAAATATTACTGTGTTTCTGGGCTTTCAAGAGCTATTTTGGATCTGTGACCCGCTCTAGTGTAAAGAATAAACTACTGCAATAGCTCTTTAACAGCATTTCCCAAAGCGTAAAAGCCACCCTCTTCTTTACCCGTGTTACCTTGTGCCCGCATGACTCAGGCAGGAAGCTTTGATCAGCAATTTCCAGTTCACAAGCCCCTCTGACCAGCTCCCTCCAGCCAACACTATCACTTCCATGTGAAGTGAAGGGGAATCTATTTTGTTTGTAATAAAGCTGATTATCATAGATAAATGTATCTAATTAGTCTCATTTGCTGACACACAAGCCTTTAATTGCAAGTTGAATAATTAGACATATCTGCATATGTAAATGCATAGGGCTATACTATGTCAGTCTTTAGCATGATTTCTCCAGAGATAAATAATGCTATATTTCAGGAGAGAATAGGGTATATTAATTTACACAAATAACTTTATTTAGAATGAGTCACTCTCATGTTTGGGTCCATGAAACAATACGCAAAGAAATCGAAGAGATTTTATGTAGAACGAAACAGCTGGAAGATACTAATTTATGAGGGGGGAAATCCTTGTGAACCTTAATGTTTTTCTGTGCAGTCAATGAGTGATGACAGCAGTTAGCGTTTCCCATAATAAAAATCTCATTGCTGGGATGAGACAAAATTGTCACGCTTACTGTCAGATGGCTCACATCTACCTTACCAGGGATAATAGATGGAGGCTTGTAATGCAAAGCCATCCTCTCTGCACAGAAGCACTGCAGTTGGAAGGTACTGTACCTTTTAGATCTCTACTACAGAGCATGTCCTAAAACACAACCCATTTTCGTCCCTTCTTTCTTGCTGGCATTTCTGCATTCACCCCTCCCTCCCCACCATGGTGGATTATATGACGTTATGCTTAAACTGTTTGGCCTGTTTGCTAACCAGATGGCCACTGCAGCACTAGCAATGGTCTGCAATTTTGGACCAGGTGCATGCTGGGATACGTGTCCCTCCTCCATCTGGATGCGAAGTGCATACTAATCAGGCAGCAAGATGATTTTTTCCTTATTTCTAGGCACCCCAACTCCAGGCTAGGGAGTCAGGGGAAAGACTATTAAAGCAGGCAAGCAGGTTTTCTGGTCACGGTTTCGAACTGTGTTGTCAGACCACTGCATCAATCTGCGTGCAGCCATCCAGCATTCAGTAAAGCAGCATGATGGCAAAATACTAATAAATCACCATGAGCCGAGTGATATTTTGGTGGGGACAGGTGATGTCCCCATGACGAGACATTTTTATAAAGCTGCCTAATGTGGAAATGGAAATCTGCTCAACAGCCAAATTTCTGTCCAAAGAACCAATCCTTAAAACCCCCCCAAACATCCCCCATCCACCTTTGCGACTACTACTTGTCTTTTTTACACTAGCTAGTGGCTACAATTAGCCGTCCCACTGACGCGCCATTGTTTCCCCTTTTTGCTTTGTCGTACCATCCAACTCATCTCCAAAAGGCACTTCATTATTTTTGAAGTGAGCCCTGATAGTGCAGCGCATGGGTTTATGCCGCTGCAGATGCTTAATAGTAAAAATATTGCTCTGAAAGAAGGCTGAAGCCAGCTAATTAGGAAGCCTGAGCCTAGGTGGAATTAATGGGGTTGCTAATTATGTCCCTGGTAAGCCTAGGTTGTAGCAATATAAATAGTGCTATTAATGTCCGCACTGTCATCCTGGCCACGTGACCGCCCTGCTCTCAGAAGCTGTTATCTCTTGGGTGGAGGAGGGGATTGGCTGGAGGCCAATGCGTGCATCCCTGCGCCCTGGGTACCCTGCCTGTTTGCTCCACCCCAGGCGACAGCATTTAAAACCAGCCTGGACAAAGGTCCAACAAAGCTGGTGTAGGGAGCCCACCTGTCCAGGTAGCAGGAGAGTTGGGTCTAATAGGTATGTCCTATCTCTAATGTCTGTGAGTCTCTGAATTATTTGACGGTTGGGGAAGGGAGGGATTTGGGAATTTGCACCCCCCCCCCCACGCAGCTGCCATTCCCATTCCCTTGCACCCTCCCCATTCTCCTGCAAGGCAATGAAACATTCAGCAGCACCTCTGCAGTCACATCCTTCCCAAAAGCCTTTGCAGCAGCCCCCTTTTCCGTTTCCATGGCAACTGGAACTGTGATGCTGAGTGGAGCTGACTGTCCCAATGCGACCTCCCTCCCCCTTTTGGCACGTTCGCAGTGCCCAAGCGGAGCCAGCAGAGGGCAGCACCATCTTAGGGCTGGTTGGGGAGAGGGAGCAAAGCGCATCGCCCAAACTAGAAACATTTCCCTTGAAATGTAAAGTCTGATCTATTAATGGACTAACATGGAGGTATGTGGAGCCTGTGAGCCGGGAAGCCGGAGAAGGGCAGGAGCAATTCCCAGTCTGCGGAAAGCAAGAGCCTCCTGGCACTTAGCAAAATCAGAACCACGCTGGCATGTCCCCTGCTGACCGAACAGCACAGGAAAGGCAGGTGCATTTCTCAAAGCACCGCAGTCTGCTCCCAGTCCCGTTGAAAAGCCAGTCGCAACAGACAATCCCGCTTAAAGGACTGTCATTCGGGGCTAACTTACAACCGCCTCGCTGCAGTCAGCTGCACGATGCATTGAACCATCAGGAAAGGGTTTGGCCGGGGACAAGCAGCGCTTGGTTGGTGCACGAGGCCAACTCTACCAATAACTGTACAACAAAGAAGAAGTCTGCACCGAAATTCTGATGCGCGCCTTCGCAGTTTACAATAAATGCCCTGCATATTGATTGATGGACTCAGGCGGAGCAGAAATTGCAGTCTGTCACTGGGCATTTCTTAGACTTCTGTATTAAAACAAATTTCCAGATTTCCTACCTTTACAAATCCGCCACGTCTTTTAAAGAATCTCCCTCCAGCTAAGGGAAAGAGTCAAGTGACCTGATAGATCAATTGTAAACATGCAATGAGTATAGTTATTTCATTTTGGTGAGAACCATGGATGGCCGCCACCGGATTTTATTTGTTCAATGTGAAGTTTTTTTTAAGAAAAAACCCCCCAGCAAATAACAAACAGCCACCCCCCTAAGCCAACCAATTTCTTCTTACTGATTCATGTGACACGCTTAATGCTAAACAAAATAATGCTTCTTTGATCTGACTATTAAGGGTTTCATGAGAGAAGCAATCTGGGGAAAATGGGTGCCACATGGCACCAAAATGTCTCCTCTCATTCCCCAGGGTGAAACAGTCTCACTGAGGTGCCATGTTCTTTTGCAAAATTTTAATATCATCAAAAGTTTGAAATATTTCTGGAGGACTTGCAGTGTGGTAATGCAAGGGTTAACTAGGCAGGAAGCTGGAATCTGTATTTAAAAAAGCCAAAAAACTTCCATGAAATCTCAACTGAGTGGGATTTGGTGAATGGCACTTCCCGAAGGGAAACCTGCACAACATAGAATCAAGGGTTTTTTTTTAACAACCTTGAGGTGACAGTGACAGGATTGTGATACGCCATGGGAGAGGCTGCCCTCTGTCTCCTCTCTGCAGGATGGAAAGACCCCTGTGGGACAAAGTCCTAGAGCCTTCGAATCACTAACAGCAGTGGGAACAAGTTCCAGAGGGGGAGCCGTGTCAGTCTAGTTCAGCAAAATAAAAGAGAAGTCCTGTGGCACTTTAAAGACTAACCGATTTATTTTTCGCATGAGCTTTCGTGGCCAAAGTCCCACTTCGTTCTCCACTCTGGTTAGTCTTTAAAGTGCCACGAGACTCCTCTTTTGTTTAGCAGTGGGAACAAATCCCACATTCACTGGGAGTCTATCCAAGGTGATGCAGGAAATATGCCACTCAGATCCCGAGCCTTCATCCCCTCAGAGATTTCTATTGGGGAGGCATGGACACAACGCTCTATCTGGACCCCATGAACAGCTGTTAATCCAGCTTCTAGTTACACCAAAATCAAAACCGCTGAAATCATCTATGTGTTCACTTGCTTCTACTGAATTAAGGGCCAGATCCGGTACGCACCATGCAGGGGCAGGATGTGATTTTTTTGTGAAATCTCCCATGTTGGGTTCTTCTGTCCATTGCATTTATTAGTTGTTTAAATACTCTGGAAGGTGCTGACGTGGCATAACATGAGGCTCCCTGGGAGCAAGCATGATATTGTAATTCACAAAGGAAACGTGCAATGTATAATACCATACATTATTTCTCTCTGCCTTGCCAGTGTTCACTAATTTCACCTCAGCCTGCTCTCCCCTTCTTTAAGTGGGTGACAGTGACAGATCAATAGGTCCACCAGCAGGCTGAGTATGGTTCCTGACACATATGCACAGCTACGGGTAATGCCTACTGTGTGACTTTGCACAGAACCCCCAAATCTGAAGTCGCAGCAAACCACCGCATAGACTCTCTCTTCGTATCAAGAGTTGCATCAATTTCCTCCAATGAGTAGCTAAAGATGAGATTGTCCTCACTGAATTATTGCTATTATTAAACATCTATATTGTAGGAGGTCTAGAAACCTCAGGCAGGTCAGAGTCCATTTTCCTAGGCAAACAGGTACAAACAGAGTAAATGTGTATCCCTGGCTGCACCACAGAATTTATAAGCTAAAATAAATTCCACACACCAGTACTGGTGCATGTGATCAATGTGTGCGTGTCCGGGCACAGACACACACACACACATGGGCGCATCCAAGTACACATCCTTACCCATAATATGAACAAATTCCATTTTGAATTATTCCTACTCTTGTATGCCCACCTGTCTACTTTGACATCTCCTATCATATGATTCTTATTCTTTTCCTTACTCGAAAAATTGATTTTCATTGCTTGGGTTGTATATTATGGAAACCATCTACCCTTTATACCTTTTATTCACACGACAGGGAAGACTTTAGGGAAGTTATGTTCACAGGCATCACTTTTAGCTGAAACTCACTAAAGCAATATGGCCTACAGTGAAAATCTCCATGTACATTTCAACAGAATAAATGAGAAAAGCACTTTTCCATAGGCCTTTCTTAAACAATTCAGCTCCCATGTTATAGTGACACCATTCAAATTCATCGGGCCTTCCCTTGTGGATATGAGAGGCTAACTGGCCAACGCACACACATACATATAGAGATACATACAGGCACATAGATATATAGAGAAGTATTTTTCCTGCGTGGCATTTCCACAGTGTCTTGTTTAAAATGGGCATGTTGTCCAAGCCAGGCAAAGAGAAGAATTAAACCACATGCTCAGGTTTACAAAGACTCTTTTTGTTTATCCACGTTTTGTTTCTTTTAAAAGAAGAGTTGATTTCAGTGGTGGATTCCTTTCATCCAAGGTGCAGCACTTTAATGTAGGTCATCCTACATATACATTTCTACTATAGCTTCTTTGCATCAGGACCACACAGAGTTTTCTAATACAAACAAGGTCAAGTAATAGAGTAAACAAATTAGTTATAATATAATTAAAACAGATGACTGAGTAGCCTTATTTTCCCAGCCTGCTTTACAATAGCTATGTTGGTGTGCATCTTTTCCTCATTTTTGGCATCTGTGAATTGCTTAGAAAGATCAAAGGATCTCCTAGCATGGCTAACACTCTCAGTTTGTCCTCAGCCATTGAAAACCTTCTTCTTTTACACAGGGTCAAATGCTGTTCTCAATCCCACCAGGGATAATCTGCATAAATCCATTGGATTTACTCTAGATTAACTCGGGTGTAACTGATGGTCTATAGACCTACAATGGTATCCAATAGTATCCTAGTGAGGACTAGAAAGATACCCCAAAATAGCAAAATGAACCTCATTCACAGGTGGCAAACAATAGTAGTTAAACTAGCCAGCTACACCAATGAAAATCCAAAGGGAATCCACTGATTTTTGATGGATTTACTCTGGATTTTACATCTTTAGACTTGAAAAGAGAATGTAGGCCACAGATTTTTTATTTTTTTTAAATTTCCTCTTTTTCATTGGCAGCTCTGTCTCTCTCCCCATATAAATTAAAACCTTACATAATGGATGTAAGGAAAGCAATTTCCATAGACAATAATATTATAGAGCCCTGTATTTACCTCCTGTAAATAAGGAATCACAATCCCTAACTAGCAGAAAAGTTGTCCTTAACAAAATCAAACCTAACTCCTTTCCTGACTCGCTGGCTGCTTCTGGGTTCTCACTTTGAAATTCATCAGGGTTCTAATCTACTCTATTTTATGGGTTCTTTCATCCACCTTATGACCATTATAGCTGAGTGCTTCCAGTTGTGCGTAAGAGACATAGCTTACATCTGTCATGTGAGGTTTGTTCTTTCTCTCATCTTCTCCGTGGGGGAGAAGTGTGGATGGAGTGTTTTGTTTTGGTGGGGTTTTGTTTTCAGGGATTTTTTAAACTGTTCAGACCCTTCCCTGGCTGCATTGACCAGGATGAAAATCTATGTAAGGTAAAGTCCAATAGAAAATATTTCCCCATCTCCTGGGCATTTCCCTGATGACATTTAATTGTTAATATTTCCCCCCATGCTTGTCTCTGAGGGGCTTTGTGACCACAAGATCACACTGAGAGTTGGTATTTGCCATCCTAGAGCCACAAAGATTGTCACAGGCAATCAGTAGAAGCTTGGAATCGGAATCTTTGCTAAAGCAGCGACTGATGCGTGGAAAAATGTAACCCTGTGTGGGCATGTTCTTGGCAGAGAGAAGAGAGCGGAAATATACAAGACACCCGCACCTCAATCTCAGTGCAAATGGGACCATGTGTTCTGGACTCATTGGGCTGCTAGTTAACCACTTAAAACAGAAACTCCTTTTGTGCCGGATCCTGCACCATTGAGATCAGTGGGAGCTTTATCTGTGACTTCAGTGGGCACAGCATTAAGCTGTTTGCGTGTGTGTCTAATAATAATAATAAAGGTTCCATTCCTTGTGCTGGATGCTAGCAAATGTGGACTGTGCAGGCTAGTGCATAGTTCACTCTGGCCCTGGATAACTCTTTTGATCTGAGCAAAGACTGGCTTTCCATCCAGTCTGATACATTTTTTCCTCCCCTTTCATGTCTCACAAGGCTGGTGAGAAAGTTTATGCCACCTGCCTTCTTGTTCACATCTTGATCTGATCTGCCTGAGTCAGTTCTTCTGTGGCACAGGGATTCTTTAACTTGCATGTGAGTGTAACATCCTTTATGTGATCTGGAATAAAACGTTCGCCTGTCACTGCTGAAAGCCCGCTCTTGTCTTCCTCATCAATATTTAAACTTAATAGTCAATCCCACCCTCACCCCCTTTTGCAGGCTGGGTCATAAAGAAGGCTGTTTTAAAAAAGCAAGGCGAACCCAAAGATGTGTCACTGTGCTAAGTGCTTTCAAATCTTCCAGGTTGCCAGTGTGTCACAATTTCGGTTCATTAGGCGGCGCAGGAAAGAATCTATGACATCAAAGCCCTCCTTTTCCCTATAGAAATGGGAACGGCTCTTTTGATCTCAACCCCTAATATCCCCCCCTGGATTAATATTTACTTGTGCAACTGAAACCTACAGGGGACTCTGTGCTTGATTCTTCCATATGTTCTGGGGCTGGGTTAGCTGTTCTCCTGACTTTTGGAAGGAGGCAGGTTTTTTTGTTTGTTTTTGTTGGTTTTTCTCCCTGTTCATTTTGCCCACTGCATCTCTAACCCAGCAGGAGAAAAAGACACAACCCACCCCCTAGTCAACCAGTCACTTTGAAGCTTGCCACAATCAAACGTTTTTATTTTTGGGGACGCAGCCAGCTGTTTGTTTGAATCTCTGGCTTATATTGAGTCAAGGAGCTAATCTCTCAGGCCCCATGTGCTTAATCTGTTAGCTGGTAATGTTGCATGAGATATCAAAATGTTCCCTTCTCCCATGAGTTGCCACGGTATTTATAGTTTAAAACAGAGGTTCACAATATAGCCATCATTTTCAGACCCTGCACAGGGTGTAGCTTGCTTGTGTGTAAAATAACAAAATTCTCATTGACTTTAATGGTGATGTTGAGATCCTAATTCAGTGCAACAATGTTACAGTGTAGTTTGCATACTAGGATTATGTCTCCTGATAGGAAGCATGGTAGAAATGGCTTGGTTTCTAATTAGATCTTGTTTAGGATCCCGATTGCCTACTATCAAAACTTAGATGCTCAGATGCTATTTATGTCTGTGCCTCTAGGCAAAAGGAACCCTAAAGAAGCTCTAACTGGAAACCAGGTTGTTACTATAGTTCTGTTACGTTAGAAACCAGTTGCTATGTCTGAGCAAGGATATTGCCTTGCAAATACGCTAGATACTGTACTCCCTGAGACAGAGTGCACAAGTGCAGGCGTTGGCCAAACTTAGCACTAGGGTGAAGCCCTGATCTTCCACAGAAAGAGAGGCGTGGGCTAGGACCCAGGAATTGCAACTCGTTAGAGCAGGATTTGGTGCAGTGAGTGCTAGATGCCTGACAAAGTGGAGAAGAAATGAGTTCAGTTCAGAAACATGGAATTTCTTAAGAGAGTCTCTAAGAATAACTTCCTAAAAGACGCTGTCAGTGGTTAACCAGTAAAAGTGGGGGAAGGTGGGAAAGAACACTGGAAAATGACTGCAGAGCGGTTCCTTGCCCCCTGTCTCAGTCAAGCAATGCATATCTAGGACGTGTCCTGGTGCAGATGCTAAATAAAAACATGTCAGTTTCTTCTGTGTTGTTATTGTCTTTAAGTAAATAGATGGCCTCTTGCTGAAGATCTATTCTATTCTATTCTATTCTATTCTATTCTATTCTATTCTATTCTATTCTGCATAGGTAGCCTGTCCTGAAACTGCAGGTACTTGTCCAGACCTGGAAAACGAGTGGTGTTTTAAATGGATTGTTTAGCATGTTTTTAAACACCACTTGCCACTGAGCATAGAGAAAATCAGTGCTGTTTAAAATAGAATAGCTCATCGTGATCAACGCCACTCCTTGGGAGGGATTCGCCTGATAGGGCTGTGGAGGGGGCCATCTTTCTCAAACCTACTATAAAACTTCATGACATACAGATTGTTCCTAATAATGACACATCACCAGTTTCTCTTTTTTCTCTGCTGTTTAGGGGGTTAAGCAGCCTTGATTTTCTGTGGCTGACAACACTACCTCCTATACTATTTATCTTGTGAAAACTCTCTCCCTCTACCCTCAGTTCCCATTTTGTTCTCATTAATAATGATTATGAAAAACAGGGCTAAATACTTACTTTCATATGATTTATCCAAATGTTGAACTGCATAATTGGGGAAGCTAAGACATTATCTCTTCAGATTCTGTCAAGACTCAATTTCTGCATTTGATTTAATTTTTAAATTCATGACCCATAACAGTACATATACTTCTTGCTGTGATGGTAGGGTGCCTGAACAACATATCTATCAGTCAGAAAGAGGAAGGTGCATTTAATTTGTAAGAATTTAGACGGTCAGTTTTTTAAAGAACACTTCCTTTTCATGTAGTAATTAATATCAAGTAAATAGAATCAAGAGAAAGGAAATTCAGCTGGAAAGAAAGCCCTCACAGATGTAAAGAAGATTGTAAATAGGTGGCATAAAACTCTGATTTTACTTTTACTGACAGACAATTGGGATGGAACATTGAAAACTAATGTACCTTTTTAGCAGCTGATCCAAAGTTCATAGAAAGGTTCCCATTGACCTCAATGGGCGTTCTTGGATCATTTGTAAGGCATTTTTATATTTGCAATGATGAAAGAGCTAAGAACCCGGACAAACAAAGTTATAACCATCTGCCTGCTTAGCATCTATTTGTCTGCATTCTCCTCTACTTTCAGTTCAGTTTCTTAATTGCTTTTGTATAAAATATATAAGTGCCCAGTTAGAGAGAACGGGCTTTGGCTTTTTTGAGGTTACGTGTGTGATACAGACGCACACGCACACAGAGTGTATGTGTGTATCACTAGACTGCTGACTTTTTGTGTGTCCCTGTCCATTTTTCGAACCCAGCATTAACTCTCGCATTCCTCAATGATTTTTGCATTGCTTTGGCTCTGGTCTTCCGCCGAACACAGTTGCTTATTTTCAAGTTCCAAAGGGGGAGCCGTGTTAGTCTATTGCAGAAAAACAACAGAGTCCTGTGGCACTTTTAAAGATGAACAGATTTATTTATCGTCTGACGAAGTGGGATTTTGTCCCACGAAAGCTCATGCGATAAATAAATCTGTTAGTCTTTAAAAGTGCTACAGGATTCTGTTGTTTTGCTTATCTTCAGTGAACTTTCCTGCTCATCTGTATTTTCAACATACAGCTAAATTCAGTATCACTGACTACAACAGCAGTTTTGCCTGAGTGAAGATTGTTAGTGAGGCAAATAGTGGAGCTTTTTTTAATCCCCCCCCCCCCCCCGATCCTTGGCACCAACAATACCACGCTGCTCTCCAAATCAACCCTGACACAATGTTGAAATTGTTAATAAAACAAATGATCAAGCTGCTAATATCGGCAAGCACCATTTTGGAAAACGATAATAGACCAACCATCAGGGAGCACAGTTAATGTATAAAACAATTACTGTAGTCAGATGCTTAAATAAGAGCCATGGTGGTAGCAAATGTGTTACTGTACAAGAAAGCTGTTTACAGTAGACATGATATTTCATTCACAATTTGTAGCACCACTGAAATCAAACAGAAGAAATGTAAAGATGCAACTTAATCTATCTATCTACCAGCAGCTTTTTTTCTCAAGCTGAAAGCTGCCATGCACTCCCCCCTCTCCAAGATTTTTACTTGTTAACCTTGGTTGCAGAAAATAATATAAAGCACACGATGATTGCTAGCTTTTTTTGTGTCAGTAGTTGTCTTTCTTTTAAATACACATGCAGCAATCAGTCAGAAGAAATTTCTTTTATGTTGACATTTTAAACAAGACTCTCATTGCCATTTCTGATGAGGATCTAACTGTTAATCTTTTATCTTGCAGTCAGCCATAAGATTTTTCAGCAACTCTGCCCTCCTTGTGAGACTCCTGCAGTAAACAGTAAGAATTATTTTTAACTCATCATGCATTTCAGATGATGACAATAATTCCATTTCTATTTTCTTAAACATTTGGTGGATTTTGACCAGCTTTAATTGTTACAGAGCTCTTCCTTTTATTCTGTTATAACCTGGTTCTTAACTTCTACTCTTCTTTGCAGAAACAGTTAGAATTTTTCATTTTTTCTTCAAGTTCCTCTGTAGTTTGTGAGGAGGGCCAGCAAAACAAGAACCAAAAACATGTGGGCAAAAAGAACAGAAATAAAAGGAAAACTGTGGGTTTGGATCCCTTGTTAAATTAGTTGCAACTAAGAACTGCAATTACCGAGAAAGTTATATATGCATGTTTCTTTCTAAGAAAAGGTTTTGCTAAGTTTTGTCTTAATTTAACTGTGGGATAGAGACATGTGCACAAGTAAGGAAAATTCCTTGACTTAATTATATCTGGGTTTATCCAGTAACAGTTCTATATAACCACTAGATTTGCATGGGAAAAAAAGAGGAACATTTTTCAAATTCCTCCTCTCATTATTTTGAAATAAAAAATCTGAAACATTTCAACCTACTCTATAATTATTACAAAAGAAAAAAAAAGAAAAAGGTGGAGCGGAGAAGGATTTTCTTTTTGTTTTTGCAACAGTTTCATACATCGTTTTCCATTTTTAATTTTGAATGTTCAAAATTCAATTTTTCATTGATATTTCAAAATTGGAAAAATTTAGGCCAGCTCTAACTTGCATAATAACTGTACATTATGGGGTGAATTCTTATTTTACTTACACTTGTGGAAATCAGAAGTCAGTGAAGTCACACCAAATTGCGCATAAAAGAGGGAATACGACCCTTTATCTGGTAAATGTGGAGCAGTAGCAATATCTATGGATAAGATTGCCTAACAATTTCCATTATATAATCCTTTGTTTTCCATTGATCTTTGACAAATATTAGCCTGAAATTTGAGCAAAATTGGTGTGGCCATTTCTCAAAACAAGACTAATGAAAAATAGGTAGCTTTGCCGATATTAAAAAAAAAAGAAAAAAGGTCTGACTTATTTTTGAATAGCTTTGAATTATATTTATAAAGAGGGTAGGGCCCAATCCATTCTCAGTGTAACGTCACTGCCGCCCGTTGACTTACATCAGGGATACATTGGGCCCAAGATATTTAGTTCAATGTCCATTGTTATGGTGTTGGATCCATTAGAAATGCTAACCCCAGTGTTTTACTGTATCACTGGTCCTTTTTTATTGAATACTTAGACATTAAAATGTCAGCATCAATTAAATTAGTCATTATCTGTGGATATGTAAAGGAGACTTAACTATTCTAGAGAAAAAGGAATTGCTCAGGTCCTGATTTGTTTATGATGTGTATCAGTAAAATCTTAACTTACAAAACAGTTGATTTTTGGTGCTTTTAATGACAGGGTGTTTAAGCAGCGTATTTCATTGGCATGTTTAAAATGAGCAGATATAGCTCGTTTATTATTCTAATATTACAATAGGATAACTGCCTGGAAGAAAATGGTACCTGCAACCGACTGATTTAAAAATATGTAATGAATAAATGATAAATTTTATTTATGTTTAAACAGTATTTGCTGGGTGCCCAACTTCAGAAGAGCCATTCACAAACACAAACAAAACACTCAAGATACCTATCGTTATTTTACTTACCATGCTTTTTATTTGCTTTCATTGCCCTGTCTTGGAACATCTTATTTATTTGAATCAGTGCTCTGCTGTGCCATTTTTAGCATAAATTAACCCTTCCCCTCCCATTGGTGGTTCCCTGCCCAAGTCCTCTTCAGAGTAGGAGATCAATAGATTGCAACTTGTGACTTTGAATAGAAACCAGACTTAATTTATGGATACTTAAATGAGATCATCAGAGTACAAAGCAGAGCCACTGGGCACCGCAACTTGGAAAAGAAAATATTGTCAGATCTTAAAATATATGCTCCAATGAATGGGATATGTGGAAATTAGTAAACAATATCACCCTTTATTCCATCTAAATCTGACTATCATATTAGGCGGACTTCTCGGCTAAACTATTTTCATTACCTAATCAAGATCTAGATTAGCTCACTAAAACACACAATGGTGTATTTAGGTGCCATTAAAATGATTGTTGATGAAATTAACCATTTTTTGTTAGAAATTAGCTTTCATTCACTATATGCAATATATTTTCTCCTCAAATGCTGTTGATCAAACTAATATTGACAAAATACTGATTTGCTTTTCTAGATCTCAGCCAAACAACTTCAGCAATATTTGTTTTGGGCAGAAGGTTAAGGTTTTACATTACAATATGTAAACAAGTGAATTTTTCATTCTGTTGAGCTTCAGCAAGTCAAAGCTTACTTTTAATGGCATCTAAATACTCCTTTGCTGGTAACATGAAGGATGGGTTGAAAGAATCAGGAAAATATATTTCTGATTTGTGTTTAACTGGCTTTGAGGAAACGTTGGGTCTTTTCCTGTCCAACAATGAGTTGTTATGTCTACTCATAAGGGCGCCTGCTTCAGAGATCATTCAAGTCATTTTCAAGACTCCCATTGATTTCAATGGGCTTTGGACCAGGCCTGTAATAACCACCAATAATATCCTGTAAGTCATGGAAGAAAAAGTAGAGCACTAGCATGTGCCTCTAGATTTCTGCTTCCACAACAGCGCTCTTGCTGGAGTCTGTAGGAAAGGGACTTAACTGCTCACCCCTGGGAACGATACCTTTGTGCTTTACCTCACCAAAACCATCTGCTGTAGTTGTGCCTAGAATCGCCTCGTCCTCTAGAGGGGAAAACAGCAAAGTGAAAGTCTTTCTACAATGGATTTTCTCCCACGAAAGCTCATGCGATAAATAAATCTGTTAGTCTTTAAAAGTGCCACAGGACTCTGTTGTCTTTCTACAATAGACTAACACGGCTACCCCTTTGGAATTAAACCCAGGAATGTTTTTGCAAATTCTAGTCCACTTGTCTGCTGGCCTTCTGACAGATAGGGCGGTCCTCACCCCTTCCAAAAGCACTGAAGCGAGTGGGTATGTGGATGTTATCCAGATATAGATCAACTGTTTGGGACTCCAAAATGCCAGTAAAGAAGTAGCATTCAGTGTCAGAGTCTAGTCTGAGTTACAGGCACGAAATGATCATAGATTCAGAGTTATCAGCAATGTCACTATGGTCGATGAACGAATAAAAGATGAACTACTACTGTTCCCCAGTGTTTGAATCCTAACACCTATTTTGATTTGCTGTTACAGCCTGACCTGATGCTATGTCATACACTCCCCTGCATTTAATTTCCTCCCACTCTGTAACTTTCTCATCTTCAAAGCGTCTGACGAAGTGGGATTTTCTCCCACGAAAGCTCATGCGATAAATAAATCTGTTAGTCTTTAAAAGTGCCACTGGACTCTGTTGTCTTTCTACAATAGACTAACACGGCTACCCCTTTGGAATTTTACTGTCCTTTAGTTCTGGATTTACTGTGTTTGGTGAGCCAAAGCTAACCCTTTAACACAACAGCATTTGAATGTAATTTTGGGAATCAATAAACTATAAGGAATCAGGATCTTTACTCTCAGGAACATAGTATATGTGATCAGCACTAAAACTAACATTCACCAAACACGGAGGAAACGATTTCGCCTAGATAAAAAACAGGCTCCAGGTTTATAGGGTCAATTCTTTTTAAAAGAATGCAGACATTGCTTTGCTGTTCTGTCTGTGAAACAGGATCTCAGGAAGTGAAAGTGAAATAAACCTCATGCATTTTATGTCACAACTTTCCCTTTGTGTACATGTCTGTGTGTGTGTGAGAGAGACCAAGCCAAGTTCATTTTTAGCTCTACCCTTTTGAAAACTGCTGGTTAAAGATAAACTAAAATGCCAGAACTGAAATTGCCCACGTTAGCCCCTCCGGGAGCCTGCACTGTCATCTTTCATTAGATGCTGATAGACCAAAAGCCCAAGGCATAGTGAAAGCCGGTTCCTAAGAAAGAGCTGGGAGCCAGGCTCTGCATCTCTGTGCTGTAATCTTGCATCTCTGTCCTTTTAGGTTTGAGCTGAGCAATACTTTTTCGGACACTTGTGCTTTCGTACTGCAAATCTCAGTCTTAAAATCAACAGTAAAGTGTAACACTGCATTCCAGAGTCTTAAATTGCCATGACAAGGGATCACATCCTTTCAGAGACTCTGGCCAGCGTCAGACCTTAGATCACGGACTAAAGACGTTCAGCTCTACTGGCATGCTATAAACTATTCTGAGCTGTGTAAGTCGGACATTCTTTATAGATTAAAAACTCCTTTTAAAAATCAAATAATCTTCCCCCAGATGAGTGCTGTATTGTCACACTGACTCTTCAGTTGTTGAGAAATGGGTGCTCTTGCCTGGTGGATTTTATTGCATGGGCTACGGGTGCTGTGCATCCAAAATGAGATGAAAATATTTTGTCGAAAAGCAGGTCTGTTCAGAGAGTTTTATAAAACCAGTGAATTTCCAGCAGCCCTTCTCTTTGCATTTGAATTAGAGACGTACGATGGTTCAGAGAATTGTGGTTGCCCCTGAACTGGCTGCTTTAAGGCAGGCTGGCTATTTTATTAAAGCAGGGGCCAGGAACCTTGTTAAGGAAGTGAACCAAAGCTAATCCACTTTGATATGGAGGACATCACATTGAGCTGCTTTCCATGTTGTGCGCCCCCAAGGGCAATCTTCTTGCACCTGCTCAGACGCATGGGCTGTGGAGGACAGAGGAAGGGAAGAAACACGATGCATGGAAGCACTTGGCTTAATTTGCAGAGAGAAAGGGTTCAGATGTAGAAAAAAACATTTAGTGGGGGGAGAGGCAAATGAACTAAACAAAGGTTTTATATAATAGAATGTCAGTTAACCTGGTATTTATATGGAATCCTCTACAATAATTGGCCAGTGGGAAGCGCTGTAAAAATGCAGCAAATGTGCCACGGCCAACCAAAATCACAGGGCCAAAAATACACCTGCATATTCCCCACCAGGCCCACAATATCTATCTATCTATCTATCTATCTATCTATCTATCTATCTATCTAT
>ML685788.1:5323597-5366621 GCA_007922175.1 Pelusios castaneus | reverse complement strand
AGCTAATCCCTTGCCTATGTGTGGGTGGCAGTTACAGTACCCGGGGCAGAGAGGAGTGCCTTGTATGGCTGTCTCTATCGTAATGGGACTGAACCCCCTTGACAATAAGGAGAGGTGAAATGTTTTACAAGTTAAGACTGGGTTTCCTCGCCCTGGTGCATAAGTTTCTGTGCCATGCTTCCGAAGGGCCAAGTGACTGGGATATAGCTGTGTTAATTGTGAAACCCAGCTTGAGCAGCAGCTGAGGGATCAATATAAATCGGTCACATAACAACACCGAAACGGATGGTTTTGTGGCCAGAGCACTTCTCTACCCCAAACTTCCTGTGTGATTGGGGCAGGCAAGTCAGGGAGACTGTGCAGTGGTTCTCTTCCTCTACATGGCACGGACCTACCTTGCTGCAGGGTTGTGAGGGTGAACACAGGTAATTTGATGCTAAGATACATTATGATGGGGGTCCATAGGTAGTGAAATAGCCAAAGAAGAGATTAAGTTGTTTAGGGCAAATCAGAAATTGGGTCCACAGTGAAGGTTTCACTGTCCACCGAATACATATTTGGAAATCAAGAAGTTTAAAGTTCATAAACTATTTCTCAAACAGCCCTACCTTTGGCACGTGACCCTTCTAGTAGTTCTCAAGGTGGCTGTTTATTTCACACTGTTAAACAGAGGGCTAATGGGAACACTCCCCCCGCACCAGTGTGAAAGTTTTAAAGCTGTGCTCAGCTTTTCGAACAAGTGGAGGAGTTACGTCATAGCTTTCCGTTTGGTTCAAGTGAATTTAATTCTGATGCCAGGTGGTAGGATTGATGGCTAAGGCAACTGAAATCTTCTTTTGCTCTATAGAACAAGTCAAACACAGGGTCCACTCTCAACCTCTTTCCATCATTAAGCTTATGTGCCAGAAACTATTTCTGGAGGGATCCTCCATGGGAGTGGAAGAGAGGTAATTTAATCTCTAGCCATAGATTCAAGGGGGCTAGGAATTTAACCGCATATTTTTAAGGCCAGAAGGTCACATTGTTGTCATCTGGCTGGACCTCCTGCCTAGCACAGGCCACAGCATTTTACCAAATAATTCCTCCATCACGTCCAGTAAATTGTGGTTGAATGACAGCATTGTTTTTAGAATGATATCCACTCTTGATTTTAAGACTTCAAAGAAGGGAGAATGCATGACATCCATAGGTAGGTTATTCCAATATTTAATTATCCTCTCTATTAAAAATGTCTGCTTTGAATTTGTCTAGTTTCAATTTCTAGCTCTTTGGGTTTTGTTAGAGTAAAAAACCTGCTCACATCAAATATCTTCTCCTTGTGTAGGGAATATCTGATAGTACAAGACTGATTAAACTACCAGATAAAGCCATAACAACATCCAATGCCTCTTTCCTGTGAATACCAAGAAGGGTACCAAATACGATGGTGGGTTTTGTGATGCAGAATCATCCACCAGAAACCATGTCAAGACCACGAGTAATTTTGGATAGGTGGCTAAATATTCACAAGACGCTGACCACTTTTACTCATCTACAGTCCTGGCTGGGATTCCAAGTAATGATTTATCATGGAAGGCATCCATATTCCATTACCAATCTCATAGGAGACTTGTAAATTTTTTTTTTTAAATGTGAGTTGGGGTAGGAAAAGACTCAATCTCCCATGGCTCTGCTGAGTTGGTTCCTTATTAAGTCTTTAGTTTTCTGACTCTTTCACCTTTAGATATCAAGTTATAGTGCACTTTTCTGGATGCTTTTTGAATTAACATATGTTGCCATGTATACAGCACAAAGCGAACAACATTGCATGGCAAAATTCACTGTATTTTCTATGTGCAGTGGGATGGACCACTTCATACATCATTTGCAACAGATTGAATACATGAAACTGTAACACTAAATAAAGAAGACTGGAAAAAATTCGTTGTTCCAAAAGTTATTGAGCAAGGCCACAGGGATTTCATTTTTATTGCAATACCAGTACACGGGCGGCATTAATAATGGAGCTACATTTAGCAGAAAACGAATAAATGCTCCTGCCAAGAATGTCTAGGCACACTGGGCATGGATGTCAATTCACTATCCGGTCACTCGTTGCACTGCAGTGTTACAGACCTCCAGAACATGAAGGGAAAATGGATGGTGTATTTTTGGTTTTGAACCAATATTTGAGTGCTTAAATGGAGGGATTATTTTTTCGTGAGATTCTCCAAAGGAGCTTACGAAGAAGAATCGACGTTGTTGTGTTACTTGTGTTACAACATTTTAACTTGGGATTTAATTTCACTGCCCCCCATAGATCTGCTTCAGCATGCAACGAGAAAAGCCCACAATGATCTCTGCTCTGGTAGTAGCTGCCTCACTTCTGCTCCTTTAATTCGTGTTTTATGTAGTAGCCATAGGCTACTCAGCTGGAAGAAAGCATGATTGTAATCTCATATGTAATGACTTAAGTAAATTCACAGGAATGAAAGTTAAGAGCAAGAGCCACACCCTAGGTCTTGCTCCTGCTGAGAGTATGACTTACCAGTCAAGATTGTTTTCATGGGCCATGCAACTACATCTGCTGCTTTTATGCCTGGCATCACTGGAGAACCTACAGCAGAGCAACACCATTGTCAAGTGGTACAAAGCCGCGTGCTTTTGAATACCACCATTAGCTCTGTCCCTCCCTTTGCTTAAAGGACCCTGCAGAGCATGGTGTTCATGGCATGAGTTCACCTGATTCTGCAACAAACCAGAATAATCAGAACATATCTTCCAAGCAGATGGGTTGTCTAGCAGTAAGAGCACAAACATGGGAATCTGGCTGCATTGTTGTGATTTACACAGACAAGGGGGTTGTGTGTTACTTCCTATTATTGCCACTTATTCGAAGCATCAGTCAGGTGGAGGTCCATTGTGCCAGATGCCTTATAAAAACATATGAAGAATAGCCCTGTCACAGACAGGTTAAAATCTAAGCCTGGCGTGTAACTCGGGGTATGATTTCCTTAGTTTGTATTCTCGAGGCAGTCACTTAAACCATCAAGGCCATGTTCACTGGCACAGACGGTCACATCAAGGCTGAATGTGGCCTACCTATAAGTGGGGAGAATAATATTTCCCTTGCATGAATGTTGTGAGTTTTAATTAGTGGGTGTAAAACCATAGATGCTCTGGGATGAAAGGCTCTGTGGGTCTAATTCTTCTTTCAAGCACTCTAAATGGGAGGTGCACCAGAACATCTGCAACGCAAGGGTCTTGTGTGGCTATATTTTCCTCAACCTGCTGTATCTGCCCTTCCCTATTCAGGTAATAAGAGTAAAGCAAACAGCTCTACCTACATACTAATACAGCCCATTACTGGGGTATCCAAGTATCCTATTAAATGAACACAACATCTCTGAGCAGTGGGTTTGTATCACTATCTCCAGCTGAACCACATAGTGAAAGAAGCCACTCGCTCAAGGTCACAGTTGAATCCAGATCTCCTGGGTCCCATCCAAGTGCTTTATTCACAAAAACATCCTTTCACCTCTGACAAATATGCATTTTTTGCTTTGCAGAATTTAACAAACTGTAGCATTTTGTTGCATGAAAATTCACAAACCCCAAATTTAATTTCATTCATAGTTTTGATGATATGGATATTTTATCATAAAATAACCCTGTTTCCAATGGAAAATATTTCCATCTTTGCAAAACAAGCCCATTTTACCTCATTTTTCAATCAGACTCCCCTCTCCTTTCCCTTGAAAATCAGCTGGAAAATATGCCACATCTTTTTTGAGAAGTGTGTTGACTTTAGTGAAATTTTCCATGGAAATAGGTCTGGACATTGCCAGTTTGCAACAAGATGCTGAAAAAATTGGGACTGGCTCCCAGTAAACCTCAGTAATTCAGATGCAAAGTCAGGTGGGACATGCATCTGAACAACTGAAAGTTAAACACCACCAGCTGGTGTGGCCACTGTTTCAGTTTCTACCCCTCCTTCCAGGCAGCTAGTTTTGGTCCAGTCCCATATAGCTCAAAGCTTTTCAGCTGCTGGGGCCTGACAGTCCCAGAACAACACTGACAACAATCCTTAATGCCACCCAAGTGAAGTCCTTTCCCTTGGCTAGAGAAGTTCCCCAGCTCTATGGTAGTATCAGGAAGTGGTTTATACCCTTCCTATTCCAGGCCCCAGCCTTGGGACCCCAGCTCAGAGAGCAACTGCATTCTCTAATCTCAAAACTGCCCTGTTTTTCAGGGCTATGTTTTGCAATAATCACATATGTTTGGGCCTTGCCCTCTGCTAAACGCCTTCTTCTTCTCAGACTTATGTGAACAGCCCTACAGCCTAGCATCCAAGTCTCCCTTTCACCCCTACTGAAAAGGAAGCTGCTCCTTTTATAGCTGGTCCCTGTTTCAGTCTGCAACCCCATGACCCTAGGCAATTAAGTGCTTCCTTTTAGTCATATGCTCATGATAAGGACTACAACTCCCAGAATTCTTTGGTTCAAAGGAGTCAAACTTTGAAACCGCATATGCATGTAAAGGGTGCTATGCCCTGTGACAGGGGATTACACCATTGATATCAAATCTTGTTACACTGGTGTAAAACTGGGAGAAGTGTGCTCAGAATCAAGCCTCTTGAATCTTCAGCAATATTGCATTTTGTTACAAAATATTTCACACAGACCCAGTCTCGACAACCCCCAATATACAAAATGTCAGCCCCTGAATGCTCCAAACGATGTGGTTGGCATAAAGTCATGAGCTGGTTTTGTTTTAAAAAAGAATAATACAGTACGAGCTCCCAATAGCCACATTTTGGTTGCTGAGCCTTTAGGGTGCACACAGGCCACGATTTCAAGTTTTCTGCACAACCATGCGGGCTAGAAGCTCACGTAATGAAACAAACTAAAATAAAAGCTGCGATTCTCAGGCCGCCACAGAATTCCAGGCACTAGAGCTTCTAGAAAGCATCGAATACTGTGAGACTCTTGGAAAAATCAAGAGAGTCGGCAACACTGCCCTACTGAGGCATCCTTCCTCATTAGCGTAGCTGCCTTATTAACATGCGTGCTATAATCTCATTTGCTCCAGTATTGCTTTGATGTTAATTTGGTGCAATGGGCTGTTGTACTTTCTGTTCCAGGGCTAACATCACTCTCTTCCACAGCTCACTCCTCCTCCTCTTTGTTTCTTTTTCTGTTTGGGCTTGTTCTCCAGCCGGCCCCTGGCTGGGGTCAAGGACACTTTACACCAAGCTGACTTGCCCTTCTGGTGTTCCACGTGTTGGTCCACCTTTCTGAACACGCGCCAAGTGGAGCTGCACTGATTATGTTCGGCAGCTGATTTACTTAGGTTTCCTCACTGTTTGGTTTCAGGAATTTTTCATCTGTCTCTTAAACAGCTTGTCTCCCCTTCCTACAGTTTGGCAGTCCTTTAAGTGGAATTTACAGCTTTGGGCTGGGGCTGAGTCAATGAAATTTCAGTGTATCCTTCATTCACTATGAGCTAATTGAGTGTTCTCTAAAATAATATGTGTATTTGTATGTGGACAGCATAGATGTAATTTTAAACTAGTCTTTCGGTTTCCTGAATGCTGTGCATGTCAGGTAGGAACAGGCTGGATCTGTGTGTCATGTCTCGCACTTCATTTTCGACCCAGTCAGTGTAGCAAGATCCGGATTGCACGCACCTGCACCAGGTTAATGCACTGAGATGAAGCCACTTTTTACTCTGTGACAGGGTAGTGGGTTGCAGTGCCCTGTGCAGGACTGAGAA
This sequence comes from Pelusios castaneus, assembly GCA_007922175.1. NCBI lineage: Eukaryota > Metazoa > Chordata > Testudines > Pelomedusidae > Pelusios > Pelusios castaneus. Next base: position 5,360,867 of record ML685788.1, on the reverse strand, counting down.
ATGGCACTTTCAAGTCTTCCCAAGTTTGGGTGCTAGAAGCCTGAATAAAGATGCAAACCGCTTACTGCATACTGACAGGTAAACCCCGTTAGCTCTACCATGGAAATAAAAGGCTTTGGAGGGTCTCCTTTGTGCAGAAGGAACCGGGAGCTGGGACAGAGGAGATTCTGTGAGGAAGCCTTACAAACAGCTGGTTGTGAGGAGGAAGAATTATAGTTTATTATTGTTTGCGTTACTGATAAAGAATGGTCTAGGCATGGGTGCTATACAATGTACACAGACTCTATTCAGAGAAGGGTCTGAACCTCACCTACTGGCCAACACAATCATTTTTTACTAGCATTTTCTGTATACATTCTGCATAGCTCCGTCCAGTGCTTTTTTTGTGACGATACCCAGGGGTACGGAGTACCGGCACATTTTTTGCTAGCTCTGCTGCCCAGCTGCAGGGGGTGAGGATGGGCGGGGTCAGCAGGGAAAAGGAGAGCACCGCTGGAAGAATAGGGGTGGCACAGAGGGGTGGGAGAGGCATTTTTCAAATTTACTGTCAAGATACAAGTACTGGCACCTTTTTTTTTTTTAATAAAAAGAGCAGTGGTTTCATCACTTACTATTGTGACAGGTTTGAACTCTCATGGAACACACAGCCAAATGCGAGCAGCTATTTTAGCCAACAATCTGTGAAACAATGATTTTAATAATGAGTGCTTTACTTAAAATGTAATTTTTTTATCAGTAATCCCAACGTTAATTAGAGAGGGAGTTGGATACTGTGATATGTCAGAATGCTGCTGAGGTTTTCCTGTCCACTTAGAGGGGGCCCTCCCTTGGGATGGTTCACAAGAAAGAATCAGGAGGAAATGGAAGCTTTGCTTTATTGTTACCTGCTGCATAATACGCTCAGTTTATATGCTGAAATTTCCTTCAAAGGGGAATGCACATAATATACTCCAGAGCAATATTGCACAGTCACCACTTTTGTAGCATTGTTTCTGTTTCCCTAGTAGATTCCAAATGAGGAGCCTTGAATTCTTTCTATAGAAACTGTATTGAACTTGCTCCTTCTGTCTGACTGAACCTTACCCCCACCCTCCCAAATGCACTGCATGGAGAGTTGTGGGTACAACCCCTCTCCCTCTTCAGGCTTTTCTCCGAAAGGCCTAATCTAGCTTCTATAATGGCGGCAGGAGGCACCCACAAATACTGTATTTACTGATGAGTACACAGGGTGTCCCTGAGAGTGAGAGCTTTGTGAAAACATGACCTTGTTAGCTAGCCATCAATTGTGGACCCATCCCTTTTAACGACAGTCCTTGAGAGGGATACGGGTTGCAGGAGAATGAAGTGGTTTTGTTTGATCAGAAACATTATCGCCTATTATAGGCCCAGTTCTTGAGATGTTACTGGCATTGGTGAACGCTTAACTCACTTGAACAATTCCAGTGACTTCAGTGGAGTCACTGAGGTATATAAGTGCTCACAAACATAAGGATTCCATAGTCCAGCTCTATGGATGTTTCCCCAACAGCAAGGAACTACAGGATGCTTGTCAGCCACGCACTAATGCCCATAAGTTCCAGAGGGGTAGCCGTGTTCGTCTAGTTCACAGGCTCCTTGTTTGTTTTACTGATGCCCATGCAGCACATATCCCATGGAAGTGACTGTCTTCACAACAAACAAAGGAGGTCAGCATCACTACCCCCATTTTACAGATGAGGAAACTGAGGCTTTCTTAAGCTTACCCAGCCACTTACTAGCAGAGATGGGAAAAGACCCTAGCTCTTCTGAGTGGCCAGGCCAGTGTGCCATCCTCTAGGCCACATTGCTTCTCTCATCAACACATAATGTCCTGCACCCTTAGTGGTACTCATGTCAGAAATGAATGCTTGCTAATGCTGAGCGTGTAATGGACCTTTTACATGTATATTTGGAGATGTAGGCGGTCAGCACCAATGAAAATCTACTGTGGATTTAGAAACCTAACTGTGGATTAAGGCAGCCTTAATTTAAGGAGGCAAGTTTGAATATTTTGAGCTATGGCTTTCTACAAGGACACAAAAGAATGGTCATTTTAATTAAACTGATTTAACGCCAGAGTCTGGGGGATAGTTTTCAGGCAACAAACACACTGCTGGCCGTACAATCGTCTTTCCTTCTATTGGTGACTGGCTTTTGCTGTCTGTTTGTGCAATAACCTATTGAATTTTTCCAGACTGTAATTCAATATAGAATAGATACTTGTGGGAGGCTTTTTTGGCAGGGAGCACTGAAGGCCTTGAATCAATTTCAGTTTTTCAGCTATTCAATGCATTGATACCAGCTGGAAGAAATAAAGGAATAAAAGGATCAATGTTACTTTTATTTATCCAGAGTCGCAGCTTTTTGGGCTTCCCTTTTGTGACCCTGATAGCATGCAGCGTGTGCCCATTGTCTCATCTTCACCTAGGAAACATACAGACTCTTACATATTAACAATCAACTTTTTCAGCATTTTTCCCTGAAGAGTTCTTTTTGTAGAAAAAGAAACATTCAGCAGGCCAGATAGAGGACTCACCCTGCTCCAGAGAGCCGGTTGGCCACCCAACTGGCTGCTGCACCAGTATTCTGGGCAGACCCAGGCTTCTCTGAGATTCTCCTAGCAATGGCTGGACCATGGGAGACCCCAAAACACAAAGCCATTTTACAGAGGGTCTGTCTTGAGGAGACAGGTTGTGGAGCGCTTGTATAGGGATATCAACGCAAAACAGCAGCGTAGGATGAGAGTTGCAGAAGCTCATTGGAGCCCCAGGAAGGGGTGAAGCTGAATTGGTGAGCATGGCACTAGAAGAACATCCCTGGCTTCTGCAGCTCCCCAGACCACGTCATGAAGGGAAGTGAGAGGGTTTCAATGGCCTGTGGTTCCAGCCACAGACTGGACGGCTTAATGCCGCACTGGGCATGGGGCAGCTTATTTATGCACCACGCTCTGTGCTGAAGGCTATTTACTCAGCCTTTGAAGAATGTGGCAAGAATTCCTGCCCGCAGGTGAGCAGCTTCCCTGTGTTCAGCTCGAAGAGCCTGATTTTAAACCTGTGGTGTGTGCTAGGGAGGCAGCTCTCTTAGACCAGCCTAGCGGAGAGCCAGTGTGAGCCCAAGCTCTCTACAATTGACCTTTGTGTCAAAGGATAGACACTTCCCTCTGTACCAGCTGTGGGGTGGCCCCCCATTCACGCTGCTGCAATGGGTGTATTGTTTATAGGAAGAGTGAGAAGGCCTCATCTCAGCTCCAAGCTCAGCCAGGGTGACATTTGTCCCAGATTGGAGGAGGGACAAAAAAACCCTCTTCACGCTGCATAAACCATGCACAAGGTTCCTGAGGGTTGGCTGGCAGAACTGGATCAAGGCCTGGGGAGTGCCCATTCTTCTGGGTCCCCCCACTGCAGTGGTGCCCATCCTGGGGACCAGGCACCCAGCCCTGCCAGCACTGGGGGGGGGGGGCTCATGGTCCAGAGGCTGTGGTGCTCCTGCCCCACCCCTGGAGCAGACCAGTCAGCCCTGGGTTAGGGGCAGAGGGCCCAAAGGTGGATGGCAGTAGCACACCGTTGGGGCCAGCTGGGGCCATATTTTTGGGGGGCGGTAGTACCCCTTTTTAGGCTGGGGCTTAAAGCCCCTGCCTTAATCCGGCCCTGTTGGCTGGCAGTGTGGCCAGCCAGGGATGCCTGTGATTCTGGGTGGGGCTGGAGGCCAGGCAAGGGGAGAAGATGTGGATCTGCCCTGGTCTCCCATTCAATTAGCACAATCAGGGAGCAGCCTCTATGCTTGTCCCAGGAAATAAGGTGGGGCGGGAGGTGGCTGTGGGAATGGGAGGCTGTGTAACAACCTAGCCCTTAGGCCATGGATTGGGAGAGTCAGTTTTAGTATCTTGCATTACACTGCCCAAGTGCCTGAATATCCATGTTTTAGGAGGGCAGCTAGCAAGAATTTTTCCCTTCCTTGTATTTTTATTTTTCTGCTAAGCTACTGTTAACATTGGGAGACCAGCACGCTGTGTTAACACAGCAACGTTGTCGGTGCAGGAATGGGGATCCTAAATGGAAAAGAGCATGGGTTCTTGCTACCATGGTTACTATATTATGGAAGGAAAACGCTTCACTGTGTAGGAGACAAGTGTGGCACCTCAAAAATACCCCAAAAGACAAGACTGTTAATTGATACTTGAGCAATCAAATTGTCCAGGTCTTTTCTGGTGAACTTCTTCTGCTGCGAGCAAAAATGAAAACTGGGGGCCACGAAGGAGCACTGAGCTTGACGTGAAATATTAGACTCAGTATGATGGATTGCCATCCTCAGCAGGTACTCGGACAATGGTGGACTTGGAACAGGCAGCTTGCCTGGATGCCAGAGGAACCAACCAAAACAAAATATACAAAAGAAAACAAAAGAAAATCTACTCCCAGGTCAACCAAACTCCTGGATAATGCTGAGGTGCAATGCTGAGGACATTCAGCTCTACCTTTGGCATCCATAGTTCACTATTCAACTGTCTTGGCTTCTATAGCCAGAAAAGGACATTTTATTTGCTTCAAACAGCTGATTTGCCTGTAGCTTACATTTCTCCAGGTTTTACACCAAGTTCACAGTGTAGTTTATTTCCAGTTTTGCTGAATAAATCTTGAAAAGTAGAAGACAGAATGGGGAGATGGTGGGGGTGGTTCAAAAGCACTTAAGTGACATAGGAGCTCAAATGCTTTGACTTTCATTTAGGTACTTTTGCAAACCTTGAAGAAAAATGTTTGTTTTAAAATTTGCCCCAAGTGAAGAGGAGAATTATACCCCAGAAGCTAATTACCATTAACTTGAGTGTAAGCTATGTTGGTTTACACCAGTTGAGGATCTGGCCCAAAGGTTTAGTCTGTCCCTTGGACTAGATATAATGTCTTGTCATGGTGATCACTTGGAGGTGGATACAAACAGAGGCAAGAAGGGTGTATATGTCTGTATATGAATTGTAACATGTATATCTCTCTCCAAACCAAACTGACTCAAATCAACTATTATTGTAGCAAGTCCTGCCAAAGTACACACAGAAACAAAGCGTATTTCTTATCCTTAGCTTCTGCTGTGTAATTCTCTTGAAAGGAAAATAAAAATTCACTCCACAAAGCATTTGTGAAGTGTTCTAGGCATATGCAATTAAAAAAAGGTAAGCCTCTGCCCCCCAAATGTTCACAAATATAAGAAGAGGATCAAATACATAGTGCCATTCACATACGGGATATTATCCTGGAGGGTTTCTAGAATTCCAAACAGATATCCTAACTGGATCAGATGGAAGGCTTTTCCCTCTATGGGGATTGCCTATTTACCTGTGACAGATTAATAAAGATGATTGTTTTATAGTAAGTCACCAAGGTTTTGTGGGAGGTCAGTATGAAATAACCATTAAAGAGACAACAAATATAGATTTGGGTAGAGTGGATGGCAGGGAAAGTTAGGCAGTGGAAGGCATTTATTGTCCCTGTGAGTATAGGGTCCATTCCCTGCAGTGAGCTGTATGCTGGCAGATCTCAGGGTCAGAGGAGAGATGTACTAAAGTCAGCGGTGCTCGGTATAGGAGCAAGGTTCTGCCCGCATCAGTTGCAGGATAGGGGCTGGCTCTCTCTCGCTTTCTCTCTCTCTCTCTCTCTCTCTGTGTGTGTAAACACATACATACTAAATAGTAGGCAGAGTCCTTTACTTCCCATTCTCCCTCCCCCCTTCCTCCACTTATAAATCAGAGCAGAATTAATTCAGGCACTGCGTTTTATTTGATAAACGTCAAAATATGTAAATACCGGGCTCTCTTCCTTCAGTCGCTAAAACAAATGGAAAACACATTTATTAGCATAGAGATGAGTTTAATCAAATCAGTGGCGAGTACAAATTAGCCACAGGAAACGTAATGAGCTGGGAATTAATTAGCGGCATAATGATAATAACTTTGCCTGCTGATTACCTTGCGGCCATGGCGCTTCCCCAAGGGCCTTCCATGGGTTCTCCAGCAGCTGATCTTTTCTGTTGCAAGAGACCCTGAACTGGAACAGCGTGGTCGACAGCTCCTGTGCAACAGACTGGAGGCAGGAGGGAGGGAGAAAAAGACAACCAGACCAGCTTCACTTTTGCAAGTCTATCGTTTCTTTTTCCTTTCCCCACCACTGTCCTTATTTATTTTTCCCATCTGAGGGCTCTCCTCTTTCTCTCTGTTACTGTTCAGTTGGCTTCCTGCCCTGAGAAAATGGCTCTGGATAATGGGTAGCTTTATGGATGGAGTAAAACATCTGAGCTATGTTTATAGTTTGAACCATGACACTCACTGTCCAGCCTGGGACAGTGGCCTGGGCCACTGTGATTATTTATCATAGAATCATAGAATAATAGGGTTGGAAGGGACCTCACGAGGTCATCTAGTCCAACCCCCTGCTAAAAAGCAGGACCACTCCCCCTAAATTATCCCAGCCAGAGTTTTGTCTAACCGAGCCTTAAAAATCTCCAAAGATGAAGATTCTACCACCTCCCCAGATAGCCCATTCCAATGCTTCACCACCCTCCTCGTGAGAAAGTTTTTCCTAATATCCAACCTTGACCTCCCCAGCTGTAATTTGAAACCATTGCTCCTTGTTCTGTCGTCTGTTACCCTCGAGAACAGCCTAGCTCCCTCCTCTTTGGAGCAACCCTTCAAGTAGTTGAAGGTTGCTATCAAATCTCCCCTCAGTCTTCTCTTCTCTAGACTAAATAAGCCTAGTTCCTTCAATCTCTCCTCATAAGTCATGTGCCCCAGCCCCCTAATCATTTTTGTTGCCCTCCGCTGGACTCTTTCTAATTTGTCCACATCCTTTCTGTAGTGGGGAGCCCAAAACTGGACACAGTACTCCAGATGCGGCCTGACCAGTGTCGAATAGAGGGGAATTATCACATCCCTCGATCTGCTGGCAATACTCCTACTGATGCAGCCTAATATGCCATTGGCCTTTTTGGCAACAAGGGCACACTGTTGGCTCATATTCATCTTCCCGTCCACCATAACTCCCAGGTCCTTTTCTACAGCGCTGCTACTTAGCTGATCGGTCCCCAGCCTGTAGCAGTGCATGGGATTTTTCCGTCCTAAGTGCAGGACTTTGCACTTGTCTTTGTTGAACCTCATGAGGTTTCTTTCGGCCCACTGTTCCAATTTGTCCAAGTCTCTCTGGATCCTGTCCCTGCCCTCCAGAGTATCTACCATTCCCCCCAACTTGGTGTCATCCGCAAACTTACTAAGCACGCAGTCTATTCCATCATCAAGATCATTAATGAAGATGTTGAATAGAACCGGCCCCAGGACCGACCCCTGGGGCACTCCACTCGTTACCGGTTGCCAACCAGACATCGAGACATTTCAGCATGTTTTCTGCAGTCTGCACCTCAGTGGCTGCTTTTAGCGTGATGCTGGCACTGGCTGACATCGGATCCAGCTCGTTTGAAAACAAATAAACACAATGGTGCTTTGGAAATGGATTGTAGGTGTCTAGGGAAGGGCAGGAACAAGCTTTCCCTGGAGTCTCAGCTGGCGTTTTCTCAAAGATGCAGACAGCAGGTTGGAGAGGAACAATTGGCTGCGGGGCACTTTGTAAAGCGCTGGACTCGTAAATTAACTGTTTGACTCCAGTGGTGATGGAGAACAGTGGGAGGCAAGGGTTGGATGGAGAAAAGGGTCAATCTCTGTTCTTCCATTTATTTATTTGTATTCCTTCTATCGCAGCTCTCACTGTAGCACCTGAGCGCACTTGGTGCTGCTATAAAGCCTTCCACTGGAGGAGATAAAAGCTCTTTATAAAGCTTAATGACTCAAACCTTGGCACACCACTGGGAGGTAGATAAGAATTATTATTCCCATTGGTTGAGAGAGGTTATGGCCAAAGTGTTCAAATTTGGGTGCCTACAATTAGGTACTCAAATATGTGGTTTGATTTTATATGTTGCTGAGCTGAACAACACAATTAAAAAAGCCAGGCCACTTATTTAGATGTTCTTATAAGGATTTAGGTGGGTCATTGCAGGCATGCAGGCCTGAACATTTTGTTCAGGTGCTTTCCCCAAGTCACGTAGGAGGGTTGACGCAGTTGCCAGCTTTAGGGTTTAATTACAAGGTCGCCTTTCCTCCCTTCTCTTGGATATTTGGCTGTCAATACATCCTGTTTGTGAGGCAGGAAAATAAAAGAGTAAGTGCTGAGGCTGCCAAAATCTGATGCATTAAAACTGACCCAAACTGAGAAATTTGCAATTTAAAAAATAATAAATCAATTTTGTTGGGAAAGGAGTGGAGTTTTAAAACAGAAAGACAGACAGACAGATTTGCACGTTTTTCAAAGCACTTACAGGAACAGGTCTGCATTACTCACACAAACACCACCAGAGTTCAGGAAAGCAACTTCTATTTCTCTAAACACTGAAAAAAATTAAACCAAAATTGTGACGCTAAATCCCCCTCCTCGCCCCCCAAGCCTTGGGAAACTGCAAATCCAGATTTGAACTTTGAGGTTTAGACCTGTTTCTAGTGCATATTATTGGTGCCTTGATAAAACATTTATATTTGGCTTTTGGCTGCTAAAGTAAACACTTAGGCTATGTCTACACTTGCTAAAATTAGTTTGAATTTGTTAGTTCAAACTAACAAATTCAAACTAATTTTAGTTAGTTCGAATTAGCGATCCCTATTCATTTCAATGGCCGGTTAGTTCGAACTAAGAAATTAGTTCGAATTAACACGGCCACATTGGTTAATTTGAACTAGTTAGTTCAAATTAACCCTTTACTTCTAATACCCTATTTGAATTTATTAGTTCCAATTAAGGAAGTCCTTAATTTGAACTAATTAAACCTAGTGTAGCCATGGCTTTAGTTAGTTCAAATTAAGCCTCCTTAATTTGAACTAACTTGCCAGTGTAGACATAGCCTTAGGCATAAATCCCAGGTTTATACACCTAGAATGAGATCTTCAGAAGTACTCAGCATTGGTGTGACTCTGATCCCACTGAAATCAATGGGATTTTTACTATTTACTTTAATGGGAGCAGTGTTAGGCCATTGTTTTGAAAATCCCATTCCTGATTACTAATTGAAATTCCAAATGTGGAATTTGAATTTCTCATGAAAGTGGCCTCATGATATTCTCAGTTAACTTTACTTGGGGAAAATAAAGAACTTCATTGTCAAACATAATTTTGCAAATTCTGCTTGCCCCCAGGAAAGGGCACCCACAAAATCTACATTTGTATAGAAACAGACAGGACTCAGGAGCTGTTTGCATGTACCATTTTCTGTTTTTTTTTTCTGAGAACATCTGAATTCTGCAGGCATAGTTGGGACAGGCACATACACAGATTTAACAAAAGCAATATTGGCCCATTGTTTAAAAGCTTGACCCTGAAAATCTGACAAGCTCCCCAAGCGCAAGGAGATAGCAAGAAAAGGAGGAAACCCTGCTATAATTCAGATCAGTCCTGTTTTGACATAATAATAAAACAGCCTATTTAAAAGTATCAGGAATACTCCAGAACATTGTGGGAGGGTTATGTGATGTGTGAACCCTACAAATATTATCTTGTGGACCCCTGCTACTTTACGATTGGCAGCCATGGATTGATTTTTATAAAACAGATGCTATTTACAATCTAGGCTCTGGGCCTAGAGTCAGAAGAAAGATATTTTGAATGCACTCTGATGGTACTTTTGGATGAATCCTAACTTCATGCATCATTGACCTAATAGAAATTAGTGACTCAGTCTGGCTGCCTCATGCAAACACCGAGGTGCTCATATTTAGCTAGGTTCGAATTCTCTATTGGTTTGTCAGTATTTACACTCACATTGATAGTGCTGGTTGGTTTCTGGTGAATCAAAACTAGTCCCCCTGCACATACCACATAATAATTTGCATACCTGTAGGTAGCCAATAGAACCTTCTTGTATGCTTAGGAGTAAACATCATCTAGAAGATCCTCATCTAGAAGATGCCCATTCATATAATTGTTGCTAACCATGTTGTACTAAATTTGATACGAAGTATATTGTGGAAAGTATCCATAGAAAAGTTACAATCTGTCAAGTGGTGAGATCCTTGTATCATCGCTGTTTCTGAAATTGCAGATATTGGCAATGTATTTGCATTTCAAATGTGTTTGGTTTGGGGTGACCCACCCGCGCCAGCCTATTGTGAATGGACTGTTCAAGCCATTAAGAATGAGCTCTCCAGATAGCTCTTCCTGAGGATGCTTCAGACAGCAAGGAGTCAATGGCCACCCCTCTGATTCAGCAGATGATGGGGACAAGTGATCTTGGATGCTACCTTTGTCAATAGTTTTCCATACACACATTCCAGAGAGGGAGCTGTGTCAGTCTAGGTCAGCAAAATGAACAAGGAGTCTGGGGGCACTTTTAAAGACTAACAAATTTATTTATCGCACGAACTTTCGTGGGAGAAAATCCCACTTCCATACACAGAGGGAAGGGACTTTGTTTGAGACTAAATTTCCATGCAAAGGGCAGAGGATCTTAAAGACACAGGAGACCTCTCCAGTTTACCTCATGCTGGTGCTTTTCTCTGGACTGTGGATTTACAATTAAGAGGAGAATTTTGAACAATAGGCTGAAGTCCTTCCAATCTTTTGGATGATATCTAGATCAGATCTGAAATATATATTGACCTGGGCATAACTCTCTGATCCTGCGGGACTGGTACAACTCCCCAGCCCATAGAGTGAATTGGGTTTTCAGTAACCTCTCACTGTACAAGTACAATTTGTCTGAACGGGACCCAGGGGCTGGGATGCTGAAAGGGATCTGTGTTAGCTTCTTGTTCACCAGTGAGTGCTACAGAAGCTCGTTTGGTGAATCTAAGTATAGAATAAAGCATTGGTTTTGGGCGTGGGCCTGACCTGTTCCTTGCCGGCTGCCCAAACATGGCATTCTCAATGTGGTCCATCCTAGGCACTGGTCACACTAGATGTTAGGACTCCATCCACCAGAACATTCTGGGCCTTTTCTTTGTTAAACAATTCTTTTCTTTGGCAACAATTCAGCTAAAGGAGTGTTTTTGAAGTAATTATAATTAAAATCGTCCAAATATTCTTAAATGGATTTAAGAGGGGACTTGCATCATTTAACGAAATTGATTTAAAAAGCAGGATTAGCCAAACCAGGATGAGTTACAAAATTGTAAGCAGTAAAAATCTATGATTCATTCCCTTAGGTAAATGTTTCCGTGCTTCAAAATGCTACTTGCTTTGCTACCTGCAGATGTGTAGGTTACCGTGTGTTGCATGGAGCTGGCCAATTTTTGAATCACAAAGAGCTCATTCAATGCTGATCATAACTGCTATGAACAGTGATAAACTATGGAGCCCTTTGAGCATGAAATCTATGTCACGCCCCTTCATAGTGAAGCATTTCATCCCTCCTATTAATTCAGCAGGTAGAAGAATTCTTTTTGCTTCTTATGCAGTGGGCCAAATTGTACTCCATTTCACTGATGTAAATCTGGAATAACCCCAATTCGAATCATAAAATTGTCCCATTAAATTTAGGGCTGTGTAGACCCACAATCACCACTTTAAGCATAAACATGAAAGAATTTGGTTTTCATATGCCATTGTCTTACCAATGCTTCCCCCCCCTTACAAATCTATTCAGCTGTCGTGTAATATATGCCCTGGTTTGTTCTAATGCAGATTACACATATTTGTCCTCAGTGGATGATTGATGAAGTGCTCTGATCTTGACTGCTTAGTTAGCAGCAGGGTGTCCCTGCAAAGGAAGTGGAAGTCTCATTGGATAAATTGCAGAGATGAAAACCTGGCTGTTATGGATCCAGTTTTCTTTTCCATCGCTAAGGCGAATGCTGCCTTCTTTGCAATAATAAGCCTGCCTTGTAACATATGACAGGGAGAGGGCGGGCCTCATTCTGATTCCTCCTGCACGGTGACACCTATCTCAGTGATATCCCTGTAAATCTGGAGTGTATCTGTTGCCTTCAGCAGATCACTCCTGATTTGCACAATAGTCATTGAAAACAGAGTTCGGCTCATTGATCTACTCTCAATTTACACAGCACAAATGAGAACAGAATCAGGCCCTTTATTTCTCAGTTCTCATCTGCTGTCCGTGGAATTCAGCTCATTCAAAATAGGCAAGCCTAGTTATTAGAGGGATCGCACATCAACCAAAAAACTCCTTCAGGGAATAACTATTCTGTCAATCTCCCTTTAATAGCACTAAACTTGTACAGTGTATAGAAATACATTGCTACCTATAGGGAAGTGGGAGCTATTTTCATGCCTCATTTGCATAATGTCTAAAAGGTGATTTAAAATATCGCATTGCACAATGCTTTGTCATTTTACCCTGTCTTTCCAAAACTCTAGCCACTGTGATCTGGAAGTGACATAGTTAAATGTATTTGAAAAGCTCCGAATTTCTTTTGACTTGTTTGGCTTTAAACTACATTATCAGTTCCGAAGTAGAGTGTCTTGCTATTGAATGGTGCAGTTCTCACAAGCAACAGTAACAAGTTATTTGGAGGATTTGCAGAAGAACAAAAAGCTTTTGCTTTTTCCTTCCGAAGATTTTCTTTGACCTTCTTGGAGGCATTAAAAAAAAAAGCTTTAAAGACCATCAATATAAATGGACTGTTTACTGTGATGCTTGAAGCCTTGGGGGAGAGGGGGAAAAATAAGAAGAGGAGGAGGAAGAAAAAGAAAAGAAAAACACAATCTCCACCAGCTCCCAAAGGGGAACAGATGAGGTGTGAGCTCAAGAGAAAATCTCCCAATTTTTAGCTCAATACAGTTTCAGTGAAGCAGTGAGGTTGCAAAGATAAGCAAATAAAAAGTATTCCAGGAGTATCAGCGGTGCTCAGAGGTGCAGTTATTCATGAAAACCCACATGCTGAGGGTTTGCAGTGCTTTGACAAGGCAAGTATAAAAGCAGAACACAGAAATATCACAGGGAAGAAACGGGTATTGATGAAAAATCGTGGTGCAGCTTTATCTTTAGGGATATCATGTTTGCTGCCGTTATAACATGCCTATCCACCTTCCCACAGAGCCGTAAGCAGGATCTCAGGTGACAGTTGATGAGATCTCCCCATTAGGTCATGTATCTGTGAGCCGTTTCCTAAAGAACACAATGGCCTATGGCAAATGTATGGAAGTGCTAAGACGTGTTAATGACGATCTGTTATTATCTCATACTAATGCTGCCATGAATGCATGTCACCACTGTGTATGCCCCTGCAGATCAGCTGGTAATTACACTTAGATCCAAAGAAATTACCATGAGACTTGTACGCTGCTGTAGAAGACAGAAATAACCATGTACTTCCTTGTCCTCTGCTCAGCGCTTGCAGTATAATTTAACAGCCAGCCGCTAATATGAATATAAAGAGGTATTTGCTGTATATTCATGGTCTTTTAAAAGAAATCCTGATGTTTCTCTTATGGGGGAAACACAGGCTGCATAGTATCAATTTCCTTTTTCTCACCAAAGCATCTGAGCCTTTACTTTACAAAACAAGATACTCTAGACGGAATTAATATTGATAGGTTTTCTATTTATGCAATTGTTTTGACAAAATAACTCGAGCGGGTCTCTTCTTGGATTTATGCTGCACTCTAGTTTAATTTTTTGGGGTAGAAAAAAAAGTAAAGGCTGGAGGGAGAGCAGGTACTTATCTAAATCTTGTACAGTCTCCCTTGGTGGATGGAAGATAGATGCATGTGATACCGGCCATGCTTTCCCTAAGTTTTTCCAGGGCGCATCTGCCTATGAGTTTCCTCTTTAACCTCAGAACATTAAACACCTGGACAGCTGTACCGCCCCAGTAAGCACCTCTCCTAATGAACAGCTCCAAGGCCAGGCTTACTAAAGCCCTGTGAGTGCTCATGAAAAGATACTGTTGCGATGTAGAGTTTTATTTCCCAAATGCCTATTACTGGAACATACAGCGGTTTTCACACAGCACCTCAACATCCTGAATTTGCTCTGTGCTTGGTGACTTACATCAAGTCTGTGTTTTTGCAAATATGTTTTCTTCCTTCAGGGATAATGGTTATTTTGCTTGGGAAAGGAAAAAGGAAAAAGGCTACCGTGTTCATTTTCTTTTGGCAATATATGAATAATGATGAGTCATAATAATGCTATCCTGGACATTTCAACCTCCTGTATTAATTTTACCCAGAAAATCAATTCTTTCAGAAATCATTTGAAAATCCCTCATTTTAATTTAAGAATTCACCCACGGCACTGAATTTTAGCATTTTGTTAAATAAACATTTGTCACCTTTTGTTAACTCATTAGAATGAAAACCCAAATGGGTGGTAGCTAGCTTCTTTTAAGCTCTTTGGTACCAACTCTGGCCTAATAATCAAAATCTTGGGCTTAAATGAGGATGTCCATGTATGCCTTCAAACCCTTATTCAGCTCCCACCTGCATAGTAGGAATGCCTCACAAATGTAAACCAATTTATCAACACCACACACGTCTGAAGAAGGGAAATATAGTGATCCGCATTGTCCAGAGGGAGAATCAAGGCACCAAGGGATTATGGGTGAGCTCTACAAAGGTACTTAGGTGACTAAACTCTGTACTTACAGATCTAAATCTTTTGTTTGGTGCCTAAATCCAAGTTTTAAGCTCCATGGTGATCCACAAAAGCCCACATGGTCCAGTTGGCACCTAAGCTCATTCGGCACCTTTTTCTAGAGTAAAAGTTCCCTCTGTGCCTCTGTCTGGGTATACACACTGCTGTTATTCCCCCTAGGCATCCACCTGCCTACCTTTCATGTAAGCCCCCACGTTATTCAAGAACCAGGGGAAGACAGGCTCTCATAGCCTAAACCATATTTGGGCCTGAGATGGTAGGCATGCTTAGATGTCACTCAAAATCCATTCTTATACTCTCTTCTCTGACCCAATGGTCAGAGATGGAGAGTGACAGAATGACTGGGGGCTAGGGTACCCAGCTGGGAGTTATCCATAATGAAACGGTTTCAACAGGACACACTGAAGGAGTCCCCTCCACTTACGAAAATATGCAATAGTTCAGTGGTTAGAGTGCTGTTCTGAGAGATGGGAGACCCTTGCTGAAATCCTTTCTCCCCCACTGGCACAGAGCGGGGAGCTTAACCGGGGTTTCCTGTCTTCCCATTGAGTGCTCTAACCGCTGAGCTAAAGTGTAGAAGGCATACATCTGTCCTACAAAAGCCTCTGAATGTCCTGGGCCCCACAGTAGAGTCCTGCGTGGATACAAATATGTGGATCCGCATCTGGTCTGCATCTGCAAGAAATTGTCCGCTGATATCTGTGTTGTACCCGTGGATGCGGATATAATGCGGATATCTGCGGATATCCGCGTATTTGCAGGGCTCTAGCCCTGCACAGATAAAAATATGTAGATCTGTATCTGGTCTGCATCTGCAAGAAATGGTCTGTGGATATCTGTGGATATAATGCAGATATCTGCGGATTTGCAGGGCTCTACCCCACAGGCAGCTCAATGCCTTTAATACATGACTATTTTTCTCTCTTAATCAGCTTTTAGGTACTGCAATATGCATTTTAAGCAACTTGTGCTAACCTGAGTGTCCTCACTTAGTTTATGTTGGAAAATTGGACTCTTTGATCCAAATTCGGCATGCAAGTAACCCACAGAAATCCAGAATCACTTCACTGATATTAACAGAGCGACTCTTGATTTGCTCTGAACAGAATTTCACCTCTTGTGCCTCAAGAAGATGAAGAGGTTACTTCTGATGTTATTTCCTTGAGGTAACAGAGGTCAGAGGGAAGCCTGGAATATCTTTTGTGGATCAGTATGATTCAAAAGTCACTGTGAATACAAGAGGAAGAGGTCTGGTTTATTTTTTTTCTTATTTATTCCTGTGCTCAGTTTTCAGAAGGATTGTGGGTATGTGCTGAGTTATTTAAAAAAAAAAAATCTTGCACTGATTTAGTCTCTTTGTTCTTGTAGCGACAACATGACCTAAAAATGCACAGAAACGATATTAACAGGGTCATGCATCCAGCTATAAACTGTACGTGCGAAAGATCAGAGAACCATAAAATTCCTACAGACACAATTTTAACATGCTTCTAAAAATATCTCCTGATTCGTATTGTAAGCATGAATTTATTACAGTGCCGTGGCATTATCTATGCTGTTGCTGCATACAGCATACCCTTGCATTTTTGGATTGCATTGATTTTAATGATGATCTTTCTTGTGTTTACACCTTCTTTGCTGAACGGTGCTTTATGCAGTGTTTAGCTCAAATGGCCGGCTCCAAGGGCAGGCCAGAGACCTTCTCCAAAGCCTCTTCTTCACATTCCTGCTATGTTACTTGGCCATTAGGTGATAGTGCATGACCGGTGCTCCGGGCATCTTTCACTCCAGAGACTAGGCACCCATTTAATATAATATTGGCCATGCTGGTTCAGCCCAATGGTCCATCTAGCCCAGGATCCTGTCTTCTGACAGTGGCCAGTGCCAGATGTTTCAGGGAGGAGGAACAGAACAGTGCAACACTCTCTATCATTTTTCAAATGGTGCAACCATACCTCTTTTGTGCTTTTATGGCTTTTTAGGCCCACGACACCTGCAAAGCTCTACGACAATGAAGAGTGAAAATCCACGAAAGGATGCAAGAATAAAAGATGTGTCGCTAATGGTTTGGCAAATCCTGCTGTCCTTACTCAGGGCCTGATCCATTGGAGTCAATGGCTGTTTTGCCTGAGTCAGGGCTATGGATTTGGCCCAGTTAAAAAGTCTGCATATGGGCTCTGGCTGTTGGTTAGCCACAGCATTCTGGGTCCAGTTCTGCTCCATGGCAGTCACCTGAATGGAAAAGGCTTACAGCGTGGAAGCAAGTAAGTTGCTAGAGAAATTCAATAGGTTTTTAGGAATGATTCTAAAACCTACTGGCTAGACTCCCTGCAGGAGACTCCCTCCCTCCAGTGAAGCTATGATTTTTTTACAGCAGCCAAGGATCCTGACCAGAACTTCCTAATTCAGGAAAAAAAATTTATAGAGCTACCTAGCCAACTATGCTAAAATTTATTGGGGTTCCTTCTCCGTTCTTGGGTGAGACAGACAAGTTGTTTGTTACTTTGAAGTTTGGCAAGCCACAGACCCAGAGTTGGGTATATTTACGGGTCCAGAATTTGCATTTTTGTTATATTTGTATATTTATTGGTCAGAATATGCATTTGAGTTATTTGGCATATTGCATTAAACCACAGGTCTCTCTTCCTCCTGCAGAATCCATTTCTGGAATCCATTTTTAGCATACAGAGTTCCAGGGTCAGCATGAATTAAAAAATGTAGTAGGCATAGCATCAGCTAAGAGATATGTTTCTGATTGTATCTTGAGAAATGTCCATAAACAGTGGAATAAGATTTCTCCTTTACCTCTACATTACTACATGCTGCCGGAATTCCTTATGAAATTTGTGTTTGATATATGGTGAGTAATAAAGGGTATGTACAATGAAGTACTGAAGTTGCATGTATTTATTACATATTGAGATTTTATGAGCTAAAATCATAGCGTTATTACATATTGAGATTTTATGAGCTAAACTTATAGCTTTGTTCCAGTGGGTTTGATTTAATGGGGTTTCCAAATCACTGTGCCATGTTATGCTTGAACTCTCACATCTTTGACCTTTCCCTACAGTTGGAAATTGGTCTGAGTGGGACAAACATTTTTACATGCTGAGCTCCTTAAATACAAATTCATCCAGAGGTTTCAAAGCAAAGTCTCCAAAAACGTTTTCTGTTTCAAGGGCAAGACACACTCCTTCCACTTTGCCTTTGCTAATATGGACCCATAGCATGGCATGCATCCAGAACAAATCATCATGCAATTCCCATGTGACAGAAAGTCACAAGGAAAGAACCACATGTGACCAATGATAGTCACATCATTTATTGCTCTGTTGGAAGAGGCTTAGATGCTCATCAGATGTGATGGGCACAATATAAGTTTCTGAACCGAATAGTCCAGTTTATGGGTTGTAAACAGCTTTCAGGGAGTTGAAATCAAACCTCTATTTCTTTAGGTTAGATGAGAGGTGAGTTCCAAATCTTATGGGAGAAGGGCCTTAATTTTTTTTTCTATTGTAACATGGTGCCACGGTATGGGAAAGATTGAGAACCGCTGTCTAACTAGATAGACACTTTCTGATCTGATGGGAACACGTCATGGTTTAGGTGCCATCTTCTATTATTTCCTGAATTCTTCCAAGGCTATGTAGTTCTGGGTTTATTTTTAGCCTTTGTTTATTTCATTACCTCCAGACTACCCCTTTCGTCCTTACTCCTAGTATCAGTTCAGACCCCCTACAGTTTTAGCATTACTGGGTATTTCACATTTAACTGCCAACATCTTTACAATTTCCCCCCTTCCTTGGTTGTATTAATGCTGTTTGTATTTTGAGGTATGAAGGCTGTTATGAATTTATATTTTATTTTTATGAAGTATATGGCAACAATGAGCAGTATTAAAAATTAAATGTAAAAAGTCTTACCTCCCCAAAAAACAGATTTAAAGTATTGGCCCTGTAGAAAAGATAGCTATCATTCCTTGACAAAAGTTTAGTAATGGCGTCTGAAGCATTTGCAATGCCACACAAAACTGTTCCAGAAGAAAGAATGATAAATGATGTTGAAAGTCCTGACCCTGTAATAAGATTTCTGCAGGGGGGTCCCCACTGTCTACAAGGACAGATAGCACTTTTGCGTGCAGATCAGTGCTGGCTATTGCAAGACACGCAGACACACAACACTTTTGCCACAAGACTTCACTTCAGTGACTTTTGATTTGATGTTCTCAACTAAATACTAAAACTTAGCTCTTTAACAGGGTGTGCATGCAGCAATCAGAGGTGTGAACAAAGCTCATGTAGATATTAGATAAGTTCCTGGAGAAGGTCCACCGACAGTGATTAACCAACATGGTCAGGGGTGCAGTCCCATCCTTCGGGTGCCCCTAAACCTCTGGTAGCTGGAACCTGGGACTGGATGAGAGGGCAGATCACCCGATAATTGCCCTGTTTTATTAATTTCTTCTGAAACATCAGGTGCTAGCCACTGTCAGAAGTCAGGATCCTGGGCTAGATAGACTACTTGTCTGACCCCAAATGGTCGTTCTTTTGTTCTTATGTAACTCTAGATAGCTCTAACCTATATAGCTTAGGTACCAATAGCATGGACTTCATTGTGAACTGGTTCCTGAGCGAGTGCTACCTCTACAGCTTTTGAGGACACCTGTATGTTGTGGCTTCACTGCTATCAATACTTGCGCTTGCTAGTTTACAGCTGGATCCAGCAGACCTTCACACGCGGTTATCACAACCTTCGCAGGCAGGGTAGGCAGCCCAACAGACTATTTCATCGTTAGGTCCCAAAGCACATTGCAAAGAAGGGGGCAGTCTCATTATTCACATTTTACAGCACAAACTTGTACTCTGATGCAAAAGCTTGATCTCAGCCGTGTTGAGGCAGAATAACTTCCCAAATCCATGAAATGTGGGGTGGTTGGATGTGCTGCTCTGTTGATAAAATTGGTATAAAAGCTTATCACCTCTCTCAAGGTCTTGCGGTAGCATGCAAGGATGACAAAGCTGGGGTATGTGTTGCTATTGGGTATTTGTTGGAAACGGAAGTGAAAGTCTTGTGGGGTGGTGTTATGGACAGGATGAAAAGCAATGTGAAAGTGCAAAGGGATGCCCTTCACTTATTTCCAGGCTTTTAAGATTTTGGGTGGATGCAGTGTGTCTTACCACAATCTTCAATGCCACTAAAGGTAGGTGTTGTTTGCTAATTACTCTTAGTTCCCAGTAGCACTTAGTCCTGGTCTATGCTGTTGATGGCAATCGATATATGTACATTGATGTACCATGTGTCTTCTTGGCACTGTGTGGATAGGAAACTCCCTTCCATCAACGCAGCCTTACTCCTTTTGGGGAGGTGGATTATTGGCTTGAGTCTCACTGCATCCATCGCTGCAGAGCTCACTGTGTAGACAAATCTTTAGATGATCCATCTGAGACTGGAGCTCCCCTGAGATAGGCACTGTGCACACACAGTCCCAGCTCCAAAGAATGAAGACAGACAAAGTTAATCAGGAGGGCGTGGGGAAGATCCGTGCTCTGTTCTGTATCCCACAGAAAATAGTTTTGATGTGTTGGGACAAGTGGATGGATCCAATGGGCTGTTTTCTCCCAGCCTTGTTTGCTCACAAACAGGAAGGCATATAGCAGTTTCAAGAAGGCGTTTCTTCTCTCCATGGTGCGACCTGTGATCTAGAGAGCCTGCTCATGGAAATAAGGGGCACAATCTAGTTCTTCCTTTTTCTTCAGTTCTTATCCAAGCAAGCCTTGGCTGAAGGCATTGGCTTCAATGGGTGGTCAAGTGGAAGTTTGCTTATTCAAGGAGGTAAGTGGTCAGAATTCAGGCTGTTCTTTTGCACAATTAAAGCTCTCTACAACTTCAATTCCTTTGTGCTGTGGGAATGATTGCCTGTTCTCTTCGTTCCCTCTGAGACACCTGGCATTGGCCACTGTTGGAAGACAGGATACTGAGCTAGATGGACCATTGGTCTGAAACTGTATGGCCATTCTGAATGTTTCTGTAGCTGCCCCCAAGAAAGGTTCTAACTGTTGGCCATGAGCAGATGTGCAGGAGAATCCAGATTTTGTATTCAGTGTTAAAAAATAGGTTTATATCTTACCCTTTTAATTATGCTGATTCTACAAATAATTAAAGGCTGTATTTGGCATTGCAAAAACAAAGCAAAATCAAGTAAGGTTTTGAAATTGTATATCTGGATTTTCATGGATGCAGTCAAAATCTCAGCAGGGGCAAAATAAATCCAGATATATAGGAGACATTGGGACCATTGTTTGGGACATTTAGATGTGCATTTAGGGCTAGATCAAAAGAATATTGAAATCCATAGAATTCTTTCTGACCACCTTCTGCAGATGTACGTACAAATAAGATCTACAATTACTCACTTTATGAATGTAGTCAAGATAACTGTGCGCAGGAAATACCCCTGAAGACACAAAGCTGTCTAAAAATTCATCATGCAAAATGAGAAGGGTAATTTGCACAATGGAAGGTCAGTTCTATTTTTATTCCCCCACCAAAATAGAGTTTAAGAACTGAGTGCAGTTGGCTATATGAAAACTTTGGTTTTTTACTATCAATTTAATAATCCATGAACACCGATCCGCCATGTTGACTGATGACTCCCACTACTGGCCCTGTTTTGTTTGTATTGATTGGCTTAGGCCAGTTTGTGAAATCTTGAATCATCTGAACAGACCTTGAGGTATTCCAGGCAAATCAATCCCTGGCCCATTGACATACTGCTTCACCTAACCAACCAGACAACTTCTCTTCTCCCTGATAATTTCTCAATTAATTGCTTTTCAGCTCCCATTCATTATAAGGTAAGTCTAGGAGTGGACTTGTACGGTCCCATCTCCGATAAACTCTCCAGGTTCTTTAAATCAGCCACAACTAGGATTTTAGTTCCATTAACTTATTCATCATCTAGACAGTTCCATCTTGAAAAGTTTGACTCTTGATTGTATCTGTTGTATCTTCAATTATTTAAGAGGAATTGAAATGCCCTCCTTGCTTAACAGGAAGGATGTATTCCGCATATTGAAAATGGGTCTCACTGCAGTCTGTTGCACTGCTCATGTTTGTGTGCATGAGACCAGGCTGAAGTTATCTGGGGAAATCAGAGGGATTTGCTGTTGCTCAACATGTATGTATGGGGCTGACTATTAAGATGTCCTTTATAAGAGAATGAGAGTGGACTGATGACTAGGGGCTTGATAATGCTAAACTGAGTCAAAGATTCTGTCCCATGATGTCAAATGATTCAATTTCTGTGGGAAGTTGTGCAAATGACATAGCTCCGCAGTGAGATTTGGCCCTGAGTTTGCTAGAGAAAAATGGCATGTTCTGCTGGCAAAAAATACCTGCTTCTAAAATCCCACTGCCAGCTGCTCTTGGAAAGATGACACCTTCTGCATTTGTTAGATACCATTAGTTTGAGCATACCGCTAAGAGTGGGCCTCACAGCACACATCTACTAATTGGTACAATCGGTGAGCCATATCCTGGAGTTCTTGTGTAACCCTCCAGCAAAGCATATGTTGCATTCTTGTCTAGTGGCTGGTCCCCTAGAGGACAATAACCTACTACTGCTACTCACTAACAGATTTACTCTTTTGGCTTAAGCATTTGAGGTCTGTGCTGCAACACTGAACGTCTTGGGTTTCATCTCTGTAAAAAAAAAACTATGCTGGAGGGCACTACAATTACTTAGGCCTTATTTGGGCAAAACATTATTGGGAAGAGAGAGAGGATGCAAGCAAGCTTGTGCTACAGTGGTGCTGTCTGAGTGGTTTGCCAATGATCCAAAGCTCCTGGATGTCAGTAGAAAGACTCCAATTGGGTTTGGGAGCAGGCAGTGTCATAAACTTTAGCCTGACTTGACTAGATAAGCTTGCACTGCTCTGCAGGCCGTTGGTTGATGGAGAAATCTGACCGGGATAGGCAGGATGTTTGCATATGGGCATGTTTCAATGCAAGGCTATATGAGTGTTTGCTATCATGTGGAGCATGGGCATTGCTGAACATATGGGTGTTTTCATGTTCGTTTATGTACAGTGGCTGTACCTCGCTATGAAACGCCTTCACTGAAAGCTTCAAAAAGACTGACTCATTCACTGATGTTATTCCCAGAAACGCTGTCTCCATGACTGTGGAAATGATATCACAGCGGGGCAGACTGGCAATGCTGGTAGATGTTGGTGTTTGTGGGGCTACCAGGGTGGAGCTGGGGACTGAGGCTTCAGAACATGCCTAGTAAATAACCCAAGTCACATATGTCCAGATGCATCAGCACTTTTATTACCTTGAGGAAGCAAAAAGGCTTTTAAAATGTCTCCATGCTTGACAGGTGAGGCTCTGAAATTTACAGGTTAATTTAGAAAACCTCCATGGCTTTATTGTAATCTCTGATACTTAGCTAAAGCCAGAGAGGTGAAAATCTACTGTAGCTGCTCCACGCACTCCTAGCTGTATTGCGGAGAGCCATACATTGCTGCATGGGCCTGCTGCAGTAGCAGCTCCTGGAGGAATTCTAGCTGAGTCAGCTGGAATTCTTTGGAGGGAGCTCTTAGGGAATGGATGCTGGCCAGGCATCCCTCTGCCCTGCAGCTTAGCTAGCTTGTTTGTGGGGAGTAAAGGAAGGAGAGGCCCTGGCCTTAATTCTACTAATTGTTTTAGCAACAATTAACTCTGCTGTTGGCATTAGTCATGCACATTGCCTGAGAGGAAAGCTGGCTCAGTGGTTAGGGTATGGAGGGCAAATTCAATTCTCTTCTTTGTCACGGACTTTCTGTGTGACCTTAGGAGAATCAGTTAGTCTTTCCATGCCTCTATTCTCCATGAGCAGATAGTAATTAAGTCTTGTGGTTTTTATTATGACTCTCCTGATGTTTGGTGCCTTTTCTTAAAGCCCCCGCTCCTGAAATTCTGCAATTGCATAATAATCTCCATCTTTCATTCAAAAAATAATAGTTTGTAGCCCCTGTGGTTGCAGGAAAAGCTTGAAAATGTGACCCTTAATGGCTGAAAAAAAACAAAAGACAAATCCCCTCCTCGCTGAAAATAACTTTAAATGTAAAATTCTCATATTTCTAAGCCCATCTCATTATTTTTGGAGAGTCTGGCTCATGATTTTTGAATGCTTGTACTTGTAATACTGTGACATGTGGAACAGACAGGTACCTTTGATTGTGGGGCAGGAGACTAGCCTCCATTATTTTCCAAGAGGAAAACTGCAGACAGCTCAGGCAAAAATTCCTGAGCCACCTGTGGCTTTTTGTATGATATGAGCAGCTGGTGAAACTGGCCCCAAATCTTGACATTCAAGACAATTTTCTGAGCATTGACCATATGGTCAGACTGTGTCTGCCCTTTGCTGTTAGCTGTCCAAAGCAGATGGACACGATTTCTATATTTCTATTTCTACATATTTGTCAGCAGAGATGATTTTTATTTGCCAGTAAGGAAAACAGCGAACCAAGAAGGCAGAGCTGAAAGTAGGCATTTTGGTGCCTGGGATGAGGAAGCATATTTCTACCCTATACCATTTTCTTTTAGTCATTTTTCCACCCCATTTCTGCCTGCCCCCCTTTCCTCCCAGCTTTGTGCCCTGCCTTGGTTAGTCCTGCAAGAAGAAATAAGTATAAAGCTCCAATGAGAGAGAAAACAAGGCCTCTCTGAGATCCCCCACAGGAGATTGGCAGAAAGAATTTGTACTGCACCTTTAACTGTAAACCAAACAGAATGATTGCTGTGTTGGCCACCAGAAAAGGAATAAAGGATACTCATGTTGACTTGGCCAACATTCCAGAAACAGGTTCTATCTCACTTGGTGGCATTTCGCCTCATGCCACCTCATCTGTACACACGAGTATATGGGAACTATTGCTGAGTAGATAATAGCTGCCACATTTGCTCAGCTCCTGTGATATCACAGCATTGTACAGTGCCTGGAAAACCCAGTTTTCCCAACAATGTGGTAACTAACCTACATCACATGCCCTCACTGGAAAGCTACATCCTTTCATGCCCTTTCCTCAAGCAACTGACTGCTTGGGTCCCTACTGTCCCTTGTAAAGTACTTACCAGAGGGGATCAACACTGCAAACAACTTGAAGAAATACACATTTCTTTCTCCTGTTGCTAGAAGCCCCTGATACGGGGTTTTGTGACGTTCTTAGAAACCTACTTGCTTTCAGCCTTTGCATCATGCTAAACAGTCCCAATGACAATCTTTACAACACTGTTATGCTCAGACATAAAATCTTAGTGTGCTATAGCATCCTGCATCTTGCATTCTGCTGGGGGAAAAATGGTGAGTCCCCAGTAGAAAATGAAATATTAAATATTATTAAATATGAAATAGCTAAACCTGTATTCCAATAAAATGAATCTTTCATACTTTGCCTGTTTTTAGCCCCCATCCCCAGAGTATGCAATGATCTCATGAGATTTTATGTATCTTTTTAAAGATGTAAAATCACAGGTAATTTATGATTCTGTTCTATTCATATGTATTGTATTTGGAAAACAAATCAAGGATGTGAAAATCTCTCATGGTTGCATCTATCTTGCTGAACCAGTTAACAGTCGATATCAAAGGCTCACCTAAAGACACTGTTGTAATGCTTGCTGACATATGCCACCTATTTAGAAAGCTTGTTTTCAGTTATATACTCTACTTTCATTTATAGTGGCTTTAATCTTCCACAAATGATAAAAAGAATCTTTTCTTATTAGATGGGATGCTTTTTTGGTGATTTTTGTTGCTGCATGAAGATTCTCTTTGAATTAAACTGCAATTTTGGTGGGAGTTCTGATTTGTGATATGTAAATTGGACTTTTTTTAAAAAAAACAAACTACAATAGACAGATGCAAAAATGCTAATTTTATAAATCTACCATTTGTTAGGGAATGGAAAACATGGGATAGGGTTTCTACAGGAGGAAGGGTGTTGGAAAATAGAATATATGGCTTTCAGATTAGGCCACAGGACTGAGAATAAAGAAATCTGGATTCTAGTGACAATTCTGTCATGGACTTCCCATGTGACCTTGACTCTTATCAACCATTCTCTGCTTCCCCATTTTAAAGGTATGGGTAATGAGGCTTAACCAGGGGTGCTGTAAGGCTTAATTCATTCATAGTTGTCAAGAACGATGAGATCGTTTATCGGAAAAGAATATCCATACTGTTAACGTTTTGTTATTAATGCTTGGTATGCTGTGGTTTAGAGTGGAAACCACTCATTAATTCAACAATATTTTCTGACAAAGATATTCTCAGATCACACTGTCCAATGTGGGCTTCCGTATAGATTGGCCAAATCTTGTATGATGCTCAAATTGGCAATTAGGTGTATAATTCTCTATGTTAATCTTTGTTTTAAAGACTTATTTAGGTCCCCACATTCAAAACACAGGCCTCAGCAGTATAAATGATAATATTTGCTGTTGTGTATTGGATAGGAGTACGATGAACCTTTAAAAGAGATAGGGAGAAGTCAGAGCACCAGTGATCTTCTGGAAAATCCACATTTCAATGCCTCGCTCTGTTCAAGAGCATTGTCTGAGTCAGGGAGGCAGAAATGCAAAGTGCCACTCTGTTTGGTCGGAGTTTATATTATTAGCACAAACAATGTTCTTGTGAATACTGCTGAATTTTTAGCTTGGTACACGAGTTTTGGGGAAGACTAAGTCTAGAATGTGCATGAATTCGATGATCACTCTGCAGAAATAAACCCTGATCATAGATGAATAGATAGATAGATCATCTACACTACAACGTAAGCCCAGGTTTATGGGACTCAGCTCGGCGACCCCTGAGTTTGCAACTCCAGACTTTGTGCATGAACACTGCAGATTGACCCTAGGTTAAGAATTTCTGGACCCAGGCCCCAAACCTCAAAGGGTAAATCTACCGTGCAGTAAAAGACCCATGGCATAGCTGCAGCCAGCCCAGGTCAGCTGACTAGGGCCTGTGGGACTCAGGCTACAGGGCTCCAAAATTGCAGTGTAGATGTTCATCCCTAGTTGGAGCCCAGGTTCTAAAAGCTTATTCAGGGGGAGGTCTGGATCTCAGAGCCCAGGCCTCCAGCCTGAACCTGAAGATCTACATTGCTGTTTTTAGTCCTGCAGCCCAAGTCCCATGAGTCAGCTGACCCAGGCTCTGAGACTTGGTGCTGTGGGTTTTTTTATTGCAGCGTAGACATACCACAGAAACTCAAAAGCCGTAAGCTACTAATTATAGGCATACCATTCTCTCCTGCCATTTCTTTAAGTCACTTCCTGCCTTCTATGATTAGGCAACGCAGAAGATGCTGAAAGAAAACTCCACTATGTTCACTATACACGTGACCCTCCCAGTCAATTTACACTTGTGCCGTCTCCCTATCAATACAGAGTTCGAAGTGAGGCAAAGTGAGAAGAAAGGAAACGTTCTGTTGCAATGCAATGATAGACTCCAGGTTCTTTAATACATTTCCCATTTTTTGTGCTAATGCAAGTTCAGATCGTCTAAAAAAAATTGAAACGAAATCATTCAAGACCTTTTGAACGATCACAATGTTTGCTTTTCAGTGTGATGCTACTTCAGAGGAAAAGGCAGGAATGTTTGATCAACTGCAATCTTCTCACAGCCTGATCAGAAACATACGGTCCTAGTCTGCTTCAGTCAGGTCTTTCTTGTTACCTCTTTTGGCCTGAGACCTTTGGGATGAATCCCATCTTTATTTATTTCTTTATTTTAAGGCACTGCCTTTGGCCAATTCACATTTTCACCACACAGATTTCAGATTGCCTTAGAGCAACAGAAAACATGTTGCAGACTATTCTGAAGCTTAGACGCGAGCACGTCAAATATCTGATCTATATAAGAATAGATTGATGTGACATTTAGTAATCATCTTTCTTAGACAAAATGGGGGATGCTGTCACTTTAAGTAAATCTCACTCCAATTTCTGGCATTTTAGAATAGGGGAAGCAGGAGACATAATAGTAAATTTCTGTTAATATATAAAAAACATCAGCCCCAGAAAACTGCAGTTTCTATTATTTAAAGTGCAAAACCTCATCGCAGCTTGCCTTGCCATTTACTTTCTGTTGATATCCGTATGTCATCACTAATATTTACTGATGTTCTCTTTAAAAAATGACTTTTCCTAGCTGTCAGAACATTTACCGCTAGTATCTACTCCCCCTCTACGCATCTTGTACACTTTTAATAAAGATTCATATCTTTGAGGTGAATCAGAAAGATTAGATACTATGTAAATAGGCTTGGCAGAATTCATTTTTTAAAAATAATTTTGATAGATAATATTGATTTTTATTTTAAACATTTAATTTTTTATTATTATCTATTTAAATTTTCATGGTTGCAGTACATTATAGGGGACAGTCAGACAATAATTATTCAATGACAGTGGATGCTGAGATAAAAAAAAGTTAAAGCTTTATAACTGTTAAAGCACAATTTGTCAACATCACATGTCAAAATCCATAAAGTAAATAGCCTTACATTGAACTCTGATACGTTCTCAGGCAGCTTTTTCTCTTTTCTTTGCCTATCTGTATGTTTAGATGATTCTCAATGGAAATATTCTTTGTGTTTGGTGAAATCAACATTTAATGATATTTACCAATAAAAATCTAATCCGTCCAAGCCTATATTTAAATGATACTACGGGTCTAATTTTTAAATAAGCTGGATCTCTAATTGCCATGGTTCTGCATGCTATTCAAGTAATTGCAAGCAGACATGACCATAACTTGCCATTTGTGTGTCCAGTTGGGGTGTGTTCTTGTGCACACCTTTTGTGTGAGCAATGGCATGGCTAATTTATCAGAAAAGTGGGCTTTCAGAAGATTCATTAACTCAAAAATAGTTGATGCCCAATAAAAATATGGATTTTAATACGCTATACTGTGAAATACCAATATATTAAAAATATTTATGGTTACAACAGTGACTGTGTGAAAAATTATGACACCTGGGTTTTCCATATTTATTGTCCATCAGTGACTTCTCTATTAAATGTTTTCAGTGTATGAGTCCAAACGAGAAATTTTCTAACTCTCAGCACTGCAGCTCAACCTGTTATATATGAAATTCTAAATGCCTTCTCTCTGCTTTATACTTCTTTGACAAAGACCTAAAATAGTGATGAAAATGTTGCCAATAATTTTGTTCATGAAGCACAAGACAGTTACTTTGGGTCTGCAGTGCTAGAAATAGTCAACATGCATTTTGCTACTAAATTAGAAAGTGTGACTTGTAAGATATGTAAGGATGGGACCTAGTATCTTTATACAAACTATCCCTCCAGTAACTCAGGTCAAAGTTTTGCATGTAAGAATGCAGAATGAGATCCAAAGAAAACAGATCTGTGTGGATGTTCAGTTTAAAGAGTTACTTTTTTGACCAGTAAGTTTGTTTCATACACAAGATGGTCTTATGGTTAAGGAACTGGTTTAGAATTTAGTAGACCATCCCAGTTTAACAGTAAATTTTCTGAGTCACATTGGGCTAATCACTTTATCTCTCTGTTAAATGCCATCTGTAAAATATGGGTAAAAGTTTCTTGTATTGCAAGGATAAACTTATTAATGTCGTGAAGCTCTCAGATTCTACAGTAATGAGGTCTACACAGAGAGGCAGACCTCACATAAAGTGCAGCGAAGATGTTTCCCAATATTGCACAGAACTTTTTCAGAAATTGTTTTATGTAGTGAATTAATAAGCGCTACAAATACAGAAGCCAGACAATCTTTACAGTGGATACATCTCCCACAGGAAATATCTACAGGTTGAGTCTAATGATAGACTAATCTTGAAAAGGGAATTTCATATGTAAATTAGATAATAATTTCCCCCAATACACTTTTCTACTGTTGAAACAAAAATACTGTAGTTAGGATATGATCTGAAACTTGTTTTTTGTTCTGTGTTGGCAGAAGTAGGATTTTTATTTCTCTCATAATTATCAGTCTCATTTGATTCCTAGGAAGTAGATAGATCATCTCACAATTTTAGAAAGAAGCAGATTAGGTGAATAGTTTAGTTACAGCAGCTGCCATCATATTGTGTGCAGTGAAAAAAAAATCCAACTCCCAGGTATGAAATAATATATCCTAAAATCAACATACTCCTAATTCTCTAGGATTGGCGTTATCACTGTTTTCTTGTAACCACTGGTTTCCCTATATCACGTATTCAATCATTCCATTTCAATGTGTAACTAATTTGATTCTTACTAGAGCAGGATCTGAGTCTGATAATCCACCAAATAATTTTACCTTGCGGAATGAAACATGCGGAGGGTCTCTCTCTAGTGAAGGCATTGTTTTACAAAATGATGGATGTGCATATTTATTTACTCTGCGACTTCTGTGTCAGATTTGTCACATTTCCTCAAATTTCTAGTTAAACCAAGGTTCTGGGCTTTTCTTTTGTTACCGTGAAGCCTACTGGCTCAACATACCTTATAAAAATAAAGCTGTAATTTATTTGCTCCATAGATCATGCATGACAATAATCACTCTGGAATCTGAGCTAGATTCTGATGTCTGGCTTTGTTGGGGGTGATGTATGAAGCGTGTAGGAAGCAGTTCGGTTTTCATACTCTGGAGTGAACCCAAAATAGAAAAGCAAAATTTGAATTAAAATGTGGAACCATGACAGGGGAGGCATAGGAAGAGTTATATGTGTGATATGCAGCAACAATAGTATTTTTCTCACCAAATGGACATTTGGAAGTTATATGTACAGTTTATACATGTAGCCTATGGCAATTGAAACAGGGTAGCAGCCATCATCCTGAACTTATGCACATCAAAATTATGTATACACAGATATGCCCTTGCAGATGCAAACATTAGGAAACATACCAGCACTTGCATGTACCCTGTAAATGCTTTAATACCTGCATGCATTATGCGCTATTGCTTTCCTCAAACTCATTGCTCAGTAGGTGTGGTGGGTGCAAATTCTTAACGCTACTGCACATGCATGTGTTTTATTATGCAAAGGCTGAGAGCAAATATGAGAATTGTTTTTACCAATGTTTGAATCTGCAGAAAAGAGGCATGGTGGGGTTGTGGCTTCATTTCAGTGGGGCTAGGATTTTACCGATGTCGAAGGGCGCATTTATAGAAGTTATGACTATTGAGTTCTGTGTCTAGCTTTGTCACCACCTTCTCATGTGATGTTGCAAGGATCAAATTCATTAAGGTTTGCGAAGCACTCAGCTACTACAGCCATGGGGCAGCTAAGCGGCTTGACAGACCTCATGTAGATGAGGTGAAGATGATTCTCAATATCACTTTTTTATCGACTGAATTGAAAGCACTGAAATGCAGTAAAAATATTGCCTTCAGAGAATCTGTGCAATAGATACAGATTTCAGGTTTTATACTGACCACCTGAAATATGTAACAGCAACAAGTGTGGGGGGATCCTAATTTTGATAGAGTGTTTCGCTGTAGATCAGATAACTTCCTCCAACCCAGTTTCGCTGTCCAAACAAAAACATACTGAGGGGTAAACTTCCAAAAGGACTAAGGCCCAGCTTTCGTATCTGCAGTTTGAATTGCTGGTGCAAATCTGAATGTTTCCACCGTTAGCTACCTGATTGGCCTCCTGCTGTTTTACATTCTCTAGAGCAGGGGCTGGCAACCCCTGGCATGTGTGTGGACAAGGGCATGCAAGCCTATTCAGAGCAGCATGCAGAACCCTCTGCGGTGCCACCTAAATTGCCACTTCTGCCACTGAAAGCCACTCTGGGCGGCTTTTTTCAAAGGCGGATGGAGCGCGAAGGTTGGAGGGGGGCACTCTTCCATGCCCAGGCCCCAGACATACCACAGAAAGAAGTCGCAGGGAGTGGTTCCTCTCCATGGCATGCCACCACCAAAAGGAGCCATTCCAGGCAGCTTCTTTCCACGGTGTGCATGTGGACCTCCACCCCCAGGCACACCACTAAGAGGAGTCACTCCAGGCAGCTTCTTTCCACGAGCAGCTCCTTTCAGTGGCATGCCTGGGAAGTGACTCCCATCCTGCCACTCCAGCCGTGGCTGCTGCCAAATTTGCAAGCAGCTGTCACTTTTTTTCAGCAGAGGGGGCCACTGGCACAGGCCGAGGGTCGGGAAGGAGGAGCTGGCATGGGGGCAAAGCTTGCCGAACCCCAGTTTAGAAAGTGAAATCCTGTCTCTCTTGAAGTCAACGGCAAAAATTCCATTGAATCCAATAAGACAAGTATGTCACCCAAGAGCCAAAGAACCTATTAACTCAGTTAACTTGGATGGATTAAAATGCATCCAGGGAGATGTGTTGAAGTCAATGTGGCTCCATGTACATGCAAGGATCCATTCACATCGATCAGCCTGCAGGATCAGGGCCATATCTCTGTTTTTTAAGAAACTTTTTATGTCTGCACAGAAACCTTTCCGTGAATTTGAATCTTGACTTGCAACCAAACGCATGCCAAGGTATTCCAATCACTAGAGAAACCACAAAGAAAAATCATACTTATCTGAGAAGCATTTTTGCAACTAGATGGAAATTAGCAGTTTATCACCTTCATTATATTCTGTGACATTTATCGCATGTCTGACTATTGACAAGTTATTCCCCTTCTCCAAAAAGCAGCTGAGGGAGGCTGTTATCATTAAAAAGCATAAATGTGCAACAAGTTGAAATTCTGTTGTTTATTACTATTAATTTTAATTAATTTCTGCACATTTATAAATCTTAGGATATTAACTCCTAGATGCAAATCAAAATAAATACTTTTCCACACTGATTTACTGTTATTTAACATTCCCATTGGTTCTCTGAATTATATAGCATAGTACGGTACTTGTTTTTACATACTCTGCCAGATTTGGTATTCTCCAGAAAAGGGCGACCAGTTTCTGAGGCTGTTATAAATCAAAATAAACAAATTAAGTAAGTGGAACATGAACCTGCAGGTTGACAGTGCAGCGCTGACCCTATACATATGTGCCAGGATGCTGTGAAATGGCCACAAACTGGTGAATTCTGCATCACTTTGCTTAGCCGCTACAGCTGGTCTAAGATTAAGGTCACATGATCACACCTCCTAAACACTGCCCCATACATATATAGATTTTTAAACTATTGTATCCTGCAATTGCAGGGTACTAATCAATAATGGCATTTCAATTAGCAAAGTGTTACAATAAATGAAGACTACTGTTGTACCTTCCCACTGCCTTTGAGATTTCTGGCCTAATTCACGTAGAATCTGATTCAAAGTTCACTGAAGGTAACCGAAAGATTCCAATGGCCTGAAATGGGTTCTGAATCAGTTCCTCGGGGTTTGTCAAGACTATAAAAAGAGATGGAGCTAACATGTCAGTTAACAGGTGGAGACTTTTCTTCTAATGCAGACACAGGCTAACACCTTGTACTTTGATTGAACTGAACCTTGTCCTGCTACATTGAGGCATTAGGTGAGAATTTGCCTCTACACGAAGGAAAAGTTCTAAGTTAGGTAAAGCTAAAACGTGTGTGAACCCCCCCACCCTAGCTCACCTTCAACTATTGTTCTCAAACTAGACAAACTCTATGAAAGGCAGTGTAGGCCAGTGGATAGGCCCCGAACTAGGACTCTGAAAATTTGAATTCTGCTCTTGACTTTCTCACTGACATACTGTGTAACTTTGGGCAAATCACTTCATTTCCCCTTTCAGCCCTTTATCTGCCTTCTCTATTTAGATTGTAAATTACCTGGGAGCAGGGACTGTGTACAGCACCTAGCACAATGGGACCTCTGGGTGCTAATATAAGACAAATAGTTGTAATGATCCCACAAGTGCCAAGCTGGGGGGTGGGAAGTATCTAGGTAGTGCTACTTTACATGAATTGTTGTCATGTGTTCAGCATTTTGTGTATTTTTAAAGAGAGGCCAAAAAAATTGTTTTCCAACCACTCAAATTAACACCCCCTTAGCACACCTCTTTGTTCAGTACAAAAAAAAATGCTATGTCCAACAATTCTGCCAGCCACCAAGAGGAGTAAAATGTTTACCCTGCCCTGAGCTCTGATTGAATTTGCTCAGATTAAACCCAGAGCTGAGCAAACTTGAAATGCCTTCATTTGAGTGAAGTTCTCATTTTTATGGAGATGTTCAGCTGTCTCTATATCTAATTTAAGGTCCAAACATTCCAATTTCCCCACAAGAACATGTTCAAACACCAACTCAATTTCTATTCGTTTTCTTCCATGCAGAACTGAAAAGCCATCACAGCTGATGAGAATTCAGTTTGAAATTTGCCCATTCTCTTTTAGCAAAATTCAGCATACTCCACACTGACTCTCCTTCCAAGGCTTCCCTACAGCTTCTACAAACCCCCAAAATATCCACACTGGAGGACTGACTTAGTCCCCTCCCTGCACACAAACAAAGGAATGAGAAAATTATCACTGCAGTGGAATGAAAAATGTAGAGTTTATATGTTAGTCATTAGCAATAAGACATGATCTCATTTTCCAGTATTAAAGGCAGTGGGGGAGAATTAGAATAGGGGATCCAAAATCAAAACAAACAAAAGAAGCCACCCCACCAGTGCAGGAAAAATATGTCTGTCTTTATAAAGAACATTCATTTTCTACTACACAACAATGATAGAGTGTTGGTCACTGTTCAGCCTAGTTAAATAGATATGCACCTTCTTATCTTCTCACTAATCCCTGTAATGACTGCCACAGAGTTGTAAGTTTTCTCTCCTGGTCAGATGTTACCCACCTGTGATCCATTTCCAATGCATCTTGCCTTGGTGTGCACATATACTGTTATAGTGTTAAGAATATGGTGGGAAGAAAAAAGGGAATACACACACCCCCTTCAAAAAAAAATCCTTCAATTGCCATCCCTGAGCAGTTCTCTAAACTAGAAATTAATTTCCCACCATGTTACTTAATTTACAATCCCTGGTGCTTTTTTCCTGTAAGTACCTGGTCTGGAAAGAGTTAAAGTAATTAACCCCCTGGATGCCCACAGAAGCAACACATCCCTGTTGTGTGGTCTCCTAACTGCTGGGGCAGTTTCAGCAATGACTTCATCTCACAGCATTGCAACACTGCGCAGTGCCCAACTGCTGGAGTTTGCTAATTTGGGTGTTTTCACTCAAGGCCTGCTGATACAATCATTTCAAAGATGCCCATTTCTTCCAAGCCAGGGATTTTATGACTCTGAGGATTAGAAGCTGTTATCCCAATAAACCCCAGAGCTGTATATATTCTGATTTTATGGTAAGCTTCACTAATAAAGTGTTTAAAACATATGCTAATTGTGTTTATTGTATTCTTTAATTATCCTATGTATCATTAAAGAATTGTACCATCCCATTTGGAATCTTAATACCTAATCTCCCCCCACCCCACCTTTTTAACCAATGCACAGTACAGCATTACCTTCAAAAAGAAGAAGAAGAAGGGGAGGGGGGAGAGAAATAACAAGGAAGCCTGATTTCAGTTTTCATTGTTTATTTAAAAGCAGAGACTTTGAATTTCATTTAAAATCCCCCTTCTGAAGAAAGCCAAGCAGAGAATAGCACAACACATGGCACTCTGCTTCTGTGGCTTTTAGTTCTTCACTTATTTTAAAATGACTCCCTGTAATCTGTTATGCTTATTTTTTACCCCAGACTGTTAAAAATGATAATTTGTTTAGCCAAGACAGATTACAAATGATCAGAATTGTCATCTCCCCATTTTAGTGATTGCATATTAGATGACAGCTATTCTGATCTTACATAAATACACACACAACTGTAGATGTGTGTGTGTGTGTAAAAAATTCTGGCTTAGTTCTGTGCCAAGTATTTCACAATTAATTAAGAACCACAGCATCTTTCCAAAAGAGGGCTGCCAGTTATCCTAGTCGTCTGAGTCATTTCCCTGTATGCTGGTAAAATGGATCTTGACTCTTAAAGCAATTTTATCCTGCCCCTTTAAAATGAGGATTTCCTTGTGTCCTACAATGCTTGAGTTTAAAACTCATGAGCTATTCCACTGCTCTGTGGCAACCATTTCTACTGACTGCAATTCCCTACACTGAAATCTATACATTTTTTTTTGCCTGGGAAAATGAATTTGAATTAATTATTAGGCTATTTGGTTCGTTGGCTAAAAACAAAACAAAATCCAGCCGCTCTTTGACTGCAGAAACTTAATAAAAATGTAAAGAGGAAATGGTCTGTATGTACTTAATCAGTCCTTGTTCAGCAATATTGTAGATTAGAAAAATAAATACAGACACTCGTCATGTGTACACACATGAATCACAAACTCATTCTTCCCATTCAGTAAGTAGTATGTGTGCATAGGTTTCCACCTTTTAAATATGAAGCCCCTGCATGGAACTGTTAATGGGAACAGCTTTGCATATTGGTATTGACAGATGAAAAGAGAAAATTGTTAGATGATGAGCCAGCAGCCAGTACAGAGCAATGTTAATTCTGTCTTACAGATAACAACCATTTTAAAAATCTCTCTTTAAAAAAAGTACTTTTTATTTAAGCAGGTGAACATCCCAGATTAAAAAAAAGGCTCCCAGTAGTCAGGAATTATGTCACATTATAGCAGAATGATTTGAAATATCAGTCTGCTTCAGTATTAGCATACGGAGAATTTGCCATCAGAGGAATTCAACAGATTTGGAAAAAAAAAAGTCGGGGGGGGGGGGGGAAGGAGGGGAATTTCTTTTCAGATACCAAATGCTAATATAGCATCATGAATGAAATAGTTTCAGTAAAATGAATAACATCATTTGTAGATACTCATTCAAAATATTAGTGGAAAATGAAAATAAAGTTGTGCGTTATTCTTAGAATTAATGTTCTCTGGGCTGGAGTCAATATCTTGTCTAGTTACACAGTGTTTAACACAATGGGTACCTATGGTAATATACATGTTAATACTATTAGCCCACCCAATCAGAGTGAAAAAAAGATATAATTTTGGGGTGTAAATAACGGCAACCAACTTCCTGCCATATCCCTGTCCTAGAAAAAAACAAATAACCTAATCTGTGGTTAGATTCTAATTTTAGGGACCCTTGGCATAAATATGGAGTAACCTCCATGACTGCCATGGAACTAATCTGGATTTATAATAGGATCAGTGAGATCATCCTCTGGCCCTCACTTTTGTAGTTTTGCCTACAAGGTGACCTATGGTACTTGAGCATTTAAAACATGGCTATTCTAAAATTCTGCAATCTGGTTTGCTTAGTTTTGCTAGGATAAAATGTAAACAAATGGTATATTTGAACCTGCAACAGGAAAGTTTGGTTTATCTAAAATAAAGACAAATTTATCTGTAACTAGAGGTGTGCAAAAGAACAGCCACATACTTGCAGTTTGCGAGACGTTCAGTTTAGATTAAGGAGAACCCAAGACAGAATAAAAGGAAAGTCTTCATGAAAGAACACAGTGTGTATGTGTGTGTCCTTTATTATATAAAAAAAAACCCAAACAGAGTCCTGTGGCACTTTAAAAGTCTAACAGATTTATTTATCGCATGAGCTTTCGTGGGAGAAAATCCCACTTTGTCAGACGCTT
>ML685788.1:5300661-5315047 GCA_007922175.1 Pelusios castaneus | reverse complement strand
GATAGATAGATAGATAGATAGATAGATAGATAGATAGATAGATAGATTTTTAGTTTTCATCTAATGAAACCCTAATAAGCAAATTGAACACCAGGCATATGTTAATAATGGTCCAGATCCTCAGATGATGCAAATCAGCCTAGATCCATTCATTTCAGAGGTGCTAAAGCGATTTACTGTAGCTGTCCATGGAAAGAATGTTGGTGGTTGGGTTGGTTGGTGTCAGAAGGCCTGTAACAAGGACAATGTGCTAATTCAGAAGGAGGACTAGAAAGACTTAGTAGTAAGGCTTTGTTTTTCTGGATGTTTCCATTTCATTAGCAAAGAGTGAAGCTGAATGATGGCTGAGTTGAACAAGTGGGACGTGGCTGCTTTTTCCAGCCAAAGTCTACCTGTTCCTGAGCCCTCCTGAGGATCTATTCATAATAGTCCCTCTAGGGACTCCAGTTCCACTGATCATGATAGGACACCTATCTAGAACCAGGTGCATGCGCAGGAATGAAAGTGTCACTTGTTTTGAAAGGGCACGTTCTATTCTGCCACCAAAGCCAGGGGCTGAAGGAGTTCAATCTCCCTTCACAGCCCCACTGGGGACCCTGTGCTCCCTCTCCTCTGCAACCACACCATGGGGTACCTTATGCTCCCACCACCAGACACCCTGTACCCTTCCAACTAAGGAAAATCCATGAATATAGGCTGAACAGGGCACTGAATACACTGAAATGTATAATATGAGGATATTGTGGATAATATGTGTTATCTTAGTTGGAAGATATAAGTAATGTACAAATATATTTTTTCCTTATCTTTCTGGTCCCTGAAAATCTCTAAACTAATAACTGTGTTAGAAGTACAAAGGAAAAGTTAAAAAATGTGATTAAAATAATAAATAAATAAATAAATAAATAAATAAATAAATAAATAAATATGCCAGGGTCACCTAGTTACTATCAGACAAAAGGCACTTTTCAAAAATGGACCCTATAATTTAGTCAAAATGGAAAGGATGGAAAAAAGGTCAATATTGTTTTAAATAAGACTAACAGTTCCCTTTATGTAATGGATGAACTGTAGTGAGCTTCCAGCTGATTGGCAATTTAGCTGCTAAGGAGGAAAAAAAAAGGTTAAACTTATCAGCACACAGAAGTGACAGCAATTTATTTCTGTCACTTGGCTGCAAATTAACCTATTTTAAGGCATTCGGAACGTCATCAGCTAGCACAGGTGTAGACAGGAATGAGGGTCATCCCTCCAGATGAACGGGTGGTGGATGTGACAGGCACACCGGAGTGGTGTTAACCAGACAAAAGGCTCACCTGGTGTGGGGCAAGCATCATCGGAATATGACTTACTTACAAAAAAAGGAAAACACATGTTCTGCCCTTTAAACGCCCCTGATTCTAAGCCATTGAAGTTTAGAGGCTTTGATCAGCAGTGAGACAAATTTAGGACTCAGTTAGTGTGTGAGCAAATCTTAGTACACAGTTACCGGGAAATTTGGTGTAGCATGCGTAACTCCCATCAATTTCCTAACTTCCCCTTAGCACGCCATCTCCACTGCGCTACGCTGATGGGAAATGCATTCCTCTCAACACAAAAGGTTCACATGCACCTTTCCTCTTTTGCTTTGCAATCTTATCTGTCAGAGTATGAAGAATTTGCTATCCTGGGCAGTAGTCCATCCTCAGAGAGAACAAGAAGAAAATACTCCCCCTTTAAAACAGTAGATAATTCTCTGATGTCTATTATTACTAACTCTATGTATTATATATAGGTCTATGATGCATCGAATCCCTTCTTCTCTGTTTCCGTGTTCTCAAGATTACCAGCACTTCAGGACAGAGTATGACCCTTTGTCCGTAAGGCCACAAGTGCATGAGCACAAATTCACCTGATAGATGAACAGTGCTGGATGTGTGCTTATAGCGTATGGTACCTGCTTTGAAGGGCTCACAAATTTGAGAATTTGTAGATGAAGGAGGAGGGTGCAACATCAAACAAGTGACAGAGCAGTGAGATTTAGCATTCCTCATGCTAGCCATATGACTTTTCGAACAGGTCATTATTGATCCTATTCACTTTTTTGGGGGAAAGAGACAGTAGGCTGTAAAGTTCTAACTGTAGAAGTGTTTTCCTGGAAGGACCAGGAGAAGAAGATGGAAGGACAGCAGATCTATCAGGAAAAGATTCCAAGCATGGAGGGCAGCAGGAAAAGAAAGTTAGGGAATGGGTGCTGGAGAAGAACACAAATAGGGTGCTTGTTGCCTAGACCAGGTGGGGCTGAGGGCTTGGGAAAGAATGGAAAGAAACCAGAGCTGAAGGTCGGAGTTTCTCTTTTGACTTGAATAGCAGTGGAATTGAACCCGTTAGCAATAAAATTTGCAAGCAACAGCGGGTCTTTCCCTTTCACTGTAAATATAGCCTTTAGGAAGGAGAGGGATAGGGAAGGCTACTATCATACATGGTATATGTGAAGAAGTACCATACAGAATATAGGACAAGCTTTCTTATAGAGTACTTTGCAACTTGGACAAAAAGTAACATGATTTATGACAATGGGTAAAATTCTCAAAAGGGCCACATATAATTCAATAGAATCCTGAGTCATTTAGGGTCAGACTTTAAAATAACATTATCAAATAAACTCCTTAACACCAGGAATAGCCTGAGCCTAACTATACACTGCTGGAATCAAATTGCCAACACCAAACTAGACAGCAAGGAAATGAAATCTGATCAATAGAGAGAAAAAGTTTTAGACTCTTTTAGGTGTATTTGTTTTCTTTAATAAATAGTTAACACAAATATCTTTGAAACATTTGGGAGAACAACATCTATATCTGTTTAGAAATGTTTATACTAGTATTTCTTTAAAAGGCCTTTAAAAAGAAAAAACCCTCTTCTAGCCTTATTTGGTACATTAAAATACGGAGTGTCAGGCCAGCATCAAACTCAATGGACTACAGATTCCAACCACAGTTGTTAGGGCCAAATTCAAGCCTGGTGTAAGAGGATGCAATTCCATCTGAAAGGATGGACTTATGCTTACTTACAACAGGGCTGAATTTTGAGCTTGGTCTTTTCTTCCCACTCTGGTAGGGAGCCGTGTGATGACAGTTTGCATTAGTAAAAAAGATGCCCACCCGTCAGCGATGTTATCAATACGAGAAATCTCTCCCCTTTATTTTGAGGTCTTGCGTATTTGAATCACTTGCTTTTATACCGTTTCTAAGGCATAAACACTGCGATTGCTGAAAGGATTTTGATCAATAGATGCATTCACCACGTGGTTTCACTATCATCATTCTTGCTATAACAATAGTGTGGGAATAGCTAAGATTCTAGGAATTTGACAGGATAATTAAGTATGAAAGCAGACTGGATTTAGCAGGACCCCAGTGAGACAACAATCCTGATTGTTTCATCATCTTGGCTTTGTGCTGTTCATATTTTATCAGATTAGATAACAATCTGGTACAGCTATGAGTTGAATTACCATGTTGAAGTGCACAGTTAGACCACATGAAAAACATCAGGACACATTTAAATAATCCCATTTTCAAACTCAGATAAGGAAATGGCCAACCTCTTCAAATCAAAGGATATCCTCAGGCTAAAATAAAGAGTGGTCTGATTACCTATTCGGTTCTATCAAAGTGCACCAATCAAATGCTATTGCCAATATAACACAAAAATTCCTATAGCAGAACAGTAATGTGGCTTACTTGTGACAGCAAATCTCAGACCTAAGAATAAAACAGATGAGAAGGGGTTTTAGCCATTGCAATTAATGCTCTGAAAACCTCAGTAGAGTTCTATGCTTAAAGCACACACTTGAGCTCTTAGCCTCTCTCCTCCTCTTTTTAGGTGTTTAGAAAGAAAAAAATTGAGCACTTTAAGCAAATGCACCCATGTTTCCTGTTCTCAGTAATGCTGATGTACAGATAATGTCCTCAGCTACAAAGAAGATGGAAGGTTTGAATCTCTTTTCACTTATGTCAGTTTCACACTGGCATCACCCTGATGTAGTTGCTCTTGATTTGTGCTGGTTTTAGTTAAGAATCAGGCTCAGAGAATTTATTCTAGAAGCCAAAGTGCGGCCTTATTAGCAACAATTATAACTGCCACTGCCCTTCAAGTCTCTTCTACAATGTGAAAGCTAGGGGAAAATTTACATTAAGAACCCTATTGTTGAAAATTAATATTGAACTAACTGAAAATTAAATGGAAATCCATTTTCTCTGAGTACTTTCAAAGATCTCCCTCCCCTCCCTATAATATTATCCTTCTGATCTTTTATGCAGCTATTTGCAAACTAACCATTAGTTGTCAGTCTCCAGCCACGTACTGCCCAGCTGTCAGTCAAAGGAACCTGCAGCTGCTCTCTGAACAATTCATGCCATGTCAGATCATTGTTGTCCCTACACAGGAGTGAAGAGAAGGGCAAACTACAGGTTTGACGTGAAAATTTACATGGCCTGGCAGAGAGAAAAATGCTGGGGTTAAACAAATCAGCTGATACTTTGAAACAACATTGCAAAGATTCCAGGACAGGGTCCTCTATGTCTTCCTATTCTACGTCGACCTGGAAAGATACCATTCAACAATCAAGCTAGTACTGGAACATGCACAGACATCACTGGGGAGTGGGATTAAAATGTTATCAATGAATTTAAGGTTCTAAACTGGTATCCAAGAAGTCTGAATTAGAACTGCCTGGGATATAATTTTTCCTGCAAAATTCTTTGACCAAAATGATTTTGCCATGTTGGTTTTTTTTGTCAACATTTTAACCCATTTTCCAAAACATCTTCAGTTTTCATTAATGGAAAAGTTGAAAGATTTCAGCTGATGGGGCAAAATGGGAGGGAGGGGGGAGTGTGGGTAGAGCTACTAAATGTTCGCACAACCGTTAAAATATTTTCATTTTTTGTCTGCTGACAATGGAAAGGTTTTGTATTTTAGTCAACCACCCCAAATTAATAAAAACTAGACACTTTCTGAAGAAATCTGTTTCAATAAAACAGGCTATTTTCCATCAAAAAATCCTTTTGATGGAAATTTTTTGAGCTGCCCTGGTCTGCAGTCCTTCATCTACAGAAAGCATTGCAAATTGCCTCAGACCATCCTGACAACATGTCTGAGCTAGTGGGACCAGCTGGTTCAGTCTTCAAGGCCATGTGACTCCTTGGTGGCTTTGCTTTAAAATTGGCACTCTGGAGGAAGTTAGTGGCAAATGAGTTTTTGAAGATCCATTCTGAAATGGACTCTGATCAGAAACAAACTTTCCCCCACCCAATCGCTAGGAATAGAAAGCCTCAGACTGTGAACATGATCTATTATTGGTGCTTACCTGGACACCATTCAAACCAGTAACCTGAAGGGTAAAAGCACCACAAGCCACATTTGGTCAAAACCAAACATTTCAGCTCTCAAATCTCCTTCAGAAACCCAGAGAACTACTGAAGTGCTACAGAGGTAGGCCTCAAATATACACTCCCTGCAA
The DNA here is from genome assembly GCA_007922175.1 of Pelusios castaneus. NCBI lineage: Eukaryota > Metazoa > Chordata > Testudines > Pelomedusidae > Pelusios > Pelusios castaneus. The sequence goes on along the minus strand of ML685788.1, from coordinate 5,309,541 downwards.
TTGGATACACTGCACCTTTGCCCGACCACAAATTAAAAAACAGTCAGGGCACTTTAAGGAACAACATTCAAAAGGACTGTAAGAAGGAGGGAAAGGCAACTCAGCTGGAGCCAGGGGAGAAAAAGGAAGCAGCGGGAGCAAGTATGGGGAAACAGGGAGCCAAAATGTGCCTGGGAGGTATTTATACCCCATGCGTGGTAACCACTCTCTCTGTCTCAATCTCCCTCCCACAAGCAAAGAGGAATTGATGAATAAAAATAGAACAGGCCTCAATAACTAACCGGGAACCCTCAAGTTCCTGGGTGATGGACGGAGAAGTAGTGCAATGGAAGCAAGTTCCAGAAGGGTAGCCCTGTTAGTCTGTATGCAGCAAAAAAGGAGAATTTTGTGGCACCTTAAAGACTAACACATTTCTTCAGGCTTAAGAAATTGATGAAGTGGGTTGGATCCCATGAAAGCTTACGCCCCCCAAAATTTGTTAGTCTTTAAGGGGCCACAGGACTCTCATTTAGTGCAATACAAGCAGCTGAACCTGGAGAGATGGACCTCAAATGTGCCAGCATGGAGTAGAACATTAGGGGCAGAATGGGAGAGTGACTGAGTGCCAGGAATCCTGGCATTCAGGTCATGGAGATAAAACAATTCCAGCCCAGGGTTTAAAACAGTCATAGAATCATAGAAAACCATGACAGGTCATGGAGTCCAGTCGTAGGAGAGGGGCTGCAGAGCTACAACAAACCCTGCCTGCATGTTGTTGCAGGTTGAATTGTGAACCCCCTTACCTCCTGCTAGATTGCCTGAGAGGGAAATTTGACCATGGGAGGACCAGTTGCCACTCAGCAGCTGCTTCCTATGCAGATGAGGGCTTGCTGCTTTTTTTGTCCAGCACACACACAGTAGGGTAAGCCCAGCTGTACTCAGTTTCCCCTGTTTGGTAGGGTGATTCATCTCTCCAGTGCCATCCAGCCCTTGTATCTAAAAGAGAAGTGATGCCAAAAGCCAGGGAGGATCCAAAGATCTCAGAATACTATATGAACATTAATTAACCCTCAGGACACCTAAGGGCAGGAGATATGTATTATACTCAGTTTACCAAAAGACACTCTCAGGCAGCAATAGTGGTTCATTTTCACCAGGGCTTTATCTGGTCTCTATATGTACAGAGACAAAATTGTGTGCCTGCATACTTGTGTCTATGCCATGTGGGTGAAGCCACTTGGTTCCATGTTACAAAAAAACCCTGGTTGCCCATTTCAGCTAATGTATCTCCCAGGCATGGGCGAATGTTGGAATTTACACCTGTAAAACTCATCGAGGCAAATGAGTTTCTTGCGCACAAATGTTATCTCAGCTGTTACACTATATAAACTGCATGCTCAGGAATTAGCACCTACAATGTGGAAGCACAGAGGTGAGTGCAGTTTTGTGCATTGGAAAGAAAACATATGCTATTGTGTCTCTTTCATGCCTAATGGCAGAGACAGAAATAGTGCTCGGGAGTTCTTCACCCACTAAATCACATTTTCCTCTGGGAGAAATGACCAAAATCCACATTGCTCTTACCTAGATTCAGACTTGAATGTTCAGTGAGGTTAACCAAGCACAGCTCTGTCAATTACTTTTCAATAGGGTTGTGTTGGAGATTGGAGGGAAAAAAACAGTTCAGTCTCTAGTAAGATTAAGAATCCCATAAGATTGAGATCTGAATCCTTTGTGTCTGAAAGAGTAAGGAGAAGGGAGTTCATTCCAATATTCCAGAGTAATCCCAAGCGTTTCGTCTGTGACCTTTGTTGTATCTCACGGAAGGAGATTCCCAGGAATCCTACTTGGCAGGATAGCAACCATAAACATACAAAACAAGTCTTGTGGATAGAGGGGAAGTGGTAGATGTGGTATATCTAGACTTTAGTGAGGCTTTTGATATGATCTCGCATCACCTTCTCATTAACAAACTAGAAAAGTACAACCTGGATGGAGCTACTATAGGATGGGTGCAATACTGGTTAAATAACTACTCCCAGAGAGTACTTACCAACTGTCCACAGTCAGGCTGGAAGGACATAATGAGTGGGGTGCTGCAGGGATTGGTTCTGGGGCCAGTTCTGTTCAATATTTTTATCAATTATTTAGATGATGGCATACAGAGCACACTTATAAAGTTTGCCAATGATACCAAGCTGGGAGGGGTTACAAGTGCTTTGGAGAATAGGATCACAATTCAAAATGATTTAGACAAACTGGTGAAATCGTCTGAGGTAAACAGAATGAAATTCAATAAAGACAAGTGTAAAGCACTCCACTTAGGAACGAACAACCCATTGCACACCTATGAAATGGGCAAGGACTTCCTAGGAAGGAGTACTGCAGAAAGGGATCTCGGTGTCATAATGAACTACAAGCTAAATATTTGTCAACAGTGTAACACTGCTGCAAAAAAAAGCAAACACCATTCTGGGATGTATTAACAGGAGTATTGTAAGTAAGACACGAGAAGTAATTCCTCCGCTCTACTCTGCCCTGATTAGGCCTCAGCTGGAGTATTGTGTCCGGTTCTGGGCACCTCATTTCAGGAAAGATGTGGACAAATTGGAGAAAATCCAGAGAAGAGCAACATGAATGATTAAGGTCTGGAACACTTGATTTATGAGGGGAGATTGAAAGAGCTGGGTTTTTTTTTAGTCTAGAAAAGAGAAGACTGAGAGGGGCATGATAACAGTTTTCAAGTAGCTAAAAGGTTGTCACAAGGAGGAGGGAGAAATTTTTTTCTCCTTAACCACAGATGATAGGACAGGAAGCAAAGGGATTAAATTATGGCAAGGCAGGTTTAGGTTGGACAGTAGGAAAAAATTTCTAAGTGTCAGGGTGATTAACCACTGGAACAAGTTGCCTAGGCAGGTTATGGAATCTTCATCATTGGAATTTTTTAAGAGCAGGTTAGACAAGCACCTGTCAGGGGTGGTTTAAGAGGTTATTTGGCCCTGCCATGAGTGCAGGGGACTGGACTCGATGACCTCTCATGGTCCCTTCCAGATTCTATGATTAAAACTTCTCAGCAATTCATGGTAGCCTTCATCCTTGATGGGTCTTGGCATCATAAACTAACATTTTCCTTACAAGTTTCTCAATGTTCATATGTTTTGCATGATCAGCATCAGAGATCAGTCAATTCCTTACTCCAGGAACATTTTGTTTTGTTTTGTATTGGTATTTTCCCCATGCTGTTAACAGGGTTCTCATTTAATTTAACCACTCTAGGAAATGACACTCATGTGATTCCAGGATGTTAAATTTTTTTAGAAAGCCCTTCTCGAGTTGCAAAATTTGCCCATGTAGTTGGATACCCAATATGACTGTCAGACTTCATTCAGTTCTATAGTGCTCATAAGTATGGAGGTGTAGAGAGAGAGACTTCCCAAAGAAGAGAGGCATGATATCAAGGAAATAATTATGAAATAACAAATGGAGATTTTTTTTCCTTTTAAAAATGTATTGATATATACATTGATGAGCTAAACTGACAAGCAGTGCTTGAGAAAGGAGTAATTGCATCTTTAATAATATTAAAGCTGACACCTGCCTTGGCCAATAACACACAGTCCTGACACTACTTAGCTAACAATTAGGACACATGAGAAGGATGAAGGGGGGAAAAAGTAGTAAATTGAATCTGCATTTTAAAGAACATACAAATAAAAAGGATGACGGCTAATTGTCTAACACTTTATTAATTCAATCAGGCATGCAATTTAAAAATAGCTTTGCCTTTTACTGAAAGAGAAATTAATTACAATTTCTTCCTGAATCTGGTGCAGGGGAAAAATATTTAGGACAACCATGTCTCTCTTAGAAAGGCTTCTTATTAATAAAAAGCAGAAAACTCCCATGCTAATTGGAATCATAAGCACAATTAGAAGAGATGTTGTCCTCCATTTGAAAAAGAAGAGAGAGCTGCATAGCTGAAGGATATTACAAAATGATAAATTGCACCAAAGGTTTCGAGTAAAATGCTAATATTAAAAAGAAACATAATACCTAAATAGCTTTCTTTAGATCTCCCTGCCTTTTTTTTTTCTGAGAGGCTTAGGCAGAACTTGTGACTTCAAATAGGAAAAGAAAAGAGTAAAGATGTTTCAAGGTCATCTTGAGTCTTGCAAAACGTAAATAGATTTATAAGCAAATTTGGGCTTTTCAGGATTTCTGAGAGTGGGGTTTTTTTTGTTTTTGTTTTTTAAATAAAAAAATTCTATTCATCCTGCCAGCTGGCCTGATATTGTCCCTGACATTCAGGGACTGAAATGGGAGGCTCTTATTCTGCTGAGCTCTTTCCCTTCTTGATTATACAGTGAGATGGTATAATGATATAGGGTATAATGAAGACCTATGGGAAAGTGCCAGGAGGTTGGGTTTATTTATTTATTTTTGGAAGGGCACCTTAATCATCACCAATACGCTGCTCATCCTGATTTTTTATCTTTGCAGTTCCACTAAGGTTTCTTCAGCGAAATAAATCTGCTGTTCAGTGTACTTATAGAGAAATATTTTTTTTCTCAGTGTGTTGTCTTCCCCTGAAGATGGCAAAACATTTTCTGATTACCTGCTTCTGACAAAAAAGGAGCACAGTGCAAACTCATTAGATGAATGAATAAAGTGTACTGGATAGCAAAGGCTTTTCTTTGTCCTAACAGATAATGGTAGACCAAGTTAAGGAACAAATGAAAGGGGGTTACATAACTCAGAGGACTGTTGATGGGGTATGAAACTCTCCGCGCCTACTGACTGAGATCCAGTCCACTTCAGCAGTGCCAGAAGTGCTTGCATTTTCACCTGTTTATATGTAATGAACTTCTAGGATGAAATCCTAACTCTACTGACCATGGGAGTATTGCCATTGACTTCAAAGGGGCCAAAATTTTGTCCCTAGTCTCTGAGTCTACTTTTGTCATCATTAGATCCAATAATAAATAAAACTGGAGACTACCCCGATCTCTGACTTCTCTTGGGGGTTCCTACAATTCAGGTCTGCAGAGAATTATGAGAAGAATGTGGGGCAATTTGTACTGCCACTATATGTTCCATGGCTGAGTTCTTAGTCTATCCAGCCAACCAATCTAGCACATTTAACCAATGCTTAATTCACTTCTAGTAGAAGCCAACAAAAAAGAAATAACTCCAAAAAGAGTCCGAACTGGAATTCTGATCACGTTAAATTTCAGAATATTTTATAAATAATTCATTACTATGTGTATATATAAAATATGTGTGTAGACAGGTGCTTACATATACTTATACAGCAAATCCTTGGTTTCGGTTTATTTGCTGCTGGTTTATTGCAAATAATACGATAAGGTTAAGTCATATTATATGTAATCTATCTACACAGTCACACATATTTACACGTAATACACGTGTGCAAACAAAAACTCACGTGTGTATGCACATACCCAATTTAATCTTTTCCTATTACTTGCTATATATCACTAATAAATAATTAACATCATTGAACATATATTGTATAAATGTAAGTCTATCTATCTATCTATCTATCTATCTATCTATCTATCTATCTATCTATCTATCTAAATGGATGATTTACAAAATATTTCTTACAACACAGAGACAGTCCATCACATTTGAAAGCACAGTAGTTTGGTTAAAATGACATTGTTAAGCCCTAGGGACTTTATTTAATAAATGCATTTTTGGTTCTGCCTTGCGGAAATCTACACAAGGCCTTGCAAGTCCTGAAAAATTGATTTGATTTTTTTATTGCTTTTTAGTCTGTATCATGGGATGGGCATATTTGCTTTTTTTAATTGAATCTCTCACACTGCTCAAGTACCAACCATCATTTCAATATCTAGATTTTTCATGAGCTATTTAACATGGTTGGATGTTTCTGTTTTTCCCCTTAGAGTTTTGATTGGTGGATTAACATTGCAGCATCTAGGCTATATGATATTCCTTGGGGAGAAAAATAACACACTAGAAGAATTTTTTGCGTCTCTCCTGCTACAGCCTATCATTTTAACAAAGGCAGTTCTACAACAAGTTTCACAAGCTGAGTAAAAGCACTTTAACTGAGAGACACACCAATGGGTAAGAACTGAGAAGAGATAAACATGCACACATCAAGAGGCAGCATGCAGAATGAAAGCAGTGCAGCGAAAAGGGTTATACAAAGGCACTTGAGAACAGCACAGGAAGGCTCAGGTACCAAAGAGATGTTCTGAATGTCACCTGCTGTGATAATCGTCTTAGGGACAAATGTTCACCTTGGAAGGCAAACGTTGAAATAACATTTAAAGAAAAACAACCCAGGAACATAACGAAATCCATAGGCAACAAAAATACTTGATACGGACCTCACAAAAGAGGCTAGATACTACGCAGTTAGATTGTCTGTACAGCCACATAAGTAAAAAGAAATGGCTGGGGGACGGCTGCACATGACTCTCTAACAACACGGACAAACGGGCTCTTATAAACCTAAGAATGCAGGAACAGTGTCTCATTTCTTACATACTTGAGTAAGATTTTGCTGTTTATAACACTGGTTTTTGGATCAGCTCCTGAAAACCCTAACTCAGACAAATTGCCTCATGGCAGTATAAACTCCTTCAGTACATATTCCTAGGTAACCCGGGAAGAGTAGTATGAGTTTCCCCAAATGAGCTAGCTGAATTATTGTAGGATCTATAAATGAAAGTTAAATGTCAACAACACTTTGTGCATGTAGAGGGTCTTCCATCCAAGGATCCTAAAGTGCTTCACAAATATTAATGGATTAACCTTCTCAACTAATTTCGGAGGTAGGGAATTCTGAGCAATCTGAGTTTAAACCCTTGCACACATTAGAGAAACTGGCCCTTCTATAATTGATGTAATTACACTAGGGCAAACCCCTAATGCAGAGATGCTGCACTGATGTAAAGTAGGGTGTACCAGAACGTAATCGAATTTGGAAAATTACAAGATATTGCAGCCAGTGTAAACTCCAGTGTGCAGAGATGTAACCATGCTACTGCAGATTTCTTCAGGGCCTAAAAAATTTGCCAAAATTCATAAATCAGTCTGGAATACAATCTAAATCTCCTGACTCCATGTCCTGTACTTTAGTCACGTTTCTGACATTCGGATAAGGTGCTACTTCCAGTTGTTTCTCTCTGTGGGATTTTTCTTTGGGATTCAACCAGCTACAATCGGCACATCAAGCGGAACAACGCAAGATCAGAACAGGCACTCAACAAGGCCACAGTTCTTGTTGCATCCCTTTGAATGGGTATAGCACTTTTATGTACCGTTTGTAGCCAAGTTATTTTTTACCCCAGTGCAGCAGATCTACTAAGGGGTTTGCCCTGATGCTGTTCCTTTGCTTCAACATCCCCTATTCACTTCCCACAAGTGTACACAAATCCTCAGCTTCAGTGGATTGTCTGCTTCTAAACTCAGAACAAAGTGAGGCCTGTGAAATCCCACAGAGAGAAAAAACTGGAATTAGCACATTATCTGAATGTCAAAAATCAAAATAAATTGCAATGTTATTCCAACAGGGCAGTATCGCATGCCAGCGATAGTCTTCGGTGAGGAGGGGATAACCCTGGAGCTAGTAGGTATTCATTATTATTGATGAATATTCTCAGGAGAAGCAGAGGATGTTGCCTAATGGCTTGATCTAATATGCCATCACAGAGAAAAAAAATAGCAAGAATGAAAGATTTCCTGAACCGCAAAGCTAAAGGAATCCTCTGAGCTGTAGTTGGTCCTTTAATTACCCATGCTGTGAGAGATGAACACACAAAGAACAAGATGGCTTCATGGAAAGTCTTTTGAGATGAAGTCCTTTTACCAAGGTACTTTGCTTGTTAGAGATATAAAATTGTAACCCAGAGGTTAGTTTCTTTATTGGGATTCAGATTTACAGAAAAATCAAATGCATACTGGTGCATCTAATTTGCCATGCAATATTGGAGTGACTGCACTTGCAAATTGGGGAAGTGCATGCATGAATAATTGGTTGCATTTGTAATTACCAGATTTGTGCAGGCAGTCATGGGGCACATGCAATTATATGCACATCTTTACTGAAGATCTGCTTCTAGCATGGCAAGAGATATTGTTCAAACAGATGCCATGAAAGGGACCGAGGCACTTAGGGAAAGCAACTTTCATGGACTGAGGATAGCGCTAATGAAATGATCTCTAGGTGAGCACAGAGTTTTAGTGAAGTTCTGCTACAGATTGTTGTACGGTTGGGGTTGGATCTGAAGCTCCTCATAAGAGCAAGAATGCTACACATAGATGGTTCTTTCTTCCGGACCTGTCAGCTGTGTGGTGGACAGCAGAAACCCTAGGCCTCATCTTTCTTCTCTTTGGCCTAACATTGTTCCAAGCCCGTCATTCAGGATGGGGGTTGAGTTTACCCTCCCCCATGTCTCTATGCACTTGGTTCCCATCTCAGTCATGCTGATGTGACTCCATTGGCTTAGGGGCAGTGATTCCTGATTGATACTGGCGCAAGTGGGAAAAGTATCAGAATCAAATTTCAGATCTTTGGAAGGTTGAGGGCTGTCGGGTGGAGGGTATTTGTTGAATAAGGTCCCTTCTTTCTCTGGCTGGGGCCAATAAAAGAGGTTCTGTTAAGAAAACACTGAGTTAGGGGGTGAAAATTAAAATAATCCAATTCAAAAGTTTAAGGACGGTGAAGCACGTTGATCTACAGTGTGGCTGCATAAAGGGGACATAAAACTTCGGTAACCAGACAACGAGGGATTTTCCTATCTCTGGCTCATATCACCTGCTCCTCCCTCACCCCCATGTTAGGGGTTAAACTAGGGAGGGGTTATGGCGGGAGCATAGCGCACTTTTGGGTTTCTCACCTCC
>ML685788.1:5198264-5300261 GCA_007922175.1 Pelusios castaneus | reverse complement strand
CTCATGCGATTAATAAATCTGTTAGTCTTTAAAAGTGCCACAGGACTCTGTTGTCTTTCTACAATAGTTTGAACCTCCTAAGGGCCATCATAAGCCAATGTAAATTAGCAGTCTTGAGGCAGCTCTAATTTGTGCCCAGCTGAACCATACCTAGCTGCCCCAAGGATTGGGACAGAGAGGACAGAAAGGTGGCCTAATTCAATCTTTGACCCTTCCTCACATGTGCCGGTAATTCTAAAATCTGCCAATGCACAGTGGGGAAGAACGATACTGTTCAGCAACTGTCCTGTTCGTCCCTTTCCCATTGATAGGGAAGCGATCACAGGAAGTAGGTGCATGGACTATTTCATCTCCACCTCCTTGTGACAGCCATGATAAATTGGGAGCACTAAAACTCAAAGCAAACAGAGTCCCTTCCTTCTTAAGCTCTTACTATTTTGCCCTTCCCCTCCCATTTTTTTTTAAATGTAGCACATTTCCAAAAGTGCAGGTTTTAATTTCAATACACTCTGCTAGAAACAGATCAGTGCTAAAGAGAGGAGCAGCCACAGGAAGTGATTTTAATGGGTTGGCTACAGAATATTAATAGAATAGAATGTTATTAGAATAATTTTTCATCATGAATAATAAATTAATCGAATAATTTAGCATCGCTAGCCCTTGGTTTAAAAGTGTATGTTGTTTAAAAGTAGCTTGACAAGTGGTGTGTGGGAAAGGGGTGAATGGGTAGGGAAGATGGCGTGGAGGAGATGGGTGTATACTGCTTCCTGCAAATTGCTCATACAGGGAAATGTGGTGGAAGGGCGACTATTGGATTTAGATAGGCCCTGACTGCAAATTCACAACAGACCCATGCTGTTCCTCAATATTTGAGAGCTTTGAAAACAAGGAGTTGTGCTGTCCTGGGTGGGGTCAAAGAAGGCTTTAAGACATGTTTATGCTTTCAAATTCTGAAGGCATTCAGGGCCCTATCCAGCTGCTGGTGTAGATTAGAGCAGCCTCATGGCTGCTCTAAATTATGGTCTCCTCTGAGTCCAGATGAGAGCAATCCCTTTCCATATGGGAAGCTAAGGAGATACCTCAGGGTGCGGGCTGGTTGTTCTCCCTGGTTACCCTTCGAAAAGGGTTAGCCCTTTCATTGCCTGACTTAATGCGGTGTATGTACACCCTGTCGCAGCATTTTAGTGCAAGCCAAGAGGTCTTTTTTATTTGCATCTGTGTGGTAGACAGTCATTCTTCAAAAGGCTATTCACACCACAGAAAGAAAATGACATTATTCTCTCACTTGCTCTCTATAGTGTCTTAATCTACAACTGACAATTAATTTTAGAAAGAACATGAAGTGGCGGAGAAATTACAGCAATTTAACAACTAAAATTATAGGTGTAGATACATGTCAGCAGTGGAAACAGCCTCGTTCCAAATTAAAGTATTTAGAGATTTTCCTCAAATTTCAAATTATGCAAATCCCATTTTTTTTGTGATTGGCCGCTACTGCAGTTTTAATTGCAGGATTGCCAGCAAACTGCAAGCTGCACTTGTCATGCAGGATTCTGCTCCTCCTAGAGATGTTCCCTTTGCTAGCTCATCTTATTAATTTAATACAGTCACCGTCTCTTTAACAGATGAAATATGGTTCGCGGAACAGGCAGTGGTTTTCTTGGTTTCAATCTGTCATGAAGCCCCTGCTGTTTGCAGAGGTTACTCGACAGCTGGATGAACAGACAGGTTTGAGTCCAAACATGGATTCAAATACATATTTATACAGCAAACATATTTATATAACAACAGCGCAGAAACAGCTTGCGCTACTGAGGTTCCTGCAAGCCCCGTTACGGGAAGGACATTGCTCCTACTGCAGGAGAAGGGAGTTTGTATCTAAACATCAGGCCCAGTCCTTGTGAAGTTCGGAAGGTTGAAGCATGACCCTGCTAGGATATTGACGCTTTGCAGCAGAATGAAGCCTGGATTATGCTCCAAAAATAAGTGGTACGGTTATTAGAGTCAGTTCAAACAAATCCAGCACCCCTGCTGCTCCCAGAAAGTCATTTCATTTCCCAGCTCTAGCCCCAGTTGCAAGATCCAGTAACCAGTGGGAGATTTTTCTCCTTCACACCCTCTGAAAACTCCTGTGTGATAGTAGCAGGAGGGAGCAGAGGACGGTATCAAGGAACAGGTATACACAACTGTGGTTTGTAGTGGCAGAGGTTGTTCATGGAGTATTGGAGCAAGGTTTCTTGCAAACAGAAGGAAGAAGAGGATCCTGCAATATGAGTTAGCCTAGACCACAGTGGATGCCGAGATGTCTTGATTCACTAGGACTCAAATTATTTTCAGCTCAGTGATATCTCTGCACAATGCACTGGTGCTGTTACGATTCTGTTTTCATCTTTCAAACAGCAAGGAAGAGGCTGGGGAAAGATGGAAAGAGAGAAGTTGTGCCATCTTTATTGAAGAAGCAAAGAAAGCTCTTCCCCCCCCCCCCTGCTCCTGACCAACGGAGAGCTGTGGTGAGCAGCAGCCAAAGTGGAAGGGAACACAAGAGAGCTTAGATTGTTTTGCACCTGAGGAGAATCACCAAATAAATGCATTGTGTGGTGTCAATACATGATGATGTGAAGTCTCAGTGCAGCACCCAGACACCAGCTTGTGGATTTTGTGTGGTTTTCTATCAAAAGACGAAGTAGTTCTCTGGGTATTTAAGCTTGATGTCACTGTCTTATAGGACAATGAGATTGAGAGGTCCCTTCTCAGGTATGCGGAGTCCTTTGCTTTGTCTGCAGCAGGGTTCCATGAAATGGAAGCAGGGACCTCACAGTCCAAAGCAAGTTGTACCTAAATATTTTGGGCTGGATTCACCATTCCTCACAGTTTCTACTGATTAGAAGGGTGACACTCCAACTCCCCATCACCAAACGCTTTCAGGATGGCTGTATTAACCCATTTGTGTAAACACGTATTTTCACAAGTATTTGCATGTTCCTTTTTTTGTAAATGTTCTTGCAAACAATGTTTTGCTCATATGAATGCCTATAAAAAGTGACTAAGAGGCGTCATGGACACCACTGCAGCAAATGTATCGATTTTGTTCAAGCCCACGGTATTGAACGGTTATTTGCAATATTCACACAGCTCTAATTCTGCTAGAAGGCCAGATTTTTAAAATCTCAAGAGGCTCAATTGTACGTGCAATCACTAAGCCATAGATGCATGTGCAAACATGACAGCCATGTGCACAAATTAGGTGCAGTTGAGTGAATATTTTGCAAAAGCAGCTGAAAGCCTAATATTTTTGCATGTCTGCCCTGTTGTTTAATAAATCATGAATCCTACAGTGTACATTAAACCCTAACATCCATATAGCAACCAGTGGATCTCCCTAACCAAGGGGTTTGCTTTAATACTTTTTAATGTGGCCAGATCAAGAGACAACCAGATGCCTGAAATCTATTTTCATGTGCTAGGCAATGTATATTTCTTACAGTCACCGTATCCAGCTTCAATAACCATGATATGCTCCATCTGCTGACACCCCAGCGTAACCACAGTAGGGAGCTGTGCTGCTGGAGGCACTATTTTTTAACAGCTGAATGGTTGAACAGCTGGTAAATCATGGAAGGACACCTTTCATAGAAGAGCAGGGTTACTTGCCCCGCTTCCCTCCTCCAACTGTTCCCATAACATATAGCAAAGACAGAGCAACAGCATAAAGGATGATGGTTAACGGAACACACTGGGTGAAAAGTTTCATTATCCTTATGCCAAAAAATATACATAAACAAAATAAAACCCTGTTGACTTAATACATGCTAAAGGAGCAGGCTAATTGGAAGAAAAGCTATTTCTAGCCCAGCAAGTGTTTAGATCCAGTAGAATGCTCACCTATTAAAGGATTAAATGAAGACACTCCCTGTATACCAATAATTCTTACTGCTGATGTTCATACAAGGGACAACACCCTCTGACCTGAGAACCGGGTAAAAGCGAAGAGGTCTTTTATGTAGTCTTTTAAGTAGTCTTGAGCATAAGACAACTGAATGCCTTCTGCAATGTTGCTGTGCACCACTGAGACGCCAGCACTCAGCAGTGTGCAGAATCACGTCTTTGGATATTTTTTGTTTGTCATGCGTTGAGGAACTAGATAGCTAGTCAACTGCATAAAGGTGGCTGCAGGCAGGGCCCATTAGGCGGCAAACACAGAGGCCCAGATGACACAGACACTTTTGGGCGCTATCGTCTTTAAGAGGCCCAGTATGCTGAAGGAACTGAGAGGCGCAGCATGCATATGAACAGACCAAAAGATCCGAGCAGTTTCTGTTTGATGTTGGTTTTTTTAAAAGGAGTTTGGAATGCCACGCTGGATGATGAGGAAGAGACATCGCTGCGTTGCAATAGGTTGGGACCAGGGAGCCTGACGGAATGTTAGAGCAGACTTCATTGGAAATGCAGGCTCTCTTCCTCCGGCAAAGAGGAAATGGGAAGAAGGAGGAAAAGAAAAGAAAAGAACAATCATTGGGAGAGAGGAAAAAAACAACACAGAATTGAGTCAAGCTCTTTTTTTTTCCAAAATAATTCAGTGATTCTCATTCAGCTGGTGCTTTTCTTAAAGACCAAAGAGCCTATATGATAAGCATATTTTACAAATTAGGTAGCGATTTATCCCGCTTTTGTTTTAATGATTGAAATGAATGATGTCGTGCCGCTTGCTGCTGCTGCCGCATTCAGCGCCTGCTGTTCTTGGGAGCTGAAGACACGGAGAAATTTGCATACTTAATGCCGGGAACTGGCACAGACTAAATAGCTTCTTTTCTTTCCTCTGTGTTTGATTAAACCCAGCACTACAGTAAATCTACAAAGGCTTTTTAAAGCCATCCGTGTGCCATTTCACAATGCTGAACTTGCATGTGACAAAGGCTGCTATTTATTACTTATCAGCTTTACGGCAAGTACCACAGGTTACTATAATTAAAGGTATAGGGGCTGCATAGCCCTGCAGAAATAGACATTGGCCAGTTAACACTTCTAATCCCTAATCAAGACATGGCAAGGATTAATTTTTAATTTTTTAAATTTTTGTTTAAATATTCAGCAAAACAGTTACCAATGGGGAAGGCGCTGAGCCAAGAAGGCCTCCAAAGATCAGGATATGAACTTCCCCACGGTTTGAGGTGAGCTCCCTGGCTGGTGTTTGGGGTCTCTAGAGCCTGATTGGTGTAGCTACTCCACACCATCAACTTTCACTGAAGTAGAGCTGGTTGGAATGTTTTCGACAGAATGAAAGTTTGCCAAAATCTGCTGTTTGGTCAAAGCCGCAGTGTTTCGCTGAGACGTATCGGTTTGGACACGGTGTCCATTGAGAAGAATTTTGGGGTCTAAGGTGCTCACTTTTGATGAGAAAGAGAGAGAGATTCTTCCACTCTATAGTATGGTGGTTAAGACCCTGGGCTTAGGAGACACCGTTTCAAGTCTCAGCTCTGACTAATTCAGAGGGATCTGTGAGAAAAAACTCTGTTCTGAGTCAAGCAGAACAGGGACTTAAACCTGAATCTTCTACATCCCAGCCCCCTCACCAGTAGGTTATCAAGTCTCTGTCTTTTATTGGAAATGCCTAGAGTTATAACACATAACCTTAGGTTTTGATCAAAAATGGACATTTCAGTATAACTCTATTTTTCTGAAAACCATTCTAAAAGGTCTTTATTGTCATTCCAATATGGAACAAATACAAATTTGGGAACCTTGAATATGACACCCAATGGAATCGTTGCTCTGCAGACAGGTTGCTCTGCTCTACAGCCTTTGAAACCACGGACACTTCCTATGCCAACTGTAGAGAAAGCAGGATAGGCCCAAATGGTTGTTGAGGGTGCTCAACACCTTGCAGAATCAGGCTGCTAGTTAGCATTGAGAAATTTAAGGATTCCTTTTAAATCAGTGGCGAATTCCCATAGACTTAAATGATTATCAACAAATGCTTTTTTTGTAAAAGAAAAGGTGCTGGTACTCAGCCAGGGACCTGGGGCCGCTGCTGGTGGCAGGAGCCAGGGCCACATCACTGTGAAAAAAAGGTGCCGATACTCAGTACCCCTGAGTACCATCACAAAAAAAAGCCCTGTTATCAAGCATTTTAAATGTATGGGTTCCTTAAAGAACAACAAGAGATCAGAGCTCCTGAAAATTTTGTGATCTATCTACAGACTAAAACAATGAGAAGGACAACAAGGAGAGGAAAGAGGAAGAAAAAGAGAATATGGGGTTTCGGTGTAAGATTTGTCTCTGGTCCAATTTGGTCTTTAAAGAGGCAAAATTATTTAAAAAAAAAATCTCTGCTGAGAGTATTTTGAGATAAATGGCAAATTAGACAATATCTCAGAGAATTAGAATACTGAGACAATGAAGATGAGGAGAGAACAGCCCTTGTAATGGAGTCATTTCCAGATCTTCTATAAACATGACTGGTAAGCAGAGGTCAAGATCAAGTTGGACCTATGCCCCTATAATCTGCAAACACACACATTCACTCTGTACAGGAAATGAGGCATTTAAGGACCCAGTTTTGACACTTCTATTCTCACTGAGCACCATCTTATTCCACAAGAGAGTCCCACTGGAGTAAACAGGACTATTTGCCAAATAAGATACTGCTCAGTATGTGCAACGATAGGGTAGCAGAATCTGTCCTTAAGTGATTCTGAACTGAGATGCATGTTTTCCATTAGTAATAGTATTTATTTCACAGCAGTATGCAGGTGCCCCATTCATAGTCAAGAATCCCACTGTGCTAGATGCTGTACAAACACAGAAAAGACAGTCTTTGACCCAAACAGCGCATACTTACAGATCTTTCTCTGTATTCCCCCAACCACACTTTAAACTTTATTTACTTTACCAGATATGTGAGCTTCTTTAGTACTGTTTTAAACAACTGTATGCTTTAAGTTTGCAGCAATTATACTCCTGAACTTCGCTAATGGAGAATTTCTCCGTATCCTAAAATAACTACTTAAAATGAACATATGCTAAGAAATAGCTAAAAAGTACAAGTACCATAAAATAAAAATTGTAGAATACCCCCCCAACTATTAATAGAATCCTAAAGCATAAAAATGGAAAGAATTTTAAAATTATAATTGACTCTTTACCACTGGTATTTTTGGTTACTTTTTATTTTATATTATTCAACTTGGAAAATGAAACTAGACTGTTTGTTTACAATCCATTTCACTTTTTGCGTGTATTTATTTATTTTAGATTTAAATTTAAGAAAGGATAACTATCCAAGGCTCTGATGCCCAAACACATCAATACTAATGCAATAAAATCCCTGCAGAATTAAAATGGCCATTTCAGTGGGAACTTAGCCAGCCAGACACCTACAGAAAACCCCTTTAGAATCTTCCATCCTTCTGGGAAACAGCCTCAGCCCTCTCCAAAAACCCAGCTGAAGAATTTGGTAGTGTGCTGGGATGATCAGCAGCTCCAGGTCATTTTGGACCAAGCTGGGAATGAGTTCTCATCCTACCGGCTGCCCCCTCTTTTTTATAAGGAGATAGTTCCAGCTTGAGTGTTTCCTGACAAATGGGAACAATGCAAAAGGAGGGAGGTAAGCCAACTGTAGTCAGTTTCACTTTCTAGTTCTGATGGTTCTAATTCTGAAAACTCAGACCCACAGGGATAATAATGAAAAATAATAATAAAATTGTGCCATTAGCATTCATTTATGGAATCCTTTTTCAAATGAAGCCTCAGTTTGGACCGAAATGACAGGGCCATGCTTTTTAAGGTACATTAGCTTTGTAACTGAGCTTTGGAATTTTCTCCCTCTCTTTGAATGACTAAATCACTTCCCCAGATCAGGCATCACCTTAAAACCTTCCCCTTTCCTTTTGCTTACAATAGTTATTAAAGTGACCTTTCCCTCTTCCTGTTACTGCATCCTCCCATTCTTCTCACTGGAACTAGCCTGAAAGAATTAATCTCTGATGCTTCTAACATTTGAATGATTATTGCTATTACATTTGAGCTTTTTTTTTTCTTTCACCATGTCAAGACATCATTTTTACTTTCTGCCTATAGGAGACCATTGTGGGTACCCAGTTCTATAACTTTTTTGCCTCTTCCCATATGGTGTTTTGTGACAGGATGCTATATAAAAATAAAATGGAATTTTAAAAAAAGATGTTTTTGCTCAATGATCTATAATAATAAATAATAACTAACTGGAAAAAGCACTGCACAGTGAATTTAAACCTATAAAAATAATTCAGCTAAAATTGTTTAATTTCCCTATTTCTTTCAAGTGTCGAGATTTTAAAAAAACAAAACCACAACAAAATGGATATCTAGTACAGTGATTCCCAACCTTTTCAGTAACATGGCACACTTCAATGACACAAACAATTCCATGGCACACCCACTTTTTTCAGCTGAATTGATTTCTCAGAAACAACTCATTTACTTACGTTTACTAGGTTATGGTCTTACTAGAGTGGTGTACAATATAGTACATACAACAAGCTAAAGAAGGATCAAATGCATTAATGTTACAAATTCACCGGAAAAAAAAGTCATCTCAATTTTGCTTTTTCGCCACCTGCGTTGAAAATGTTCACGTTTTAGAATCGAAAGACGCGATACTTTGCTTTTAATTTGATGATTAATTTTCATTTTTATGAGTTGTAATTTTGGTTGGATAGAATATTGTTTAAAATGAAACAATGTTTGTTTTACATTGATTTTCATTACCTTTGTACAAAATTTCTTGGCACACTTGTTTCAGTGGTCGGTAATCCATATTTTGTTTTCAAATTTTGTAGGAGCCAATAATCCACCCAAGTTCATATAATATAGTCAAAGTAAGAAATAGACTTACAAGAGAAAATGCCTTTGACTGAAAGGGTTGAAATGGGGATCCAGTCTCTATACAGATAAAAAAAGGAACATTTTGTGATGGAATAACTCTTTATTCACACTTTATATGCTACGCTAATAATTTCTGTGCAAGACATGCCTTGTGAGGTATCATTTGAAAATAGGGTGACCAAATGTCCCAATATTACAGGGACACTCCCAAAGTTTGGAGCTTTGTCTTATAGAGGGGCCCACTCCCTGTCCCATTTTTTTGCACTTGCTATCTGGTCATTGTTTTGAAAACTCATAACTTGCTGATCAGTATATCATAGTAAAATGCGGGTAGCAGCATTATGTGTAGAGCATAAACTGAAATCATAACTGAAGTATGTTCCCCAGATAAATCTGCGGATGGGGCAAACCCAGTTTCTCAATGACAAAGGGCAGGCTGATGCCCAACCAGATGTCAGCAAAGCTGATAGGCCATCAGCCATCTACTGGCCATTCTTCAGCAAGAAAGGGTTGGAGGGACAAAAGAAATCTGCAAAGAAACAGCATGAGGTTTCCTTTCTCCACCAGAATCCTGTCTCTTGGTTCTCAGCTAAAGAGGGACTGGAACTATAAAAAGGAAGGGCAAACACCCTAATACAGCCCTCCTCTTTCTCCCTGCCCATCTCACTCTTTGCACCTGGGAAGACAAAAGAAGCAGCCATGAGGGTTCCTGACCTGAAGAATTTGGTCAGTAATGTTGTGGTCAGAAACTTCCCTTTGATTTTAATAGAACTTGTTCAGCTAAGCACTAGAAAGTATTTTATCCTTATTTTAACCATTTCTGACCTTTATGCCTCATTGTTGGTAGTCACTTCAAATCTACCTCTTTGTCATTAATAAACTTTTTAATGTAATGCAGTGTGTTTAAGTTAAAGTGTTAGCATAACTCTATTTAAGGTGGCAAGCTTATTCCCTTAAAGCAGGGGTGTCAAACTCATTTGCTATGGTGGGCCAGATTTGACTTAAATGTACTTCATGTGGACTGTACATACCATAAATCGAAATACTACAGCACTCTCGCAGTATCGCGGGGTGCTGTGTATGAAAAACTGCACTCCATGGTCCACACTCTCTCTCTGTTAGGGACAGGGCAGGCAGGAAATGTTGCGGAGGAGCAGGGCAGGTAGGGTGTTGTGTCCTCTCTGGCCCCAGCCTCCCTCCCCACCGCCGCAGCATTGATCAGAGTCCCCTCCAGCACCGGGGGCAAAGGCCCCGTGGCAACCCTGCCACCATTTTGGCCTGCGGGGGGAGGGAGGGGCAGGCAGAGGCACCAGCCAATTGGCCCTGGGCCCCAAACCCCCCATAGGGATGGCCCTGCTCTCTCTCTGTTAGGGAGAGAGTGTGGTCCCACAGAGTGCAGTCACAGGCCAGATGGAAGAGATTCATGGGCCGCATGTTTGACCCTCCTGCCTTAAAGAAATAATGGACTTAATGTATTTGGACTGCCCAGGAGAGGACTGGGCAATACAAGACATACTTTTCTGGGGGAATATCCAGGACTATGAGTGTGTTGGGGTCATCCTGCAGAAGTAACCAAGACTAGTAAAAGCCAGCCTGTAAGCTAAGTGTGGCTGGCAGATTGCAGTAACACATAGATATTCAGTGTATGACTTACGTGCTGGAAGGCTGTTTGTCGGTGACCTGAGTTACTAACAGCAAGGGATTGTAATGCAATAGTTTCAGGGCAGGGGTGACAGCTCCTCATAGTCTGGATAGCACCCCGGTATCAGTTAGCTGGTGGACAAACTGAGTTTGGCACTCCTGCCACAAATATTTTGATACAGGTTCTGAAAAGAGAAAGGAGCAAATACCTTTAAAAAATGTTGGTACCTGGGCCAATACCATTACATTGACTAGAGTTTGGATGTCCAGCTTTGGACACTTTAAAGGTGTCTGATTTTCCAAGGGTGAGGGCAGAGCACTTTCTGAAAATCACTCCCTCTAAAGTGTCTCATGTTGAGCACCCAAGAATTGATGCACCCCAAATCAGTGGTCATTTTTAACAATCTTTGCCAGACAGCTCTGTTGCAAAGTGACATTTTCTCTTTCTAAATCATTTTCTCTTCACTTTCATTCTTTTTCTCTTACCAGACTATTCAGAGCTCAATTTGACTGTATTAAAGATTTCACTGTCACAGAATTGCTTGTGAGGCTTTGAATCTATTTAAAGCTACTCCATAGCAGTCATTTTTCGTCTAGCAGTTACAACGTGAAAGGTAATTTCCCTCCCCCGCTCCCCCAAATAACCAACCCAGGGCAGAGCATTGTGGTGTGAACATCTGCAACAAAAAAGAGCTGATCAAAGTAACAAAAATTATTAGCAAGGCCACAAAATTGCCAAGTGGGTTTTGCATTCAGTCCACTACACTTGTGACCACAGATATGTTCAATAACAGCCTTCCGGGGTCTCATCAGGAGAGTACAGCTGTTACATCAGCATTAGCCTAAGATGTTCTTTTGGTTTGTGGTGGCTGCTACAGCTTCATCAGCCTGATTTATATGCTGATTTGCATATCTTCCCCCACAATGCCGCAAGCTGAGCTCTGACTTGAAACCATACCATTAATGCTGGCTAGGAAAGCAGTGATCAGCTCTGTATGTTTGGCTCTCACATGTCTTGGACAATAGGTATGTTAGCAGGACCCGCCTTAAAGCTTCTTGTGCCTCCAGAGGCTCTAAGGTAAGAGACAGAAGATTTTATAGCGGCAATTTTCACTTAACAAAATGAGGAGCTTTAAGATTTCATATCATTTGCTGGGAAAAGTGCTAGCAGCATAAAACGGGCAGCCAAAAGGCACTGTGTCCGTGAGATACTGCTGTAGTCACCTTTACACTCAGTACTGTGTTTACAATCACCGTATCACTGAACTGACCAGCGAAGACTCATACAGAAGGGCCCTGTGGATCAGACCAATGATCCATCTAGCCCAGTCTCCTGTCTTCTCATGGTGGCCAATGCCAGGTGCTTCAGAAGTGACCCATCTTGTCAGCCATTCCCAGCCTCTAGCTAAAGCAATCCCTATCTCGGTTACTAGCCATTGATGGACCTATCTTCTACGAATTTATTTAGCTCTTTTTGTAACCCTGTTATAGCCTCGGCCTTCACAACATCCTGTAGCAAGGAGTTTTACAGTTTGACTGTGCATTATGTGAAGAAATACGTTGTTTTGTTCGTTTTAAACCTGTTGTCTATTAACTTCATTTAGTGACCCCTAGTTTTTGTGTGATGAGGAGTAAATAACACTTCCCTATTTTCTTTTTCCACACCAGTCATGATTTTATAGATCTCTATAAAGTTCCCCCTCAGACTCTAAGTAAATAAAAATGATTTCCTTTATAAACTAGTTTCTCACATCACAAGGGGTAGATTTTGTTCTTTATTTACAGCAAGAAACCTGGATATTGTTTTTACTGTAGCCTCCATGTAAATCGCTAACCATCTCTACAATCCCCTGGTACCCTAAAGGGAAAAAGAGATTTATTAAATTCCCCACACAAACACATAAGGAAAAAATAACCATGTTGGAACGAGGACATATCTCATACCCTGTGAAAACAGAAGAGTGCAATGCATATACTGTTGTTAGACCCTTAATGTGAACTGAACTGAACGGATTCCTGCCTTTCCATTAGGAGTGTTTTCAGACCCAGGCCACAGAATCTTCTCTATTCATGTGCAGCACCACAAGTTTCCCTGTAGGTGTGATGGGCATCTTACAGACTCATCACTCCAATCTATTTCATTGTGTTTTGCTCTCAGCTTTCCCAAAGTATTACAAAGACTCTAGAGACTTTTTCAGCCCTCGAATGACTTTCGTTTATAAATCATGGCTATCAAATTTCAGCTTCTTGGATGCTTGTCAAGAGACGGCTGGACAATCATTGCTTCTGTGGGAGAAAACAGCAAGGCCTTGATCCACCAGGAGCAATTTTTTGGTACTGTTACATTGGTATACTGCATTGGCAAACTGCTCCTAGTATAGATGTGCTGGCCAAACTATGCTTTTACTGGGATAGCTTACTCCAGCCCCTCTAAGAAAAACAATCTATACTGGCGAAAGTGCCGGTTTGCCGATATAACTGCATCTGCCTTAGGTACTTTTGCTGACACGGTTTTAATGGCCCATGGTCACATCTCTTCACCTCCCTGACCAATGCAGCTATCCTAGCAGACATCTGTAGTCCTGGGATGGTGATTGGGAGAGAGTATAGTTTTGATCAACATTTTTCTTGAATTAAAAATAAGGGTTGTAAAGATTTATTACAGTGACATATTTGAGCTTCTCTATTTAAAGTGGTGTTGTTTCCCAACACAATCCTTCTCATGCACTGAGGATTATAACTCAGCCATCATAAGGGCTCCAAGCTGAAACTTGGCCTCAAATGTCTCCGCTCGGGAGTATGAATTTTATTTTGCTAAATTAAAAAAGAAAACCAGTGTAAGTGTTTTGAAGTTAGGGAGCAGAAATGCCAGGTCAAATTCTGCCTTTCAGTACATGCTGTAATTGCCAGTAAAGTCCAGGGGACTCTGAGATGCACACACAAGGGCAGGAGATTTGCTCCTGCTCTTCTTATTTCTTATATAGAGGATCATATTATGGACTGAAAAATCATCTTAGTCTCTAAACCAGCAAAAATTATTAATGAATGCTTTTCAGCTGATTAGGGCTTGATTCTCATTTACTCCCAGTGACCAGTCCCTTTACATTGCCAGAGTGGTATAAAAAGGCCGTCAGGCAAATGAGAATCAAACCCTAAACAGCTAAAAAACATTTGATTTCTCCATAGTGTGTATGTTTATTCTTGATAAGGTTTCAAGTAAATGATAAATAAAATGGTAAAAAAACCAACAACCCTATTTTGCTTGTATAGTGTGAAAAATTTGCAGAAGGTTGATTTGTTTGTTTTTTGATACATGTTGTGTTTACCATGGGGGAAGTCCTGGCTTCACTAAAGTCCCTGGCAAAACTCTCATTGACTCCATGGAGCTAGGATATCATCTTTAAAATACAGACGAGAATGGCTGTCAGGATCACCCTCTTGGGCCTTAGGGGAAAGAGTGATTTCTTTATGCCGCCAATATGACTGAGCATGCATATAGGGCAGTGAATTTGCAAGGCGTCCTTTAGGAGAGAGAAAAAAAAGCTAGAGAAGCTTGATTTAGGTATATTGTGTCTGTAGTAGCAAACATTGGGAGGTACTAAATAAGAATCTTAGCCTGCTCCCATTTTAGACCTCGATTAAATAAACCTCTTTAAGCTTGTGCTTATTTGCTTTATAAAATTAGAGTCT
This sequence comes from Pelusios castaneus, assembly GCA_007922175.1. Classification (NCBI taxonomy): domain Eukaryota; kingdom Metazoa; phylum Chordata; order Testudines; family Pelomedusidae; genus Pelusios; species Pelusios castaneus. The sequence continues at coordinate 5,286,068 of ML685788.1, read as the reverse complement.
TTATATTTGGTAAAAGTTCCAATAATTTCAATAGTGCAGGATAAGGCCTAAAAGAAGAGACATGGCCAAGACACACCAAACTCTGAAGAAATTCATGTGAGGTTGCCATTTGAATTTGTCAGGTGGACATGCTTTTAAAAATACGCTGAGCACACATATTTACAGTACTATATACATAATACTTTATCTAGAGGGGCTTAAAAATATTAACCTAAAACAAGAGAATGACTTACTCCCTTTCCTGGGGACAAAACATGCATTTTAAAGAAAACTGCCAAAATAAAATATTTACAACTAATCCAGAAATTCAAAGCTAAGGTACCCAGACATTGGTATAGCCTATTGGAATGTGTTGCTTCAATTTTCACTTAGAGCAGGAAGAAGTTAAGATAATGGATAGTTTACAATTGCACCTTGAATTTCTTTTTTTAATTAGCTGTTCTGTTAAAATTATTGATAAAATAATGGATAAAAATTGGACTTATATTGGCCAGTGAATGTTCCAATGTACATACAAAGACAATGTTTCTTCAGGATTCACGATTTGCCAAGCATTTTCAGTGATCTGCTGTAGATGGTGAAGATAATAGTTAAGGTTGTCATTACTTTCTGTTATGACTCCATTTTCAGTTGCTTAAAGCTTTGCTAAATTCAAACTATTCAACTTCAGCTTGCCAGGTGTCAGCCTTACAGTGAATTATCCATGCTCGATGTCTGCCTCATGCTGAATTTTACTGGAGGAAGTTTCAGCTAAAACGGTTTAACCGTTTCCAGGAATGAAGTGAGGGAAATGGCTTTGCCTAGGTTAAAAATTCTATCTATTTCACAGTGAAATTCTACTGCCTCCATTCTTTGGAGCAGGGACCTGAAATTGGTCAGGAAGGCTGCCATGGGACATATCATTTGCTGCTCCTGTGAAAATCTGCCCAAGTTATATATCTTTGGGGGGGAAAAAGAATCTCAGTTTGCACATGCTCAGTAGACACTTGTGAGAGTTCAGCAGTTAAATCCTCTGAAGATTTTGTCTGTAATGAGCATACTCCACCCCCTCACAACCTCTACATGCTGATGGCACTGCTCAGGCACTATCTTTACAGAGTGAATGAGCATGCTCCATTCTGGAGCGGCAAGGTTGAGCAGGACTTTCCCCGTAATTACTCCTTTCAGTTGTGGGGGGCTGCTGTGTTACTGGATGAGGAGACTGTTTTCCGTGCTCTGGATCCTGGAGCCCAAGTTGGGTAATGGAGAAAGAGGAGGAAATAGCCTGGATGAAATGCAGAGAGGTGAGCAAGGTGTGCAGGGGTGCTCATTCATTGCCAGCCCTGATTCATCCCCAGAGCAGTATGCATCCTGTGCATTGAATGGGGCAGAACTTCTGTGGAAGAAATAGGGTGTGATCATATACTTAAAGACTATCATAATGCTTACGCACAAGGAGGCTGAATTAAAGTAACAGGCAATGGTAATTTTGGCATTTCCTATCTTTTGAGTGCTTGGCTTTCAATCCTCATGTTCTTTTAAGCTAAAATGGGTTCTTTACGTAATTATGATATAAACTGACAAGTCTCAGTCTGGCTGTTAGTGGATATGTGCTGGCATGTAACAAAATAGCCAGCCAAGAGGACTCTCTTATTGCCAGAGTAACTGAATGGTCAAGGAGGGTGAACTACCCTTGGACTCAGAGGAATTGCCCTTCTGAGTCAAGGCTGAGTGATGTGGGGAAGATCTCAAATTGTATTTTCAGTGCTGTCCCTGTCCTTGGATAGATAGGAAGACATATAGAGGAATGACAATCTGGTAAATTTGATCAGCACTAAAATTCACTTAAAAATCAATTGTAGGAGGAGTGACAGTCCTGTCATATTTTCTTGAGCCCAATTCTGCAGTCCTTTCTCCAGCAGAAATCTCTCTGACTCCTTTGGGACTTCTGCTGGAAGGAGGACTGCAGAAGTGAAGCCCAGGACTCCACTGAGTTATGCCAGGGCGTTGAAAAAGCTGCACACCTTGTCGCCAGGCACTGGTTTGCAAAAAGGCTTGGGCTCTTTAATCATTTTTTAGAGGACCTATTAAACTCAGTCATCCATCTGCATGTTCCCAGTGGCTATTCATGTGCCCCATTTAAGGATCTCGTGACACTGCTCCTGAAAAGAATCAGAGACAGGCGTGCTTTTCTAGTAAGCAGTTCCTCTCTCAATTAATACCTCCGCAGATTAATTAGTGCAGATAACAACTGTTCCTGGCAAGCCGTGAGAAGTTCCTGAACACTTAATGACTGCTCTGTGTGCCTGCATTAAAGTCACTCCCCAGTCACCATAAGGCAGGCAGAACACTTACAGTTACAGTAGGATGTAACAGTACAGAAACGCAGACAAAGAGGGGAAAAAAGGGCAATGGGAAGTGCCATGAAAAAAAATCTGGCATTCCATCGCATCACCTGAAAAGGTGGCAGCCTCAGATCAGAGCATTGTGGGGGAGCTTAATGGCCTGGCCTTGCCCTAATGCTTAGTGGGTAAATGATCCCTAATGCCAGCCTTTTAATCTGAGAGGAGACGAGGACAAATTGGAGCTTTGAAACTGAGATTATGAAGGGGGAGGAAAAAAAATCCTGGCACATTTTGCAGCAGCTGATAGAAGTGGAATCAATTGTGTTCTTCTCATTAGTCTCTTTCTATGGCACTGTATCTTTTTCCTACAGGTAAAAGTCTTCTGAGACCATGCGCCAGATGGCAGCTTGTGCCCATGCAGTGCAGGAGGAGAGACGATTGCTAATGCAGTTGTGTAGATGACATTGGAGGTGATGCTCATAGGAACAATAATGGCAACAAGGAATTGCTACTTCTGAGGCTAGGACATTATCTCTGGAGTTCAGGGGATGACACATAAAGAAATTATATAAGCAGAATCAAGGATTCATAGAAATGCAGGTCTGGAAGGGACATCAAGCAGTCATCTAGTTCAGTGGTTTACAAACCAAGGGTCGAGACCCAGTACTGGGTCGTGGACCTTCAAGTAGTGGGTTGTGGCGCCCCCTGCTGCCGTCACCAAAAGACTGGAAGGCGTTGCTGAAAGATGTAGTTGTTGGGTCGCGGGCATAAATGGTTTTTTTCAACTGGGTCCCAAGGAAAAAGGTTTGAAAACCACTGGTCTAGTTCATCCCCCTGAGCAGAGGTAGAACTAAGTAAACCTAAGACTATCTCTGAGAGATGTTTTTCTAACCTGTTCTTAAAAACCTCCAGATTCCACAACCTCCCACGGTAACCTTTCCAGCCCTTAATTATCCGTATCATTAGAAAGCTTTTCCTGATATCTAACCTAATTCTGTCTTGCTGATGATTACGTCAATTACTTGTCCCACTTTCAGTGGACAGGAGGAAGTATTGGTCACTGTTGTTTTAATATATGTCATATATATTATATATATATATATATTAAATAACTTTTTAGTCTTCTTTTCTCAAGGCTAAGACTCTAAATTTTTTAAATCTTTCCTCAAAGATCATGTTTTCTAAACCTTTTATCATTCTAGTTATTCTCTGGGTTCTCTCTCCCTTTTGTGTGTGTACAGTATTACACCCAAAAAAACTATGTTAAAAGAACATCAAGGTTGCAAAGCAAGGCTTTCCCAAGTTAGGAAATGCTGATTCAAGGTAACCTGTTAACCTTAATTCAGCCCCTTTGTGCATATACATTACTATACGGGCTTTAAATACATGATCACATTTTATTTTTTTCTACAGGACCCTGACCCCATTCAGTGCACAGGAAGGATGGTGCTCTCTTAATGAACAGCTAGTCAATATTTTGTTTTATCATGGTTGAATAATGTATCACCCCAGGCCTTATGTATTGCATACAGTTCAAATCCTGCACTGAAGACAGAATTAATTAATTCCCTCGTGGGTTTTTCTGTGGTGCTTATCATGATAGCATCTGGAGTACTTCACAAACCTTAATTAATTTATCTTCACAACCCCTCAGAGAGGTGAATGAGTGATATTATACCCATTTCACAGATGAGGAGCTGAGGCACCGGGAATAAGCTCATCAGATTCCACTCTCTGTGCTGCCCAATCATTTATTTTGCTTGGGTGCTTAGCATTATGGAGCACTTTATATGTTCAAAGCCCAGCTCCCATTGAACACAGTTGCATCTAAGGGTGCTCAGCACTTCTGCCAATCACATCCAAGTTTCTCAAGTTGGGCATCCAGAAAATAAGGAACACGCTGTTAGTGACCATCTGTGAAAAGTCTTGTTTAAATGACTTGCCCAGCGACACACAGGAACTCTGTGGCAGAGGCAGGGACAGAATCCAGTTTGAAGAACTTGTATTATTGTGGCCGAATAACAAGGAATACTTCTGCAATGTCAAATTAACTGCTCAGGATCCCCACCCACTCAAATACTGTATTGTCCTCTAGAGTCTCTGATTCAGTGTGGGGCCTGAGGTTTTTGAAAAGTAAATTAGGAGATGGGCAGCAGCACAAGTGATTAGCTCAGGTCACTCTAATCTTACAAGTAGGTGTCCTATATGGTTTCTCTATGACAAAACCGTAATGACCCAATCCCAAAACTGTAGCTGAAGGATTCTGGACCTCCAATAAGCAACAGAGGTATGCGTTTCTTGGTGTGTTCTTTGTGCTGTAAATTACATTCTCCCTATATTTCACACCACCAATCCTGCTGGATGGTCTCAGTGAGCTTTCTGGATTATTAGGGCATATTCACAATACAAAAGAGCATTCCCATTTTTAAATTCCAGTCATAGGAGATTTTTAATTTAGTTGCTTCGATTAATTTAGGACTGAAACTTGTCCCTTTCTGTCCTTCGCTGGAGAGAATGTTCTATTCTTTTTCCCCCTAAAAATTCTAAATATAAATTTATTTTAGATATATCTTTTGGAATGGAATGGAAAAAAATCTGTTCTCTTGCGGGTTGTTTTGGTTGAGAGTCAAACCCTACATTTGAGGATCTTCTGCATATGAACATTGGTCATGTCCTATAACTTCCTCATTCCTTCTGAAACTCCTACAGTAGATGTTGAACATACTGTGCAGTGGTCTTCAATCTTTCTCCAGCAGATGGCGCAATGCTCATAGGTTTCAATGGCAACTGCGCTTCAGAAGTAAATCAGGATCTACTGGTTGGGGACCTCTTCTTAATGCATACTATTCTATAATAATCCTGGTGGTGTGGAGCCATTAGAGTGAGATACACCAATGGTAAATGGACACCTATATCAGCATAGGTTGGTATATTACCTATCAGTGCTCGTGTGGCTCCATTCACTGTAATATCTGAGGCTTTGTCTACACTGGCAAAATTAAGTAGACTTTGTTAAGTCAACTTAACAAGGTCAACTTTAGGTTGACTTAAAGTCAACCTAAAGTCGACCTTGTTAAGTCGACCTAACAGAGTGGCAATATTGTAAGTCAACTTAAGTCGACCTTGTTAAATTGACCTAATGGCTTTAAGTCGACTTAATAAGGTCAATTTATCACTAATCCCCATCCACATTGGCTTTAAGTCAACTTAAGAAGTCGATTTAAGGCTTAAGTCGACCTCAGAGGAGGTGTTATTAAGTCGACTTAAGTTCTTATTAAGTGGACTTAAGAAGGGCTTAAGTCAACTTAATAAAAGCCCAGTGTGGATGTGGCTTTGTTTAGGACTACTTAAGCCTCCTTAAATCGACCTAACTTGCCAATGTAGATGTACCCTGAGTGTCCGCAGTATAATGATGGAGCGCCAGAAGACTAGTGAATAAGGCCTATTTCCTATCACATACTGACCTTGTGCGTAGTGCTGATGTATCGATGGGTTTAAATACGAGGTCCTTAATTTATACTGGTCACATATATGCTATGCACTTTTGAAATGGAAGAAATAATTGACCCTTATTGGAACTGATTTGATCAAAAGAAGTCTCCATGCAATGTTGTTATTTTTCCCCTCATTTGGAGGCAGGAAAGAGAAAGCAAGGAAGGCCAAGGAGAACTGGCAGAAAACAGTGACAGAGGCTATTGATTGAATTAACTTCACCTGGGAAGAAGTACCATAGCCCATGAGCTACCGTAATCAATGGAGGAACTGGACTGCCTGATGTGTCAGTGACATAGAAGAACTAAGGTCTAAGGAGAAGGTATTTAAATCACAGAAACAAAATCCTTTGTTCAAAGAGTACTGAAAACACCCATTGCTTGCTACAGGGCTCCTTAACAAGGCCAGCATTCTCCTCACCTTCTCTCCGCTGGTCTTCAGACTGAGAACAATGAAGCCTTTCTGAGATCATTTCCCTTCCTGATGCTGTCTGGGTTCTAGTGGTAACTGAGCAGCCTGAAAATTGAATCAAGTCACATTTATCACTCTCCCTGGAAGTGTTCCTTTCATTATGTATCTGGAATTTGGTTCCTGTACTGCTGCAGGTTCATTCAGGTGGAAGTTTGCAACCCATTACCTCCTCCTCCCGGTAATGGAGAGCTGACTCCCATCTGGTTAATGCAGATGCCAGGGTTTTGACTTTATCCAGGTGGTCACCCAGTTCACCCCCTTGTGCCTAATTATATAACAGGGTTGTGAAACACTAGGTGATTTTATACAACATATGTGCTAGAATATATATGCATGAGAATGTTGTGAGTTAATGAGGTGGCAACCTCAGCTCTCCCATCTTTTATGACTTGATATCTGACCTTTCATTTTATTGTAATGCACTTTATAGAATTTAACATGAAATAAGAACAAACAATCCTGGAGCCTGGAAGGTTATCAGTAGCTTTTAACAGGCCATCTTCCTACGTATATTAAGCTGAAGCACTAGTATGCTATTTTAGGGTATATGTCTGGGGGACATGAAGGGGGCTGGGGGTGGTAGCAGAGGGAGAGAGGACAACAGCTAGATTTTTAAATACTGTAGTGATTTTAGGACTCAGCATTAAGAGACCCCCTTGGTTCCTGTGTTAAAATATACAAATCATCTATTACAAAGCAAAGAAACAACCCAACAGGTATCCTGGTTTGCTTATTTATTTTTCACATGCAGAGTTTGTTGGTTTGACATCTCAAACAATTGGAGGGTGCAATAAGGGGAAGATAATAAATTGCATTCCCTCTTTCTTTCCATCACAGGAAATCTTGAGGGATTGTTGAGCAGGCTAAAGCTCTTATCTGCCTTTGGGCAATCACGTTATCAAACCTTTATTTTGCTCCCCAGTGGGAGAGATGGCCTACAACATATGATAATCTCTACTCATGAAACTCATATGACAGACATCTCTGATAATTGGGATACCAGGGGGTTAACAGTAGGTTTTTTAGTCATCAATGAGTATTACACATATACCTACATTATTTATTTATTTATATTTCTATGTCACGTCTCCACAACGCTAGGTACCTCATAAAGCTTACAAAACCATACATAAACAGACTAAAGTTTTTCAATATGATGCTTTGAGTAGAAATTTCAAAAGTGCCTACATGAATTAGGAGCCTAAATCCCATTTTCAAAAGGGTCAATATGACATAGGTTCTGTGCGGTCAAATTTTCAAAGATATTTAGGTGCCTAAAGATGCAGATAAGTGCTAGGCGCAGGGGTTTAGAAAGTAAGCCGGAAACAAGAGGCCTAGCATAACGGGCCAGGAATGAGGCCTGAGACATAGCTGAACAAGCCGAGACAGAAGGCCTAGGTTGAAATTGGTGAAGTCTGTAACAAAGACAATGAAGCAGAAGTCACATGTGAACTTATAATCACAAGGGCTGCGTCTACACTGGTAAATTAAGTCGACTTAAACTTGGCTTAAGTCGACTTAATTGGCCCTGAGTCTACACTACACTTTGCTTAAGTCGACTTAAGGAAAATAAAGTCGACTTAATGAAAATTAAGTCGACTTTATTAAACCACCTTTCTACTCGACCTAAGGCTTAATTCTGATCCTATGTCATACACTCCCCTGCATTTAATTTCCTCCCATTCTGTAACTTTCCCATCTTCAAAGCGTCTGACGAAGTGGGATTTTCTCCCATGAAAGCTCATGCGATAAATAAATCTGTTAGTCTTTAAAAGTGCCACAGGACTCTGTTGTCTCCCTAAATCCAGACAGCATCACACACAGGGCTCTGTCCAGCCAGGGTCCCTGTCCCCCTTTGCCCCATTGCACACAGGGGGTGCCCCCCCCTGCCACCGTGGGCCTGCCCAAGGTCCCCCTAGCCCCACAAAGTCGACCTAGAGAATCCAGTGTGGACGCTCTAGGTCGACTTTGTAAGTTCTCCTTTAAGTCGACTTTAATTTTAAGTGTAGACACACTAAGTCGACTTAGCTAAATTGACTTAAAGTCGACTTAGTTAAGTCGACTTAGTTAAAGTCGACTTAAAAGTGCAAGTGTAGATATAGCGAAAGAAACTGGCCCAGGTACTGACAAAAAGTAAGATGATACTCAAGCACATCTGGGTCCAAAATAATAGAAGGTGTAGGATTCTAAGAACATGTCCCAGAGGCAGAAGTTGCCAGGGCATCCTGACATCAAAAGGAAAACAAGGGACACCTTTCTCCCTCAAATGACACTTTAAAGGATGAAAATGTCTTTTTAATAGGATGAACAGAGATGTTTTGTCCAAGCCACCTAGAACAAGGGTATGAGTGATATCGGACAAACATCAAGAAGGTAGTAACCACCTGCACGAAGGGGGCAGAGTGAGAGTCTGAAACAGTGTATAAAAGAGGGTGTCCAGGGACTGATTTCAACTGGTATTGGGGATATGGAAAGTCCCACTGTCAACAGAGCTGAACCCATTGCATAGCGAGCATTCATCTTTTAAGTGTACTTCTAAGACATAATTCACTTATCATTGTGCTACGATTGCAATAAACCTAAGCCGGGTGCCTTTCTTGCTCAACGGATCTGTGGTCGTGTTGATTTCTTTGTTTGTGAGTAATGTCTCGGTAGCCTACTTTATAGCCTGTTGCATTACTGTAGAGCTGACAGCTGGACAAATGTTTAGTTTCCTGTCATTTTAGCATGTTAAGTTTTCTCAAAGCTTTCTCTAAACATTTCTTTCTAACAATTAATGGCTGGGAAATCAATGGGACGGCTACCAGAAATGAACAAGCTGAGGGATTCATCTAGGAATCCCATAGGACATTAAAGATTTAAAGGAACAAGACTTTTCTGATAAAAGTGCAGAAGGTAAAAGTTAAATGTTATTTAAAAAAAACCCCCAAACCCTAAAAACAACCTCAGAAAGATACAGTGCTCAATCTGCTGTCCCTTAATTACTCCAAGTCCTGTGATTTGCATTTCATACAAACTCCTAGCTTAGAATTCAGAACATTGGAAGGAGATATACCTCTTCTTCATTTTCATCTCCCTACTAAGGATAGGTAATTATCTTTGCATTCCTGGAGGAATGTTACAATAAATATGGCTGTCATTTTTCATTACTGCACAGTGAACAAAGAGAACAAAGAGAACAAAAGAAAGTGTGGTTTTGCTAACCAACCCATGTGTGTGTGAGAGAGAGGGAGAGAGGTATTGGAGGAGATATTTTTTATTACTGTTATTTACTATGGATATAAGGAATTAGATGAATATTTCAGAATATCCATTGTTTTTGTTTTCTTTTGATTAATTAAAAATCATTCATTGGGAAGATTCTTAAATTCTCTTGTTGTTCCACCTTGAAACTTGCTGAGTCCGAATGGAAATGATTGAAGGACCAGGGACACATCCACATCATTATTCATTCCACAGTGGAAAGTATCAATATATTTTTCCCCCTATTTGACCTTCACTTTGTATAAAGAACCTAGCAAAATGGCAGAGTTTAACTTGCTGAGCATTATCTTTTCATAATACCAGGCACCCTGACAAATGAATCTGATAAATAAAAGCACTTTGAAAAGGTTTGTGTGTGTATGTGTTTCTTCTGTGATTATCTTTGACACTTCTGCTTCAGCAAGGGGAGGGGAAAGGAAAATGGACAATATCACCAACCATTTAGGATACCTGATAGTGGCCAAATCCAATTCAGAGATCATCTGTGAGTATGTATATATATATTTTTGCATTGCTCCTAAATACCTCTGTTGACTAATGACAAATATGTTTTGATTGTAAAAACCTTTATTAACGAAAAAAATCATAAGTTATAAGCATCACATGACTGTGAAACTACCTACTGAATCACACCATGATGGCCTTTCTTGAGTTGCCTGAACTCCAACAATAAACAGGAAATTATAGCCTAAACGAAGTTTCTTGCTGGCAGCTGCCTACATATGGGCATGCTGAAACCTGATTCTAAAACCAAGACAACACAGAGGTGCTAAAAGATATATACAAAAGACTTAGCAAGTTTGGGGTGGAACCTTGGCTGCCGTTTTAGGATGGGGATGATTCCAGCAATGAAGAGTCTGGCAGAGTCTCAACTCTTACCAACAGGTTCATGGGACCTTGCTAAGCACAGGTGATGAGGAGGATCGTAGTTTTATGTCTCATGCAAAAGGCAGCATCTCCAGCCGCACAGCTGCCTCTGTGCTAGGGCAGTGGCTCAGTCCTGATTCAGGGAACAGTGCTCCCACTTCAAACACCAACATGACCTTCCTATAGCACCTATGGTTTCCTTGGTGGTTTCCATGATGTGTGGCTCCTTCTTTTGCCCCTCCCCTCTCAAAGAGTCACAGGGCTTGCTTCTCAATTACACTTAGGTCCCACTAAAGCTTCTGACAATGTTAAAGGGTTGAAAACGACTCTCTGAGAACACTACTGCATGGGGGACCTCTGAGGTGGTGTGGAGCTGGGGTAAGGTCTCAATACCAGCCTTCTCCCAGACCTACACTATGGCTGTTTACTACTTCCCTGGCCCCTGTGATGCAAACAATAAATTAGACCAGACCTCAGGCTGCTGGAATTTACACCAAGGATTGAGGAGGCTCCTATATGAGCTCATAACATGGACAATACAAAGGTGGTTTAAAATCGCCTCAATGTCATCCCTCCTGTAAGCCCAGGAGAATAACTGGAAACAAGCCATGGATATTTTCCATCGCGTAGCACATCTGGTAAGAAGAATTAGATTTTAATTCTTTGTCTCCTATTCTCTCACCTCCTTTTCTGTCTCAGCCCCCTCACTCTTAACAGGCACCTTTCTTGTCAGTAGCCACAATGACATCAGCTGAGTGGGAGTGCAGAGCATCAATATTACTTGTGAGAACAATTCAGTTAGGAGAACTTGTTCAGCTGGTAATATTAGAATCAAAACATTCAAATGCAAAGAGAGAGGGGCTAGCAATTCAATTTGCCCTGTGAATTCTGAACAGCACATTAAGCAGATCAGTTCAGATGGCTGCAAGTTGTTCTCATTTAAAGCCGATTAGAAACAAATTTCCAAGTACATCACCACACTGGAAACTACTGCCAGGGAAGCAGAATCTTTTACATTTTTTAGAAACGGAACTTAGCACCGTTGATTGACCATTAAATTCCACCATCAGATCTTTGAGGTACAGCCACGATCTTCTAAAGAAGACCCTTTTGAACAGAAGAAAAAATCAGGATATGCAACGCACATTTCTGTCTTACTGGCGGGGAAAAGAGCATTCCATAGATCTCCCTTACAGTCTTCTGCCAGTGGATCATATATTGCACCTGCTGCTGTGGGCCACATTACACGTGACTGTCACTGCTTCCATCCAAGGGGGAGATTTTCAAAGGCAGTTAGGGGTCTAAAGAGCCGAATAGGTTTCTAGTGAGATTTTCAAAAGTGCTTAAGCAGGTTATGTGCCTAAGTCCCATTACTTTACCAGGCATCAAAGCCCATTATCCCATTAAACAACCATCTGCATCTTTAGGTGCCTAAATGCCTTTGAAAACATAGCCCTTCATTCTTTAGCTCCAGTGGAAGAGGCTATAAATATTAAAGGACCTTATACGGCTCCCTCCGCAAAGGGGGCTGGCCAACTGAATTTGACTAATTCCCGTCTGTCCAGATAGCCCAGATTGTTTCAGTCTACAGATGAGATTGAACTAGAATCCAAATCCTGACTCTCAAGCTTTGGGGGGACCTGATCCTGTGTCTGAATTTTGTGATTAGGAATTCTGTATGATTGGGTGACTGGAACTCTGGGGAGGAACACACCCAAACTTTGGGAAAATGAAGTATCACAATAGGAACCTGCATCAGATCCAAATTTTGCAGCTTAGGTACCTAATTAAAAAAGTGACAGAAGAAGAAACTGAGATTCATTAAACCTCTCCTCCGCTGTGGAAGCACAAACCCGTGCACTGCACAAACATTTAGGGTGGGAAACAATGGCTGACAGGAAGATGGGGTGAATTATATTTTCCTCCCCACTATCCCTATTTGTGATCTCATCGATTCTCTATTTCAGCGTAGACAAGAGTACCCAATGCCTGATCAGACAGGGACAATATAAGTGAAAGGAGAACCAGGCCCCATCTTTTATATTTTTTCTACAGCATAAAACAACATGTCTCTTCCTTGTTCCTATGTCAGCAGTACATGATATCAGCCCAATTCTTGGAAGAGCTGTAAAAAATTTTCCAGGAAATTCATTTGATTGAAATACATAAATCTGGTGACACAAACATTTTGTGACTTCACTTCAATTTCATGGAACAGTTTTGCCATGACACTGTTTTGGGGGGGGCCCCCCCCCCCCCAAAAAAAAAAAAAGTGAAACATTTTCTTTTGGAATTTTCTACATGAAATGTTTCTATTTTTCAGTTCAAGACAATTTTTCATTTAGAAATTTACTGTTTTTTACATAAAATTGCTCAAATATATTTAAAAATGCTTGAAATTGAAACAAAACTTTTAGTTTTGGCATTGAATGAAATGTTTCATTAGACCCAAAAAAATGTTTGTCAACTTTTTGATTCCCTGAAAGTTTTATTAGTGGTTTGACCCAAATGATTTTTTTCCCTCTGATATTTCAGAATGGCCAGCGAACTGAAAAATCCATTATTCACTCAGCTCTAGTTCTTGGCCAGATTGCATACGCTCCCTCTGTTGGTGGCTAAAAAAGATAATGCAATATTAAAAAGTCAGGTGTACATAATGACAACTGTGCAAACATACTGCTTACTTGTGTATTCAAGAAGCTAATTAGACACACTTGCACACAATTACTCACATGTACAATCCAGATAACTGCACACAACAATTAAATATGCATTTGTTTTGTGTAATTTATTCTGAAAATCAAGGGTTTAGGTTTTTTATAGCTCAGCAGCGGAGTTACACATTTAAAAAAGTCTGGAGAATATTCTTCACCAAATTACAAAACATTTAATTAGGTTAGTTTTTTCTCTAAACTATTTGATAAAGCAATCTCTCTAAAATTAATTTTCTTTTATAAAAATATATCCTACTGAATCCCTTGTAGTACTCATGGTACTGTTAATTAAACTGGTCTACCATGTTTTTCTGGACCCGACTTAATAGTGACCAGTTTGACATATTATTTAGTTAGTTTACTAGGTAGGGTATTACTTTCTTATCTCACTACATTAATTGATTCTAAATCACTTAATAGCTCAGTAGCTTATCAGGTTACTTCGCTCACTAGACAAGCTAAATGTCTGGAGGCAATTAGGGTGTCATTCTCTGTAATAACAAGTTTCTTTGAGAAGTTGCTGATGAGGTTCTTTATTACACAGATTATAAAATGGATCTCCATACTGTTATAAATATAGGTAAAAATTGAAATTACTTATCAGGAGCTAAGAAGGCTCACTTTCCTAGCAATCAGGAAGATTTAAGACTTATTTCAGAAGCCGCTGCTTTCCTTCTCCCCCCCCCCCCCCCCGAACTAATCTTTTGTACTCTCCTGTGATCTGTGTCCAATTTTCTGTCAGTCAAAGGTGATCTATGACCATGGAGGTTCTGTGACAAAGTCCCTTTGCAGTTTGCCATTTTCAATGTTCGAAGTTCATTTAGAAGATTCACCTCAGGGGCTTTAGGGCTCAACATAGCAGTTTAATTATTGTTGCTCTTCCTCTTGATCGCCACTTGCATGAGAAGTGTGAAGTTGGGAAATAAGTGCTTTTCCTTCAAACATACATCTTTCGATAGCTAGCTGAGCAGTAGCAGTGACTTATGGATGCCTATTCTTACATTCAATAAGAGTCTAAACCTGCAGTGGGACTCTGAGAGCTGGCTCAAAATGAACAATTACATTGTTTTATCTCCTCCTTCCATGGCTACCTGAAATCAGACATAGAATCATAGAATCTTAGGGCTGGAAGGGACCTCATGAGGTCATCTAGTCCAACCCCCTGCTAAAAGCAGGACCTTTCCCACTAAATCATCCCAACATAGTAACCTGGATACCCAATTCTCACTTACTTCGTTACAGCCCCAATGACTGTTCCCAAATCTGGGCCAAAGCAGCTTTGATGCTTTGGATGGACATGTCTTTTTATTGGTGTAGAAATCTAAATAAATATCAGTACTGAATAGAAAGTGTAGGAGAAAGTGAGAGCTTAAAATATAAGGAAAATATAACAGGTTTCAGGCCTCGTTTTTGGCCTGTTATATTAGCTTCACTCTATAGCAATACTATAAATACCATAACAAAAATTCAAATTCCACAAGGATATATTTCGTATTACCCAAAAGTGGCAAAATTACAGTGTACAGGAAAGCAAGAAAACTAAAATATAGTTGATACTAGCTGAAATATAATGCCAAAATCTACCTAGCCTCTATTTATAATGACATGATTAAGTAAAAGTTTTCTTCTCTTAATTAATGTGCAGCTGTTCAGTTGTTGGGAAGGAAAATGGGAACGTGAACCATCGACTTGGATTTCTGGCATCTTTTGATAATACTTCCTCACTGGGAGGCTTGCATCTTGCAGACAGGACAGTTGGGAGTCTTAGAAACTGACAGAAAGCACAAAGCTCACTACGTTTTGCTTCCATTCATCCATTCATCTCCTTATTATCCCTTACCATCCTCACTGATATTGGTGCTGGCAGGGTCTAAACCTCTCTGTACAGTTATTAGGACAGATCCTTAGCTGTCGTAAATCCGTGTAAACCAGAACTATGTGACTAATTGGTTTTTTGGTTCACTGACCATTCAATAAAATTTTTTTTTCCAGATGACCTGAAAATATTTTTTTTTCAAAATTTTGGTGAACAAAGAAAAAGAGAGAGAGAGAGAGAGAGAGAGAGAGAGAGAGAGAGAGAGAGAAATTGGGGTTGTAAAAAGTGTAATTTTACCTAAAATTAAACACTTAGTTTAGTTTTTGGGCTAAAACATTGAAAATAATTGACCATTTTTTTCCCCCTAGCTCCAGTGTAAACTCCATGGAACCCCACTGATTGGCACCAGCTGAAGATTTGATCCATAGAATTTGTGATGCCAGCAGCCATGAGAGAAATTCTTAAATCAGCCTCCCTTTTCTTATTATGTATATGTGTTTATTTGTGTTACCGCGCTTGGTGCTGTACAAATGCTCATTAAAAAGACCATCCCTCTTCCAAAGAGCAGAGCACAGGGCTTTAGCAGTCCTAAGAGAAATATGTTTTTTAATAGTGAAACCATTACTTAAAATTACAGCAAGACAGATGGTGTCACAAGGCGGCCATCAGCAGGTCTGAAACAAAACATTCTTTAATTTCCAGTGCATTTCACAAAGCACCTCTCCCCGTGCAAACTTTCGGAATGCTGTGCCTTCACAAATGGAAGGCAGCTTTCATTTAAACACTCTCAGCTGCCTTCTTGAAAGTCATTAGCAAATAAATCATTAGCGAAATAAGTCAGTGGGCCTGATCCTAATCCCATTAAAGTCAATGGAGGAGTCAACGTTAACTTCCACAGAGGAACCATTATGGCCGTTGCACCTGGCACCAAGATCATGGAAGGCTCCTCCAAAGCAATTAACAGAAAGTGGATGTTTCCTGTCATTGCTGAGCAAGTGCAGAGAGCAGAGTTTGTCTGTACAGCTACCTCACAGACTCATAGACTCGAAGGTCACAAGGGACCAGCATGATCATCTAGTCTGACCTCCTGCAAAATGCAGGCCTCAAAACCTCACCCACCCAGTTCAGCAATAGGCCACCAACCTATGACTGAGTTATTTACCTCCTTAAATCATGATTTAAGGACTTTAAGATACAGAGAATTCACCGGTTGGTGAGCCATGCCCTGTGCTACAGAGGAAGGCGAAAACCCCCCAGAGCCCAGGCCAATCAGCCCTGGAGGAAAATTCCTTCCTGACCCCAGATATGGCGATCAGTTAAACCCTGAGCACGTGGGCAAGTCTCAGATGCTTTCGGTGGCAATGAGGTCAGCCCTGCTGTATTTTTTTAGGTGCTGCCATGTTTTCAGGTCTGGCAGGGCTGTACACAGTTTAGGACACAGAGGGTGGTTCTAAGCCCCTTTTCAACTCCCAATTCCAGAGCTGGCCAGCAGCCAGGCTGGTCTTTGGGGTAACATTTCCCATGGATTTATTCTATTGACTGGAGATCAACATAATGGAACCCCCCATCTCCCAACCTGTATCAGCCATATTATACCTCTAGAACTGGGGGTCGGAAGTGGGGTCATGAATTGGTCATAAAACCAGCCATGGCTGCTTTATGTCAGCTGGGAATTCCTCTATGCCAGGGGAACTTTCAGTACAATGTGTATGGCAGATGTCCAGCTTGTTTGGGCTGTCCGAGCAGCACATTCCCTTCTTGTGGTATATAAGGAATACTAGGGCTAGAGGAGTGCCAATCTTGGGATACTTACTTTGTTATCAATTGGAGGAAAAAAACTATGTAAAACATGAGCAATGTTCTTAGTTTCTCTGCTTGTTAAAAGAAGACTTTCAGAATAATTAAAGACAACAGAGTCTTGCGGCACTTTTAAAGACTAACAGATTTATTAATCGCATGAGCTTTCGTGGGAGAAAATCCCACTTCGTCAGACGCTTTGAAGATAGGAAAGTTACAGAGTGGGAGGAAATTAAATGCAGGGGAGTGTATGACATAGCATCAGGTCAGGCTGTAACAGCAAATCAAAGTAGGTGTTAGGATTCAAAACACTGGGGAACAGCACATAGAGGAGGGGGGAGGTCAATTCACTTGATGTAATGCGAGAAAAATCCATAGTCCCTGTTTAACCCCAAGGCAACTGAGTCAAATTTGCATGGCCCCACAATATGCCAACATCTTTATGGCCGATTTAGAACAACGTTTCCTCACGTCTCATCCCAAAGTACCCCTACTTTACTTACGCTATATTGATGACATCTTCATCATTTGGACCCATGGTAAAGATGCCCTTGAAGAATTCCACAGAGATTTCAACAATTTGCACAACACAATCAAACTTAGCCTGGAACACTCCACACAAGAGATCCACTTTCTGGACACTACAGTGCAAATTAGCGATGGGCACATAAAGACCTCCCTATACCGCAAACCTACTGATCGGTATAGTTACCTACATCCCTCGAGCTTCCATCCTCGACACACCACACGATCCATTGTGTACAGTCAAGCCCTAAGATATAACCGCATTTGCTCTGACCCTTTAGACAGAGACAGACACCTTCAGGATCTCTACCAGGCATTCTTAAAACTACAGTACAAACCCGCAGAAGTGAAGAAACAAATTGACAGAGCCAGACGGGTACCCAGAAGTCAACTACTGCAGGAGAAGCCCATGAAAAATAACAACAGAACGCCACTGGTCATCACCTACAACCCCCAAGCCAGACCTCTTCAACACATCATCAAAAATCTACAGCCTATTTTACAAGATGATCCCTCACTCTCTCAAGCCTTAGGAGACAGACCTCTCCTTGCTTTCAGACAGCCCCCTAATCTTAAAAGGATACTCACCAGCAACTACAGATCACAGAGCAGAAACACTAAAGCAGGAACACAGCCCTGCAGCAGACCACGCTGCCAACTTTGCCCTCATATCTACACTGATGACACCATCACAGGGCCTAATCATGCCACCTACTCCATCAAGGGCTCGTTCACCTGCTCATCCACCAATGTGATTTATGCCATCATGTGCCGGAAATGCCCCTCTGCCTTATATATTGGACAGACAGGACAGTCTCTGCGCCAAAGAATCAATGGACACAAATCTGACATCAGAAACTGCAATACTGAAAAACCTGTAGGGGAACACTTCAACCTCCCTGCTCACTCCCTTAACGACTTGTTAATAGCTGTGTTGACACAGATGAATAACAAATCACAGCTTCAAAGAGAGTCTGCAGAGCTCGAACTTATATGCAAATTTGACTCAGTTGCCTTGGGGTTGAACAGGGACTATGGATTTTTCTCGCATTACATCAAGTGAATTGACCTCCCCCCTCCTCTATGTGCTGTTCCCCAGTGTTTTGAATCCTAACACCTACTTTGATTTGCTGTTACAGCCTGACCTGATGCTATGTCATACACTCCCCTGCATTTAATTTCCTCCCACTCTGTAACTTTCCTATCTTCAAAGCGTCTGACGAAGTGGGATTTTCTCCCACGAAAGCTCATGCGATTAATAAATCTGTTAGTCTTTAAAAGTGCCGCAAGACTCTGTTGTCTTTCTACAATAGACTAACACGGCTACCCCTTTAGAATAATTAAAGACGCACAAGTCCAACTTGCTGGAGGGCGATGATGTACTATTTGCATTATTTTTCCCTGGCAAACATTCAAGCAAAAAAACCCAGCCATCCCTGAAGATTCCAGCACCAGAGCCTGAGGATTACAATCCAGCTGCAGCTTTGTGTGTAGGGGGATGTGCCTAACTGCCCAAACCCTCGCTCCCTCCCTAAACCCAGGAAAGGAGGGTCGTTTTTGCTACTTTGTCTCATCACAGAGCTGGCTGAAATTTTTTGACTGAAATGTTTTCCCACTGGACAACGAGGCTTCATCCAAATCAAAATGGTCCAGGGGCAAATGTCAATTTCAGAGAAGTTTTTCCATTTTCTGATTGAGTGAATCAAAATGAAAAATTGCATTACGACATGTTGAATCATTTAATTTGGATCAAAAATGTCAACATTTTCTCCTGTATTTCCCATTTGAAACTTTCTGACCTTTTTTTGTTTCATTTTGTTTCATTTGAAAATCCAAACCACTGATTTTTTGTTTTGTTTCATTTCATGTTGGGATTTTGTCTTTTCGTTCAGATTCTGAGCAGGGGGTCGTTTTAAAATGTCGAAATCTCCTATGGAAGGGAAACATGGATCTGTTTAAATGGCTCTGCAATCCTTTGGGCTTCCTGCTGCAACCAGGCACAAAAGCAAAGCTGCGTTCACTTGTACTGCTTCTACCCTGGAACGCCTTCCACTAGAGAGGCCCTAAGCAATGAGCCATGGTCAGAGGATATTGCTGGAAATCCAGCTTTTGGAAGACTCATTGTGAGATTGAGGGACTGGTTGAAGCTGAAGCAAGGGGTATCTGTTTTTGCCTTAGATCTTCAGGAAATAGATGCCCTGACATTTTCCATAAGGGGGCCTCCTTTGTATCCCAATGGAAATATTCATGGGAAACACCACTGGTTGAAAGTGGTGGAGTTTCCTCAACCCTGTGCAGATTTTTTTTCACTAACAGAATGAGGCAGAATTTGGGACCATGAGCTATCAGGCAGTTCTTAGACCCAAGAATTATTTCCCTGTCTCACCTGAGCTTGTCAATCTTATCCTCTTTATATAGGCTTTTGCCTAAGTAGCAGAGGGGAAACTGACTGGATGAGGAATCTTATTGAGGGAAAGTTTTTGTTTTAAACTCATTTTTCCAAATGTGTTTGGTAAAAGCACCAAGAAGCTCCAGTGATGGGCACTCATTTTAAAATTAAAGCTACCATACTGATTATGTTTAAGAAATTTTATCTGAGCTCCTATAGGCCAGCTCCATTGTCCCAGAAATTCCTGGTAGCTGTGATGCACGAGAATGATTCACTCCGGAAATGCCAGTGACTTTCAGCTAGTTAAAAGGATTGTGAGAGACCAAAAAGGGGATTTCTACCAAATGCACAGGCTTGTTGGACTACAGATAGATGTATTCAATGTGGCTACTTCCCATCCAGCTCAGCCCATTATGTTTGTCAAATGCCTACCCTAGCTTTGTTGTTTAGGGTATTCAGTCTTTTTCAAAGTATGAAAAACAAAGCCTGCCGCAATTCCCTTTTAAACAGCACACCAGACCCAGGAGTCGTTGATATTCACCAACATGAGATGCCAGCCATCTCAGAACAAGTTGTCTAAAATATTTATCAGAAATAAATGTTATTTTTTTGTCCAACTTTCAGAAGTTATGAGGCCTCAGATGGGATTATTTGAAATTTTAATTAAGATATGGAAATAAGCTTCTTTCTCCCCATCTCTTTGAGACTGTAGGGAGTTAACTGTATCCTCGGCGGCATGTTTCAACCTACAGGAGGAACTGCTTATACTATGACTTGCTTTTAAAGTTTTCCATGTGGCATTGTGGCATTACCACAAGCTCTGGATCATGGGCAGCACATGGTTGCATTACTTCAGGGCATCACAATTCGGTTCCTGCTTCCATCTTGCTCTGGGGAGAGGAGGAAGTAAATTGGACCAGTTCTGTCCTTGGTGTAAATCATTTACCCCTCTGCAATGAACCTCACTGGTTCACGGATTGGAGCCAGGGCTCTGCCGACACCCTGCACACCTTTCTGTGTGCTGTATCTTTTCTGCCCAGATTGGCAGTGTGGGTAGCCTGCTCAGAGAGCTAAGAAAGGCACCTGAACCCAGCGAGAGCATGTAAAGTGGCTCCTACCACTTCAATCCTGGTACTTTTAGATGAGGGAGGAGGTTTTGGGATGGCTTTTCTTGTGTGGGGAGGTTTAAAGCCTTTAATTTATATTCAGTGGACAGTCTAGCTGCCTAGCTTGGTTCCATTTATAAGGAAAAGATAAATATGAACAAGAAACTGAGCAGCAACATCTCTCCCTGCTTTGAGGAAACAAACCCAATAAGTGATATGAAGGTTGCAGAGCATCTGGCTCAAGAACACATACCCAAGGGAGCATTCTCTCTTGTGCTACATTTCTTTAAGGTCACCACACTACCCATAGGAACTGGTCAAGTCTGGTTAAAGGCAGAAATGAAGCACTCAGTTATTTAAGCCCTTGTCTGAAGCAGAGATTTGCTCTGATGCCAGTCACCAGTGCAGCTGCCCCAATGCAGACCTCGACACTCAACAGTAGAGTCACACAGAACGGGAATCTTCACCCCTGCACCTCTGCTCCTGTCATCGAGAAAGTGGGGATAAGAAGACTTTCCCATAAAGGACTAATAAAGGGTGAAACAAGAGAAGCGGTGCCCTTGGAAAAGAAGACTGCCTAGATGAGATGCAGAAATGAAACATCACTTACGGTAGACTGTGCTGATGTTCAAACCAGGATTGTGAATGTTCTGCTGGTACCTTAGGGATTCTGCCTTCTGTCTCAGCCTCTTCCATGATTGGTCAACAGTGCTCCTGTTTCCCCCAGGCACACTCCAAGACATCTGAAAAAAAATTATTTTCAGTGACCGGTTATTGGGTGTTCCCCTTCTCTTGCCAGCTCCCTCTTTCACTGAAGCCATGATTGAATAAGGTGTTTGTACCATCTTTCTCTCCATCACCACCTGTCTGAAAAGAAACCCAAATATAATAGGAGATAACATATTCAAGCCCTGCAAAAATCAATGCAGCATTGTCTGGCTGAAACAAGATTATTGACATGCGTGCATTGCTCCATCATCTCAATGTAACCCACGGTACTATGGTGTGGCTCTTTGTCTTCCTCTGGTGGCTAGACCATGACAGATAGAGGTTCATGGGTTTGCTGCGGTGTCCAAGCTAATGGGATGGGTCCATTAGCCCAAGAAACTGCAATGTGTGCCTATAGATTCAGCAGTCCCAGAAAAATGTTTTGATGAAAAAATTTCAACCAGCTTTTCCAGGGATGATCCTTTAAATGTCCTCACTTTGAACTATATAACTGAGGAGCAAAGAAAGGAAGAAAAGAGATGGTCCCATTATGAAGATCTTTAAAATCTTGTATTCTCTCCCATTTTTTGCCCCCACATGCAAACAGCACTTATGAGAATTGAGGAGATGACCATTGCAAGGAGCTCAGAAGACCTCAGCAGGACATCTGAAATCCAACCCGGAGGAGCCAACACCTAGTAGTTAAGCAGAACATGCACAACCATATTTGGAACCTCATCAAAGTCTACTAGGAGAGGTGGGTCATTTTTTCATCTCAGCTGAATGAAGACTGGTTTTCG
This sequence comes from Pelusios castaneus, assembly GCA_007922175.1. Lineage (NCBI taxonomy): Eukaryota > Metazoa > Chordata > Testudines > Pelomedusidae > Pelusios > Pelusios castaneus. The sequence continues at coordinate 5,263,795 of ML685788.1, read as the reverse complement.
GACCCAGCTTAGAAGAAGAACAGGTTTTTTTTTGCACGCACCCCTTTCCTCCGGTTCAATTCCACTGATATATCTTATTATCTTCATTTTACTGTTGAGCAAAAATGAGGAACAGAGAAATTAAGGCCCACACTTTCCAAAGTAGATTCTAATTTTGGGACCCTCTGCTTTTAGGGTGCCTGACTACAGACAGCTAGGGCCTCCTTTTCAGAGTTGCTAAGTATTTGTATCTCCAGCTGAGAGCGATGACAATTGCAGTATTTTAAAAAGTACATTTTAGTCTGAGTGTCCAAAGGAGTGAAAATTACCCAATATAGGCAGCAGTAATAATAGATTTAATTAAATAATAGTAGTAATAATAATAATAATTTTGCACTTATGGCAGTCACACTTAAATATTCCCCACGTTGAATAAAATTCTGATTATACTTACAGGAAACATGATGCTAAAAACTTTCAAGACTAGTTGCTACATTTTAAGCACAACCAGAGCATATAGCATATTTCACATGAGGATCTCAAAGCAATTTGCAAGCATTAATTAATTGAGCACTGGCACCCAGGTATGAATTAACTAAGCATTGCTATACCCATTCTATCGGTACATAAAGGCAAAAAGGAATTAAGTGACTTGTCCAGGATCCCAGGCAAGTCAGGGGCAAGGCTGACATTAGAATTCAGGAGTCTTTCCACTATTTTTGTAAGACCAGACTCCAAATTATCACACGCGGAGCAATGGGAAAAGAAAAAGGAACACAGTCAAAGGAATTCAGGTATTCAGAATGCTCAGATGTTCATGACATTGAGGTCATAGATCAAATCTGAGATCCTATTTCAAATCAAGAGAAAATTACTGTTCCAACGACATGTGGTGTGACCTTCAACTCCTAATAGTCTAGAAATAGCTGATTTCCGCCCAGTGGTATTGTACATTCTACATTTAGAAATACTAAATCATCTATATAATTAGTTTATTATTCTCCAGTTGTGAACTTTATTGTTCTGCCATATCTCTCTTTGTATGTGGGCTGCATACTTTCATGTATTTTGAAAATACATGAAAAATCCTGAAGTAGAAAACTGACATTTAATACAAGAACTGGGTCTGGTGGCTGATTATAACTTGTCTATTTAATTCAAAGATGGGCGGGCGGGTGGGTTGCAGAAATCTGGAAAGCATTAAGTGGAGATGATTTTAGGGGGATCCCCACCAAATTAAACTTTTTCAAGTAAAGCCCAGCAGGGGATAACAAAAATTAGATCTGGATTTACTAAAAAGGAAGTACTCCGGTGATTAAAAAATGATCTGCTACAAAATCCCAACTGTATTTTATTGTGAAACAGAACAAATCCAAGATAGGGTAGCTTTAATAAATTGTGTTGCTAATTACAAATATCACATATTATTTCAATTTGCAGAATAGAGATGGAACTGTTTAATGGCAATTTACTAGTGCTTACATATACATACTTACATATTTTCATTTTTGTTATTTGGGGCTTTTGAATAGGAAAATGATAATCCTTGTCTAAGCTCTTGACTTCCAGCCTGACTTAATTGCAATCTAAATCAGTTTCTAATCTGTACAGATCAGGGTCACACAGTTTTATGTTTAATTTGAATTTCTTGTCATTATATACATAGAAACTGATGTTTGTGTGTGTGTGTGTGTGCTTGTGTGTTTAATGTTTTGAACTTCTCTTTCTCTGTAAAAAGCTCACAAAAAATTGTCTCTTTCTTTCCCTCATTTACACACCCGGCATCTGCTGGTTTGGTAGGTCTGCAGCGTTTTGCAGTAATATGATTTTCACAACACCATCTTGCAAGTTATAAATGGGATGAAGCACCATCAGAGAAGAAAGAGAATTTTCAGGGTGGAGGGAAATGGAAAGATCCATCTTGTGTTTTATGACTGCAATTCGCAAAGCTACCTAAGAGATTTTGACACTCAATTGCCATTAGACTTCTACCCCAATGGTTCTCAATCCTTTCCATCCCGCAAACCCCTTTTCACCTTGATGGAATCCAGCATGACACCTCGTCCATTTAGCAATATGGGCAAGGTAGGGTGGTTGCTGTCACCTTTTTGTGATCTCAGGAGCTGGGGGGAAATGTGGAGAAATCGAGCCCTTAATGTCTGTGTGGCTCATCTGTGGGATGAGCAGAACAATCAGTTTAGATGAAGCAAGAAAATTCATCCACAAGTGAATTGTTCCATGTTTGAGTTTTTTTAAAAAGTTGGCTAACTGCTCTTTCTGGTTACTTTGTGTGTTTTGCAGACTCTGTACATCCTGGTTCTAGCTGGAAACCTGAAGCACTGACACCTTGATGTTTGGTGAACGTAACTCTGAATATGTAATCTCACATACACCATGCTGTGTCATGAAAGCTTTATAGTCAATCAGTATGTCTGTCTGTCTCTCTTTTTTCAAATAAAAATAAAAGCCATCCAGACTGAACAAACATTTGCTGTTTCAAATCTAAGGTCTATAGGAGACCTAACAGCATGAATTAGCATCCAGGATTTGGGCCTAGCTCATTACTTTGTAAATGAGCACATATGGCTCTCATGTTTAATACCTTTACCATTTCAATGATCAAACTAAATTTCTTTATAAAAGCCTTTGTGATACCTTAAAGATCAGAGATGAACTATTCAAACCAAGACCCTTCAGACTTTGAGGGAGTCTGAAATCCAGATCTGGATTTGAATTTTGGGATTTGAGCCCATGTGTACCATACCCTGTCCTTTCTCATTTTGATTTGAAAGAAAAAAGTTTCCATGAGGTTGCTTAGTTATGTTTTTAAAAAAGGGGGTAACATTCTCTTCTCCTACCCACTCTTCTACTCTCCCTACTTGCATGAGTCTTCCTGGAGAGCTGAATACAAAATTCACTTTGCAGATTTGAGAGGAGAATTTGGCACTAAGTCTTGAAGAATGAGTTAGGCTAGATTGGAAATGCACCTCTTTTGTCATTAAACAAAATAATCTGGCAAGCTCTCAATTTCCTTCTCTCCTTCACCCACATGAACCATCAACATAGTGGAAAATCAGGCTCATTATATTCCTTTCTGAGCGGAGCTCATGCTCTGAAGAGGCAGATGATGGAGACAGAGTGCAGCTCTGAACTCTTTACGAGAGTATTTTATTGCAGAGAGTACACAAGGCCACAGAGAGCTGTGTATTAGCCTCACCTGAAAAGATCTGTTGTCCAAGCTTTTTCACTACATGGGCAAGTATGCTTTTATATGCCTGGAAGTCCTGGTTCCTAATGATTAACAACAATTCCAAATGGGGAATAAAAGGCAAGCAATGCAAAATATCCCCGGAAGACAGTAAAAATACGTGAAGAAAACGCCTTTTAAAGTGCTCTAAGAGTTACTTTTAGGACCATAATAACTCCATTAGTTCTAAGTTGCCACTTCACATTTCATGCTACAGCGAAATCTCTGTTTGACCAATAACAATTTGCACAACTTGTAGAACTTTCTTTATCACTGCCAACGTATTAAAGCAAAAGGCTATACGGCCCTGTAGGCAAAATGTAATACTTGGTTGTCAGACGCGATTGCACATTGACTGTAGAGAAGCAAATAAGAAGTTTGACTGAGCTTTAAGATACTTGAATCTAAATTACACCGTTGAAGGTAGGACTAGAAATAATGGCTATGTCTACACTTGGTAATTTAAGTCGACTTAGTTAAGTCGACTTAGTGTGTCCACACTTAAAAATAAAGTCGACTTAAAGGGGAACTTAAAAAGTCGACCTAGACCGTCCACACTGGATGCCTAGGTTGACTTCTAGGGGCTTAGGGGGACCTAGGGGAGGTCCACAGGGGCAGGGGGGGCACCCCTTGCCCAATGCCAGGGGGCTCAGCCTTTGCCTCATTGTACCTAGGTACAATGGGGCAAAGGGAGACAGGGACCCTGGCAGGGCATAGGGGCAGGGTGGGCAGGGCTCTGCCCTGCCAGGTGAGGGGGCATGCCAGGCTCCTCCTGTGCCCCCCACGGCAGGGAGGGCATTGGTGTAGCCCTGGGGTAGCCCTAAGTCGATTTAGGGCTACCCCATGTCTACACTGACTTAAGTCGACTCTAGGGAGTCGACTTAAGCCTTAGGTCTACTAGGAAGGTGGTTTTATAAAGTCGACTTAATTTTAATTAAGTCGACTTAAGCAGCTTGCTTAAGTCGACTTAAGGAAACTGTAGTGTAGACGCAGGGTAAATTAAGTCGACTTAAGCAAGTTTAAGTCGACTTAATTTACCAGTGTAGATGCAACCAATGGGATTAATCTGCAGCAAGAGAGATTTAGGTTAGATAAGAGGTAAAACTTTCTAACTATAGGAGTAGAGAAGTACTGGAATAGACTTCCAAGGAAGGTTGTGGAATCTCCATCACTGGAGATTTTTAAAAACAGATTGGACAAGCACCTGTCAGGGACGGTCTAAGTTTACTTGGTCCTGCCTCAGTGCAGGGGACTGTATATGATGATTTCCTGAGGTTTCTTCCATGCCTACATTTCTATGATTCTATGCTGTTTATAGGGAAGCCAGGCAAGTGTATTACAGGTCCTCTCTGTACCTCTTCTGCAGAGAATATGCGTTACAGTCCAAGCTAAGAAGTCATTGCTCTGCAGCTGAAGCCAGAGCCGTTCATGTTTTTAGCTTTGAAGATCCCTGTTTCAATCCTTGATGGGCCAGCCACTGGTCCAATTTTAATTCTGCATAGTATCTAAATGGACAGTGCGTTTACTGATGAAACATGATATCAGATGAAGAAAACCTTTTGGAGATCTGTGTCGGTTACGTGATAGTAAACGGTACAAAGCTAATATCCATATCTTGATGACCCTGTGTGTAAATCTTTCCATCTCTGAAGATCTGCATTTAAATCCTGCCTGGAAGTGAATGCTAGAGCTGAATGAAAACGAAAGCAAAATTTTCATGAAAATGTTGTTTTTTGGGTCAATATTTGAAACATTAATGAAAAAAACTGTTGGAATTCTGAATTTCATTTTTTTTACTTTTTCTGTAGCTAATTGAAAAATGAAATCAATTTTTGTGAAAAAGCGGGGTTTTTTGTGGCTATTTAACATTTTTGACAAATGATTAATTGATATTTTAACTTTGAATTTTTCCAACTGGCTGTAGTGATGTCTACTTATTACTAATTACTACTGTTGTGATACCACTTAGGAGCCCCAGTCATGGACCCAGACCCCACGGTAAGAGGTGCTATGTGCATCAGAGACAAAAAGATGGTCCATTACCCACACGCTTATAATTGTTACTTTAGTGGTTTCGTTCTAATGTTCCACTGGACATTTGTCTACATAACCCCTCTTACGATCACTGGTTTCACATACATCATTAGAAAAACAACAGAATTCTGTGGCACTTTTAAAGACTAACAGATTTATTTATCGCATGAGCTTTCGTGGGAGAATATCCCACTTTGTCAGATGCTTTGAAGAGCAAAGCATCTGATGAAGTGGGATTTTCTCCCATGAAAGCTCATGCGATAAATAAATCTGTTAGTCTTTAAAAGTGCCACAGAACTCTGTTTTTCTGCAACAGACTTACACGGCTACCCCTTTGGAACTTGAATACATAATTAGGAAACTCTATGTCAGGAGGCAGAGACTTGAAATATCAGGGAGAGAAGTGGGAATTTGCAAGATAGGTTTGAGATGCTCAATCAGAGCAATGCGTGCAACTTTTGTATAGATTTTTCCTGTAGCCAGCACTTCCAGCTCCTAATCTAAATTCACACATCCAAAAGTGTAAAGCATAATAAATAATAAACAAAGGGCCTGGGTTTTGTGAGTGTCAAGTGCCCAGATGAAGTTAAGGGAGCTATGGGTGATCTGCAAAAGGTACATATCACAGGCTTTTTATTCTTGTTAGCCTCTTCCTGTGAGTTTGAATTCAGAAGGGAGAGAGCTACTCCAAGGGATGAATAAGATAGCAATCCTTTTCTTCACGTAGCAGATGAGGAAGATGAACAGCTAGGACTCCAAGCTGAAGAACCCTGAGAACCCTGTGGAATTTAGAACCTTTCAAAGGTACTGCGAGAAGAAATACATTGAAGAGTGGGAAGAAAGGACACATGAGCAGATAGATCAGATTAGATCATCTTGTGGGTTTATGTTCTGTATTAACGGCTCTTTTCACTTTCTAAGTAATTGTGTTTGACATGAGCTTGCCCTAATTATTTTAATTTAAATATACCTTATACGGACTATGTATTAATGCCTACTGCTCTATTTGGTAGACTCAAAAGGGTTTGAGCTCATAAGGGGGGAGAATAAATAAATTACAATAAAAGTGGAAGAAAAATATTTCTCTGGCAACCAGCAACATAGCACCAGCAGGAGAAGCAGCTGCAGAAAGGGGAGGGGGGAGAGAAAAGACAGGGGGAAAAATAAACAAGATGTCTCATTTAAAAAAAATTTAGAGCAAGGCACAGACCTTGATAGGGAATGAATGGCGAGTGGAAAGGAGACAGTTACATGGGATCATTAACCTTGGAAAGCTCACAGGAAGAGAAAGGAATGTCTTCTGAACAATAGTCTAGTTTTGCAGGGTAATAGAGACAAGTGAGGAGCAAAGAGAAACACGCAACAAAAATCAAAGCACAATTTAGCAGGCAGTCCTTCTGCACAAGTGCCTGAAAGTCCTGATTTCCCAACATTGGGTGGTGGTGGTGGTGGGGAGAACAAATTAAGAACCAGTGTACAAATAATTCCAGCTCAAAATCTGAGCATGTCATGGCTCCTAAGTTAAGAGCCATAAATGGTTTCAACATGGATGGAAGGCCAAAGTGAGAAGAAGCAGGCAGAGTGCTGCTGGAGGCACCATCCTCTCTGAGTGAGAATGGGTGCAATACCCGAAAACAGTGCTAGGGGCACTGTGGAGCTCAGTGTGCTTTGTGCTGGTCCAGCTGTAGAAACGCGGGCAATTTTCATAAAAAAAAGTGTATTACCCTTGGCATTCTGGCCTAAATGTTCCCTATTTTCCAAGTGCATAGAGTGTTTTTCTTTTACTTCCTATCCTATCTGCCATATAGAGTGCAGTTTAACAACTGCTGCCTTCCACTTCTGAGGTGGCACCATTTCAATGATAGGTGAAGGGACAGCTGTTCTATAGCTGGAGCCAATTCCTACTCTTCTTACCTGCCCAAAAATCAATGGCTATGTCCACACTGGCAAGTTAGTTCGAATTAATAAAGCTTAATTCGAACTAACTAAAGCCATGGTTACACTAGGCTTTCATTGGTTCGAATTAAGGGCTTCCTTAATTCGAACTAATAACTTCGAATAAGGTATTAGAAGTAAGGGTTAATTCGAACTAACTAGTTCGAATTAACCAATGTGGCCCTGTTAATTCGAACTAATTTCTTAGTTCGAACTAACTGGCCCATTGAAATCAATGGAGATCGCTAATTCGACTTGCTTAGTTCGAACTAATTTTTACTAAGCCAACCTTAATAAGTCGACTTAACAAAGTGGACTAAGTCGAGTCGACTTAGTCCACTTTGTTAAGTCAACCTAACCACCCTTAAGTCGACTTAATAAAGTCGATTTAAGGGTTACTCCCTATCCACACCATCCTTAAGTCGACTTAAAGAGTCGACTTAAGGCTTAAGTCGACCTAATGGGTGGTTCCTTATTAAGTTGACTTAAGCTTTCATAAAGTCAACTTAAGGAATTTCTTAAGTCGACTTAATGAAAGTCTGGGGTAGACAGGGAATAATTTAGGTCACTTTAGGGTCCTTAAGTCAACCTAAATTGCTAGTGTAGACATACCCGAATTCCTGACTTGTACTATGTAACTTCACGATGACAACATCAAACAGAAAGACAAGTCAAATACCTTTAATTTAAAAGAATATTTTAGTTGAAAAAGGGTTTTGGAGGGAATAGTTAGTGTATGTGTGTGGAGAAGGACATTTTGCCTGAAAAGCTCATAATATTGGTTAGCAGCAGAAGGAATGGACTCAGAAAATTTTTATATATCTATAATTTTAACATACGTGTTTAAATCTAGAAAAGTTGTTAAAAGTATTTGTTCTGAGGGAAGTGAGATTTCAGAATTTGGGGGCTTTGATGTGTTTGAACTAGCAAGTAGCCAATAATTTTGCAAAAGACCTTGGACAGTCCCTGCAAAAACTTGCAGGCACATCTATCTGAGCTTCTAGAAACTCCATCATTTCATGCATAAATGCATATTCATACCCACTTCCTTCATAGTAGGCTCAAATGTCCATTCTCATACGAAAATACAAGGCCTTTGCATACTCAATCAGATGCAGCTATAAAGATTTTAAAACATAGTTTCACTGGCTCTTTTAATACAATGCAATACAAAGTAAACACCCATCAGATCTCTATCTGTCTTTCAAATCCCAGAGAAGAGATTTTTAATCATATACAGCCTGCCACAGGGATTCCACCAAGGCATGACACATTCTTATGGAAAAGAAGAAAGCTGGATGAACACAGTGTTTGTTGCTTCTGTTATATTTTGAGAATTCACCACATTGGATACAAATGTTTCACTTTCTTTGCATGCCTATCTCATGCACTGCATTGAGAGCCCCACTTACAGTTTTAAGGCAGAATAAATAATGATTATTAATTATTATTTATATCGGAGTAGATCTAGGAGCCTTAGTCTTGGACCAGGATCCCATTGTATCAGGTGCTGTATAAACATAGAAGAAAAAGATAGTCCCAAAAAGTTTAGCCCCAGATGAAATCTATTTATTTTTTAATTTTTGTTTTTTAAGCCAGGGCTCAGATTTCATTGTTGAAGACCATCAGCAACTGCACTGGTCATAAAATTCCCACAATGCCAATGTGTAATGAAGAAAATTTAGGATGGCTTGGAGGCAGGAGTTTTTCTGTGGAGAAGTGGAGTTGAGCTCGCCGGCTGAGTCAATGTTCATAGCACTATGCCAGGCATGTCAAAATAAATTAGGCACATTTAATTTTCATTTAGCTCTAACGTTACAAAGGGTGGGCCCTGGAAGGTCACAAATCCTTAATGCCAAGAAAACGAGAAACACAGTGAAACCAGCACATCAGATTGTTTTAATTAAAACCCTTAAAACAACAGATATTAAGAGAACAGCTCAAAATATTGCTAATGTATTGAGTCTAATTCTGCTACACCCTTAGTAGGAGACCAGCTCCAGTAAGCAAATGATTTATACCTGCCCCATGAACATAAGGATGGGTTTGAGTCATGTCTGTGTGGTACTGGTGAAGTTTCACTTCTTACAGTGGTGAAAATCAGGAGTAACAGACACACACAGGTCTTTTTAAGCACATTAGTCTCTCCTTTCACTATGCAGCTGCATGGCCAGTAACAAACTAACTTGGCCATTTTCCACATCTCCTCTGCATGTATGTGTATTATGCGTTTTAGTGCAGCCTTATCTCCTCTGCTCACTACTACAAGATTATCAGCCTTCAGTGGAACTCAGATTCAGTCTGTAAGAAAACAAGAAACATAGACACTGGCAAAAGTGAAAGTCAGTGGACACAGCCTTTCTTTCCTTTTTGCGTGTGCCTGGGATGAGGACCCACAGGTCATGAAACAGCAGAGAAGAGAGATGGGAACACTAAGGTCTAATGATGACAAGTGTGAACTTTGTTAACTATGTTGCTGCTGTTCATGTTAGCAGAAACATCCAGCTATTCTGGGACCCTGAGCAGATTTTTAGTAAAATACCATCACGTTGACCCGCCCCCTCACCGTGGAAACATTATACTTCCAGGGACAGCAGCTCTTGATGGGAAAACCATTTAGGCTGCTAGAAAAGCCAGCCTAATGTTTATAGCAGTGCTGGTTGTTAGATCTGTATTAACATGTCCCTGTGTCATCCTTGTAGATAACAGGACCTATCACCTGTTCAGTTCACTCACCTGCTCTAGTGCAGTCTTCACTAAAAATGGGTTTGATTTGGAAGCTAAATCCGACTCCCTCTCCATGAAATTCAAGGGAGAGCGTGGAATTTGAATCCTTGTATCCGAACCAGCCCTTATTATTTCATTTCAGGCTGGGTTCAGTCGAGAACTCTCCTTTACTTTGGATAATGTTTGGATATGGAACAGGGTGATGGAAATTTCAAAATGATTGTGAGATTTCTGTCCTTTGGAGTCAATGTCTTGCAAGAATAGCTGGCAAGATTTTGATGAGATTAAATCTAAATCCTAACTTCCATTCAACTTTGAATGTGAGCTAAAAGCCCTCACCTGGTCCTTATCTGGATCCAAGCAAAATCTCATGTCCACTCTAGAGAGAGCAAGAATCTACATTAGCTCTTTACATAAAGTGCCTCACTATTTCTGCAACCACTGCTTCTTGCCCTTAAATACATAATTTAGTTCATTTCTCAATACATTCTATGCATAACAGTCCAGCAGCTACACCTCCGCTCTTAGACCCTGTTTACATTACACTTCTAGCCACACTTAAACAGGGTTGCAGCCAGATCAGGTTATTGGAGGATAATTCTTTCCTGTTTTGTCAAGAAAAACCATGTTAGAGAAGTATATTTTAGTATGATTACCACCACCAAACCAAGGCACCACACAGTAATTTATATGCGTAACTACATCATGAACATGCTGTAATCAGTCAACAACACTTGTCTCATGTGCATGCTACTTTTCAAGGAGAACCAGAAAAATTTCCAGCAGAGTCTCTAAGCCAGAGCGTTGCAGCTCAGGAAAAGATTTGTACTGAGGAGAGGCCTTAGGGGCTTGGTTTTCAGACTGAGCCCCTCCATTCTTGCAGGCAGACAGACAGTGATTCAGCAAGGTACATGCCTAATCATGCCAGTACTTTCAATGAAGTCAGGTGCTTATATACCGTGTGATTCAGGGACACAATTAGGAAGTCAGATATCTAATGAGTTACTAGCACTGTTTCTCATCACCTTAGACTCTGGCATTCATAACAATTCCCAATGTTGCACAGGTTTGCGTGGAAGGCAAAAAACACACTTCATCTTTATCATTATTGCATTTTTTAAAAACCCAGAGAAATACGTAGATATACATATTTTTTACACCTTGTTCTTTTTTTATTTCTTAAAGGAAATTACGCAGCTCATAAAGGCAATGAATATAGGCCACAGAATCTGACAGACAAGCAAAAGTACTCCATTATTAAGTCTTTAATTGCCAAGAATTAATTTGCTAATTGCATGCAACTAATCTGCGTCCTTTTTGTTTTATATCAATTAACAGAGTAATTAAAAAAAGCAATCTTCTTGATAGTTCCTCACAGGCAGACTTAGCCCAGCAGAGCTAACGAAACGGGGCCACCCTTTAACTAACCTCATTAATATCTCTTCTTTTGTTGAACATCCTGCAAGAAATAGTTAATTTTGCTGCATGAATGTCCTTGATGTTAGACTGCTAATGAGAGGGCCACACAGCTATGATTTGATGTTTGTTTAGAGAGCTGCTTTGCTGCTTGCAGAGGAAAATCTCTCTCTTTTTTCCCTTTCGGAGATTCAAAGCAAAGTAGGGACATATGGGAATCCTTGAACAGCTCTAGCATATTGTACTGATTAGAGCTTTGAAAGGCTGATAACCTCCCCAAACCTGTAAAGTTCTCTAAAGAACAGGGAAGACTTTGGTTCTGAACTAGTAAACTACTGAAAGGCAAGAGGTGGAAGGTCTAACTGGAAGAAGTCAGCAGATTGGACAAAATCCATTTCCAAGTCACAGTCTACGGAGATTCCACTGCATCAGTAGAACCAGGCAGTGACCTTGAAAGAAAGAATAAGAGTACCCAGATACCAAGGAGATGAACATATTGTAGGCAATACAAATGACATCTCAGGAGAGTCCTGTGGGGGTTAGCAGTCATATACATAGCACCAGTTGCCTATTTATAGGAGAAACTGCTGGTTGTCCTCCTTGACAAGAGGCTCCTGGGCACATAATTAGTGTGTTTAGATGCAAGGGGCCGTATTTTCAAAGTTATTTAGGTGCTTAAAATGCAGATAGTTGGAATTTTCAAAGCTTAGTGGGATTTTCAAAAGCACCTAGTCACCACCGATTTTAGCACTTCTGCAAATTTTTCCACTATGCACATATCTCCATATTTAGTTCCCTAGCAACTTTTGGAAATCTGGCCACAGGCCTAGGGTGAGGACAGGTGCTCATCACACATGTACGTCCAGGTGGCTGCTCAGTGGAGCAGCATGGATGTCATATTGCCATAGGACACTCTCCAAGCCCCAGGAACATTGTGCATATCTCATCTATATCTAAGCTACCCCTAAGGTGCCTCTCTGCATGATGGCTTAGTACTGACCTAGAAAGAAGTGCTCAGAGATTGGGAGGCAGAGGGAAATGACAATGCTAGGAAGACATAAAGAGATGTGGGAATATCCTTTGGCTGCTCCTATATCTCAGGCAGTGTGAGGGTCATGAAAGACGATCTACGCTCCGCAAATCAACAAAAGCAAGCAACGTAAGGCCTCTAAACTGGCTGAACTTTTTATATCCTCCCCACCTCAGAGTCTGTAAGTTCATCACAGCAGGCAGTAAATTCCTCTGCCTGAGCCAAAACCTGCAGGTTTTACTTCTATTCTTATTGCAGGAATGGGAGAAATGCACAAGGAGTTCAATCATACACTAAAAAATAATTTTTGGTGCTGAGTCCAAAATGCTAGCTTTTTAGGAATACTGCACTGTTTCTGGGACCTTAGACATACATTAATGCCTTTGGCCATGGCTTTTCTTTGATTTCAAGATAGTCAAAACAGTCTATCCATGGAATTGTATCCTTCTATTACACAAATGTTTAGCAACTGTCCGTCTATCATACAGTATACAATCCACTGTCAGTACAGTCATTATGGTTTTATGTCTTTCGCTCTATCACTCACTACTTGGCCACACCACAAAGTCAGGCCGATCTCCCCGTGCGGTATCATTTACCAAGACACCTCCGTACGCTGGGTGCAGCTTTACACCTTTCTTGTTGCTGCTGCTGTTCGTGCTTTTCCAAGAAATCTTCCCTGCTGTAACAAGATACTCCACCAGGAGGCAAACAGACCGTCACCCCAGTCAATTGTTGTAAGAATGATGCAAAGAAATGACAAACACAAGCACATCTGAATGTTGGGGGGGGGGGGGGGGAAGGGGAGGAAGCTAGATGGGTGACATGGAGGCTAGAATTTACCACCTAACATTTAGAGATAGAAACACTTTTCTAGGTTTGATGTCTGGACCTGCTACGTAGCTCGGCTGAACTGAGGGTGGTGCAGCATTAAGGACAGTCATCACCAGGCCCAAGCTGTAGAGTGTATTTTGAAAAGGAGGCTGGAAGGGATGTCCCCGGTGAAATTCATGTGCACATCATTCCTCAAACCCTACAATACACCCCCCACAAAACAAACCCGTTGTAGAGGGAAGTGTGAAATGCAGAACTTGGAATTACCAACCCTTTCACTGCTTAGAACAGAGAGCCTGAAATGTGGTTCAAGACCATGTCCAGTCTGAAGTGGTTTCAGGACAGATTTTCAACAGCATCAGGCAGATGTAGCACATGTCCCATAGAAAGTTAATAAGACATGTGCTCCTAAATCCTGTATATGTTTTTTGAAAAAAAAAAAAATCTCTCCTGTCACACTCTGCTCTACTTCCACTATGTATGTGTGTCTGGGATTCCACAGGAAATTCTCATCAGTCACACCCTTAAGTCTCCGGGCAATAAGACTATGGGGCTGATCCTGAGCTCACTTACCCCAGTGTAAATCACAACTGCACAGAAGTCAGCATAGTTATCCATTAACTCCCAAAAGGCTTGAAGGTGGTAGCCTTAAGCTTTCTAGCCACTGCAGAGTAATCAGAGGAAAAAAGACTCCAAATCGATGATGGCTGCCTTTATTGCATCGTTGCTTTTATTTGAGAGCATGCTTGAGCTGTTCATGGTACTGTGTTTCACACTACTGCTTTTTCTGGTTCCAGTCAGTGAGAGCAGACTGCTGGTTGGGTTTTCCTAGGCAGATTCTCCTGTGTGATGCTTTGGAGCATTAACCAATGTTCCTGTGTTAAAACACGATATTTGTTTGACTTTATTTTGACCACAACTCTCAGTCAGGTACTAATTACGCCTAAGGGTGAAGATGATTGGCTCTTTATGCCTCTGAAATACTAAAATCACTACCTATGATTTAAAGAGTCAAGGTTTGGGTATTTTTCTTTCCCTTTGAGAGGGACCTCTCAGGATTGGATGATACTGTTATTCTGGTTAGGACGAGCAATCACTCTCTGCTTTGCTATACGTGAAACAAATGTAAAGTGAAGCGGGGGGCGGGACGGAGGGTGCTCCAAAAAGAAAAAAAAATCCCAGATTTATGCTTCAGCCATTTCCCTCAATAATCAGGTTATGTTGCAGAGTTAAATGAACCGATGGGGAACTCACGCAGGCGGACGGTCTTGTCAGCTACAAACTTGTAAATCATCCATCAGTGTGAAAAGGATGCACAAGCATGTGTGTGAGAGGGACAGCAAGCCGGCCAGAGAAGGACCCAGATCTGTCTTGATCTCGGTGGAAGCAGGTGTGTCTGGGCAGGTCCCAGCATTTGCTCATGGTGATTTGCTCAAGGAGCAGCTGAGATGAATTGCAGAACCGCCCATTTGTTTCTTATGAATGCATTATGAATGCCAATGAATTCCTCACTTGGGGCATATGGTGAAGACATATAGAGCCTAACCTTGATACAAAGAAGAAAGACCTTGATGGTACATGGTGGAGGAGGGGAGAGTTTGGTGATTCACAGTCAGTGGTTGGGTCAGAGGGAATAATGCTCATTAGTCTACAGATCTAATTCAAATGAAAAAAAGGGAAGAGTGATTGATTTCCCTACTAGAGAAAAGGGAAACATATGTCCATGGCTATGTCCTGAAGGCTAAGACTTGCCATGAGGTTAAAGAAGAGGTTCTTTTCCTAAAGCTTGCTGATGTAGGAAGAGACACAGATGCTGCAGCGCTGGGGGTGGGAACAAATACAAAAAAGCCACAAGGAGCCACAAGCCTGCATCTGAGAGCCAATGCACATCTCCCTTCCCCCGTTTTGTTTTTTTCCTTATAACGAATGTGCATGTACATGTTAGAAAAGTAAATTGTGAAGCTGTTTAACAGTGATAGATTGACAGCACTGGAAAATAAAATCAGGCATTTATCCACAGTACAGGAGCAATGCAATGTAGGAACAATGGAAAGCCCTCAGCGTGTCACGTTCAGGACCCAAAGGAATGTACACTGGAGAGGAGAAGGTAGCTTAATCTCTACTCCAGCTGTGCAGGTGGGTTTTGTATTATGGCCATTAGAAACCTGGATGGGGCCACCAGTTTATTTCAGATGGAAGGTCCAAGCCTGAGTCAAGCAGGGAACCTGAGTTCAAGCCCTATTGCTTTGCAGTGTAGATGTAGCCCTACTGGACGGATGCTCTGGGAGGCCATCAGAATTACCCCACAACCCCATGGGCCAACAGTCTTTGAGCTCTGGAAGTCAGAGGTCTGGAGGTCTGGTGGCCAGTCAAATTTTCCCACAATGCATCATGAACACAGAGCTAGAGTGGCCACATTTTGCAACAGCGCTAGGAACTCTGGGATATTGGTGGTTGGACTCATGCCTGCATAATGGAGTGCACACACTGGAGTCCCAGGCTGGGGCTCCAGGGTTCAACAATTCCTAACCCAGGGTGTCTAATGAATGTAGATGCCCAAGTCTTGGGTTAACAAACCCAGGGTCTGCTCACTCCAATTCTACTAACCCTGGGCTAATATTGCAATGGAGAGCGACACATAGAACTTTCTGAGAATGCATCTTGCTTCACTTTTTTAGAACTGGCTCTTTTACATCAGGTGGTAGCTGTTCATGGTTTTTGATGCAGAGCCCCAAGTTCTTGTCTTGCTTCCAGTGTCATGCTGGGCAACCAGAAGGGCTGAAACTTGGATTATTAAATGAAACTGAGATTCTGGATCAGTGGGTGCATTAGTTGGAGGATTTTGTAAAACACTGTGTGCTAGCAATTAGACTCTCCAGCCAGTTGGACAGACTGGCCATCCCCAGAGGTGTGGGTGAGATTTTCAATGGCACTCAGAATTGGCCTAACTTTACTCCCAGGGAAGTTAACAGAATTCTTACCATTGACTTCACTGGGAGTAGAGTTGGACTAACAACAGTGAATGTGTTTACAAATCCCAAATTCTGGCATTAAACTTGTGCCTGATAACATGAGCCAAGGTGGACCTAAATCACCCAGAATGCTCTGCCTGCTGTGTCCCATGGCTGACTAAATCATTGATTCACTTCAGCAAACAGAGCCGCACAGGTACATAACTGAGCAAGGGGTGGAAAATAGCAGAGACTGAGCTGGAAAGAATTCCTCAAAAAATTAAAATACGAACATCAGCCAAATCTCAGCAGCTGAGTGGAAGTGTGAAGCATTTAGTCTCTGGGATGGGGAAAAGCAGCTGATTGCTGTATGCAATGTGCATCAACAACTCTTGGTGCTTATGAATACAGGGCTGGTGCTGATGTCCACATTGGATGAAAGAAAGGGGTGAGCTTGGCAACGTCAAAGCCGGCAGAGGGAAGGGGTGGCCTGTAGCAAAATGTTAGGTATTCTTTTACCCTCTGTCACACAGAGAGCAGCCGTGTGCCCATTTGTCTAGGTACTTCAAGGCCAAGGGCCTTTTGGCACTTGTTAAGAGAACAGTATATGTGCAATAGGCCTATGGGGGAAACACAGGACTGCAGCATACGGGGATATGGACAGACAGTGCTCGGAGGAGAAAACATGCTGTCTTTCGGGCTGTCTGGACGTCATTTCCAGAAGTGCTGAGCACCTGCAAACCCAAAGTAAGTCCATGGGAGCTGTGGTTTCTCAGTACCCCTGAAGATCAGCCCTGATACTGATATCTAGTCGGTTCTGTCCACACTGTAGAACAGCTAATTGGGACCCTGAGAGCTGATGGCACAGTTTCCTAGCCTCACTGCCTTCCTACTGTAAGCACAGAAAAGATCTTCTGACCTCCTTATGTAACCACGTATTAAAAGAGAGAGCGAGTTGGGTGAGGGTGGGGCAGGGAGCCTTGAATGGAAACTGACGTTAAGTGAAGGAGACAAGATGGGGGAAGGAATATCTTTTATCTGACCAATTTCTGTAGGTGACAGAGACAAGACACAAGCTGATTCTCTTGAATTAGTAGTGTTGAGGGTTCGGTTGTGGGCTCTGCCTTTTGCAAAATTCGAAGCAAAATAAAAACAAATCCTTGACTACTCCCACGTGCCTTGTGCTTGCTGGAGCATTCCTCTGAAGAGGTCCCAGGAGGCCAGCTAACTACAATGCACTCTAACTATGGTTTTCAACCTTTTTGGGCGAAGAGCACATTTGTAAACCTCGATGGCCTGTCACAATCCTGCAAATAGCTTTAATGCTAAAAACATCCAGCTTACTAAATATTTCTTACCCACAATATACAATATATGTATTAACTCAATAGGTATTAAACGCTGCATGTGCCACAATAAAGTACTTAAGTATTTATTGTATAAATCCAAGGTTCGACTTTGCTTCTCTTGATGTAATTGTAGCTGAGGCACCCCAGAAAAACACACAGTCCCCAGCACGAGCCATGGAAAACAGAGAGTAAGAAACTGGGATGGAGAAGGGTTGGAGGCCTGAGATGAGGTGGGCAGATCAGGGATCTGGGAATGCAGTGAGGAAGATGAGGGTTTGGGGGGACTAGGTAATGAATTGGGGGGGGCAGATGCATGTGGGCATGCAGTGGGCAGTTGGGGGAAGGATATGGGTGCAGAAGGTAAAGGGGTGGGGGAATTTAGGGCCTGGTGGTAAAGTGGGAGGAAGCTGAGGGAAAAAGAGTTGGGGGCAGAAAAGGTTGTAAGTGTCAAGGTGAAGATCTGTGGGCTGGATGGATGGTGTGGAAGATAGGGTATTGCTTGGCTGAAGGGTTGAGGTGGTATAAAGAGGGAATGTACTTATCAGACAACATGTTATCTGAAACCCAAAGCAGAAAGCTGTTTTTCCCCACCCTCATGGAAAGAGGCATGCTAGGGGGAGCAGCTAGGATCCCCAAGCCCCAAACTGCTTCCCTGGCAACCCCCCCCACCTCGAATCCCAGAGTGACCTGTCACATTCAATGCAAAGAGATACCAAATGCTCCCTCCCCTGCTCTGTCTTGCAGGGCTGCCTGGGGTTTTCCTGAGCCAAATTTGTGGGAGCGGTGGTGTGACCTGGTTCATAGGGTTGCGGTGAAGCTCGCTGAAATTTGGCCCCGCTGGCCTCCCATCAGCATGATGGAAGGATGGCTAAAGCAAACCTGAGCCGTACTGTGACCCTGTGTGCCACGTAAGACCTTTCTTACCTCTTGAAGCCTTACCAGGGAATTTCCTCAATGTAATCTCCCCTCAAGTACATTTGCAAGATAGACAGCTTCTTTGCATTATCCATCTCTAGCCATACATTGCCGGGTCCGTTAGGCATTCCCCGGGGGATTATCCAAAATTACAGACTGCTCTGTCACACCTGCTCTGCCCTTTTCCTATGCCGGTGTTGCCTTGTTCCTCCTACCCCACAAACTCAGGTCAACAACCTCCCATGCACAGCCCGCCCCCATGCATTAGATTCCCACCAACATTAGCTTCAGCTCGCCATTTCCTTTTGTCTAAAGGTAGAAGCCACCCCCTTTCAAACAACAAACAGCAAGCCCTTTGAGACCCGCCAGCCTCTTTCTCCAGTTATTGTGAGGCCACTGACCAAGGACAGTCCTGAGAGCAAACACTGGCTGGGCTGGATTTGAAGAACCCAAGCCGTTCTGCAGGAGTCTGGCCAGGAGGAAAAAGAAACCAGCCTCTCCCAGTGACTCCTGGAACATGTGCCCCAGCTATGACCTACACCATGCCTGATACATTGTAACGACATGAAAATGAATAGACTAAACTGACTGAGTGGCATTGCTATTAACCTCTGTTACCTCAACAAATCAAACCAAAGAGCAGCAATTACTCCAGTTTCTGATAAAACTATGTACACAGCAGACGCTCTCCGTCTCAGTCTTGTGCCTCCCTCTCCCTCTCGGAATCAGGACCACAGAGGACGTATCAAGTTATGGCACTGGAATAGTTTCATGCTGGCTGATATTGGCACATAGCAGATTTCACATGGCTTTGCACTGAGCTTTAAAACAGGAGGAGGGGGGTGGACATTGCATCATATGAACTGCTTTTAAGACACTGAATCAGAAAGATGCAATATGGTACATGCCATGGGGTACATGGGGTACAATATGGTACAGGCCATAGGGGAAGAGCTGTGAGTGTCATTGACAAGGTGTGTGTGTTGTGGGGATGGGATGTGCATGCATGTATATATCTTGTCAATGTCAATATATATGTATATCTGGGGTGGTGTCTTAATCAAAGTGGTCAAATTCCAAAGGGGTAGCCGTGTTAGTCTATTGTAGAAAGACAACAGAGTCCTGTGGCACTTTTAAAGACTAACAGATTTATTTATCGCATGAGCTTTCGTGGGAGAAAATCCCACTTCGTCAGACACTTTGAAGATGGGAAAGTTACAGAATGGGAGGAAATTAAATGCAGGGGAGTGTATGACATAGGATCAGGTCAGGCTGTAACAGCAAATCAAAATCTCACCCTCCTCTATGTGCTGTTCCCCAGTATTTGAATCCTAACACCTATTTTGATTTGCTGTTACAGCCTGACCTGATCCTATGTCATACACTCCCCTGCATTTAATTTCCTCCCATTCTGTAACTTTCCCATCTTCAAAGTGTCTGACGAAGTGGGATTTTCTCCCACGAAAGCTCATGCGATAAATAAATCTGTTAGTCTTTAAAAGTGCCACAGGACTCTGTTGTCTTAATCAAAGTGGTGAGCTTTCCAGAGTCCTTTCATCTTTCCATGAGTTTCACCCGATGTGCTTAAACAAGTCGAGGTTTAAATCTTTTACGTGTGTGTGTGTGATAATATATATGAACATACAGAAACATATACATGTAGATATATACAAATAGATGTAGGTATATATAAGACAGGTATCGATGCAGACACGGGGTGATATCTTCATCTCTTGCACAAAGCTTGAGATGTCAAGCTATATAATGGTAGAGTGTGAAATGGCTGACAAAGTGAAATTTACCATCCTCCAAACTCAGGGTTAAGCCCAAAAGTTTGGATCAGAAATCATGCCCCTGTGTAACTTGATTTCATTCCTACAAACACATTGGCTCTTTGTCCCCCCCCCCCCACCCCTCAGTGACCAGAAACACAAAGAGGTTTAACAGTCTGCTGCTGCCTCCAAGCTAAAAGACCCTAAAGCATGCTTTTAGATCCAGAAATGCAGGTTCGTTCTCCACAGACAACTAGTCCAGGGGAGCTGCTGTACTGGCATGTTCAGAAGTGGGTGATATGAAAACATTCCAACATGTTTCATCCATGGGACTTAAAAAACAATCCCAGTTGAAGAAAATTGGCAAAGTATTGTCACAATGATGGAGGGCCTAAAACTATTAAACTCCCAGCTGCATAGAAGGGCATTAAAAGAACATCTCCATTTGCTGTCTGGGTTTGGGGATTTGTTTTTAAGGACAACTGAGTTAACTAGGGTCCAGTTCAGATAGAGGAGTTAAGGAGTTAAGGACAACTGAGCTAAGGATCTATTTGTTAGCTGGAAGACCAATAGACCATTTTACACTAAAAAGCTTACAGCAGCATAGCTGTACTGATGTAGTGTGCTGCCACAAAATCGCTCGCGTTGTCCCTCTACGCTGATGGGAGAGAGCTCGCCATGTTCACGAACGGCAGTAGTTGTCTTAGTGGGAGCTAACCCGGCCCAGCCAGCGTTTGCTCTCGGGACTGTCCGTGGTCAGTGGCCTCACAATGACTGGAGAATGAGGCTGTCGGGTCTCAGAGGGCTTGTCTGTTGTTTGAAAGGGGGTTGCCACACCAGCACTTAGCCGTCCACACCAGCATTTCTGCTGCTGTAACTTACGTCACTCAAGGGCGTGTTATGCCGAAAAAAAACTATTGGTGTAGATTTGGCCTAAAGAAAGACTGGAGCTTTTTCTGCCCAAGCTGGTGGTGGTCTTGATTATTTTTCTTTTGTTATTTTTCCTTGAAAAAAGAATCTACAGAAATTAAGGCTGCGACTTTCAAGATTCCTTAGGAAATGTAGATAGTCCATTCCAAAATGCCCCAAATTAATGGGAATTAGTCATCCATATCTCATAGGCAGCTTTGAAAATCTCAGCCTGGGATGTACAAAATAGCACCATTAAGTTTGAGCAGTCAAGCACTCAGAGACCAGAAATGTCTGAAATTCGGTTTTCTCTTCAGTGTGAACTCTGCTACATTGCACATGCAGAACAGAGTACTCCCTGTTCCTGGCTTGTTGTCTAAATATAACCAGGAATGTATTATTGCTTATGTTGCTGCAGGTTGGGCCATAAAATAAAAATATGACTGAGTTAATGTAGCTCGTGAAACCTTGACTTTTGGGATTGAAGACTTGACAATGCTTCGTTGCTCCCCTTCAGGATTTCATTAATATTAGTTTTTGCATTAAGAGATGAATTAAAGGTCTGCCTCCATGGTCAAAGAGCAGTGAAATTGGTACAGTTGTTCTCCCTCCCAATGGGAATGGCTTGGGAAATGATGAAGGAGCAAAACCCTTTCTGTGCAGGCTTTGGGGGTGAGCGGTACTTTGCCAGGCAGCTTGGAGAGGAGGGGGAAAGGCCTAGCAGGGATGGACAGGGACCAGAGAACTCATCATTTTATGGATCCTCTTTTCCAGCACCAATGAGGGCATGCTGGAGATATAGAAGGCTACTGGATTAAATAGCCCTACATCGGCCAGCAGATGAGCCACCTAACTGGCTGAGGACAAGATTCATTCCCTTCTTCCTTCCCCTGCTGAGTCTGGGTCCTTTGATTAGCTTTTAATAGGTATCTCTAAAGACATAGGATTTGAAACCAAACACACAGGTAGTGTAGGTGAATAGAAAATCAAGACCCGTATCCGTGGTGCTCAGCATTGCACAAACACATCAGAAGACTCAGATGCTGCCCCCAAAGAGCTTTGTAAAATTCTATCTTAATAACAGTTATACAGCCCATCAGTTTGAAGATCCAGGAGGGGACACTAAACATGACCTAGTAAATACTCTGAATATATTTTATGGTCCAGAATTGTGTGTTTCCCTTGGCATCATTTCAGCCACTTAAAAGGAGGTGTTTTTCCCATAGAAAAGTACAATTCATAAGACTCACTTAAAATATTCAGCTCTTTATTAAGTAACTGCTTGTGTCAGGAACTTTGCTATTGATGGATTTAAAAGGGGAACTAGCTTTTGTTTTAGGTCAGCTTGAATCTAATTTAGAATGGAATCTTTGTCGTACATGTGTCTGTGTGACTTATGTACTCGGAGTTGACTTTACTCTCCCAATCCTATTAAGAACCTATTATGGACTGAACAGTACTGCAAAGTATATAAGATGAGGGGAGAGGAAGCCTTTATTGCTGAGTGAGGGGTATTTGTGAGAGACAGAAAGAGTGAGAGAGGGACAAGATGGACATAAATCACCCAGAATATCAGCAACAACGGTCTAAAACACACAGACATTTATTATTTTCTCTCTGCCTTGCAAGTGGATCAGGGCATGATCCAAAGTCTATTGGAGTCAATGGATAAAAGACTTCCATGGACCTGTGTACGTTTTTCTGACTGATGCAAGAAATGTTATGTAGTGTTTTTCTCTGATCAACCGCAATGACCTAGTTTTTACATTCTGATAACCTTAAAATAATCCTTCCTCTCCCGTTGCTCGTGATGAAGGGGGGTTGAATTTTGTCATTGAGATGCTTCGTTTCGGATGAAGCGGCTCAAAGCTAGTTTTTGCTGCACTTGATTTTTTTTTTTTTTTTTTTTGCACAAGCATATGACGGGTTGAAAAAAAGGGGAGGGCATAGTGGGTTCAGGAGCAAAGTCTCCCATCACAAAGGCTTTTCTCAGATGATAAACATAATAATAATAATAATAAACCCTAATACCCAATATGATGCTAATGCTTCTTAGCTCTGTCAAAAGTGGAAACAGCTCCTTGCTGTCAATTACTGGAGGGACAGCTGGAGTCTCTCCTCTCACTGTCAGGATGCAAACATATTGCATGTCATGGGGAAGGTAACAAAATTCACCAGGACAGCATCACCATCTGTCACCAGCAGAGACATTGCAGAAACAAAGGGTCAGGCTTCATTGTGGAGAAAAGGCCTGATCTGATACAATCATACTTACTCTTTCCTCTTGCTAAAAAAAGGGAATTATAGAATGCATACAGTCCTGTGTGACCTCGTGAGTTTCCACACGTGTAGGTGCCCCAAAAGTGTTATGCTTTGTCCAAGGTGCAGCAGAGGGCGATTGGTTTAAATAACTCAAGAAAACCAACTCTAGTCTCTGAACTGATTGTTTTTCTACAGCATTAAACCTTGTGACACTGCATACGAATTGAAGCTGAGACTTGAAGAGCTTCAGTATTAAAAAGAGTAGGGGAAATAACTAATTTTTCACTTTGGTTGCAATTCCAAAAAAACTAAATGTGTTAAACCAAATCTGACATTTTTTGTGACTTGAAAGAGTCTGGTTTGGGTTTGATCCAGAGCGTGGATTCAGATATAGATTTCCCACAGTCTAAGTGAAGGCCCTGATTACGGAGGTAAAGTTTATAATGAAAACAGCATCTCCTCCTATGGCTCCGGACATTTTATGAGCAGCCAAAACTGCATGTTAAGTTCACAAATAGTTTTGGGTTGACTTGTGAGAATCACTGGATGTCCCAAGTGTTCTGGCCTATGGGTCAATTCAGTTGCACAAGTAAGTCTGGATACGCAGCCAGTGGGTTGAAGTCTGCTCTTAATTATAGCTGGAACATATCAGAAGTTAAATCAGGAGGCACGCTGCTGAATTAAATAAGTTACTTTGGAATTACACTATTATTTAGAATTTGGCACAGCATTTTGGATGCTGATCTGATTAGAACCTCTGGACTTACAGAGCTTCACTATTTAAAGAACAAAAAAAACCAAAATCCCACTGTTGTGTTTGTGCAGTAATAATCCAAAACACTGCAGTAATATAAATACATTCATGCTACTTTCTAGGTGCCTGCACAACCCCGGAGTTCACGAATGGGATTTACATACATCAGGTGAAGAGACCACACTAGCTCTTTCGGAGAAACGCAATGTCAGAAAAGAATCCTCACGTTTACACTGAAAGGGGAAAATAGGCCCCTCTAGCCATGAACCTCTTCATCTGGGTGTGGTCTTTTGGTTTAAGCTTCAGTAATGACTACTGACTCATCAAAAAATGCAGTCATTATTTTTAATGATGTCTAATTTATTTTTAAGCCCTCCCCTCCTCCCCCACCTTCAGCATTTACTTAAACCACACGCCTAACTTCAAGCCTGTGCCCAGGGCCACTGATGTCTGTAGTGAGGAGGCATGGAGATGGATGGGAGAGGATAGCCCGCCCCCGGATGGGAGGAGCCAGAGCCATTCTGCCCATCATCCCAGAAGTTCTGGGGTAGAGTAGGTAATATAAATAGAGAGCCTGGGAGCTCATTCTGGGCTGAGCTGCCAGAGGGGAAGGATGTCTCTCCCCTTCCTCAGGAGCCTTTGCCACAATACTACCCTGCAGAGGAGCTGCCTGCAGCCTGGAACCCAGAGGACCTGCCAGAATTGCCCACCGCTGCTGACCTAAGAGGAGCTTCCTGCAGCTTGGGGTCCTGAGGAACAGTGGGAGCTGCCCACGGCTGGTGATCCAGAGGTACTGCCTGTGGCCTGGAGGAGTTGCCCTCAGCCTAAATATTGCCACTGAACCTTCCTTCTTCTCCTCCATCGTATAGAACAAGATCTCCAGGAGGCAGAAATCAGCCTGGGTCCTTTGAAGTGAATGGAGCTATGTCAAGCTCTAAAGCTTAGATCTGGGTTGAGTCCTCTCTACTTGGCAAGCTCTCTGTTTTTACTGCTGGTCATTTGGGCAGCAGAATTAACTCCATCTTTGGGAGAGAGGTTGGGGCACAGACTGGGAATGTGGGTCAGACTTGAAATTCTATTGCTGTTGAAGGTTTCTGAGCAAGAACTATCTTGACTGATACTGGTCAGATTGCACTGCTGTGAACCTGGACTTGGCACCAGGCTGGTTTTTCTTAATGACAACATGAGGAAAGGATTGCATTGCAATGATCAAGGGAACTTCTCCAACTTCTGCCCATGCTGTGTGGCTGACTTAATAACTAGAACGTGTCGCTTATAAGCAAGCTCTCCGTAGCTATTCTGGAATGAGAGCGGACCTTTGTGTATTAGTAGGGGCCTAGTTTTTAACAGCTTTGAGCTGTTGTTAGAACATTCAGCTCTTCTATTCTGTAGAGATCTCTCAGCTTACAGAGCCCTGCAGTCACCACCAACGTCGCCTAGGGAAACAGATAATAAATCCTAACTTGTCTTCTCTATTAAGTAGAATGGAAGAATTCAATAGATAAATAACTTAGCTGGAATGTAATATCTACTTAGGTATTGTTCAGTAAGTTATTTCAATATAGAGCCTTGTAAATTCATAGTTTGTCCTGCAATAATGAGCTGTATTCGTATAGTGCCTCTCATTTCAAAGGATCTTAAAAGGCTCTGCAGACTGCAGTGTACATAAAAATCACTTCCATCACTGAAATGCAGTCATGTCTACGATCCAATTAGCAGCTGTTTAACAAATCAACTGTTTAACAGTTTTGAACAGGGAGTGGAGAAGAATAGAGAGCTGCAGGGGAAAGTTATTTAGGGAGAATGCAATTTCCCATAGAGCCAATCTGTTTTTTTTTTTTTTTTTTCCAAAAGGAAGGTTTAAAAAATATTTTGGGGTGAAAATTAGACATTTGAAACATTTTCCATTTTTTTTCAATAAAAATGTTGACTTTTCAATCAATGTTTTTATTAAAAATGTTACTGAAAAGATCACTGAAATGTTTGATTTACCTAAAATGGGGTATTTGGTAAGCAAAAAAATAACTTTAATCATTTTGGGAAACATTTTTCATAGTGGCTGCAATAAAAAAATGTCATGTGCTTATGTCAGACTAAACATACATGGTAATACAGGTGTGCAATCCACAGTCTATAATTGGGTGGGAAATGATATTCCAATCATATCCCATTTAAAACAAAGAAAAGGTTCATCAGGTAAATCTAACCACTACATTTAAATATTTTCAGAATGTTTCACTTTGATTCTGATAATTTTTTTCCAAAGAAATATACTGTAATTAAATTACATTTCTAAACATGGTCATTTTGGAATGGTAAACTGAATTTTTTTGTTTTGAAAATATCAAAATAGAACGCTCAGGCAATTTAGAAACTTTCTTTCATATTTTTTTTCACTGAAACCTACCCTTTCCCATGAAAAGTTTCCCTTTCAATGAACCAGCATTTCTTAATGGACAAACTGTTTAGTTTAAAAATTCCTGATCAGTTCTGCCTAAGACTTCCTTTACTGAAATTGTGCATTGCAGTCTGTGAATATTTGGAATATCCTTGATGATGAAAAGTGATACGTATAAATAAAGGCACCAGTTATCAGTTTTTAAGATGGTCAATGTTTTTAGACTACCATTCACAAAAGGAAGATTTTTCTTGGAACAAATTAGTTGAATCAGAGAACTGTATTTCCATTTTCATTAACTTTTTTTTAAAAAAATTCCCACATCAGTCTAGGGGTAGATCGCATAACTGCTGTGAAAAAGACATGAGTTCATTTTTAAGACTTGGGGCAAAATTTATCAAAGGGAGAGTGAGTAGATTTTCTTTGAAATCCTATTCAGTGTACTGTATATCCATTTTCACATCTTAATGAACAATTCTAGCAATAATTGCAAAGCATCGTTATTAACAGAACTGGCAGTTAATAATCTCAGTATTTGCAATAATGAAGGTAATTCCTACAGTAAAAAATAAGAATGGCCATACTGGGTGAGACAATGGTCTATTTAACTCAGTATCCTGTCTTCTGACAATGGCCAAGACCAAGTGTTTCAAGCGGAATGAACAGAACAGGTAATTATCAAGTTATCCATTCCCTGTCTTCCATTCCCAGCTTCGGGCAATGGAGGGTAGAGATACTTCAGAGTGTGGTTTTGCATTCCTGCCCATCCTGGCTAACTTATCTAATTCTTTTTGAACCCTGTTATATTCTTGGCCTTCACAACATCCTCTGGCAAGGAGTTCCATAGGTTGACTGTGCATTGTGTGAAGAAATATTTCCTTTTGTTGGTATTAAACCTGCTGCCTATTAATTTAATTTGGTGACTCCTAGTTCTTGTATTATGAGAAGGAGTAAATAACACTTCCTTATTTACTTTCTCCACAGCACTTATAATTTTATAGACCTATATCATATCCCCCCTTAGTGGCCTCTTTTTCAAGTTGAAAAGTCTTGGTCTTATTAATTTCTCCTCATACGGAAGCTGTTCCATACCCCTAATCATTTTTGTTGCCCTTTTCTGTATCTCTTCCAATTTCAATATATCTTTTTCAAAATGAGGAGTCCAGATCTGCATGCAATATTCACGATGTGGGTGTACCATGGATTTATAAAGAGACAATATGATATTTTCTGTCTTATTATCTATCCCTTTCCTAATGATGTCTAACATTGTGTTAGGTTTTTTGACTGCTGCAGCACATTAAGTGGATGTTTTTAGAGAATTATCCACAATGACTCCAAGATCTTTTTCTTGAGTGGTAATAGCTAATTTATATCCCATCAGACTGTTTTCCAATATACATGACTTTTCATCTATCAACATTGAATTTCAACTGCCATTTTGCTGCCCAGTCACATAGTTTTGTGAAATCCCTTTATAATTCTTCTGAGGGCTGGTCTACTCTACTCTGGCAGTGGTGGTTGACGGGTGATATGCAAATTATGTAATTTAGCCTGTGTATCTCCCACTGACATACATTCACAGAGCACATCGTTGTCATGGCACTGTGGTGACGAGAGATGCCCTCCCATTGATGCACCCTTACTTCTTTCGGGGAGGTGGATTAATTCAGTCGACCGGAGAGAGCTTTCTGATTGACTTAGACCCATTCAATCGATGCTATTGCATCAATGCCTGCTGCTGTGGCAGTAAAGACATACCAAGAGTCTGCTTTGGACTTAACTATTTTGAATAGTTTTCTATCATCTGCAAATTTTGCCATCTCACTGTTTCCACTTTTCCCAAGCTCATTTATAAATATATATAACAGTACTGGTCACGGTACAGAGTCCTGGAGGACACCCCTATTTACTTATCTCCATTCTGAAAATCTCTATTTACATCTCTCTATTTATTCCTACCCTTTGTTTCCTATCTTTTAACTAGCTACTGATCCAGGAGAGGACCTTCCCTCTTATCCCATGACAGCTAACTTTGCTTGAGTCTTTGGTGAGGGAACTTGTCAAAAGCTTTCTGAAAATCTAACTACAATATATCCACTGGATCACCCTAGTCCACATGTTTGTTGACCCCCTCAAAGGATCCTGCTAGATTAGTGAGGCATGATTTCCCTTTACAAAAACCATGTTGATTTTTTGCCAACAAATCATGTTCATCTATGAGTCTGATAATTCTGTTCTTTACTATAGTTTGAACCAATTTACCTGGCATTGAATTTAGATTTACTGTCCTATAATTGCTTGGAATTAAAAATTGGTGTCACATTAGCTATCTTCCAGTCATCTGGTACAGAAGCTGATTTAAACTATAGGTTACATACCACAGTTAATAGTTCTGCAATTTCATATTTGAG
The DNA here is from genome assembly GCA_007922175.1 of Pelusios castaneus. Lineage (NCBI taxonomy): Eukaryota > Metazoa > Chordata > Testudines > Pelomedusidae > Pelusios > Pelusios castaneus. Next base: position 5,234,869 of record ML685788.1, on the reverse strand, counting down.
TTTCTTCAGAACTCTTGGATGAATACCATTTGGTCTTGCTGACTTATCACTGTTTAATTTATTAATTTGTTCCCAAACCTCCTCCGATTACATCCTTAGTCTGGGACAGTTCCTCAGGTTTGTCACCTAAAAGGAATGGCTCAGGTTTGAGAATCTCCCTCTCATCCTCAGTTGTGAAGACTGATGCAAAGAATTCATTTAGTTTCTCTATAATAACCTCATCCTCCATGAATGCACCTTTAGCATCTCAAACATCCAGTGTTCTCACTAGTTTCGTAGTTCTGATGTACTTAATTTTTTTGCTGTTAGTTTTTGGCTAGCTGTTCTCCAAATTCTTTTTTTGCAAAGCATAGGGAAATACAAGGGAATATTTGTTTATATGTCTTAGGTAAAATTGTCAAGTATTCAGGTATGAGCAATATTTGCTATTTATTTTGACCATTCTACAAATGTAAAAAAAGTACTTTGTTACATTTTGAAATTTGTGTTAACTTGCCATTCAGTTTCATGACCAAATTTTCAATTGCTTGTAACACTGCACTTAGTTTACAGATATGAATTTTTATGTAGATACATTTTCTTACATATTTTGTCTTTATGTGCATACCACAGTTTTGTAGCTGTAGGGGATGTCTAATCAGGCACGCTGTCTGGTGCATATGGATGTCTTCATGTACAAAGCTGCCCATTAAATTACTTGCATGTGCAAAACTTAGGGTACCATTTGGATGAGTGTCTTTGGAGAAGTGTCCCCTACTAAACAGACACCTGTTCTTTGTTCATCATGGATGGGCTTTTCATCCTAATTTCCATTAAAAGTCAGGAAGTTAGATGCCTAATATTCTGAGGCACTTTTAAGAAACCCACTATATAATTTATTGTTTTTCCCCTAAAGTCCAATCTAAACTTCTGTTGTGGTAATTTAAGTCCATTGCTTCTTTCCCTATCATCGGCAGTTAAGGAGAATAATTTTCTCCCTCCTCATAACAACCTTTTAGGTACTAGAAAACTGTTATCATGTCCCCTCTCAGTCTCCTGTTTTCCATACTAAACAAACCCAGATCTTTCAGTCTTCCCTCATAAGTCAAGTGTTCCGGACCTTTAATAATTTTCGTTGCTCTTCTCTGGACTTTCTCCAATTTCTCCACATCTTGTTCATTCTATACGTTATACCCTTTTGTCCTATCCTTTATCTGACTTGTCTATTTAGTCTGTAAGCTTTTGTGGCAGGGGCTATATATTATTTCATATTTGGGTAGCACCTAACATAATGGGGATCTGTTCTTGGGTAGTCCACAGGCACTACTGCAATATAAACAATAAATAAAAAAATTGTTCAGCACCCAGCAGCTCCCATTCTGCCCCTACATTAATATAGGTGATGAGTGTCTCTCTAAATTAACACTTTGTTTAAGACCCCTTGTATAAGGAAATATTTACCTTTTTGATTCTAGGATAAATTATTCAAAGATGCCTACGGGCCATATTTTAAATGTACTTAGGTGTCTATGGAAGCAGATAAGCATCTGTTGGGATTTTCAGGAGGATGTAGGCACCTAACTCAATGACAGCTAATCATTGTGGAATTGGACCTGCACCTTTAAGGTCTGAGCTTCCCAGAAACACAGTCTGGGGTAGATGCTATGAAGTTCTGATTGCTTTGCTTAGCCATTTGGAAGCTAATGCAGAATAAAGCAGATCTTTTACAAGCACCTCAAGCATTGAGTGAACCCTAAACATCACTGATCATAGCTATATTTTTGGCTCCTAAGTACAGTTAAAAATCTAACCCTATCTTCCTGTCACTTTTGAAAACAGGGCTCAGGATCCCAAAGCCACTGATGTGCTTTTATAAATGTTCCCCCAGGCTTCACTACAGTCAGCATCTACAAAGCTTTGGTTAAGTGGTAAAACACGAGTGTCACAAAATGGCGGCACAAAGGCCTACTCTGCCTTTTCCAAGTAACTCCACCAAATTAGTAATTTAAATGGAGTCTGAAATAGCACTTTGTCTGCATTTACAGACATACTGCCCCAGGATAAGAGATGTAATTCTCTGAAATGAAGAAAATTAAATCATTACCCTCTTCACCCAGGCCTCTTTGCTGTTAGAAAGTTAGTTTTGCATTTAATGAATATGGGCTTGTGTCTTCCTAATGAGTATGAGATAGCTGATGTAATTGAAAACTTAAGCAGGGGAAAAATCATTACAAGTTTTTTTTTAATGAATTTATTTTGTATATTTGTGGTATGAATGATGAGAGACCAGGAGTGTGCTGGAAACTGAACACTACTGTTTACTGAAAGGCTGGTCCATGGAAAGGAGCTGGATAGGAGGTTAGCCAGGTTTTACATGCCAGGATTAAAACAGGCAGAACTAGATCCCTCTTGAGAAATAGAGATGCGTACTGTGCCATTAAACTGGAGTGAATGAACCTAATGATTCTATACATGAGTCAGTACAATACAGTGGTGTGGCTATGGGAACTTCCTGCTGAATGAATGGACATTGCGGGATCCAGAGCAGAAGCCTTGTCAATAGACAGTGATGGATTGGACTTCTGATATTTACTTAAAGCATACAAAATATTTTAGCAATGCAAACAGTTGTTCTATGTTCAACATTCCAAAGGGGTAGCCGTGTTAGTCTATTGTAGAAAAACAACAGAGTCCTGTGGCACTTTTAAAGACTAACAGATTTATTTATCGCATGAGCTTTCGTGGGAGAAAATCCCACTTCGTCAGATGCTTTGAAGATGCTTCAAATTGTCTGACGAAGTGGGATTTTCTCCTACGAAAACTCATGCGATAAATAAATCTGTTAGTCTTTAAAAGTGCCACAGGACTCTGTTATGTTCAACATGTTCTCATTACTGTGCCCTTCCCAATTCCTTCAAACAGTTTGTTATATCCACAAAGGCAATGGCTCAACATTTTCCAAATCAAGTCTCCAGTTCCAAACTGGGGATACAACCTGGCCTCCTGAGAACCTCCATCCCATCTAGCCAGGACTTCCTTCCTGTGTAGCAATATGGGAATGGCAGGGTGGTTGCAGTATCCTGTCTTGGGGATAGGGGCGGGGAGGAAGCAGAGGATGATGACTTTCAGTTTGTGAACCCCTGCACTATTATATCTTGTCCCAAATTAGATAGCAAGCTCTTTGGGGCAGGGACTGCCCTTCTGATCTGATCTATACAGCAACTAGCTATGTGCCATTGTTAAATTAAAAGCCAATGAGACTGTGAGAGAAAGAGATCTGGAGAATTAAAAATATTGCTCCCTTCTTATTAATGCTGAAAGATAAGTGAATAATAGTTTAAACTTTAATGGATGGAGCTATTGAAAATAGCTTGGTAGCAAGGTGTTCAAGCAGATGCCAGAAAGGACTCACCTGTAACAAGGAACATCTTCCTGATTTTGCCCTTAATGCCGTAATTTGACAGAGAAGATATTTTGGTCTCATCTGCCCATTGTTTAAACCTCCAGTCTGATGTCTTCAGAGCTCCATGGGCTAATGGGACTGATTGTCAGTGTGTTCCCAAGTATGAAATTGGGAGCTGAAAGATGCATCTTTAACAATGAGAGGCAGGCAGCGCAGAGGGGCGGGAGGATAGGGAGAGGCAAGGAGGACAGAGGGGCGGTTCATAAGGTCAATGTGATTCAGAACAGATCCACAAATCTATACCATTAGTTGACAGTGCCTTTTTGCATCTCTCTCAATATCTCTCCGCAGGCCTAGATAATCCACATCAATCCCCTATACATTTATCACTGCTCCCAGCATTCGTTTGCAGACTCATATGTCATCCCGTGACAAAGATTTTCCTCTCTGAGCACCAGATTTTTCTCTCTCTCCTCCCTGATTGTGCACTAATATTCAGACCTTTCATCTGTCCCTGATCTTCCATGAATAACTTCCCCTGCCCACTGCTATCCATCATTGCAGAGCTGGATTAGGGAGCACTAAAATAATGGCAGTTTTTAAAGTGACAGTGTTCTTATGAATGTTTTCTCAGTTGAAATCAACATTAGCAAGGTTCTCTTCTTTCATAATTCCAGAGTCTGTTCTGAAGGTATCCCTTCTGATCTCAAGAGCAACCTTTGTAAAGAAAATGATAAAGTGATCTTGAGGCCCTCTGGGTTGGGTGGGGGGGACGATTCTCAGTCAGCTGGTTCTACTCACCCACTTTAGAGTCATTTTACATTGCCCAATATCCTTAGTGTAAACCAGAACTGGGCTCTGTGCATCCACGCACCTCTCGTTGATTCACTCACATTCATTTTGAGAGACTTCACTTCAAATGGAGTTTAGGTTGTGAGTCAGAAGAGTGCTCTGATCTCGGAGCTTGCCAACAATTTTAGTACAAATGGCAGCTTCCATTCAGGGCAAGCCCAGGCCTGGGACCCCAGATTGTATAGATTTAAGGCAAACAAAGCGGGGTATGAGACGTGAGGATGGTGTCTGCTTTTGTCAAACCTAGCTCTGACCAGTGCTTTCTGCCCCTCATTTCCTTGGCCACAGAATTGAGCCACAATTAAAATAAAGTCTCAACTGCCACAGACTGCTTCTGCTACAGCAGACTAATTTGGAAACCTCTGTTCTGGAAACAAACCATGCTGGCTGTGAAGCTGAAAGTGAGGGTGGAAAGGTCTTGTCACAGAAATGAGGGCTGTCTAGCTATGCAGGACATAAATTCAGGGAATTTCCTTAGCTATTGTGAGAAGACGTTAAATGCCAGAATCTCTACGGGTGTGTCTACACTTGTAAATTAAGTCGACTTATGCCTGCTTAAATCGACTTAATTTAATCTGTGTCTACACTACAATTTCCTTAAATCGACTTAAGCTGCTGCTTAAATTGACAATGAAATTTTAAGTCAACTTTATAAAACCTACTTTAAAGTCGACTTACTGGCTAAGTCAAGTTTATTAAGTCAACTTTAGATGTGGCTTAGCCCTAAGTCGACTTTAAGGGTCCCCAGGGCTCCCCCACTGACCTCTCTGCCAGGGTGGCTGGCACAGCCAGAGCATGGCATGCCCACCCACAGGGCAGGACACAGCCCTGCCCATCCCGCTCCTGCGCCCTGCCCCTGTCCTGCTCAGTTCCCATGTACTTTAGTACAATGGGGAAAATGCTGAGACCCCTGGCACTTTTAAAGGGGTGCCCCACCTCCCACCGTGGACCACTCCCAGGTCCCTCTAGCCCCTAGAAGTCGACTTAGGCATCCAGTGTGGATGCTCTAGATTGATTTGGCAAGGTCAACTTTAAGTCGACCTAAATTTACAGTATGGACATGCTAAGTCGACTTATTTTGACAAGTGTAGACATAGCCTACCTGACAAAGTTTCTGAGAGCTGAGACTATGTGTCTAAAGTCAGAATGAGACTGCAAACACAGCCTGAAGAGGGGGCAGCAGTGCATAGTGGCCACACACCAAAAGGAGCTCCCAGAAGGCTTTGGGGCCTTAAGTTAGAAAGCGGTATAAGAAAGTGGGCCGGATTCTGTTTGCACTTACACCTGTTTTACATTAGCATCTCTGTTGATTTCAGCATAATCAGAATCAGATTTTTTAAATGACATTAGGAACAAACACCCACCCCTAGCCAACAGGAAGCACTCAAACACTGTGCAAGCCAGGCCCTGCTTCTGTAGCGGTTTTTTTCTGTTGACCCAGGGAAAGTAAATTAAAGAAACAGTTTGTTTGAAGAGTTACTGGTGATTTAATAACATGCTAATGTGGCTGCCAATGCTAAGACCTTTTCAATATTATCCCCAGCCTAAAACATAGTCCTTTTGAAAATCAGCATCACATTAAAAGGTGGGTGTGGGTGGAGAAAAAGTACTGTCATTTTAAATGCTCATTAATCATTGTACCTCTGCAATACTGAAGGGTGATTTCTGCTGTCCACCTTTTCTTATAATAGAAGGGAATATAATTACTTTAAAAAACAGGCTGTAAAGATACAGGGCCTACTCCAGGTCCCAGAAACATCAGTGCTACTTCAATTAGATCAAAGAGACACAAGGGATGAACACATTTTGGAAAAGACAAGACCTATTTTTAACCTCAGCCCAAATCTGAAACCAAACTAAACATGAACTTTTTCAGAAGAGTCTAGAACAGTAAATTTCTTCCCACTTCCATTTCCAAAAGCCTTTTATTTTGATATCAGGACAGGTGTCCCCCCTTGCTGCTTTGTGTCAGTGTCTGCTTTTTCTATGTGAACATTTCATTGGGTTGCAGGGTTTTTTTGACAGGAGGGGATGGAGTGCTGGTTTCATAGTTAGTAAACTGAAGAGACAGAAAGGCAAGACACAGACAGAATAAATGACATAAAAATTGTGCAAACACTGGGACTTAATTACAGCCAGATCTTCAAGTGAACTTTACACCTGCAATCAGGGCCGGATTTTCAGAAGAGCTTAGCTATTGAGCTCTTCTGAAAAATCTATTCATGAGTGTTACTATGGGAGCCCTTCTGAAATTTCTAGCCCTTGTTTAAGTGTCAAAATGGGAGCTGAGCTTTTTCGAAATCCTACCCAGATTGTGGGTGCTTGAAAATCTGACCTTCAAACTAGGCCCACATTTGAGCTGCGAGGTGTAATTTCCAGCTCTCACAGATGTATCCACTCTAGCACTGGTTCAGCTAGCTTGCTAAAATAGCAGTGTCGTCAAAGTGGCATGGGTGGTGGCGTAAGACTGCTACTCAAGTATGGATCCTGTGGGCCTGGATGGGTACATACTCGAGTGGCTAGTCTGAGTTGTTGTTCGCGCTATTTTAGCACAGTAGCTTAAGCAGAGTTAGTGTGGATACAGCTATGCAAGGTGAGATTCACATCTCTCAGTTCAAATGTGCTTATGGCCTTAATGTGCATGGTTTTTTGTTTGTGGGAGGGTTACTAGAGTGTGGCATTCAAGCAGACACATGGACATCTTTCATGGAAGAACCTGCCCACAAGTCTAAGTGAAACATGCTTGCATTTTCATAGGAAAAACTACAGCCAGCTTATTTTAAGTGTAACTTAGTTCTCCTTTGCTGAAATCATAGGTGGTGCTTTCAAGCTGTGTGTATGATTTGTATATGGGCATAGACATGATATTTGTTGTGTTTGTAGGACGGTGATATAAATGGATGGAGAAAGAGAGAAAATAGTTGCCAAGCAATTAAACCCATCAAAAACAAATGACAGAATCCTGCCATACTTCCATCTCACTGTATTTTGTGACCCGCTGAACATTTAGGAGCATATTAACTATGTTTTTCCCGCACTGATAAGATGTCTTGTCAACTTATGAGCTGACCAAACTAGACGTTGTTGCTTTAACTCCCACATTTGCTCCTAAAGAGTTTTCCTGAGACTCTATTAGGAAGACACCTGCTTTTTCAGAAAACAAAGAGACATTCACTCGCCTTAAGGCTTACATCATTTCCAGATCTTGGAGAAGGCTCTAAGCATAGAAGGAAGGGACAGACTGAAGCAATAGGAGTACAAGGCTGGGAAGGCTTCCTAGAACTACATATGGAAGTGTGTCCCCTGAGAAATGTGTTTAGAATTCAAGCTAGAAGGATGGAATTTCAGAGGCAGACAACCTTTGCTTGGCTGGGGAAATATAATTTATGAGAAAAGAAAGGCATAATTCCGTACAACTTTCCCTCTGGATAAGCATTTTTGACCATATTTTGTTAGCCAGAAATGTGCACCACAGTCCAATCCAAAGCACACAATATTCCCTGACTTGTACGTGTAGCAGATGAAACATTTCATGTTCTCAACGATACCTTCAACAACCTGAGCACGGGATCTATAAAAGGATTTATTACTATTAGCTGAACAGAAAACTTTTTTTTCTCTATTAACTATGAAAACGCTGTTTGATTTAGGAAAGTGGACAGGAAAACATGATAGAAAATATTTCCCCCCAATTAAATGGAAGCTGTTAATGATCTCTCATACTACCACCACGGACCTTTAAATTATTGCATATTGTGTATTATCTTAAAAATTCCATTAGAACCAACTCCCTGAAAGGGGTGGCTTTCCGTGTTGATCTGGCTGCATGTGAATCAGGGGGTATTTTTAGTGAGACCCGGAATAGAAACTGTTTTCATTGGAAAGTTTGAGGGGGAAAAATAACGTGTTTTATTTTCAGATGATAGATCTAATTGCAGGTGTTTGTGGAAGGAAGTGACTCATTTTTATTATTGGCATTACATTGGTGCTGAGAAGCGCTAACGAAGAGCAGAGTGCCATTGGGTTAGGCATCTTCAGGATGCATAGTCCCAGACAGCCCTTGCTCTGAAGAAGTAACCTTTGGAATGGACAAAGGTGGAAGGAGAAAGGGAGATAAGTGAAGTAACATGAAGGACTGTGCCAGAACCACAGCTACAACATGGATCTTCTGAGCCTCAGTCCGGTATCTGAACCACTCGACAGCTCTGCCTTTAACAGAAATGGGATTTGGAACAGTTTCTTTAGAATTTAACCGGGACAAACAAGAGACATTGGTCCAATTTGTGGGCCAGCAAGTGTCTTCCACAGTAACACTGCATATGCTATTCTAGAAAATTTGGCCCAAACTTGACTCCATACCATCATTTGTCACACGACTCCTATCACAGAGAGAATTCAGGGCTCATGCCTGTCTCGCAGTGTTTAATTTAACATACGTTTATTTTCTATAACTTATCTTTCACATCAAGCATTTCAGTAGGTTTGACAGTGAGAGAGAAAATGAGATAACGCTTTAGTAACATCAGGCAGAGCAACTCTCATATAGGCAGTGAGTGTCAGAACACCCAATGAATTCCCATTGTGACATTATTATATTGCCTTCTTCGATGTGGAGTGTTATGGTAAGTGAGGGGATTAAGTTTCTTGTCTCCCACTCTCTAAATGTGGTACTAGAAAAAAAGAAGACATTGGTTTATTTCTGTAACTCCAAGTAGTTTAGCTTCCCTGTGTGAAATACTCTTCCCTTTCAATGTAGCTCCTTTCCCTATACTTCAAGCAAACATCACATTCTACCTGCACCAAGGGATGCTATTACTGATTATTATTGGTATTTACTATATATATTACCAGAGCACGTAGGAGCCCTAGTCCAGGATCCCAGGCTAGGATCCCACTTTGCTAGGTGATATACAAAAACAGAACAAAAATCTGGTCTCTGCTCAAAATGCTTATGCTCTAAGTATAAATCAAGAGACAGATGGAACAGGAGGTGGAAACAGTTATGGAACCAGATAGATTCCCATCTGCCCGAGGGAAGTTTCAGTGACATAGGAAACTCCTCTGTAAGCTACTGACAGAAAATTAGATACAGAATGGAGCATTTTTAAGTTTCTCAAAAGTTTCCTTGGAATAAGCTGTTGGCCAAAGAAATGTGATCGGCAAAGATGAATTCATTTCTGCTTTAGGAGGAAAGCCACAAAGCTGTCATCTTTAAGGCAACAGAAACCCAAAAACCATCAAAGAAGCTCCTAACTTCAGTGTCTCTAATCACCAACGTGAACCGTACACGACACTGGCTCAGTAGGAGATGAGTCAGAGGATTCTTTGAGGGCCCTCCTGCACCCCACTGTCAATCTTCAATACTGTCGGTGAACATGGGGCTGTTCTAAGACCTGCAGAACCATGTCCATATATGTGACAACTTTGCTTATTAAGGGTTAAAGTCTGCCTGCTTTACTCATCCCGTGTCTCATTTATGATTCCGAAGGCAACAAAAACCAGATGGTTGGGGCTGTGCCCTGGGAGGTGTCCAACCAACAAGCCCCACTGACTCTGCCATCCTCAACAGGAGCACCCAAAGCTGGGGGCATTCTAGGGACAGAAGGACCCGTAACCAGACTGGTCCTGTGTCCTGCTCTTCCCTGGCTGCAGTGAGAGAGGAAGGGTGCTCCAATGGTCCCAATCTATGGTGGAGAAGGAACTTGGTCCCTGTGACCCTGGGCAAGTAATCCAGCCACTCTGTACTTCAGTTTCCCCTCTGTAAAATCAGGATAATAATACACCGGGGCACCGTGAGGATAAATGAGGTAGAGACTGTGATGAGGTTGGCCCCCACAGTAATAGGGGAGATATAAGTATCTAGGGCTATGACTACACTTGCTAAAATTAGTTCGAATTAGTTAGTTCGAACTAACTAATTCGAACTAATTTTAGTTAGTTCGAGTTAGCTTAATTCAAACTAGCATGGCCACACTGGAACGTTAGCTTGAACTAAGTAAGCACTTGCTTAGTTCGAATTAGCGATCCCCATTCATTTCAATGGCCGGTTACTTTGAACTAAGAAATTAGCTAACTGGTTAATTTGAACATTGGTTAATTTGAACTAGTTAGTTCGAATTAACCCCTTTGTTTGAATACCCTATTCGAATTTATTAGTTTGAATTAAGGAAGCCCTTAATTCGAACTAACTAGAGCCTAGTGTAGCCATGGCTTAAGTTAGTTCGAATTAAGTCTCCTTAATTCGAACTAACTTGCCAGTGTAGACATAGCCTATGATAGAAGATCAGGAAGCACCACTACCAAATCCCAGCTGGCCCCTCAGGGTGATGTTTTAGCTCATGAACAGAACAGGGCTTGATACTGTAAGGTAATGAATGACTAATAGAATCTGAGATCATTCAGGATCTCCTTGAATCTCACAGAATCAGACCCTTGAATCCCGTGCCGTATAGGCTGGCGAGTGACCTAGCAATTAAAACGTCATTCATCAGCTATTAAATATAGGCCCCTCTCCCCCTTTTCTGCAACGTTTCTTCAGAAAGCAATATGCCACATTGACTGGCTTTCTCTTGTGCAATTCCCCCCCACCCCCCCGCCCGCCCGCCCTCGCTTTAGACTTCCTTGCTTCCTTTATTTAGTGCCAGCCGAAAACAATATGGTTCCTTTCATTGTCTTCTGTTAAGACTTTCGAGAGTGGTCGGGAGATTATTACTGTTTCAGTATGTGACATCAAAATAGGCTCCTGTCCCAGAAAACAAAAGTCTTTGGAAGACGGTAAAGAGACAAGTCTTACTTATGATGTCACCTAAAAGACAGTAGTAGAAATACAGAAAGAAAGGGGGAAAAAAGATAAGAATAAACATCTGTATATTGGGAATAACAATAACATTTGTTCTGCCTTTTATTTCTGAAAGCTGCCTTAAATTGTGCCTTGTACAGCACAGAAAAGACTTTTTTGTGTGTGCGCAGATGGATTTATAATAATAATAAAAACCCCAATTGAAATGCAAAATTTAGGATTCCCCCACCCTGTCAAAAAAGAAAAAGATAATATAAATCTCAACAAAGAAAAATGTTACAGTTCTATTCCCCCTTTCCTGATCTTTCTAAGCTCTATCCCTTTCGAATGTGAAGGACAATGTAGGGTTTCTTTTTGGGAGAGAAATATGTTTATTCCTGGAAATATGTTTCAGCTGAAATAACTAATATGGCATGTGCACAGTAGAAATAAGAAATACGGAGACTAAGTCTCCTTCTATCCTAGCCCAACTCTACTCTTATATCAGTGGGGTTCCTCCAGATTTGCACTGATGCGTGAGAGGAGAACTGGCTCTTAGCGTTGATTCAGGCAGACGAGCTGACCTGGATGCTGGTCTCACTTACAGGGGTGTCAATAAGGCATCCCAACACTGTGTTCAATGAGGATGTTCTGCATTTACACCAGACTGAGATCAGCACCTGCTCCTGTGTCTTTACAGAATGTGGAAAATTATGTCAATTTCCACATCACTAGTCTGAGAAATAACACTCCAGTCTCTCTGCTGGTCCTTGTGTTTATACAGTGATTTTTCAATCATTGATTTCAAGGGCTATATTCTTCTCTCTGTTTCATGGTGAGGGAAACTGAGGCACAGACAGATTTAAATGACTTTACCAATTTTAGACAGCAGGTCAGTGGCAATGCTGGAGATAAGTCCCAACTCCTAATCCAATGCCAGTTCTACAGGACCATTCTTATTCCCTTTATATAGCTGCTGCTGCTGCGAGAAACGCTAATATTAGCCCTCACAAGATGCCTTGAAGCCCATTATACTCAACTGCATTACAACAAACACACCAGTTCCTGTGTTTCGTAGCTATCAGAGGTGGTGTTGTAACAAACATGGAGCATTACTAGATTAATAATACAAACCATGTGTTTACATTTAATTTACTTCTCATAACACAGTTATTTCTAAGCCCTACATAGGGTTGTTGTATATGTTTTTAATAACAACAGTTGCGCTTGCAATTATTTTAAAAGTCCCACACTTGAGTTTCGATAAACTTCCCACCATTAGATACATAGCCGGGGGAAAAGATGTGTGTGATGGAATTCTTTTTAACCCTTTCCTTCATCATTTGCCAGAACTGGATTTATGGTGAAGAATCAAGCACATCTGCTGCATTTGTAGACTTATGAAGAGTTAAATTTGACACTCTGGAAAGATTGACCATCATAAAAAAAATCAATCAATAAATAAATGGGAGAGGATCATGCATTTTTTCCACCATGTGACTGGTTTTACCAGCAGAATTAGGAATTAACTACTAGATTAAACCCACCATTTGGATTCATCAGACAAAGCTGGTTATCTGTACAGCCATCATAAGCCGGTGGCCAGATTGCTAGCTACCATGGACACAGTGCCCAGCATAATGCAAAGTGGACAGTGAGGTAATTATTCAGTTGATAACCCTTGACACACTTATTCAGTTGTTAATTTGCTCAGCATGCACGAGCTGTAACCAGCATTTAAAGATGTGCTATGATATTTAAAGCTTAATTTATTCTCTTTATTAAAAATGATAAACAATATTTCACTCTCCCTTTTGGTGAAAGATTAACTGTTTATGATCCTGGCATATTGCACAGGGGTGTAACCATTATTCACTTCAGTACTTGGGCTGGGGCAGCGGAGGGACCAAACATGAACAGTTTTGGCTGTTGCGTCTTAGCGCATGGGAAGTATTGCAGGAGGATACACCCAGAGGTTCTGAACAAGCTTTGAATAAAATGGGGGTGAACTCTCCCATATTTTCTATTATGTTTGGCTATGTAAAATAGTGCCTATTCCTCTTTATTTTTTGAAAATGGCCTTTACCAAAATGGGTACATATTTTCAATCCTGGGAATAATTGGCACGTCTGCAAAAATGCACATTTACTCGTGCACACAGAATAAATTGTACACCTAATTACCCATTTTAGGTGCAAATGGCGGCCAGTATTTTAAAAACTGAATTCCTAAAGATAGGCTGCAGTGCTGAGTTCACATTTAGGCAACTAAACGACTGGCCTGATTTTCAAAAATGCCAAAGACCTATCAGCTTCTAATCTGAGCTAACAGGTGCTGATGTCTTATAATTGATACGAAATTTTGAAAATCAGGCCGTTGTAATGACCATGTGCCCTTTTACCACAACCGCCACGAGGCACTTGGTGATGGCTCTTGGTGTGAGACATTTCTAACGTGGGGGTAATTATGCAAACAAGATGGCACAGTTGGAGTGGCATGTGCTAAGTTGCTGAGGTGCCCAGCGTTGATTAGACATTTTTAGAAACTCAAGCCAACTTAGACTGAGCTGCATGTACATAATAAAGAATGTTCTTTCCCTCTCCTAAAAATGTATTACATATTTCACTAGGGAACTTGGACTTTTGTGGGACATAAGGACGGGGCTTTCATCTGCAGCTGGAACCACTGGAATTTTGAAGGAAGTGGCACTTTTATGCAAAAGCCTGAGATCATCCAGGAATTTTCCTCACTAAATCTTTCCCTCCATGGTCAAGAAAAGGCAGCATACCAACAAGTCATCTGAACTGGCATGTCCCAGAGGCACCATGCCTGCAGGATTCACCAGGAACTTCACAAGGAGAACAGCTTCTGCTAGGTGGTATTGAGTCTATTTTATGGCCATGTCCCAATGCACAGCCAACCTGAGGCACTCATTGCTAGGGGATGTCTTGAAAGCCCAAATCTATAAATGAGTTTTGAAAAGAATTAGATGAATCCAATGGAGGATAGGTCCATCAATGGCTACTAGCAAGATGGACAGGGATGCAACCCCATGCTCTTGGTTCCCCTACACTTATGACTATCGGAAGCTGAGACTGGATGACAGGGGATGGATGTGATTCACTTGACAATTGTTCCGTTCATTTCCTCTGTAGCAGCTGGCACTGACCACTGCCAGAGACAGGATACGGGGTTATAGGAATCATTGGTCTGACCCACTATGGCTGTCCTTATGTTCATGTTCACTGCCAAATGATCCTAAGATGGAGTAAATGAGCAAAGCTGCATTCACATCACTGGAGTTATATTGATTTACACCAGGATTTCTGGTCCAAAGTTGCTTTGAGGATAATTCTGTTTTCTTCTTTCTAATAAAGCTCATTGTTCAATGGTAGGGGGAAAAGCAACTCATTCTGTGATTCTTTACCATGGTTACATGACACATAGGGTCTCATTCTCCAGTCACTTACTAATATAAACCAGGAGTAACACCAATAAAGTGATGTAGTTACACCAATATAAAACTCGTGTTAGTGAGAGAGCCTGAGGCTCATAGTCTATCCTTACTTTATGTGCAGAACTCTGTGTCAAATTTTACACTAGCCCCACTATTTTACATAGGCAACTAACTGTACTCCTAAAAACAGGTGCACATCCATTTTGCACATGCAAACACTCATTTGCACAATTCAAATTGTGCAGCAGGGCAGCCAACTGCTTAAGCAAATGCAGGGCTTGCTCACACATAAAAGGGTGCATTTTTATCAGTATAAAAATGGCCAGGCAAAATTGATTGCCAGCCTCAGCAAGATGAAAATTTGATCCTAAATTGTATCAATGGGGCTCTATACCAAGGTCAAAGAAACAAGATAGTTCTCTGTTTTCTATTCTCCAAATAACTCACTCCTAGTTTGAATGATGAAGAAGAGATTACAGAAAGGAACCAGAATGGGATTTAAGAGATTGGGTTTAATTTCCAGCCCCACCACGGCCTATTTGTGTGACCACTTGGCAAGTCACTTAATATCTCTGTTCCTCAGTTCCCCATCTGTAAAATGGGAACAATGATCCTTCCTTACCACTTCGGGGCATGATTGAGGCTAAATGCATAAGTATTTAGAAGGTGCTCAAATAGTATAAAGCCATCTACCGTGTAGGCACTGAGATAAATGGAGAGGAAGTACACAGCTGTACTGTCAGACTTCATGAAATCACAGCAATATAATCAAGAGCATTTAGTCAACAACGATAGCACCAGTCACTGGATAGGATTGCTTATAGGGTAAGAATGTAGGTTTGTTTCTTCGTTTTAATTAAAAAAATTAATAAAAGGTTGTCATGATACACTGATATGCCATTCAGTTCCCCACATCTCCCAATGGGCTTTTGCAGAAAACTCCTGTTGTAATTAGAAAAAACCCTATATTATAGAAAGATATATTATAGAGCTGGCTCAGCACCAATGAGCTACTAGTAACGACCAGTACATACGCTCAATTGCTACCAACTAGATTCCCCCTGCTACCTTGACACATAAATTGTATTCCAGGCGGGGAACAACCGAGAGTGAATTTATTTAACACATCCTGATATTGTGGCTATTTGGAAAAGAAATCTTGCCAAGAAAACGGATTGAAAATGTAAGGATCCCAGCAGGACAGTGTTGCTGTATGTCATGCATTGAACAGCGCAGCTTCGCTTGGTGGCAACGCTGACAAACCTGCCTCCTTGCTAACTTAGGTGTAACAGTTCAGCTCCCCCCGCTTTTTTAGGCTGAATTTTAAAATGGTGTGATCCAGAGCTCCAGCCTGATTGGCAGTTGGCCGCATGTCGATTTACACTGCTGACAGCATACCTTCATGTGGCACCATGACGAGACATGTTGCCATTTAAATTTCAGATCGTTTTGCAGCTGCAAAGTGTAATAGCAGTAATAATAAGCTAGAAGCTGTGCTGTCCATTAAAACAGACCCAAGACTGCAGCGCGTCTGTTTTGCTTCAGCTTCTAAACGCTGGGTGCCAGCTGAACTTCTTATTCACAGTTCATTAAAAATGTCCTACATTTCCTTGAATATACACATGCCAAACCGGCACGTATACAGTCCAGTGGAGAGAGCACAGGGCTGGGCGTCAGGAGTCCTGATTGTACCACTGACTTACAGTGTGACCTTCAGCAAATCACTTCACCTCTCTAGTCCTCACTTTTTCAGTCACTGAAATGGGGATAATAAAATACTTTCCCCCACCTTTGTAAGACACATTGGCTACGTCTACACTGGCAAGTTAGTTCGAATTAAGGAAGCTTAATTCAAACTAATTAAAGCCATGGCTACACTAGGCTTTCATTAGTTCGAATTAAGAGCTTCCTTAATTCGAACTAATAAATTCAAATATGCTATTCGAACTAAGGGTTAATTCGAATGAGTTAGTTCGAATTAACCAATGTGGCCGTGTTAAATCGAACTAATTGCTTAGTTCAAACTAACCGGCCCATTGAACTCAATGCAATTCGCTAATTCGAACTAGGCAAGTGCCATTAATGGCACTTGCTTAGTTCAAACTACATTTTGCTAGTTCGAATTAAGTTAATTCGAACTAACTAAAATTAGTTCGAATTAGTTCGTTCGAATTAACTAATTGGAACTAACTTTAGTAAGTGTAGACATCGCCATTGAGTTCTATGGATGAAAAGCACAGATCAGTGTATTTTTATTTTAGTAGGCAAATTGTGTGCCATGTAAGCCCACTGAGATTGCATGGGTGTAAGGGGGAACAGAAGTTGGCCCATCATATGCCTGTGCCCATACATATATACTGCTTTATTGTGCAAGTGAATGTTTTGTGTTCGTACAAGACCTAGCACAAAAAGGATCCATAACTGGTCTCTGAGATGCTATGGCAATACAAACAAATACTAATACTTGATAGGAAAGAGAGAGAAATGCAGAGCCTGCTTTCAGAAACATCCTCTGATTTTGCATCTACAGAGAACTGTGTCAAGCAATTAACTGCTGAACACAAACAATGTCATCTGAGTGTTAGCTCCCCGGTTTGCTTGTGCAGTCAGCTGGATGCTGAAACGCTGTGAATGGCTTGTACAATTAGCTGAGTTCTTGTCTTCAAGCAGAGTTGACCCTGAACTGGAATGCTCTGAGCCAAATGCCCTTGGACTTTGGGAAAATTTAGATTTTAAAAGAAATCCGGTCTACAGACACTGCTTGGTCCCAGCTTTCGATTTAAATCCATGCTTTTGGGCGTTTTTCAAGTCTACATGCAGCAGGTTCTGGGATGCTGCAGAGGCACGAATGCGTCTGTTAGAGACCCTCCTTTTCCTGCAATGACAGATGGGTGAAGAAGTTGCTGCTAGCCACTCAGACTTGTAAATTATTCCTTTTGGGCAATATGCAGTATACCTCAAAAGATGGCCTCAGAATGTCCACATGAAAACAATCTCCTCCGTCTTTGTGTCATGGGGCAATCATCTTGATTTTGCAGATGACAAAGTGAGGCACACAAGCCTGTACCCTCAGTCCCAGGTGGTGAAAGCCCCTGCATCATGTAGTTACATAGTGTGTGGAGGGGCTGGATTTGTGGAGCTCAGGACACCGTGGAGCAAAGACCTGAAGAGACTCAGAGTATTCCAGTGCACAGGGGAGATTTGGAGCCAGAAGATCTACTACCCATCCCCCCACAGTTATGGGAGGGGCACTCATGGCTCTGCTGCGTAAGAAGAAGAATTACTTCATCTCTTTCCTCTCCACAAGCCCCAATAGATCTCCGAAACACACAAAACTGAGTTACTTAGGCTGCGCATACAGAGCAGGATTTGGGTTATAGAGATTAAAAGTCTGACCCAAAAGTCATCCTTTCTATTGTCTCTGAGTGGGCTTTGGATCAAGACGTGAGGCCCAGACACTCAAAGGCATGTAGGCACCTAACCCCGCTGAAATCATACAAGAGGCTTGTTACACAGAAAGCCTGGTGTCTGAGCTGGAAAACAGAACCCACCTCTCCAGATTCCCAGTGCCGGGCCTTAACAATCATCTTTATAGAAAATAAGAAAAAAAAACACTTTGTCATAACTGTAATTTTAAAATCCATTTGCACATCTCGACAGCCGCCAATTGGAGCAGATATGACAGGGAAAGGAGGTCTGCAGCCGAATTTCCAACGTGCAGCATTGAAGCAATGCAGTCCATAGACTCCGCAATGTTCTTGATGTCATCTTTTGTAATACGGTGGAATTAATCCAAAATAAACAAGGGCAGATACGTTGGATTTAGAAAATCTAAGAAGATGGCTGTATCTATATCAGAAGATGGATACGTTTATTTATCAATGATATTTTATTGCTTCGCTGCCCTTTCTTTAGGTGTGCCAAATTAACACAATAATGGCAATGTTGATTTTTTTTTTTTATCTCTACTTTTCAGCAAATAGGAATGCTCAACTCTGGCAGGGTTTAAATTTGTGTATAAAGAGAAAAAAAATTCTGGTAAATATGTTGTTACTGATTTAAAAATCTATTTGTTCAGTAATTTCTGCTGGAGCCATCATTATCTCACCAAAGCAGCTGTTGGAATATTAACTAGACACAGCAGTAACAAGTGGAATATAATTAGCACTCCTTGTTCCAGTGAATTTTCAGTTTTAACTAGAAACAATTTGCAATGAATCTCCGAGCGGTTGTAATTAACTTAACTAATGCCCCACACATACTGACGACTGTACTGAGTACTGTAAGAAATCACTGAGGGTTTTGCTGATGGGGCAGAACTATTGCCTAATTTTGGCCAACTATTACATGCTCAGCGCACAGCATGCCAGTTACAGTTCAAGGCGAGTGTGTAGTTCTTAAAGCACAAGAAGGAAATTTCAAGGGCTCAGTTCCACACGTTTGACATTTCTGGTGCATATTTGGAGTATACTCTGTCAGGTCACATACCCTTTCCCAAAGTTCAAACAAGCCAACAAAACCAAATCAAACCCAAACAGCAGAGCTCTGTGGCCCTAGAGCAACAGTTCCCATCCTGGGTAGCGGGACCCCTTTGGGGGGCACCAGAGTTTACAGGGGGTACATGAGATTTCAGTAATATTGAGGTCATTTATCCCCTGGAGCTCCACTCCAGCCAGAGCGAAGGAGCAGTCCCCTCATAGCTCCACACCAGCCAGCCACCAGCGGAGAGGAGCAGCACCGTGCTGGTTGGGGGCTGGAGAGCCCCGGCCAACTTGCCAGGGCCCATTTCCATTATCTTCATTCTTCACTCCATTAGGGCTGGGAAGAGGCAGGACCACACCATGGTGGCTGTGCCAGGGAAGGCTTAGTTTTATACTCAGCTGGGAGTAATTTAATGTATGTAATGTAGTGTTATCAATATTATCATTATATGTGTTTTCAGTGGTTATATGTGTTTATGGCCAGGTCAGGAGGTGGGGTGGGGGAGGTCACGTGTTTTACCTAGTGTTAACTAGGGGTTTATCACTCAGAAAGGTTGGAAAGCATTGCCCTAGAAGCTAGAGAAAGATCTATCAAGCAACTTTTTCCCCAAGAAAACCTTTTCCCCTGGAGTGTCAAAGCCACAGTCCTGCAACACCTTACATACACACACATGAGTAACTTTGCTCATTACAATAGTCCCATTGTCCTCTTTATGGCCCCAGTCATAAATTAGAGCAGCACCAGAGGCTGCTGGTAAGTACCGGGGATCCTTACAGCTGCCCAAATAGAAAAATCACAGAATGCTTTGGTCACCTATTCCTTCCAAAACAAACAAGGTGTCTGGTGGCACTTCTAAAGACTAACACATTTTATTTAGTTATTTATTGTTAGTCTTTAAAAGTGCCACCAGACTCCTTGTTTGTTTTGCTGACCTAGACTAACATGGCTCCCCCTTTGGAACTATTCCTTCCACTATCTGCATATTCCCAATCTCACTCCCGGCATGCCCTTCTTGTGGTGGCCTAGTCCCACTTGGGCAAGACTACCAGTGGGGAGCAGCCAGCCAGAGGCTTCACAAGACAGCAATACTCTCTGAGGGCTGGTCTTTACTATGGTGGCAAATTCACTGCCATCAGATCAATTTTCCCAATTCACTGATCAGGTCTGTGAAGGCCCTCTCAGCTGATCAGGAAATCGACCGCTGAAGACCACCCCAGCAAGTGGAGTAGCACTGAGTCAAGGGGAGGGCGTCTCCCGTTGACTCAGCGAGCTGAAGACACTGCGGTAAATAGGTGGTAGGCAGTCGAAGGAAGATACTCAAGGTATTTTAAATAATTTGTGTATCTTCCTTCAACTGCCGCTGAAATCCTGCTGCCGTGTAGACCTGTCCACAATGTAATGCTCCAGCCATTGCCCAGGAAAAGACAGAACAAAATTCTCACAGGGTAAAGAGAAACAGAATCAAGGGGGGGCCTTTAGAGAAACCACAAGGGGAAGTGATATAGTGTGCAGGATGACCTCCTAGGAGAGGATCCAGCAGAGAAAGAGAGAGAGAGAGAGAGATTGAGACCCCAATGGATGTAGAGACACCGTTCATTCCCCCATTAAAGGAAGCCATAGCTGGTTCTTAGTATCCAAGTTAGCAAGTTGACTCTAAAGCAGACAAACTGTCATACATCTAGCAGCAAGCACACACTTCACTGACATTCATATGGTAATCGGATGGTAAAAGTAAAGATGTTGCCAGCTCTCATGACTTTATTGCGAGTGTCACAATACATGGTCTCATCATGATATTGTTAAAGACTCAGCTTGTGGAATCCTCTGATGACAGGAGAATCTCAGCTTTGGGGTTTTATTTTATTTTTTTTTTTAATTGATAAAATCCCAGCCCTTCCTCTGGCAGAGAGGAATGAAAATGTGATTGGAGTGCACCCTAAAAACTCAAAAACCGACAGGCAAATATAAAGAACTGCAAATTTACACGATAAAAATAATCTCATGATTTTAAAGCTTGTTGTGTGAGTTTCAGACTGGGGATCCTTACAGTTGCCCAAATTGTATGCTCTATCCCTGGCATGGGTTCCTCTGCTGATGCCTTAATTTTCACTCCTTGGCACTAACTGGGCACAAAGAAATATTAGGGTGTTGATTATAAAAATCAGGGTGGCTTTGGGTTTGGTTAGTGGGTTACAGGCTGGCTTACCTGCTGCCACACCCTTAATAGCCAGCTATAATATTCATTATCCCCTCTGTCTTAAACCAGCTTCTCTCTCTTTCTAGCCACCCTGAATTCCAGTTTAAAGACACATATGGTATCACCACAATGGGCACACATCCTCCTGCCTCTTCTGAAGGTGGAAACACAGTGAATAGGTCTCTTGCCTTCTGTGGCACGTGTTCATGTGAATGTTTGTCTGTGTATATCCGTCTCCCTCTAAAAGATTTTAAAGATGGGTGTGACCTTCCCTGTATTTTTTTTTATCCCTACATGTCTTCCCTCCACCTGTCAAAATTGCAAAAGGTGATGGAGTGAAGCATTTGTATGAAATTTCAAATGCACAAGATTACAAACATCATGACATTTCAAGCTACTTTGCAAAAAATGTGGGCTTCTCAAACTTCTACAGATAATACAACGCTGAGGACTTCGTACTCAAGTACAAAGAACAGTGTCATGTACATTTTTACACACAAACACACCCACCTACAACTATCACTGATTTTGGCTAGGTCTGGTTGCAACATGGAGCCAAGAAGGGTGGTGCCCCACAAGACACCGCCATAACTAGTCCTCTTTTAACTAGAATGGTTCTAATTCCTGTGTAGACAAGACCTGTGCTAAAGCTGGTCAGAAATGTTTCCATCATAAACATTTTGATAGAATGTTTTCTCCGTCCAAGTAACTGTTTTCTGGAAGAGTTTCATTTCTTCCGAAAATATTTTAGTTTTTCATTGAGAAACTAAATATTTTATGATTTCTAAACCCTGTATCCCCTTTTTCAGTTTTTGTTGCCCCTTTCTTCCTTCCCCCAATTTTACCCACACCCCCGCCTTTTTTTGCCCCTGGAAATGGGGGGATAAGGGATAGAGGAAAAAAAGAAACAAAAGCAAATACTCTTGGGAAATTTAAAAACAATTTTTGTGTGTGTAAAATTACATATAAAATGTTGCCTAGTATGTTGTAGCTCTGTCAAACCCAGGATATTAGAGAAACAAGTAGGGAGGGGTAATGTCTTTTATTGGACCAATTTCTGTTGGGTCTCTTTCCTCAACAGAAGATGGTCCAGTAAAAGATACTATCACCCCCACCCTGACCATGTAAAAAACTGAGTTTTCAAGCAGCTCTAACCTATGCTTTGTTCCATGGGTGGCTTGATTTGGGTTGAATGGCACGTTTTGTCTGATCCCAAAGCCTTCCGAAAATCTGTTACGAGAGTGAAAGTTAGAATAACAAGTAACTGCCCAACCTTGAGGTATTTATTACTTTTGTATTCAATAACTGGTTTCCTCCATTTAAGCCCTTGAAATTATACGAAAGGCCCTGATCCTAGGGTGAGCTCCAATTTGGGCAGAGCTCACGGCCAGATTGAGACTGAACATGAACCTTTAGCTACAGCTTTGCCTTTGAGTCAGTTCAAGAAAGAGACGGTGTTTGAAGAGTCACATTACCAAGCAGTTATTATTTTTATTTTTTAGAAGAGTCCATATTTGTGGGAAGATGCAGTTCCAAACAGGCTTGACTCCATGGCAAAAACAAACGAAAACCAAAAACCAAACATCTCCCCCGACTCTTCTAGTGCTTGAATATTTTTACAAACCAAGATGACCAATGTGAAGAATTCTCCAGGCAGCTGCTCAGCCACCGCTACAGAGAAAATGGACAGAAAAGAGAAAAGGGTAAACATGGACAGGAATCTCTTTCGCTTGCTTTCTCATAAAAGAAGGGAGGGTAGGGGATGGCCTGTCTTTTGGACACGTTAGTAGAAGCCCTCCAAAGGAAGAAATGAGCTGACACATTCTAGCAGAGCTTTCTCTATGGAGCGAAGCTCTGGCAAGAAAAGGGATCGCTCAAGCCACTCTGGCGCAGCCTTCCTTAAATAAGGTGTGAGCTTTAAAGAACCGTATGGCCAAAATCAAGAGAAAAACCTTTCAGCCTGTACCTGCAAATATGATTATGTCAAGTGAAAACTTCCTTAGCCGTGCACTGGACAGCCTCACGGGAGGGTGGGGCAACAAAAGTTATTAAATCACGTGGCTGCAATATTTCGTTTTTGACATCTAATTCCTAGAATGCAGAAGTGGGGTTTGTCCTGTTTGTTTGTAAGGATTGTTTCATGCTTTATTGTGTTTTCCATTAAGATCCCACACACGTGGCTATTCATCCCCCTGACACACAGGAGCCACACTGTTTGCTGAAGTGATAGATTAAAAAATTCATTCTGTTTTCTGAATGTTTAAACATTCAAAGCAGGAGCACATCTGGCTGCTGTGTAACCAGCTTAGCAGCTTCACTGTTGCTCTCCAGCACAGTACCTGCAAGACTCAGGTTTCAGATTCCATATGGTATTTATGGTCAAATAAAATCATTCCATTTTTTTGCTTTGTTATCAATATTGATTTTTCAATTTGCAGATCAATTTGCATCAAAGTATTCCACATTTAATTCTCCTGAGCGGGACGAAGGCTGATATCTTGCTGTGCATAAATGAATGAACTCTTGTGATCCAAAAGGAAGCATCTATGTGTGTACACACGCACACGCTCTCTCTTTCACACACACACAATTTTGCAGACACTGCTACGCGTTAATGCTTGGAGCTGGAATTTCATATGAGTTTATTTTCCTACACCAGACTGAACTGAGACATTTGCGTTAGTGAGGGAAAAGATTCGTTTACCCAACCCTTCCCCATCCAGTATGCACTTGCATGCACATGAACTGCAAAGAGGCAAAAATGAGATTGCCTTCCCAGCCGATATATACTTCTCCCCTGCAAAAAGAGTGTAATCTGTTTTTCCTGTGACTAGAATTCATGATGTCAGGGATTCTGCTGGCATCATCATTTGAGCCTGTGATAATGGATGCTACGTGTGTGACTGCTTTTTGTTTTTATTTTTATTTTGTTATGAATTAGGATTTAAAATACACAGTTTAATCCAGATTTAATATTGCATGTTCAAAAATATAAAATGCACATGTATCCTGCTGCAGAAAAAGCTGGTGCTGTCCTCTGTACTCAGCCATTTCTAGCTGAGGCCAAAAGAAAGAGGTTATCCATAATAAGAAGGTCACCCATCACTATGGTATCTAGCGCAATTTGATTTAAAGAATGCTATAAAAGTCTATGGAAAATGTAGAAGGAAGCAAAGTAAAAGCACTCAGAGTAACTTTGGTAATACTTGAAATGCAATTAAGATGTGCCACCAAAATGAATATTTCAGATCAGAGTTAATCTGCGGAGAGGTTACTGGTATTATAAAAGTTAGAGCCATTAGGCCTCATTATTCTCGCATTTACACTTAAGTCAGTGGGGAATTACACTGGAGTTTCCTAAATGTAAAACCAGTGTGAGTGACAGGAGAACCCTTCCCATAAAACATGATCCTACAAGATGCTTAGTCCCTGTCACTTCTGTCAGTATCTCTAGAAGCAGCAGTGCTGAGCCCCATTCAGGATTAGATTTGAAAAGAGAAACACTACCATAGGGTACGGGGGCGGGGGGGAGCGGGAAGGAACTGCCAAATTGAGGTTATTGGTATATACTTTTCACTACTTCCTTGCAATTGCAACAGGAAACGCATTCTGGATTTGCTTGAGGTTTAGGCATTTGAATGCACATGAGAAATTATTTTACATCAGATCACATTATTTTTTGTTATTGTATTTTTATGTAAGATGTGCTTTATTTCCACTCTAATAAGAACAAAGGTACTGAGGATCAGACAGGTGGTCCACCTAATTGCTTGACTCTGACAGTGGCCAGTTTCTGATGTTTCTTGCATGTTCTTCTGAGGTGTTGTAGTTGACAATTGTGGAGTTAACTGCCTAAGAGGAAGTTTTTTTTCTTAATTGCCTTCAGGGAGTCATTGGTTTATGCTCTAAAACGAGAGGGTTTTTATTGCTTCTAAAAAATAAAAGAGAAAAGATGACAACCCTTACGTTTGCCCCACGCATGGGCTGAATTTCATCCTTATTGCTTGAGGTCCGTTCACCAAAGCACTTCAGCGTGGACTTATTTAACCGTAATAATAACCTAGCACTGTTCAGCGTAGTATGTACGGTGTACTTAATTTTAAGTGAGTGAGTAGTCCAATTAAAAGCAATGAAAATAAGCATGTGCTTATGTGCTTTTCTGAATGGGGATCTGCTTTAGCACGCTTTGGCACCCCAATGCATACGACTCAGCCGGCATTACTCAGAAAAGTTTTTTAAAAATCCATTTGCAACCACCTTGTTGAAAACGGCTTGTCAAGCGTGATGTTTCCAGATCTATCCTCGCAACACTTCTCAAACATGATTGTTGCTAACAACGGTCTGCTTGTGTTACCCTCTCTGCCATAGTCTGGAGGTTATTTTTCAGAGGCGAAAGCATGCTATAGACTATCCCTCCAGGAAAATCTGAGTGTGAAAGATGGCTTCGTCAGGTGTGGATGCAAAACAAAGCACAACGGCACTAAGCCGTCATGATGTCTAAGATTCTAGTGATAAAAAATATCAACAATGTTTCTCCACTTAGCTGATCTCCCCTAGAGTCATGTAGGATGAAAACTAGTGAAAACTCAGGGCAGCTTTGTTGCCGTTTTTACGATTCCCACTGTACAGTAGCCCTGGATGTTTATTATGAAATATGATGATTTAAGTGACTAGAGTAGTTCATGAAAAATGACCCTAGTAAATGCTGCCTCAGAAACTAGATGCAGTAAATTAGCACATTTCTTAACTTGATCATTTTAGTTGTATATTGTATGTTAGCTTAAATGTGCCTAAATGGACAGTTCAGTAGCCTATACATAAAATCTTTAAATGATTATCCTATTAAGGGCTATCACTGAAATGGTTTGGGCGTGTGCTGTATCATTTATGCAGATGAGAGAAAAATTGAAGTTACTGTTACTTTCAGACAAAGTGCAAATAAGCTTTTCGTTGCATATTAATGAATTGCTAATATCACAGCTCTTCCGGACCCATCTTTATGCAGATTATAGTAATGCTATTTGCACAGTCGTATGATTTGAACTCTCTCATTCTGAAGCACCAAGACTAAGATTAAAACGGGGGTAGGAGGGACAACGCCACAGAAATTAAAACAAAACAAATATCTTCCACACATAAATATGGAACTGATTGTAAACATAAGTGTTAAAAGTGTTTTACTTCAAATGCGCACTAAATAATTTTTTACAAAATGGACTTAGTGTAAGATTCAGCTGATTTAGACCCCAATTTGAGAAGTATTTACTCATACGCTGAAGTCCATTCCTATTGTGCTTTCCTGAAAGAGATGCTTTCTTGAGTCAGGGCTCTAAAGATTTTGTTCTCTGGGCGCAATCTTGTAAATTATTACTCATATGAATAATCCTTATGTAATGAATGAGGACTATTTGGTCAAGCAAATGTTGCAGACACTAGAATCGAAACTATGATCCAAATCCAAAACTGGCATTGGCTTAAATAGGAGAAATATGAAGTTCACATACGTAAATGTAAATGATAAAGAAAAGTTAAATAGTTAAATTAAGAATTTATTCCAAATAAGAAAATTCTTCCAGGTCAGATAAATGTAGTAAGTATACATATTCTATTCTACACAATTAATAGAATATTTTCAATGTACTTTCAGAAAATTTTAGTTGGCACCAAGAAAAGAATTCACGTATTTAGTAAATAATTATAAATTATGTTACCTTCATTACTTTTTTTAGATTTTAGTTTCTGTTTCATTTTAGTGCTTCCTAATATAACAACCATACAATCACTAACAAATATATTGTTCCTATAGAAGAATTTTATTTTCAGAAGAGTATTTTTGGTTTTCTTTTTCAAAGTCATATGTCTAAAGTGTGATTTTAGGTCATTACATTATTGTTTTTGATTAACATCAGTGAAATTAGAAAAAGAGGGTAATACTGGGGCTAAATAGTCCATTTTGAAACATGCCATTTAAAATCAAGGACAAAATTATTTGGCTCAAATACATCAGCATCATCAACTCATCTCCTAAGAGAAAGTAAATAATAATGATGAATCTACCTCTCTTATAGTAGCTATGGAAGTCTAGTGGATAGGGCACTGGACACAAAGCCATAAGACTCACATTCTGCTTCCACTTCTGCTATGAACCTGTCAAGTGACTCTGAGTAAGTCACTTCTTTTGCTGATCCGCTTTTTTGTTTCTGCCAAAGGGGATAATGATGTTTGACTATGATTTTTTCTTAATGAAGTTCTTATGATCCATGGCTGAAAGGCTCAATATACTCCTGCTAAAAGAACTGTATGATTGTTTAAAACATCAACATGCACTCGCAGCTACAACAAATATTTTTAGTTTAGAAGCTCATGTTGTGCTTGCCACTCTGCAGTCTGGAGCACAGGGCGGGACAAGGGATGAAAAATGAGCCACGTGCTTCATTTATGGCTTGCAACCAAATGCTACTCTTTGTTGCAGCCATCCAACCATACAGAATTCACTGGATTTGCAGGGGCATACCAAAGGGCAGAATTTGACTTATGAATTATTGCCTACAGATCTAATCCAAAGCCCTTAAAAGTCAAGAAGAGCACTTCCATTGACTTCAATGGATCAATCCCTATGCCAACGGCCATGCTTAGTGAGCAAAATTCACCAAGGTGAGCAGGATCTGATTACCAGCATTTTATCCCTTGGCTGTGTGTGTGAATTTCACCTCAAGTGTACATTCTGAAATACATATTTACCCTAGATCATAACAAGTGCTTCGGAGCCATTATCATCTAGTGAGTAAATAATGTGTGCACTGGCTAAAAGCATATACTACAAATGCACAAATGCATAATTAATGCAGATTTTCCCTTGAGAGCCATTGCTGGTCTCTTGAGTAAGTAATAGGACTTTTATTGGCTAGACATAAAGATCTCTTGAGCCTCTTTCAGGACCATTATGTTCTTACGATCAACTGATACAGAAAATATTTTTTTCTTTAAATCCCGTGTGCACACAAAATCTATAAAACAATACAAAGGTGACGAAATCCAAGAGAAATCAATGTTGTATCCATCTTGCTTTGCAAAAAGGTTTGTTTATTTTAAGTGACAGGTTTAAATAGCTGCCTGGGCAATGATTAAGCAGTAATGTCTTGGTCTATTCATTAATCCAATGACAAAACCACAAGAAAGCTCATGTTGGAGGTTTGGCATCAGGGCCCAATGTCCATTGGTTGGGGATAGACATGAAAATTTACTTTGCAGTGATAGAAGGGCTACCAATGGAATGCTGAGAAACTCCGCTTTTAATGAAAATACGGAATTCCAAAACCTAAGCAATTCAGAGTTCAGGAAAGGCAAGAAGTGCTGCTGGCTATGAGAATATTTTGAAAGCCATGCTGAGTAAATCCAGTCCTTTCAACTGGGGGCCCAAGTTATTTAGCATTTGCAAGAACAGGAGCTAAATATGCAGCTGTGCATGGCTACTCTGTCCTTTTCTCTGATGTACCGATCACCAATTCATTTCACCAATGCTACCAAACAACAGAGAGAACCTGAACCAAAAACCTAGAGTGACTGCTCTGTCTCCTGCGGAAAGCGGTAACTCTCCTGACTCGACATCACTTCTGCTTTAGGACCAGATTCAGCTCTTGATAACGCCCAAGCAATCTATTAGCTACCATATTAAGTGTAAACTTCTCAGATACAGAGATCAGTGGACTTGCACAGATATGATAGGAATCAGAATTCAGCCACTAGTTTGTATGTGAACGAGTGACATAGAAATAAAAAGCTGTTTAGATCCCATTTCTGATCCCTAGTCTGGTTCCCCACCTCTATGTTGAATTTCCCGACTTTGGATGGTTTTTGACTTTACTGGACGTATCAGAGTACCATGGCCTGAACTCTTCTGTTTTCAGAGGACCAACTTATTAATTATTTGTAGTAATAATTGCTTTGTAGCACCTACCAGAAAGAAAGAAAGAAAGAAAGAAAGAAAGAAAGAAAGAAAGAAAGAAAGAAAGAAAGATGGTCTTGGGCCACAAAGAGCTTACTCTACGTTTTAGACTTGACACTCTGTGTGGAGAGTGACAAATGGTAGGGAGCAGATGGAGAAAAAGCAATACAATCGCACCATTATTCAGTTTAAGCATTTGCATTTCATGGTGGTTTATTTAAGTTACATTATATGGGTCTGATTCTCATTTTCACTGGGGCAATCCTACACCATTCTTGCAATGCAAAGGAACCTCCAAGTGTGAGTAAATTGTAAATGATACTTGCACCCACTTTAATATCCCTTTGCCAGACTAGTGCAGCATAAAGTAGCTGTTTGTGTACGTACGTGCAGGTGTGCACAAAGCAAATAACACAGTTAGTTTTGAAATCAGTCAAAGCTAAGGGATTTGGACACACAACTCATACTAATTTCAATGGAAGTTGGGAAACTAACTCTCCTAGGCAGCTTTGAATCACTCACAAGGTGATCACGAGAGTTCCTGACCCATAGATTATGAGCATTTCAGAATACTTCACACAACTTTTGCAGACA
Organism: Pelusios castaneus; assembly: GCA_007922175.1. NCBI lineage: Eukaryota > Metazoa > Chordata > Testudines > Pelomedusidae > Pelusios > Pelusios castaneus. The sequence goes on along the minus strand of ML685788.1, from coordinate 5,205,182 downwards.
CTAAAATGAACCCTAACAATGATCTTTAAATCAGATTCTAGTGGTTAATAATCACTGCTCAGTAAACACACGTACAATAATTACCATTAGTATTAATGAACGTTATATGAGAACTCTGAGGGGAATATGCCCTTTTGTCTGTATTTATCACAGTCATAATATGCAATACAGCATTGTATCCCAATTACTGATAAAAATTAAATTCAGGCTTTCTATAAACTATAGCCTTTAGATGAGGTCAATGGTATTTTTTCAAGAAGACACTAAATTTCTTGTGTGTTGCCTGTTATAAATGAGCAACTTAAAATTACATCATACTATTTAGGTTCCCCTTGTTTTTTGTTTAAAATGAAACATAAAATATCAGATCTACATTACAGGTAAAGTAACTAAGGACAATACATGCATGATAATGAATATGGTCTCCAGCATTTTACACTGCATAATAAAAGGAATGTGCGCCCCTATCAATGTAAAACATATAAATGGCAATAATTTAACACTGAATATTTTTGTGCCTTTAATTAAAATATACTAATAAAGATTTCAGAGATTCACTTACTTTTAATAGAATGCAGAGTTATAATTGGTGACCTATTTTAAGCAATTTAATTTTCCATGACCTGCTTTCCAAATTAACATAGCAATAGAACAATGTTTATTGTGTTTGGGAATATAAGTTTCTCCTTCAAAGATGTCATATGCTTTTGTGATTTGATTTAAAGGTGTATTCTTTTATTAAAATGTTCATATAAAGATCTTGTAAATTATGTAAATGTTTCTGTTTATGGCATTTAATGAGCCTAGAATTTTAAATCAAAGCAGAATCAAAGAAAATAAACAAGAGCATTGTGACGATCCCAAAGATCACTATAAAAAATGGCTCCACTCAATCACTCTGAATTAATTTGAATTTTCTTTCCCTACCCTTCCCCCCGTTCTTTATAAAAACTACTTACCCCAACTATATTATGCACATGTGCGCACTCCCACAGAGGTCTAACGTGAAACAGCTCTTGAATTATATTAAGTTCTATTGGCATTGTGTTCCAGACTGGTTAGTTATGTTGTGTAAAATGTATTCTCTGTGACTTTGGGATACCAAAATCATTCACAAGTGGCACAGTGAAACACTTATTTCTGAATCCTGTCACTCCTCCACAGGCACTATGAGTTCATTTCTGATCTCATTCATTTCCCAAATCCAGAGCTGAGCTTCAATTCTGAAACACCCCTCTGGAAATTGTAGCAACATTTAGATCCAGGTTCAATTTTCTACTTGCAAGCAGTATATACTCTTGCCAGAAACAACACTCCTGAGGTCTTTTCAATGAACTCAAGTTTAAAGAAAAACTGTGACGCCCAGGACTAGTTTCAGATATTATTCATGAAATCAAGTCATTCTTTGAGAGGCAGGCTCAGATAGGCTTCAAGTGGAGTTTTTGTTGTTATTTTTCAACTTGAGTCACATAATGTCTCTGTGGGCTTAGAAGAAAACCATTTATAGGAAGCACCATTGTTTATTTAGAAAAAAGAAACAAATGTTGTACCTTTTTATGGGCTCCGTTTTATTGCAAAAGTTGTTTTGCTGATTCTGTATGCTGGAGAGTTGCAAACTACAGCAAAGGAACTCGATGATTTTTTTTATTAAATGATTTGGATCCTTTTTTAATGAATAGTATTAGTGGAATTGAGATAGTACAAAGGAGACCTCTTCATGGACCAGGGCCCTACTGTGCCAGGCTCTGTACAAACGCAAAACAAAAAATGGTCCCTGCTCCAAAAAGCTTACAGTCCCAGGACTTGCCTACATGTGAAATGTTACAGTGGCAAACCTACACGTCAGTGTAGATACTGCCTATGCCGATGAGAGGGGTTCTCCTGCCAATGTAGGTAATCTAGTTACCCCAAGAGATGGAAAGTAGATTGACAGAAGAATTTTTCTGTTGACCTAGCGCCGTCTACTCAGGGATTTAGGTTTGTTTAATGATCTGATGCAAGGGTATGCATTTTTTACTCCCATGAACAACAAAGCTAGGTCGATCTACTTTTCTTGTGTAGACCAGCCCTAAGTGTAAGACAACAGACGAATACAGACAGGCGGGTGACTGCAAGGAGAAAAAGAGTCAGCATGATAGACAACGACCTTCACACAGCAGCAATCTAGCCTTTAAACAAAGGGAGTGAGTATCAAACCAAGACGGAACAAGGGGCCGTTTAAATTTTCCCCTAGCCCTATTTATTAAAAGGCTGAACATCTGGCAAAAGAGAGGAATGAACGCTTTCCAACAAACAGGACACCGAGGGCAGAGAAAAGTTAGCGTGTGGCCAGCGCACAAGGTGATGAGGCAGTAACAAGAAACGCAGGCTGTGTCACTCTGCAAGGAGTAAGACCGTGGAATTTTTCATACAAATGGCGGTACCGGCACCTGAGCTCTCGCACAGATACGTCCTGGTAGGTTTTACATCACAGATAACCCTGCTGTTCAATACAGGATTAAAAACACGACAGGGCAGTGATTTACAGGGCCATTAGCAGGGGCCTCGGGTGTGCTGGGAGGCACAGGGTGAAGGCCGACTGCCTTTCACCACCTGAGAAATATATTTATAGTCCACTAAAACATACCCTGGAGTGCTGTAATGCTATTTTAATATGGAAGGGTCACTTAAATGTTATTAGATTTGAGGGGAGGAGGTGTTATTGACTATAGAATGCCACTGCAAAAAATAGTGGTATGGTACTTACTGCTTGTGGTTATTTCAAGTATATTTTGTAATGGTAAAACAACATCCTTGTGGATCATTCTTCTTCCCAGTATTTGCCAGACTGTGCCATTTCACAGGCCTATTTGAATAGGCGTCCTGTTAATCTCCTTTCTCCTGCATGTGGATGTACACACACATTTTCTCTTACACACACTCACGTAGATATACATTTGTGCGTTTATGAGCATGTGCAACTGTTTTAAGTGTGTGATTCAAATGTTACAATAAATGAAGTCATGAATATAATATATATGAAATCTAACTCAATCTATAAAGGACTCCTCTAAATTAAAACTGTATTAGATGACACTGTTTGTTAACATACCAGGGAAGCATTTAGCTCAGTTGAAAAAAATATATCTATATGGCGCTCTTGCTAACACCTTAAAATCAGATTTTAAACATATGACTTAATACAGTGAACTTTTAGCACTAGGAAAATGCTTTTCCCTGCTGTCCCTTCTCCATAAACAAGGAGATGAGGTGAGCGATGTTAACATGAGGTAGACTGTAGCACCGGATACCTCAGTGATAAGCATACTATAAACATCAAAATAGACAACTTTCTTTTTCATTTTCCCTCAGTTTAGCCTGACTCAAACAGGCACATGCATTAGTTTAAGAGTGTATCCCCCAAAAAACATGGAGTTGCTCTCTAACTTGTTATAACCTCATCTAAGAATGTTTTACCAGTGTATCTTGTAACACAATTTATAAGATACCAAAAGAAAATATGGCTTGGTTAGAGCGAGTCATGATTTTTGCTAGTGACCCAGCTATACAGCACATTCACTTGAGTATTTTAAATAATTTCTATTTATTTAAAGAAGAATATTGACCATCTGCATGCGTTTATGTGTCATATATATACACACACACGCCACACACACATTCTTTCTCGTTCTAGGATGGTCTCTCTCAATCTCTCTCTCACTCACACTCACACACACACACACACACACACACACACACACACAAGGCCATACTAATCCACCCTGCCCCCCAAGCTCATGCAATAAATAAATTTGTTAGTCTTTAAAAGCGCCGCAGGACTCCTTATTCATTTTGCTGTACTACACGAACACAGCTATCCCTTTGGAACCAAATCCAGCAGATGCTCCAAGTGTTCAGGGATATCTAGATCCAAATCCAAAATTTTGTAACATGGCAATTTATAATGTAATTTGTTAAAATCAGCTTCTATACCTTTTGAAATATTGTCCCTTCCAAAAAAAGGGGTCAAGACTGCACCCAAAATAAAATCTCCCGATGACTTATAAGGGTTTGAATGTAGGATTAGATCAGTCAGCAAGACAATGGGTACATCTAAGAACTGAAACTACACTGCAGTAAAGCTGGCCCATTTCAGCTGACTGGGGCTCACAGGGCTTGGGCTCTGAGGTTATAAAACTGCAGTGTACATACTCTGGCTCAGCTTGGAATCCAGGCTCCAGGATCCAAAGGCCAACCACCATCTTGACCCCAGACATTTACACTGCAATTTCAGAGCCCGGTGAGTCCGAATCAGCTGACATGGGCCAGCCATGAATGTTTTATTGCAGTGTAAACATAGCCCATGCTTCAGGAAGCGGTAAAAAAAGAGGTCTAACTCCCACTCTAGGATATAAGTGTGGCCTCAGTGGATCCTGTGATTTATGGAGATGTTTCTGTTGTTTTATTTGCCTCTTTTCGCCTTATTAAAATACAAACTGGCCAGAGGACTCTGCCAGGGAGACTCAACCATCAAAGTGAATGAATGGAATTAGTAACAGAGGGGAAAATGGACAACCAAAGTCATTTCCTTCCCAGGCTATGTCAGACCAAATTCTAATTTATATTTGTCAGTCTGCTTCACACTGTACAGGAAGCAGTGAGGTCTATTTGATAGAGCACTAGCCTAGGATTTGTGAGACCTCAGTCCTATTCCCCACTTTGCCACTCGCCTGCTGGGGTGACCTAAGGCAAGTCACTTCATCCACTTGCCTCTTTGCATCTAGAAATTGGGCATTATTCTGATCTCCTTTGTAAAATACACTGAGACCTACTGATGAAAAGGGCTAGATGGCATAATAATAATTCCGTCTATCCCTCCGCATTTCTAAAGGTACAATTACACTGCAACTAAAGGTGTGATTGCCGTTCCTGTGGGCATGCCCATGTTAGCTTTAATCTAGCTAGTACTGCAAAAAATAACCGTGAAGACTCAGTAGCCCGGGCTTCAATGAAGTCTGAACAAACTTTCCCAGGACTTTGGGAACTTGCTTTTATTGCTAGCGCATGCTGCCACAATCTGCCCTGCAATTTTTAGCTGAATTAAAGGTAATGTGATGAGTATCCCCACCCAAACTGCCATCAGATGGTCACACCTCCAACTGTAGCATAGGTGTGCCCTAACGCTCCTATCACGATAGGGCTCGACCAAGCTTTTAGCCTCAAGCCTCACTAAAGTGCATAAGTTATTGCAAGGAGGTATCTTTTCTGACCCGCTCAGGACTGGCCAGCTAGTCTGGTCAGAGAGTGTAGGAGAAGGCAGAACAAAGGTTCCTTTGCTTTCCTGCCAATTCCCATCCCCTGCCTGCCCCCTTTCTGACAGTGGGGCATATTCTGAGATTAGTGGCTATGCTGATCCACGCTCTGGATCTGCAGAGAGCAAACAAAGATGCTGGGACCCAGAACCTCAACAATATTTAGGCTTCTAACTTCCATTGTTTTCAGAGGATCTTGACCCAGGTACCCAGTAGCTCTTTACTCCACCGGCCAGAGCAGCAAACCAAACTCTATTAGGTAAAAAGAACCATAAAACCTTTAAGAAATGAAAATATTGAGGACAAAGAAACCTGCTAAGAGCATTTATTTCCGGTGCTTTGAGAGGTAAAATGCAACAGAAAAAACCTGATACTAAAATAAGGACCCCAAACTGGAGACTTTATTCCCTTGAAATTCCCACTGATGTTAGTCCTGGAGGTTTGCGCCCCTGTCAGTTTAAAGAAGGGAACAGATGTACAGGGTCAAACCAAAACTGGAGTACCTAGTGCAGGGACGGTCCTGTTCAAAGAAAGCTAGTCCTGCCAGCATGCTGTGATGCAGGGTTGATAATTAAAGGCAAAGGGCCCGATTCTGTTTTTAGGCTGGGTGTGTCTCCATGTAACTCTATCGAGTCCGGTCCAACTGACCTGACTGACACCGCAGTAACTCCTCCTTTAAATGGCTCCTTGTCTCTTTTCTCTATTCAAGGGGTAACAGTGAAAAGCATTTTGTTGCTCAGAGGGGGCACAATCAGTGATTGTACCAGTGATTTATATAACGCTGTGGAATAAATGACAGACAGCTGTGAGATACAAGGGAAACAGAATGCATCAAAGTACTGTGGTGATGATGTGAGAGCCATGAGAACACAGTTTTGGGTGCTCTGAATCGTCACTAGCACCCTAAAAAGCACGTTGTTTCAGTTTGCTTGTCTATTCTTTGCAGTGAATTCAATTTGCCTTCTAACTTCCCCGCTGAAAGACTGTCTGTCCCCTTCCTGCTCCTTCCAAAGACAGTGTCTGCTTCCCTGCTATCCTGTCTGTACTTAGTTCTCAGGCAGCCTTTCCTATGTGGGCCTGGTCTAATACACATCTGCCCTCCCTCTCCTGAGGACACCAACCTTAAAGATTCAATATACAAGCAGAAGAAAATGACTCAGGCCCTATCTAGGGCAAAATTTCATGTCTCTGGTTCCTAGCCTGGAACAGCCACATGGCTGTTTGCCCTGACCTTATGTGCCTTTGGTTAAGGGGATGTTCTGTCCTAAATCCAGCTTAGAACTGGATTAACTTCTAAAGATACAGAAATGCCCCCACGCCAAGTAAGATGATATATTTGTGGCCAGTTGGAACAGGCAGCCTGCTGAGAGCTTAAGGGAGGTGCTTCTGGATATAAATCCCAAGGAATAAAACAACTAAAATAAATTATGTAAGCTACTAACACCATGCAGGTTGTGCCAGGTAGTTAGGAGCCTATGGAGACATCTGGACATTTCTCTGTGCCCGAGAAACACCCATAGCAGATCAAGCCTGTCTATCATGGAGAGAAGAGTTTCATTAGACTGCAGCAGCTTTGGTTTAGAAAGAAAGAAAGAAAGAAAGAAAGAAAGAAAGAAAGAAAGAAAGA
>ML685788.1:5162433-5198254 GCA_007922175.1 Pelusios castaneus | reverse complement strand
AGAAAGAAAGAAAGAAAGAAAGAAAGAAAGAAAGAAAGAAAGAAAGAAAGAAAGAAAGAAAGAAAGGGGAAAATATAAATATACTGAGTGGTGTGACACTTAGGCTATGTCTACACTTGCTAAAATTAGTTCGAATTAGTTAGTTCGAACTAACTAATTCAAACTAATTTTAGTTAGTTTGAATTAGCTTAATTCGAACTAGCATGGCCACACTGGAATGTTAGTTCGAATTAGCGATCCCCATTCATTTCTATGGCCGGTTAATTCGAACTAAGAAATTAGTTCTAATTAACATGGCCACGTTGGTTAATTCGAACTAGTTAGTTCGAATTAACCCCTTAGTTCAAATACCCTATTTGAACTTATTAGTTCGAATTAAGGAAGCCCTTAATTCGAGCTAACTAAAGCCTAGTGTAGCCATGGCTTTAGTTAGTTCGAATTAAGCCTCCTTAATTCAAACAAATTTGCCAGTGTAGACATAGCCTCTGAGTCTAAACTAAAACCCTGTGCAATAAGTGGAAAAAACTCCCACTGGTTTCAGTAAGCTTTGGATTGGGCTCTTAGCAACCAGTTTCCAGATGTGGATTCTCTAATAAAACATAAAACAGATGATTAGATAGATAGATAGATAGATAGATAGATAGATAGATAGATAGATAGATAGATAGATAGATAGATCTCACACTCATTGCAAGCTCTTCAGGGCAGGGCCCAGGCTTCTCTTATGGTCTTATTGCACCTGGCTCATTGCAGGTACAATTGGATGTAATGACTCCATAAGTAGAAAGATGGCTGAGACTGATGAAAGATGGATTTTCCCGGTTCCCCCACCAGAAAGGATTTACATGTTCTGTTAAGGTAGCTTGCCACTTTTGAAAATTGAGGGCAAATACATGCAAAAGAGGAGAATGAGTATTATATTTTTAAAATGCATCTTTTAAAATTTTCCTTAAAATATTTTCCATTTTTAGCTTATACCCTTCAGGCCAAATTCTGTTGCTGACTTTCATTTCAAGCATTTTCACTGACTTTAATCTTTACACACACTTTTTTCCCGTCAACCAGTATCTTAACAAGGAAAGGCATTTGAAGACATATGCACTTTTTAAAAGATTAGCTAGAGAAGGAGAGATGCTAAGTAGAAATGGTCTAGCAAGTATTCAAGGAAGGAGATCCACAGTGAATTAGTAAAAGGTATTTTAGGACTAGTATTGTTTCCTCATTCTAATGAAGTTAGTTGTTCAGTGTCAGAAGAAGTTGACTCTCCCTATGTGTTCTTCCCCATTTGTCTCTGAGACAAAAAGGTACAGAGAGCTGATTGGATAATGAGAAAAAAATGTAAATAAGTATCAGATGAAAAAGAGTTGTAAAAATATAGCAATGAATTATTGAAGAAGCAATAACCATAAGTTTCCACAAACTGTAGAAAAAGAGGAGCGTATGTCATTTTGTGTTGCATGAATCCTGTGAACAGCTAGAAAGTATACAGTATTCTGTAGTTTGGAATTTGTGATTGGATTCCCATGCTCCAGTCATGAAATCCAAGTGGAGCTACTGTAATGTAAACGCAGAATTTAGTCCTTCATTGTACTGACTTTGCATCTATTCTGGAGCAATTTTGTGTGATTATGAACTTCCCACACATAAAGCCCCATTGAAATGCCACCCAATAGAGTGGGTTTCACAGGATCAGTGCTATTCTGGAAATAAACACTGCAACTTATGAGAAATTTAGATCCTAAACTGAGAATCTAGGTGCGTTGAATCTCATACAGCACTAGAATAATTAGGTGGGCAAAATGGTAATATAAACAATTTCATTCATTTTGTTATTGGATCAATGACACAATTATTATACAGAGGCCCTGGGAAAAAAATTGGTCTTGGCTACACCTGCGCAATTCCCCAGGCACATCAGATTGTAGAATTTGGCAGGCAGCCAGCAGCACCAAACCGCTGCTGCATTTTCCAGGAAACCGTTCAGCGGACAGTCACTTTGTACTGTGTCACTTGTTTGGAACTGTTGAAGATAGAGAGGAGAGAACGCGTGTGGATGAACACAAATGTCTTTTCTCTTTATAACCTGGCTAGGCTAATCACTATATAACTTTACGAACACCTGGTCACATTAACCTGATCTAAACTAAATTACTCTCATGTGTAACCATAGCTTAATTCTACTGCACCAGTCTCCGCGACAGGGCAAACCCAACTCCTCACTGCCACAGGCCTTTATCAGCATCCACAGCTCCTGAGCATTGTCCTTCCACTCACAGCCCTTTTCTTTAAGGGCACAGGGCACCCATTTTTATCTATCACTCCCCATTTTCAATGGAGCATGTTTTCATATATGTTACTCTAGAGAGAGTACAAAATCAGTGATATTCATATCACAGAGGGATTATGACGTTCACCCTGCAGCCAGCAACATTATCATCAGCTGTTTCCTACCTATAGGGCACTGGGCAGGAATTTTTTGAGGAAAAATACTGATTGAAAACCTTTTTTAGAGTTTAAAACCAACAGAAAGTCCTTCCTCTGGAAATGCTGGCTGTTTTCCCCACATTGTGCAAATAAAGTAATAAGGAATGAAAAATCTTTGGATTCCAGTTAATTGATTTCTTTTGTCATCGCTTTTGCTTAAACTTTTTCATTTGCAATTTTAAATATCAGTTGAACATGGCCGTGGTTGATGCTGAAGAGTTTTTCTGTCTTTCCTGAAGGGTGTGCACATACTCCAACACAGCATCAGCCATACGGAGGTCACCTTGTTCCTTTCCATAAATAACTTTTTTTCCTAATCAGGAAAGGGAGCGAGAGCTGTTCAGAGAAATGAAGGAGAGGTTAGCTAGCTTTCATGGCACTGCTCTGTGCCAGGGTTATAACACGCAGAGACCTGTCATGCAAACCACACTGACACCATAGATCTCTAGGCACTGAAGTCACCTGGTTCTATGACAGAAACATGCACCATCCAATTTTTCATTTCACTTTTCAGACAGGGACTTGGATGCCTTTCAGAAGCTGGAAAAAACAACTCCAGGGAGCTTCTACAGCTTGGACTGAGTTTAAAACCCCTGGGGGCTAGACAGCAGCCATGGAGAATACGCAAGCTATGGAACTGGTTATGGTTTGCTACACAAGGGAGGAAACTGGATTCCAGGAGTTTGTATGTGGAGTCTCTGCATGGATGGTGGGTTGGGACAGGGGGCTGGATATGTCAAAGGCAAAGGCCAGAGGATCCATTCATCCTTGGAATCTCCAGCCCTCCCTTTTCAATGGAGAAGCCCTGTTAACATTTGTAGGGCTCCTTCAGTCATAGCAAGGCGGTCAATTTTCAGCATCCCCAATGCTGTTCCATTTCCCTTTTGCCGCCCTGGCGATGTCTCTGTGTAGCTATCAAAGCATATTCTCCTTCCTGGCAATGGGTGTATTCCATTTCAAAACTGGGATTGAAACCCAGGTTTCTTGATTGATAGTTTATGCCTAATTCACCAGGCCACTGTGCTCAGCTAGGAGTTTCTGAGGTGTGTTCATATACTGTCCATCACAAAAGGGAATCCATCACTAGCCAGGCCCTCTAGGTTCTACTATAACGCAAAGAATCCAAACCCAACGGTTACAGACTAGGAATTGATGGCTCAGAAAGTGTTCAGAACTTGTCAGAAGGCACTGGGGCCTACTAGTTAAGACAGAAACCAAATGGTAGGGAGTGCAAGGCTTAAATTTTCAAAACTATGCATCCAGTTTTGAGCGAAGTGGGATTTTCTCCCTCAAAAGCTCATGCGATAAATAAATGTGTTAATTTTTAGAAGTGCCCCAGGACTCCTTGTAGGTTCTAATTATGGTTCTGATGCTAACTTGCTGTGTGACTTTGGACAATATGATCCTTAGCCTCTTTGAGTTTTAGTTTCCCTTTATGTAAAATGAGGACACTGATATTTCCCTACTTTATGAACAGCTAGTCAGTCGGTGGCATAAGTGGGATTAATATGGAGGATTTCTTGGCTCCTAGACTGGGGATTAATCCTTTAGGCTATCTAGCAGCTGCTGTTGTAGTTTCCAAAAATCACATGATTTCTCTCCTCCTCCCCACCAATAAAGGTGGCTTTTTACTTTTCCACAAATATCTACATTCTAACAAATAATTTACTTACAGGTTTCTCCAAATTATGTCCAAACCCCAGGGCACTATGTGTTATTCTATTAGAAAATCTTTCACTCATATTTGGGAGCGTTGCTTTATCAGGATGGTTCTTCCAAGAGAAGTGTAATGCACGTGGCCGAACAAGCCCGGGCCCTCTGACAGTACGAAAGTAGCAAAGTTAGATATGTCCAGAGCCAGCAATGTTCCCCAATATTTACAAAGCATTGAACAATTATCCAGTTACATCTTCCTTTGCAATAACTAGCAGGTGTTCATTGCTTGCATTAAAACTAAGGCCAGGTCTATGCTGGCAGTGAAATTCGGTGGCAATCAACGGGAGTTACGCAAGCTTTGCAGAGTAGCTTGCTCAATGCCCATTGGCCACCTAACTCCCCTTCAGCAAGGCATCACCACTGTGCTGTGCAAATGGGAAATGCATTCCCATCCACACAGTGCTAGGCCACTTGAGAGGGTGGTTTTATTAAGTCAATCTGCAGATTGACTTAGTGGGTCTTAAGGGACCACTAAGTCAATCTGAAAATATTGATCTGATTGTGGTGAATTTGCCACTGTCAGGCTATGTCTACACTTGGAAATTTAAGTCAACTTAGTGAGTCTACACTTAAATTTTAAATCGACTTTGGGGGGAACTTACAAAGTCGACCTAGAGCATCCACACTGGATGCCTAGGTCGACTTCTAGGGGCTAGGGGGACCTAGGGCAGATCCACGGGGTAGAGGGACACCCCTTGCCCAATGCCAGGGGGCTCAGCCTTTGCCCCATTGTACATAGATACAATGGGGCAAAGGGGGACAGGGACCCTGGCAGAGCATAGGGGCAGGATGGGCAAGGCTTTGCATTCCTGGCAGGGAGGGCAGTGGTGCAGTCCTGGGGTAGTCCTAAGTCGATTTAGGGCTACCCCAGGTCTACACTGGCTTAAGTCGACTCTAGAGAGTCGACTTAAGCCTAAAGTCAAATTAAATCTAGGTTTAATAAAGTCGACTTAATTTTCATTAAGTTGACTGTATTTTCCTTAAGTTGACTTAAGCAAGTTGCTTAAGTTGACTTAAGGAAACTGTAGTGTAGACGCAGGGTAAATTAAGTCGACTTAAGCAAGCTTAAATCGACTTAATTTACAAGTGTAGACGCAGCCTCAGTGTAAATGTGGCCTTGATTCACCAGATTCCAGCCAGGTTGCACTGCTGACCCACCCGCAATAGTGAATCAGCCCTTCCCAGACTGGGCTCCTCTATCCCATCTAGCCAGGCTCTACCCCCTTCTCCTTTGACAACGTAGGAAGGTCATGATGGTCGTAACCCCCTGACATCTATTTGCAACTCAGAGGCTGCAAAGCACTAGTTTAATCTATTCAGTACGATGCAGCCTACGTCCCTGTGGTTGCACAGCTTTAAAAGGTTTATTCCTTCCTCCGATAGCCATGACTATGGCACTGGATATAAAGGATCTGAACAGATGGATGTGCCACAGATGTATTCTATACCAGTTTATTCTGATGCCAGGTATTTGTTGAAGTGACTCACAGTATTTTCAAACCAATTCACCATATCCCTCTCTTTCTCCTCCCCATTACAAACGCTGTTTCACATTCTCACCCCACCCCCCTTCCTTGGACTTCTGTCATGATAAAAAGTAGCAGCCCTAAGCGGGTGTTTCCTTTGTCTTTGCTCCTTAAAAGCTTCAGTTGCTGCTCAGATGAGGTAACAGGCCTCATAACACAAGAGGTACGTTTTCAAAACCTAATGTCCTCTGCCACAGATGTCATCTCTGCCAGAGGCTCATTAACACTTCGCAACAGCAAAGCCACGTCCACAAAAGGAAAGGATTCTAAAGAAGATACACAAACAAAGGAGGTGAATGTTAAAAGCAGCTAATGAGAAGAAAACTCCACCTTCCGATCACAGCACTTCAGAACAAGTAGCATTGCCAAGCACTAAGAACCTGGGGATTAAAGAGACAATTTAGGACGACTTGATGTGGAGAATGGAAATTTCTGAAAGGTATTAAAGAACACAGAAGATCAGCACATACATTGGGGGGGGGGGGGGGAAACCCATGAAAACATGGACAACTTTGCAGGGACTAAATGACCAGCTATTCAGAGATAAACCAGGCATAGATTTGATTTCTTATAAGGGAAATGTGAATTTAAAAAGACAATTATGACAGCACCAAGTGAGGGGATGTGCATAAACTGTTTTTTTTTACTGGGGTTGGGGAGACGTAATTCAAAGGGAGCTATTACAAAAACAAATCTGTTTTATCAACCTGCTTTTCTTTTTTTTAAAAATGCTTTTGGAGGTACAAGAGGAAAAGAAAAAAGTGTTCATTATTAGGGACAAAGAAATGAAATCTCCATTTTACTGTCGCACCGTTTCTATGAGCTCCTCATTTTTGAATAAACACTTCCCATTTTTAATTTTTTTTCCTACTTTATGCTGCCAGCAAAGAAATTCCAGTTTATTGGCCAGCAGAGGCATAATCTCCCTTCCTTAGATCTTCTCATCTGAACATATCCCAGCACTTTACATTACCATTCTCATTTTGCAGAGGAGTAGACTGCAGCACTGAGCCAGATTTTCCAGTGCTCAGCACCCAGCTGTTCCCATTGTGACACATAAGTGATTTTCCTGAGGTCACCTAGTGACTAAGTGGCAGCTGGGAATTGAACCTACGTCTCCTGATACTCAGACCTTGTCTGCATACAAACGTCTACTGCTTTTTACTAGACTGGTACAGTTAACACACGACCACCTCTGCACACGTCTTTCCATGCAGGTGCTATTCCTGTATCTATACTGGCATAAGGCACCTTTATACAGAGATAGCTGTGTCCACACTAGGGATTAATTTAACTATTTTGGTAGAAAAAAAATGGCACACCTAACCCAACCAGTTAAAGTGGTATAAAAACTGTGCATAGACAAGTCCTCAGTTGCATGTGCGGACTATGGTGGATTTGTTCCCTCGTGGGATATATTTTCATCTAAGACAATGCATGCCCTGTTGCATGGTATATGTACCATATCAGTTTTCCTACATAAAAAGACAAATCCTGCCTTCTCATCTGCATCTGGGGAAAACTCTCCAGTAGCAGAATTGGTGCCTTTCCACTGTGCTAGGGGAAAAGATCTCCGGAGGCTGCATGGGTGTAACCCCTACAGAGATCATGTAGGCTAATTTACTAGGAGACTCCTTTACATCCTCATGGGGGGGGGGGACTGCAGACACAACCAGATGTTCCTCTGCTATAAGCCCTCCTGGCCTTCTCTACCCACCTTCAGTCACTTCATAGTCTGAGTAGTATTCCACCTCTTTTTCCCCTAAAAAAGATCCCTAGCAATCAGGCCACACAATTCAGATGGGTGCTGCTGAGAAAAGTGGCTGCAGAAGAGAATACATAAAGATATTGATTAACAAGATAACATGTGTGGGAAAAGAGTTGGGGATGAGCCAGGCTACCATCTTCAGCTTCTAATCTAAACAACTCTCCTGCCATTGAACTAAACGAACATATCCCCAATCTCCAAGAAGCAAGGACATTGCTACACTGAAACAATAGATACCCATAAGTTACTCAGAACCCAGCTCTTTCAATCTTCCCTCATAAGACAAGTGTTCCAGACCTTTAATCATTCGTGTTGCTCTTCTCTGGACTTTCTCCAATTTGTCCACATCTTTCCTGAAATGAGGTGCCCAGAGCTAGACACAATAAGATTTCTCCCACGAAAGTTCGTGGTACTCAGAGTGTAATACATGCAGAAAAAAAATTCTTTGTCAATAGCCACATCGTAGGGCAACATGAATCTCTTCTGGCTCCCTTGAAGAGAGGTGACATTATGCTAGTTTAACAAAGAGGGGAGAAGTTTGGTGAAGGTGAGATGTGTATTGAAGAGATGGCAGACTTCCTTGCTAAGATGAGGTCTTTAGTAATGCTGTGCTTTGCTGATAGGAGTGTGCGAATGGATCTCTGGGTTCTCATATAGCACGTATAAGACTTCTTTCCTGAGAGATGGGTGTGGAAAGGATTCTTGCTGGATCACAAAGACCACCAAATACATTCCCCCCCCCCCAACAGAGACACTTGTTAAGAAATTAAGGGGGGAACTGTTATTGAGACATGATGCCAACAAGAGCAATGGCTTAACCCACCCAATTATTGCTATTTATACAAATGTGCCAGATGGAAATGCACAACCCATAGAGGGACTGTCTGGCTTCACAACATGCGGAGCGTTAGGAATGCTTGGCGCTTATTCACAAGCACATTGCAGAAAGGCTACAGGGAACGAGAAAGATAGCAAAGAGGTTGAGAGAGCAGATTGCCTTCCAAAGTCAGAGGGGCTCGCATCAGGCTACAAACTATGAAATGTTCCAAGAACTGGAAGAGGTTCCAGGTGTTAGTGAAATGACAGGTTTAAAACTTTTGGGTGTTTGGTTACGATAAATACACTGGATGTTTTATTTATCACGAACTTTCGTGGGAGAAATCTTATTGTGTCTAGCTCTGGGCACCTCATTTCAGGAAAGATGTGGACAAATTGGAGAAAGTCCAGAGAAGAGCAACACGAATGATTAAAGGTCTGGAACACTTGTCTTATGAGGGAAGATTGAAAGAGCTGGGTTCTGTTAGTCTAGAAAAGAGAAGACTGAGAAGGGACATGATAACAGTTTTCAAGTACCTAAAAGGTTGTCACAAGGAGGAGGGAGAAAAATTGTTCTCCTTAACCACCGATGATAGGACAAGAAGCATTGGGCTTAAATTACGGCAACGGAAGTTTAGGTTGGACATTAGCAAAAAATTCCTAACTGTCAGGGTGATTAACCACCAGAATAAGTTGCCTCGGCAGGTTGAAGAATCTCCATCATTGGAAGTTTTTACGAGCAGGTTAGACAAGCACCTGTCAGGAATGGTTTAAGAGGGTACTTGGTACTGCCATGAGTGTAGGGGGCTGGACTCAATGACTTCTCATGGTCCCTTTCAGTTTCTATGATTCTATGTGATAAATAAATTTGTTAGTCTTTAAAAGTTCCACATGACTCCTTGTTTGTTTTGCTGAACTAGACTAACAAGGCTACCCCCTGGAACTGGATGTTTTGTCTCACAATTTCAAAATCCTGCCTCAGTGCAGGGGGGTGTATTAGATGACCTCTTGAGATCCCTTCCAGCCCAATGGTTCTAGGATTCCTAGAAAGGATGCCACAAATAGGGAAATTAGACACATAGAGCTCTTCCTGGGAATTCAGGTAACTGTCACTTGAAAATAAAATAACCACAGTGTTCTGTACCAGGTGATTTAAGATGGATTCTCATTCTCTATGGGATTTAGAGGTCCATAAGAAATACAGATCAGCAGACAAAGTTCACAAATTGGATGCAGGGCCAGATTATGGCTTATCTTGGGAGCCTACCCCTCCCACCGACTTCCCTGTCCCCGCTACCAGCCCTGCAGGAATGGCAAGGGTTCCTAACTCTCCTAACCCTGAAGAGCTGCTATGCCCTCTCTTCCAAACAAGTGGGTGTTGGTGGAGCCTCGGCTCCATTCGCCAATGTGCTGACACACTGCGGAGGATATAACCCATGCCAGGCAGGGAGCTGATATGGGCTCCATCTTCCGCACTGTCTCAGGAAAACTAGAAGCAGACTGCAATGCTCCGAGTCACTCATTATCCTCATGGAATTTTTGAAGAAGAGACGTAAAAATCTTCACTTACAAACAGGGAAGATGGGCCTGTCATGGTCCTTGTGAGGTCACACGGGTGCAAAACATAAACCGCTGCCAGATCTCAAGGGCAGCATTCTATACCCAGTTGGTTAATGACAGCACCAAGTAAAAGGGGGACGAATTAGTTTTGGCGTTTTCAGCAGACAGGGGATGTTTCCTCCTGTCCATGCTTTAGGGGCTCAGTCGAACTGGGAGACGTGGATCTACAACTGACACTACGAGCTAAGGATGTGAGTCCCGTCTGTGTACATACGCTTGCACTAGCTCTCAGAGAGCTACTGTGAATATACATAGCAGTAGCATTGGTCATAGCAGTGTGGACATGGCTTAGCCATGTCCTATATGTACCCATGGGTTTCAGGTGGATTCGTGCTTGGCATGGCTAAGCCGTGCCTCTACTGCTGATGATACCTGCACCACACTGGCATTTATAGTCCCAGTAGCTTGAGGACAGCTGGCGTGAGTATGTACACAAAGACGGGACTCACACCTCTAACTTGTGTACACAGAGCTAAAGTATAAATGTTCTTGGCCTGAGTTACATTTGTAGTGGGTAGAGCTGTTCCATATGGACCCTGATTCCTGTAAAGCCAAAATTAGAGGAGAGTGGAACTCCATTTTTTTGAAATGGTGCTATACCTGATTTACGCCAATATGAGAGGACAATCTGGCCCAGGGAGCCCTTACATATTTAACCTGTTTCACTTGATGTTTCCTTTTGCTAAACAGGAGCAAAGTTTTTTACAAACCTAAAAAATGATTGTTCACTTTCCCCCCACCAAACCCCACCCAGGTATGTGGATCTTGGCCAAAAATCAGGCATTGCTGGAATTTTAAAATGCACCAATTATCACTCAACAATGGATCTATTTTCAAGCAAAACTGAGAAGAAAATATGAAAGTTTTGTCATTTCCTATTTTCAAATTTAAATTTCAAAATATCTCTTGGGTGGAAATCACTCCACATCAGCAACATTTTGCATTTCTCATGCTTTAATTTGCACATGACCTGAATCCAAACATTTCTGGGTTGCAAAATGGCTCAGACTGAAATTATGCACGTTTGGGGGTCATTTTGCACAGCTCTGCCCATTCCCCAGTTCTCTCATGAAAAAAAAAAATGCCAGTCATTTGAAGCCCAGCCAAGAAGGTCGAAAATGTAACGTGATGGCTGATGTACAATTACAGGTCAAGATGCAGAGCTGAGTTTATAGCTTATATAACTCTCAAGCATCATATCTACATGGAGGCATATCTCATGAAACAGAACTCCCCTCCATGGCCATTATTTCATCTTGACTCACTCAGATTCTGAACAATCTCCCTGTATCTTCTAAGCAGGAATGTTATATTTTCTACTTTCTTTCATGAGAGTGAAAATTAGAGGTGAAAGTCATGGGTTACATGTGGTTTGCTTTGATGTAGAGAACTCAGCCCAATAGCTGTACTGTGTATTTCTGTTAGTTGCTATTCCCTTTTAAAGTGTTTAATGTTTTGGGGATTCACACAGATGTGATACATGATACCTTCAGAATTCCAATGAAGCACGAATTTGTGACTATGGAATAGTAAACGTCAAGGACAATGTTTCAAGTTTTTATGAAAGGTGACAAGTGCTTTATTATTAAATAATGTATTTATTATTAATTATTATTATTATTCTCTGGTGTTTGTTTCCTCTGGATCTCTCGAAGGCCAAGACCACCCACCTGATTGCTTTGTGCCTCTACAGTAACATATCCTGACATCCCACAACAGATCCATTGGAGCAGCACTGTTGGGTATTCTTCCCCACCCCTGGACCTTGTAGGAGCACCAAAGACAAGATAATACTGCCTCAGTCTGTGATTTCAATGAGACCAGAAGGAGAACAATTTGGATCTGGACATCCTTACCTTGACTCCATCTCCTCACTCACGGACCTTCTGTGTATGGATTTAAGGGGCCACAATCTCTTTTATTCAGTTTATTTAAAATAAGGTACATCGTTTTGACATGGAAGTACATTACAAGGAAATCATTCCAGGGTTCATCTTTTTAACAATCTCCCACTGCCTGAACCAGCTAAACAAGGAGACCCAGGTGGTGTTATAGTCTTATTCTATCCCATAGTTCAATAGATGTTCCTTAGGATAAAGCTTTGTCTGTTCTATTTTGAGTTGTGTGATTACCTGCTGTAATAAAATGGGTCTGA
Source organism: Pelusios castaneus (assembly GCA_007922175.1). Taxonomy (NCBI): domain Eukaryota; kingdom Metazoa; phylum Chordata; order Testudines; family Pelomedusidae; genus Pelusios; species Pelusios castaneus. The sequence goes on along the minus strand of ML685788.1, from coordinate 5,186,169 downwards.
ATACACCTTTGCTTGTTAATTTAGCGCTCTCGCTTTCAGATATCACCAGTCTTTATGGCTGTCATTTCTTATGTTCTTATGTTTGTTAGCTACTGGCTACTGTGGCCAACAACATGCCCTAATAAATACCTTGAGTTACTTTCTTTTTTATATTAACCTCTTCATAGTGGGACCAATTTCACAGAATTAAATCAAATTCTGTTCCTCCATTGTTCAGCTTTCATTGCTTACGGGATGGCAATCAAAACTGAAGAGTATGATATGGATAATTTAAAAGAAGAGGAAGGAGATGCACCCCGCTGTATTTCAGAGAGTGTGGGTTTGCAATGTAGTCAAGGAATTGAACCTTCTGAGGATATTAACAAGCTCTGCAGGTGCAGGGAAATAACAGATTCTTCAAACACTGCGGAACAAAGAGGCACAGCAAGGAGAAGTTCCCACTGCCTGATTTGCTAGCAAAACTGTTAAACAACTGACAGTAGGTTTTTTGGAAGCAGGACAGGAAAGCCAAATACATAGAGGTGTGGAAACAGTAGCCACAGATGCCTCAAAGAAAAAGAATACAGAATGTTGTCAGGAGGCAAAATTCTACTTCCTGTATATTTTGTAGCTCCTTGTTGGAAGTAAAATAAAATGTAGATGGTAATGCTAGCCCTACTCCAGGGCCGTTTCATGGAGCCAGTGTAATTAGTCTTTGATTGTTTGACATTGCCACAAGTGCTGCATCTTCCATGTCAGAAACCTTGAGTTATCGACTGCTACATGTTCTACAAGGCAACTTGGGAATGAAGCACATTTTACTAAATATTGTCTTTCATTTAGTCAAGGTGAATTCCAAATGGCACTTCCCAAAGCTCTTCCCCCTCATAGTGTGTTTTTAGTCTTCATTTGTCTTAGTGTTTGTGTTGTAGGGAGGGGGGATCATTCATGTCATCAGCAGGGCTTCTCATAAAAAATGTAAATAAATTAAAGGGAATGAGTGGCTACAGCCCTGAATGTAATGCAATAATAAGAATGATGAGCTGATCGATTTCAGACGTTACGTTCCCCAAACACTCCTGAAGCCTCACAGCCTCCATACGGCTCATCAGACATAAACAATAACATGATCGTTCAGAATGTTCAGCTCTGTATAAAGATGAGAAGAAAAATAATCTCACAACTGGAATAGCTAAAGAGCCTAAGCAAAAGGCACAGTGGTGAGTCCTATTTCCAAGTCAAACCTCTCCCTGTTTCACAGCAGCAGATGATCACTCCTAAACATCAAACCTTTGGAGAGATTTTTCACACATTGCTCATTAAGTTCATGGACTAGTGTAGAAGCAATCAGTCCCTCTGGTGATGCATGGCTAGCTAGATGAACCATTTAAGGACCCAGCAAGCAGTCCATCTGAGTACTAGGAAACAAAGATGTCATGGTGACCTGAGCTCACCGGGTAGACTTTGAATATCTATGTTGCTAATCAATATGCAAGTCCTCTGAAGTATTATTTAGCATGACAGAAGATGCAGTTACACGCAAAAGAGCTAGACAACTTCAGAACACCACTGCAATACCTTTTGGTTTTGAACATTAACCTACCAGAATTAATTTGTACAAATGAACATACCACAGTTCTATAAGCAAAGATACTGCAATGGACAACAAGAATATTAAAAACCTCAGACCTCCTTCTATACAGGGGTATTTGTTGTCTCATTGGCCCCATCCGGCTACCATTGGAGTCAATGTTCAAATCTTTTTGGGCCGCCACTGGAACTCCTTTGGGTTAACAATATTGTAAGGCCTCCAGGTGGCAGAAAGTATTAGCTAGCCCTGTTCTTATAACCATCTCTTTGTTCCTTCTGTGTACACTAGATAGTCATGGTCTGATCCAAAGCCCATTAAATTCAATGACGAGTGTCCCATTGACTTCAAAGAGGGTTTTTTTTAGACTAGGCCCACATTGAGCTTCTACCACTATTCATCCTTCATGTCTAGTAGTAATGCAAACTGCTCCTTTAGTCTGCTTGGACCTAAATAGACTCAGTTTCATTTTCTATCAATCTCCCCAAAGATGGATAGGCTAGAAATCATACTGTTTAAAGCTTCTCTCTATTTATCATTAAAAATTCCTTCGGTTCCTTAAGAGTAATTGGCTATCATTTCCCTTCTTTGTGGCTTGGAAAAACAACAAAATAAAACGAACCCTTCTTTAGTCTTTTTCTCAATGAAGATTCCTTCCAGCATAACAAAACCCATTTTCAACCTCCAAGAGTCTTAAATCCTGATCTACTATGACCTTGTCTACACTCAAAAGTGCACTGATTTAACTAACTTTTTTTTAGAAATTGATTTAAACTGGTGCAACCCCCTCACATAGATTCTCTTAAATCAGTTTCGGATTGATTTATATCAATTTAGCTTATTTACTAGCCCATTGTCTCTATATTTCTACAACACAACAGGGCCCAACCTGGTTGAAGACTGTACACCCTACAGAAATATAAATTTTAGCTTAAGTCAATTCCATAGGCCAAATGGATATAAGTCACGCAAAATTTCTAATGAGTTTTTGTATAAGACAGTTATACCAATTTTACAAAGGAAAGTCCACATTTCAAACAAGAGTTGTAAATTCCTGCTTGAGGAGATATAGCCACACTAGCTCCAGATGAACTAGTACATTAAAAATAGTAGGTAGCCATGGCAACATGAGCTCTAGGAGGAGCTAGCTCGCTCAAGTAAACCTTGTTTGAGATGCTAGGTACATACTTGGGGCAGAGATTCCCTCCCACCATTTGCCCTGCAATGTCTATCTTTTTATTTATTTTTTTAGCCTTTTAGCTTCATCATCTGGAATTTATACATCCAGCTCTGAGTGTAGACATATCCTAGATCAGTTTAAAAAATGCATTTAATTAAATCAGTGTAATAGGCGTGCATGTGCACAAAGCCTATTTCAAACCATTTTTCTCACTCAAGGGGATTCACATCTTTCTTTTTTACCTCCTCTAGCTTCCATGGTTCCTTCTGCCTTCAGTCCCCAAAAAGGTTTGTCATGCAAGATTTAGTCTTTGTGGTTTCCTGCTAATATCCTTGATCTAAACTTCTCGCACAAGAAAGGGATGGTACACGCAAAGTTCATGAGAAATTTCCAACCCATATCTGAAGATTCAAGACACTTGGATAGTTTGGAGGACCAAAATTGGACCTTTCTGAGGTGTTCTTGCCACCAATGAGGGGCTTATCACAGTCTTGCCCTACAATGAGTTCAATATTCTGTTTGTTGATGCTACCACTGCTAATAATTGCTTTACGGCATAGCTTTCAGAGCTCTTATGATAGGTACATCCAGGATATTGGACAAAAAGAAGCTGGAACATATTAGAGAATCCATTCTCCATCAGTACCCACACCATGCCAGCAACTGAATGGCTGTTTACAGGCTCTACTGGCAAGTGTTAATTTCCAGTATTTTTCTCACTTGCAGCAACATTAGATGCCCAGATAGTTGATGACTAGTTCTGAGTCCGTACTTAGGATGTGTTCATTTTGTCATAGCCTAATTATCTGGATCAGTTTGCCTCCTTATTGGGATCCCAAACTGGAAGCATTCTTTCTTTGCCCAGAAAGAGTTCTCTCCCTCCCCTCTTCTATTCCACTTCTGCATTTTGGGATATTTTGTATCTCTTGTAAACTGTATTCTTCTATGTGGGCGTGCTTTCAACTTCCTGAAAGTTACACGTTGTTTTCATTTCTTCTCAAGTACCTCAGGTCAAAGCAAGACCAATGTCAGTGGCTTTAAAAGCCTAATAAACCCTTTCATCCAGAGACCTGCTTGCTGGCATGAAGTCAGAGAAAACAAACTAAGTCATCGAGTGTTGTTCAAACTGTCAGATCCTTTTCAGCATGCTCTTCCTGCCAGCCTGCTTTAGTGTGTGTTTGGGGGAGGGAGAAAGGAGGAAAAAACCCTCATGGCACAAAGCCTATAGAACATTGGCACCCTTCCAGGGCAGCCTTCTCTCCCCATCCTTCATGGGTACAGGCGTCTGGCAATCTGTTCCACACACATACCCTCCCCATACAACACAAGCAAGGGATGCTCTGCCAAGGCCAACTAAATGACTTTCCAACAACTTCAGAAGTGCCACTCAGCTCAAAGTTTGGCACCTCGCGCGGTTTCTGTGACCCTCCCTTCTCCTCCCCTTCCCTGCCTCACAACAAGCTGGAGAGGTTCCAGTATTTAAAAACCCTTTTACCACTCCCCTTTGTTTAGAAATGCTAAACCTTGATCTGATTTTATCGACTCTGCTGGCCAAAAGGAGGAGGATGCTGAGGGTTTTCAGCGAATCTTACAATGAGCTGAAAAGCTTCATGAGCCCATCAAGTTTCAAGAAGGGCCAATGCATCCTTTGCAACAGACTTATTCCACTGAGAAATATAGAAAGAGGATGCACACTGTCTTCTAGGACACACAGGGCTTATTTTCACTTACTTCCCCTATCACTTTTGTGTTTTAACTTTAGTAGCTACATATTTAGGAGCTAAAGGTCAGTGCATCATCAGATTCTTTTCCCAAGCTTTTTCTTTTGAAGGCGAGATGAACATTAACATGGTAACTGTGCTTACTGTTCAACACCACCACGAGTGGCAGAGACACACAGTGGGAGGAAATGAAAAGTTGCAATACCTATAATGGAAAACATTTTCATATAATTGACAATGGTGATTTTATTAAGTATTATTATGTGCAGAGATGTATCATAAAAATGAGTTGCATAAAATATTCTCCTTTTTTCTTGAAACACTTAAAGTAATCAAGAGTGGATTTAGAGTTAAGTGATTCTTTTTTAGAGTGCAGACATTGGATTCCCCATTAAGGCCCGGTTAGACAAAACCCTGGCTGGGATGATTTAGTGGGAGTGATCCTGCTTTTAGCAGGGGGTTGGACTAGATGACCTCATGAGGTCCCTTCCAACCCTAAGGCTATGTCTACACTAGCAATTTAGGTCGACTTAAGGACCCTTAAGTCGATCTAAATTACTCCTTGTCTACACCCGACTTTCATTAAGTTGACTTAAGGCCAGTTAATTTGACTTAAAGTGGACTAAGTCGACTGAACTTTAAGTCGACTTAGTCCACTTTGTTAAGTCAACTTAGTAAGGTTGAATTTAAATTGACTTAAAGACGACCTTATTAAGTCAACTTAAGAAAGTCGACAACTTTTTCTAGTGTAGACATAGCCTAAGAGTCTATGACTCTATGATTAAGACCTTCATGTTTGAAAGTTTGGCTTATTTACTTCTTTTTGGTCCACCCCTGACATGCCACGTATGATAATAAGGGTGGGGGTCATCACTTTTGTGATTTCCCCCAGTCACAGCAGCCTGAAATATTTTCAAAGGGGGTCCCAGGAAAAAAAAGTTTGAAAACCGCTGATATAGAGGAAATACCCCAACCACCATGTTCCAAACCTTCATCTGTCACTTTCTCTCCTTACTTTTCACTTCCCTTGGGGAGAACGAATTTAAAGAAAATAAAGATGAACCATCAGCTTTGGTCAACAGAAGGAGTAGTAGGTTTAATACCATCTATGAGATTTAATGCAAAGGCTGAATCTTAGTGGGATCGGGGAGGCAGAACGATGTCATCAAAACAAATTTAGCCAAACGATAAACCCAGACAGTGTCAGAGCTGGTCTGTTTGCTCCAAATCATTGGATAAATTCTGACATCCTGCAACTTTATGTGGGAGAACAGACAATTGTGTCCAAGTGCTGATGCTCAAGCTAGCACTAGAAAATTATTCTGATCCTGCTAAACAACAAATGCAGTGGACTAAGAGTCTCCATCCCTGCCGTGTGATTGTAATGGTCTGCAAGCTATATGGACAGCCTGATAATGGTATGCACATTGCATGTCTTGTACGGCGCTTCATAGTGCAAGAAGCCCAGCAAGAGGTATCTACTTTCCTAAAAATTATCATTGACCCATTCCTGTTTAGGAACATTGAGACACTGATAGATTCAGCCAGCTGTGATTTGAAAATCTCTTTGCCCACGCCATGCAGAACTTACTTTTGTGTCTGCAGTGCATCGACATTGTATTACCATGAGAAAAGCAAATTTCCACCACTGATGGTAACTTTTCCTAATACAACAGTCCCTCTCTAGAAGTATACTAGTGTGCGCAAATGACAACACAATGAAATGGATGTGTAACCACTGCAGGATCTCTGGGGTAGTAGGGCACAGTTTTTCAGTTTCGTTCTTGTCTTACCAGAATTGCTGGTTCAGTGATGCAAAGCATGCCTAATATCACTGAAACGCTATAGTCCATGGACTGCTCTAACTATTGTTACAGAGGAAAGCAAGCTGCCACAGTTGTTGTTGCTAAATATTTCTGCAGGCTCTGTTCATCATGAACATCATGCCATCCATAGAATCACTAGGCCTTCCAATGTAACATTTAAGCTGATTTGTTCCCAACATGATTAATACTGAAGGCACTCATAACTAATTCAAGTTGCACCATATTTCAGAGCAAAGAGGGAATTTTGCACTAACTAGTACACCTCAAGCAGAGATGGATCCACATTAGATTTATCTGAGATCCATGGCTATTAAAAGCTGGGAACAGATGCTTGCTGCAATTTTATATAATTTCCAAGGATGCTTTCTACAATGCACTACTGCCAAGAATAGCATTGCAATATGAGTGAGACAAAGTTTCCCAGATGTATCCTCTTTGGAAGGTCATAATTCCAAGGCTAATTAAAAAAGATGGTGCTTTCATGAATAGGTCCGGGTGTGGATCTCAGCCTCTTTGGCAATGGGCTAACAGATTATTTGGAGAGGTAGCCATATCTCTAATGAGATGAGATTACTCAGCAGAAAAGAGGCAGGATTAAATGTAGGGGTAAGTAGTTAAAGAAGTGCACTCATGCTTAGATGAAGACATCCTACTGAAACTAAACTCCAGAACCACTTTCCTTAGTATCAGTCCTGTTCCTCTGGCAACACACTCACCTCTAAATCAGAAAGTTGTGGGTTCAAGTCCCACACAAGTACTTTAGGGCACACTAAATACATTGCAATACAAAAGGGTGCTGCGCTAACAGAACAACAGGCATTCAGATGAGGTGGTAAACCAAGGTCTCATCTTGTGTAGATGCTCACTGAAAAGCTGAAGGCCTCATCATAAAACTTTAAAAATGAATGGGAAATAATCCATTTATAGTATTCAAAATTCCCTATGAAGAAAAGAAGCTACTAATAGAGAGGCAATATGATCCAATGGACTTGGGAATTGGACAATCTGGGTTCTAGCCCCACCCTTGACCAACTTTATGAAAAGAAGAGAGGAAGATCTTTTTATCCACCACATCACTTCCTCTCTGGGCCTCTGTTTCATAGCTCATTCTTTGTTTTGGATGTTTAAACGGTAGGCTCTTTGGGACAGGAACTGTCTCTTACAATAGGTTTGTACACCACTTAGCAAATTGGGGCCTCTAGGCAGAATTGTCCTATAAATAATAACAGGTAAAGATTGCGTGTAAAGATATTGTTAGATACATAGCTACATGCTTACCTGCTAAGTTCTGCCCCCAGCCAGGATCTAACTTATTGTTCTGAAAAGTTAATTGGATATAACCAGTGTAAACAAAGGCACTCAAGAAAATTGCCACCTACCAAAATGTTACATTTTATTGTAAAATAATAATAATAGGGCGGTGTAACCAGTTTAATGATTTGATGGTCTCTTCACCAAAGTTTGAAGAAGTTCTTACTATTTTCTAGCCAAGAAAATAATTTAGAGCTCCCATAAAGATTCCTGAAAGCATGAAGTGGGAAACCTGAACATTCATCATCAGTGCTAGATAGGAAGGCAGTGAAGGGAGGCTGTACTGAGCTTGGAGTGTCACTGATGGATTCACACATGATGTGACTAGACACAACACAGCACTTACATCTTGTTGCATTAGTGGTTCTGTAGGCACAGATTTTCCTCTCCTTCTTTCCCCTGCTCAGGCCCAGATGTACTTTTGTCAATAACTGGATGCAGTAGCATTCTGCCCACAAGCCCAACTAAGCAAAACACATGGATTTTGTTTCAAGAATTCTTTCATGGCAGAAATAATTCTTATTTTTGTTCATTGGGTTTTTTTGTTTGTTTGTTTTACAGTGTCAGAGTTTTGCAGATTATAGCTCTGCAGAATATAGTCTACTCCATTTTATGAATTTTAAGTTAGTCATGAAGCAGAAGGCTTGGTTGTGCTTAAACAAATATAAAAAATGCCACTATCTTCTAAATGAATAAATATGATAGGAACACAACAGCAAAGACAACCTGAGGAGCAACCATGAAATACAAAGTCCCCAAATAATCCGCACATTCAGCCAAATGAGCAAACAACAAAACAGAACGCCTTCCCTTTGCCTTCTTCCTTAAAGCATCATATGGCTGATGCAACAGACAATGTGATAGATGAATCCATTCCTCGTTCCTAGCCTGAACTCCATTGGCTAATTGTCATCAACATCATCACTGCTACTGCTACAACAGCAGCAGCTCTACCCAACCTCGGGCATTGTGGGTGGTGTCTTGTCACTTATGGCCCCTCTAGTTCTGTGTAAAAATCAGAAAGTGGAACAGTCTTCTGCTGAACCACATGGGTGCTGCTTTATCAAAGGTACATTGCATGCTTATATGATACTACCGAGGGTGCCAATGGATGGTGGGGTTGTAGCTATAGCATTTACTAGCCTGTAAAGGGAAGACAGCCTCATTGCTGGGTTTTATGGGGATGTCTACACCAGAAAAAGTTAAGTCAACTTTGTTAAGTCGACTTAAAGCCAACCTTATTAAATTGACTTAACAAAGTGGACCAAGTCGACAAAGTTAAGTCGACTTAGTTCACTTTGTTAAGTCGACCTAACTGCCCGTAAGTAGACTTAATAAAGTCAACTTAAGGGTTACTCCCTGTCCACACTGTCCTTAAGTTGACTTAAGGAGTCAACTTAAGGCTTAAGTCGACCTAATGGGAGGTTGTTATTAGGTCGACTTAAGCTTTCATTAAGTTGACTTAAGGAATTTCTTAAGTAGACTTAATGAAAGTCAGGTGTAGACATGGAGTAATTTAGATCGACTTAAGGGCCCTTAAGTCGACCTAAATTGCTAGTGTGGACATACCCTATGATCTTGCTCCTGTGGCATGTTTTGAAGCTCAGTAGTTGGTCATAGAGGCAGTTTCAGAAATTATCTTTTTCTACCCTCCCCAGTTTAGCCCTTTTCTTTTATTTGCATGATTTGGGGAATATTCTCCCTTCTGTCTCAGAACTTTAGCCAGGGGGAAAAAAGACAGAACAGAAAAACAGCCTTCATACATCTATTTCTAAGCAGAAATGACCACATTAAAAAAGGTACTTTTGTCACCTTTTAGTGCAGAACTATTTAGAGTTGTTTTGTTTTTCCTTCTGCTCCTCCCATAAACTGCTGGCAGCCTCAGATCCTCCTGCCTAGGAGCATGAATGTTCCCAATCACAAAAGGTAAGACCTTGCAAAGCTTTCCTCCAGCCAAATCTACCCTTTGACCTCCAGCAACTTGTATGCACCACTTGCAGCTTTGCTGGAGGCATAAGCCATAAAACGGTACCAAACAACTTTGACTGAAAGTGGGAAGTACGCCAAAATTGCAGTCTGCTCGGCATCTCTACGTTTAAATACCGATATTTGGATAGGGGAAAATTTTCATAGTTCTATATCAAACTCCAGGGATCAGCAAATACAGTGCTGGCATATTCCAAGGCTAGAATTTGTTTAAGGGATACAAGTTTCTCAGAGATCTTACCTCTCTCCTACCCGCCATCAAGGGTCCCGGGGACTGCTTCACAGAATTTTGGTATCCAGCAAAAAAAAAAAAAAATCTGTAAGAACCAACCAAAATAGGAAATTACATTAAAGTCATTACTTAAAAAAAAAAATCCAATTCATTGATATAAATGCTTGGATTGCTTTGTGTTTAGGTCTTGAGCTGGTTTTTTATGTAACGCGGTCACAATGAGCGTATCTTCGTTTTTGGTTAGGAAAACACCTTCCAGAGATTCTACTCCCATTGGCATCACACAGGAAGTTCTTTCACATACATGCTGATAACGAGGCACCACCTTGGAAACAACATCTTGATCGGACCCTGGCGGCCTTACTAAAATGAATAGACATTTTGCCTGACTAAAAATTCCAGGGTGTCATTGTACAGTACCAATTGCCATCAGACCGTACTATAAAGAAGGGAGCAACCACTGATTTAGAAAAGACTCAGTGCCTCCCAAGGCCAGACTTTTGTTTGGAGAACATGGCACCTTATTTTTACACATAGAAAGATACATACTTTTCTATGTACCCTGCATGATCAGTGACAAATTCTAAAACGTGTTCATGATTTGAAACCAGAGTTTCAAATTGGCATTTTACTTTAGAGGTGTCCACCGTGCCTTCATCCTTCCAGCCTCTATGGCTCTCACTGATTCTGGTAGTATTATAGGACTATTTGCGCAAGGATAAAATAATCTCCAATAAATGAGATAAAAATTGGACTCTCTGAATACACATCTCACAACCCGTCTTTCTGCATTTATTTCTCTTTACAAACACAGTGGAGCAGGCCCTCGTTCTGCATTTTTACATTGGTGGTGTGTGCGCGCCTGGGTGTCATTCTCCCTTTCACACTTAAGGTTCAAACTACACAGTAATGGTTAATTAATGACTGATTAACCTGATCTTGACAAGTGATGATCCAGATTTGGAGGAATAATTTTTTACTCCCAGGTTGGATTGACATTCTTCACTCTCCTCTGGCCAGAACTACCCTTTGAACCATTAGCCAATGCACAGTGTGGTTGTCCAAGTACTTAGTGCTCTTTCACCAGCGTTCTATAGACTGCATTGGCTTGCGATTTGCTTCTGGGTGCAATTCCAACTGTTAGGACCTGGAAATCAGAGAGACTCTGCTCTGCCATGGTTCTTGAGGTCAGCTGGAGCATTTGTGTCAACCAGTCAATAGGAATTTTCCCCCAGGGCTGATTGGCCTGGGCTCTGGGGGTTTTTCGCCTTCCTCTGTAGCACAGGGCATGGTTCACCTACCGGTGAATTCTCTGTATCTTAAGTCCTTAAATCATGATTTAAGGAGGTAAATAACTCAGTCATAGGTTGGTGGCCTATTGCAGGAGTGGGTGGGTGAGGTCTTGAGGCCTGCATTTTGCAGAAGGTCAGACTAGATGATCGTACTGGTCCCTTCTGACCTTAAAGTCTATGAGTCAACATCCCTCAATTTAAACATCAGTGGCAGGGCATCATTACAGAAAGCATCTAGAATTCATTCTTGCACCTGGTCTGGCAGTCTGTCCTTCCGAGCACAGAGACAGACTTATCTCTTCTCTCACATGTTTCCAGCTGTGGTGGAACAGAGGGTGTTTGGCAGTGACGGGGTGGGAGGAATTATCTCCTTTCTCTTCCCTCTTTGAAGTGAGGTGGATTTTGTCTGTGTGCTTTTATTAAATCATGTGCATGCACCCTGAGTTGGGAATGACACTTTTATAATTCGTAATAATAATAGAGCTATTTAAATACTCTTAGTAAGCAAGATGCACTGACCAAGCCCAGCTCCTATCTAAGTTTCTGAACTAATCTTGGACTTGTAACTACAAAAAACTCATAAGAATGGAGGAAAGCACTTAAAAGAGTAATGCTTTTTTGAAAGCTCCTCTGGAACACTTTCTCTGCATTCTTCTATAGCTCCCATCATCATGCTATATGAATGTCTCACAATGTATATTACACACACACACCCCTTCAGTTGACGAGAGTGCGCTACCATGTGTGTGTTTCTTGCTGCAATCCCCAACTCCCATTGAAGTCAGCACCTCACAGAATGAGACCCTTCTTTTGTAAAAGGGATTAGGCTTACTTAAAAGGCTGGGAAAGTCATCATGACTAGTTAAGGACTCTTGCAGCTCTGAAATGTCTGGGTGAGACTTCAAGTGGGTATTAGAGATTAGCACTGGGCCTGACTCACAACTCTGGCTCCTACCATCCCTGGACTGTGAGAATGTTTTAAATCAGAACTAGGATCCAGGTCTGAGTTTTACAAAGGGCCCTTATCTCTTTAATTGTCCAAACCAAAACCCTGGATCAAGGAGCCCCCTTCACTGCCCGTTCAGTGTCCAAAATCTGGAATGGGTTCAGAGTTTTGCTGGTTGAACCCATCTCTCTTAGGACTTGCACCCTATTTACAAGCATTTCTAGGGCCACCTCCTCAACACAGATAGAATTAAATTCCTCTTCCTAATCAGACCCTATATTTCTTAAAGCAATAGACCCCTATTGGGGAATATGCAGATGGCAGTACATTCTTCTTCCTGTTGGATGAAGCTCTGGAAACAAGCCACAAAGCTAGAGAGCTGGCATAGTTTTACACCTATTTTTAAAAGTATTTTTTTTTTAAAAAAAAACCAAAACACCACCTGATTCTGCTGGAAGAAGATCAGGCATTCACCGCAGCAGCCAGAGTTACACAGGAGAAAACAGGAATGTTTTCCTCCATTCAGGCTCTTTCTCGCACATTATATATCTATATATCTATACTAACCCTCCCACCCACACACACACACACACACACATTTTATCTACACTAAGCTTATGGATTACTGGCTCTGGCCTTTGGAAAAAAAAAATGTTGCTAGGCAACCAGCCAGGGGTTGCTATGGCATTTTCAAGTAGAGCAGCTGGGCCAATCAGTGCTAACTGCAAGCTAGTGAAGGCGTAAAGCCTCTAAATTTAATGTCAGTGCAGACAGGAAGGGAAGCTGTTGAGGCATGCATGATGCTGAGCGTGCGCTTACTAAATGCGGACAACATGGCCCCCATGATTAGGACCAGCACACTAATGAATATTCATTGGGCTGATTAAAGCAAAGTCAATTAACTACTTGCTTTTTTTTTTTTTTTTTAATACTGGATTTTATTCTTCTCCTTTAACCATTTTGCCACTGGGGTTCCACTTGCTGTCCCCTCCGCCTCCCTCAGTCCTTCTCTGAATCTTCTTATGCAGGTGATTGTGTGTGGGGTTGTTTTTTCTTTATGCTTTTTACTGATAATAACACATCCTATTCTGGGTTTTACCGCTAACTTTATTTCACCAGTAAATTATGCTCTTCTAGGGTCACTGTCTTCCAGTACAGTTGTAGGTAAGCAAGGAGCACACAATTTTCCATCAAGTTTTTAAACATGGCATGAGATTTAATAAGCAATAATCCTGACTTTAAACTACACAACGGGATTATACACCATTGTTCCTAGTTTAAAAGCGTGAGGATTCTGCTCTGATGGAAGGCCAGAGACATAGAATTTTTATTTTATTGTTAGAACAGCGTTCAGACTATATGGACTTCCAAAAAATGTGTCTTTTAGCAAATCTAATGTCATTTTAAAATAATGTTCAAGAACAATGATTCATTAAAAAGCTTCTTCAGCTTGAAGAGGTGCCGGTCCTTCCCCATGTACTGGTGATGTAGTATAATTAGGTGAAGAACTACATATTTTATAATTATCATTTTTCAAAATGTGCCAGCAAATTCTGAAATATTCTATTAAATTAAAGTTAAATAAAATAACATTATTGGCCAAAAATCAAAATGTGTGACTTCAGCAGCGTCAAAGGACCATTCCATTCAAAAATCTGGGACAAGATGTTTTCTTGAATTACTCTCCCTAACTTATTTTGAAAACTCTTTCTCAGATTTTTTGTATTATATACCCAACCATTGCACAGAGAAATGAGTCTACAGGACACAAAGCTATGAATCCCCTTCTGTATTGAGATATACTAATAGCTACGATTAATACATCCAATGGGCAGTGGTGATAACCTGAATGCAGCCCTCTAGCCTTTGGACTTTGTCTTTGTCAGTTACCAAATTTAAAAGGTTCAGAAATAGAGAAGCTTTACAATACAGAAGGGATTTCTAGGTTAGGTCGACAGTTCCAACAATGCGTGTCTATGCGTGTGCGTAAATTTCAGGTACTTAAAAACAAACATTTACTTCCTTTTTCTGTTTCTTCACTCTCACAATGAAAAAGTCACCATTCAGATTGAAGGAGGGCAATGCAGATTTGCCCAGGTTAGAGTGGTGAGGGGAAAAGGAAAATGTAAAGCAGCGCAGGTTAAAAAAATTAAGTAGCGGGGGGGAGGGGGAGGAGAAGAAAGTGAAGCTTAGTGGCCTGAGATATTCCCCCAATGCACAAAGGTTGCATGTTCAAATTGAATAACCAATATTCCTTGTAAAAAGAAATCCAGTCACATGTTTTCTATCATTTTACTAAATGATACACATTACGCATACATGTTCACATGCACACACTACAATCCAATGAAAAAAATGACTTGCTTTTCCAATGTCACTAAAATAAAAAATAAATTAAAAGGATGAATTTGGCCTTTCTGTTTTGCAATGGATGTTCACCTCTGTGAATGTTATAGCTATTCTCACAACAAAAAGATAGCATATTTCAACTTTCTGTTAACAACATAGTTCTCATTTTTAATTTATTTTATTGTTACCAAATATTTAACACCAGCCATAAATCTATAAATTACTTAGGATCCAATATGCCATGGATGATGTTGCAGAAAGCATCAAATTACCCGGGTGCTGTTTCTATCACATGTGAGTATGAGTTAATCTTTCTAGCATCCTGCCCTATTTTGAGATGCTTGCATTTCAGTTAACAAAATCGGGAATAAACTCTTAGTTTAAGGGCAGCACTGATATTTATTTATCAAAATGTGAAGAGAAACAACAATTCAGCCATTTGTAATTTGAAGCATGGCAAAAGAAAGCGAGGGGTAGTTGATGCTAGTTATGCTATGCTATGCTAGCTAACAAAATGTGTCAGTCTCTTTTATAAAATCTGAATTTTTCATTCACTTAGAATGATGCCTCTCCGTAGTTTAACAGGGAAAAAAAATCTACAAATGCTGTAGAATAATTTCATTCTTTAAAAAAATAGAGTCCATCTAGAGAACTGAGTTCAAATTCTAATTAGTTCCCAGTGAAATGAAGTAGGAAGCTCCACTGATGTTTGCCTATGATAAAATAGACTACAATGCCTTACAGCTCTTTGATCTTTGCAGTTCCTGGTCATGAGAGGACAGAACAACAGCAAGCTGGGGTGTTTCAGGTCGGGATTAAGATGCATTAACAAATTCACGTGGCAGAAGCTTGTCCTACAATTTGCCAAACCTCGCCGTGCCTCGGTTACATGAGCATCAAATACTAGTTTCCGTTTAATGAGAGAAGTGTTTTGGAGAATTTATTTTATCCTAGATCTTCTAATTTTTGTCTCTAATATGTTCAAAATGCTTCAGCTCAGAAATTTCCCTTTTAGGAACAGCATCTGCCCCAGACCAAGGACTGAAAACTGTGGGGTTTATTGCCAATGATCCTAAAGTTAAAATATTCCCGAAGGACAGTGTATGTACTATAGACAGACACAGAATCAGGAGGGGATTTGTTTTGTTTGTAGATAAAAGGAACTGTTATAGAAGCTGTTCATATAGTGAAAATTCAAATGCAAAATTTCTGTTTCCAACTGGAAAACTACAGAAAGAGCAAGACACACAGGGTTAAATCTCAGGATCTTGTCTGATGTTCCCAGTCTACCTCCTGTCATTATTCCAAAGGGGTCTAATATCTGGATTTCCTAATTTCTGATCATATAATTCAGACCCTTTAATTGTGCTTGAATGTAATTTTCAGTGGAATTTTTTTTTCAATTTCATTTTTTATCTCTCTCACTGATTTTCAGGAAAAATATTTCACCTAGAAATCCCATCTCTCTCCATTCATCAGGTGTGTCAAGACAGCAACTACTTGAAACAGGAAGAGATGGATGGATATTGTAAGAGCTACTACTGGTCAAAAATCAAGGAACTGAGTATTTGATCAACTTCTCCAACTGGTGGGTGGGGGGGTGTGAGGAAAGGGGGTTGTAAAACTAATTTGAATTCCTAAATTAGTTTTGTTCCTGTCACTTAAAAACAAATTAGACAAAATCCACATAGGTAAAAAGAAGACAATTCAACATATCTGGGATAAACAAAAACAAACCTTCCTCTAGATACCTCCATTCTACACTAGTTTGGCAGGATGGGCTGCCTTACATATGGTATACCCTGGTGTTTCTATAATGTGGTGTGTTTTTCGCTATATCTGCACATATACCTGACACATCTACATATATATTCAAAACAACCTATATACATACACACACATCTAGATATATAGAGAGACATATATGGATGTATAGATACGTCCTCACTTTTTCCCCTTGTCTCAGTCTGCTTTCTAATTTACACACACTGCATTTTCCCATTCTATACCTTCCCCATCAGATTGTTTCCCCTTTTCCCACAGTCTTTTCTATCTGGAGCACAAGCCCAAGCATTCTCTAGCTGGAGTCAAATTTTCAAACCTCTTAATAATTAGGCAAAACACACTAATGAAAAACTATGAGCCCCAAAAGATCATATTGAGTAACCAATTCAGCGAAGCATGTGGGGTTAGTACATCTGGCCTGTGAAGTCAATTCTTTGAAGTTAGAATATAATAATAATAACAACAATAACAACAACAACAAACTCTTATATAGAGCTTAACACCAGTAGATCACAATGTTCTTTACAAAAGTCACATTCATTATCCCCATTCTACAGGGATGGGGAAATCAAGACACCGAGAGGAAAAGTGACATGTCCTAGTTCACCCAGCAGATCAGTAACAGAACTGGGAATAGAATCCAGTTTTCCCAAATCCCAGTCCAATACTCTATTCATCAGTATCCATATGGATGGATGGATGGATGGATGGATGACAGACAGACAGACACACACCAGAAAACTTGAGGATCTTCTCTTGTAGCCAGTAAGGTGGGTTTCTGCATAGCCATCCTTTTCTCCAGCAGGTAGCTAGAGGTGCCCCAGATATATGAGATCCCAGTTTATACAGGTTGTGTTATGTTCTAGGTTTCCCTGCCTATTATCTGAATTGCAGGTTCCACGTTCTCTGGCTACAAGGAATAAATTAGCCCCAGACAGACTCGGAAAGCACCATACCACAATATCGTAACATGCTAAAGATGAGCATTTGGTTTAGGGTGTTGAGTGGAAGTGTCAGCATCAGGTTTTATCCAAGCCTGGGAAGGTTATGGAGATAAGTCCTTTAGTTTCTCAAAAGAGAAGGATCTTGAGGCATACTTAGTCACATGCCACTACAGGAGGGTGTAGCAAGCACCTGTCGAAGTGTATGAGAGAAAGAAATGGGATCTCAATGCATGGGACAATAATGGCCCTGATGAATAGGAAAGTCACATTAACACAGTCCTTCTTTGTTTAAGTCTTTAGATGTAGTCATTACATTTGGAGCGCTGGTGGAGAATGCAGTGCTGCAAGATCTAACGGGGGTGGGGGGCTGAGGAGACAAAAATTAACCTGATTTCAGCTCATTAAAGTGAGGTGTGGAACACGAAGCCCTGAGGTCACTCACAAAACTCTCAGCTGCTGGCTGGAGTCGGGGAAAGTAGCATTACAGATGCTGAAGGAATGGGGGTTGTGAGTACCACTGCTGGCTTCTGGTGCCAGCCTCCCTGGAACAATGAAGCAGCATGAGGGCAATTTCAGATCTAGTGGTGTGAGTCCCCAGGCTCTCAAGAAAAAAGCACCCAAAATTGTGAAAACCACTATGGGTCACATACAACCACTTCATGTCTCTGCATCCAGCCAGCAATTGGCAAAGTGTCTGGAGCATCATTCCAAACAAGTGCATCATCACCAACCCAACAAGTCACCCTCCTGCCTTGAACCTGCCTGACAGACTTGGGACCACACTGAACAACATGTAAGCAAACTATGGAAGATGTGGCTACTTGATGCACAAGTGGAAAAATCAAAGGCTCCCCTTTGTCCAATGCAGTGAGAACATCCAAGCCATTGAACATGTTATCACGCAGTGCCCCAAATCTGTATGCAAAGGTGAAATGGATGATGATCACAATGTCACAGAAGAGGTCTTGAAATAGTTTACAGACCTACAACTGCATCTACAGAACATTAATCTGTTGATGCTACACGCATGCCCGAGAGACACGATCCTTCATTAAATTACATCATTGCCCTTTCTGTTTAGCTTAATTTAGGACACTTGAGTAGTCCTTTCTAATTTTTCCAGCTCATAAGCCCCCCCAAAGCTTTGAAAATCTGTTCCCTTCTCCATAATACTATCTCCCCACTCATTATCTGGACATACTAGTTAACGGTTAGGGGTGCTGAGCCTTTGGCATCCATTCATTTCTGTCTTTGTATGATATAAATATTTTCCATCTATGTTAATGGAAGAGAAAAAAAAGCCTCAAAACTTTGATTTCCGAGACACAGAAATCAGAAAAGAAAAACAGGTGGATTTGGCAAATGTGAAAAAAAAGGTAAGAAAGATTCTCCTTAAAGCTATCCACATACAGGCAAACAGTCCTAGATCAGCCTCGATGCTCTATTACTTTACACCACTTCTGTACTACTTGTATTTTCAGGGCAGCTAAGTGTTTGCTTGCACCAATGCACCAGTTAGCGTCACATCAGGGCTCCTGCAAGTTATATTCTGACTGCAATGACTGACCATCAGGTGAGAACACTAAGCACACCACACTCTGGCTATCAACCATCCTTCCCCTTCGGCACCCCCAGCTATACCCCCTTCTGCCCAGTGTTCAGGGGACTCCAGAACAGAATCATTCTGGCAGTTCTGCAGTGGCCAGGAAGTCCCTGCCTTATTCCACATATTCCTCTGTGGCTGTTCCCAGCCCCTTTACGTGCCTGCTAGGGCAGTAGAGAACTGGGCTCACTGCAAACTGAACTGAACATTCAAAATTCCTACGAGACTTTACATTATGGAGCCCATTCATTGTATTCTCAAAGGCTATGTCTACACTTGCAAGTTAGTTCGAATTAAGGAAGCTTAATGTGAACAAACTTCAGCCTTGGCCACACTAGGCTTTCATTAGTTCGAATTAAGGGCTTCCTTAATTCGAACTAATAAATTCGGTTGCTTAGTTCGAATTAACGGTTAATTTGAACTAGTTAGTTCGAACTAATCCAATGTGGCCATGTTAGTTCGAACTAACTGCTTAGTTCGAACTAATCGGCAGATTGACCTTCCTGCAGCTGACTAATTCAAACTAAACAAGTGCCCTGCATGGCCACGGCTAGTTCGAACTAGCATTCTAGTGGGGCCATGCTAGTTCGAATTAAGTTAACTTAATTAACTAAAATTAGTTTGAATTAGTTAGTTCGAATTAACTAATTCAAACTAGCTTTTGTAAGTGTAGACATAGCCAAAGATTCTCAGTCAGGGCTTCTGGATATCTCTGAATTGATGTGATATGGTAAATCAGTGCCTCTATCATATAAAGAATGGATGAAAAAACCTCAGGAGAGAACAGAAGGGTAAGGACAGACTTTGGCACTGAAGGTCACCCGCACAGTAATCAGGCATGTTACTAAGAAATCATGAACAGTAGATCTGGGGCCAATACAACCTTGGGCATCCCTGTTCTTGGGATGGATGAGTAGGTCTGAAAAAATGATTAGTTGCTAACCTGCAAGTCAGTGTCATCTAAAAGCCGGGGTGATTTCTGTAAGCAAACCCTGTTAGCTCCTGAGGATAAAGTAACATTTATGCTGGTTACTTACCGAGGGTCTAGAGAGGGTCACCAGAGACATGTCTGCAAAAGGCCAGCCTTCGAGAACTTACTCTGGGTTGCTGAACCCTCTGGAGCAAGGTCTGGGGGGGGGGGGGGGGAAGAGAACCCATAGACAACAGCTGCTATGGGGCAATGCGAGTGGGGTGCCATGGCTGGCATTGCTGCAGGGTGGCTCCGTAAGGGCCGCAGGCCAGAGTCTGCACAAAACCGACAATGTGGGGGCCCCTGGGCACAGGCCTCATAGGCCCATATAGTAATTTGCCCCTGCTTTGAAGCCAGACAGAAAGCAAAAGGAGGGCAGAGTGGCGGAATATGCATTTGGAAGGACAAATAAACAAAATAAAATGAAATAAAATGCTTATGAAATTGACCCAAAGTCAATTTCCACTTTTCTGGGATTGGTCTGGGTGATGCAAAGCACATGCATTAATACAAGTCTTGACATTTGAAAAGGAGGCTAGAAAGAGGTAAAAAGAGTGGCTGTGGCTACCAAAGGCATAAGGGTTCCCTCTAATTCTGGATGGGCACATTCCAGCTGAGAAGCCTCTCTCATGACCCATCATCTGGGCGAGAGAGAGACAGACAAACCCTCAGTGCCCTCATAGTGCTGCTGCTGGCCAATCATGAGGGTCTCATTTTAAACTTCAACAGTAGGAGTTTGCAGGTTGCCTATGTGGGAAGTCCGCCAGCCCTGAAGAGGCAAGGAACGGTCCTGTAACAAGCTAAGCCTGCTCTGCCTGGCCAACAGTTGGCACATACACCAGCTTGTTCAGAAATCCTCATTTTTTCCTGACTCTGCTGGCCTCTCTCTTGCATCAACACACTCACTGCCATCTCCCCAAACCTTTTATCCACGTTAATATCTTCCTTTGCCCTCCAATTTCACCCTCTCAAACAAACTAGCCCTTTGTGCTCACTTGCCACTTGCAAAGCATAAAGACACCTTTGTGCTGAGTCAAACCCCTTTCAGCAAGTGCCATTGAAAACCAACAGAATAAACCTGCGCACTGCGTTCAGGGGGCAGACCTCTCTGCCATTGGCGGAGCCGTGAGCCATGTCACTGCTTGAGGAACGTGTTTGTATTCTTGCAAGAATGTTGAAAAATATCCCTGACCTACAACCATTTACCTTTTGATCGGAGGTTTCCAGCGTTGACTTTGCATATTAAAGCGGAGATGCTCATAAAAAAAACCCCAAAAAACCCTTTGTGTCAACATAGTAAATGACTCTAATTAGGCTGGTGGTGCAATGAAAATACTTAATTCATTCTGATGAGGCAGAAGGAAGAGCTAAAATGTTTATAGACAATGGGTGAACAGGGAGATATAATGCTGACTGCCAGCTTTAAATGCAAATTACCGCAGAAATCTTTCCCTCTCTACCATCCCATACCTCCCCCTTCCTCTCTCCCTGTCGCCAGCCCCACAGGATAGCCTCCTAGCACCATAATTACAAGTGAAAGGAGCCACACTGAGGGGCCTGTAAAGAGCCTCACATTAAAAGAAATACCTGCCTTTAATAGAAGGCAGCATTATTTTCCAAAGTGCGCTGATGTTGCAGAACTTTGCCTGGTGACAGCATTAGAGCAGCAATAATTTGGTGGGTATTAGGGAAATGGTATGTGAATCGGTTGCCTTTTACCCCTATTGTGCATTGCCTGCAGTGGACATTTCAAGAGTCAGGACCACTTTGCAATTAGGAATGAGGCTGGACAGCATTATCAAACAAAAATTTAAAGTGAGGAAAAAAATCAATTCTTGATTTATTAGATTGGGATATTTCCTCCCCCCCTCCCTCACACACACAGAGAATAAGCAGAAATCAAACTGAGCTGCCAGCAGGCTAATGGTACACAGCCCCTGCACTGGTCAGTCCACAAAAGAGAGGTAACATCATCTACATCATCCCCTCCCCACTCCGCCCACCTTCCCACTAGCTTAGTTCTGGTAGGTGGGCTGTGTTCCTGAGTCTGATTAAAGAGGAGCAGGAAAATGGAATGGCAGCCATGGAGAGGAAGGATCCCACGTGGCCAAGGGAACAGGGAGTTTCATTTGCTTTACTGCACTGAAAGGCAGAAGGTCCCCAGCTTGACTTTCAGATCCCTAGGTGAATTTGCAGCTCTGGCAAAAGTATTAAGCCAGATCTTCCATTGCATGATGATCACACGCATCACGGCATCGTTGAGTCCCTGGAGATACATTGATTTACACCAGATCTGGCTCATTCATATTTTGATTGTAAACATGAGTTTAACCTGATAGCTACTGAGTGAGAGTAAACCTGGAACCTCATATTATTCTGAGAGTCACTTCTCAGAGCAGATGGCTTCCTCTTAACTCAGCCAGTCTCAATTTCCCTTAAAGGGTGCAAGACTATTGCATTTGTTCAGTGTGGACACTGGAGAAAGGGAAATGCTTGTGGAGGAGGAGAAGGAGAGAAGTAAGCAGTCCTGATCTTCAAGCAGGGGGCTAAGAAGTTTATCTGCTATGGAAATTTTCCATTAAAATATGCTGGCTGAACTCTCTGGAGTAATTAGCTGAAGAAAGCTGGACACCCCAAGAGTAAATAAAATGCTTATTGACTTTTGACAGAACATGAAACCTTAAAACACTGAGGGATCCTGTTGGGATCCATAAAAACCATGAAGGGATGTAAACCAAATAAAATAAACAATTATGTAGGGTCTGAAGCAACTGCAAAAGGCTTTTTTATTGCAGAGAGATTAACCATCTAGTTTAAATTCTACTGAGATGCAGCATGTGATAGTGTGAGGGTTCACAGAACTAAGGGCCCAATAGAACTGGCTTAAGTCAGACCTATTGTGGGCAAATTCTGTGTAAACACATCCTCCATTGCCCTTATAATGCTTCTCAGTACTAACAATTAGACAGGGAGCTAACTAATCTGTGTCGTGCTAATATGAATGAAATATTCAGTTACATCGTAATGTACCCAATCAGTAGTTACACTTGTAATCATCTGGTTTGGTTAGGTTTCATAAACAGATTCCAGATGTATGGAAGGAGTGAGGATAATGAAACTGAGACATCCATTCCAGATTCCCACCAGGATTTGGGGAAACCAGAGACAGCACTCCATCCACAGATTCCTTCCCAGGTTTCAACCATATGCTAGGATAGGACTTTGGGAGTTTAAGCAGAGAGAAGGAATACCCATACAATGCAGACATAAGAAATAAAACTCAGTGTCTTGATTTAAGAAACTATGCAGTAATGGGTCATAACACTAGGCTGCAGAGCAAAGAAATGTCCTTGCGTTTCCAGACTGGGTGCCTGGGTTAAGAACTGGATTTATTCGTAAACTCACTGAATTTTACTCACTCAGTCTCATTTCCTGGTTACCATGTGTCTACATCCCAGACCTACCGCCCATTTCATCAGAGTTGGAAATCTCTTCATTAAAGAGACAGATCTAGAATCCCTTTGACAATATCAAGACAGTGAGTCAAATATAGCGCTACTTCAATCCACTGAAGACAATGTGTTTACACTGAGGATTTATCAGACCTTTTGGGTTCATTAGTTACAGCTAAACAAAATAGCCACTTCTTTTGCCATTTGCAACTTACTCTTGATTTTAATAAAGACACACAAAAAAGACAGTAAAACATGACCTAAACTAAACAAATGAGACAAACTAACCTTTATACAGTAGTCAAATTCCAAAGGGGTAGCCGTGTTAGTCTATTGTAGAAAGACAACAGAGTCCTGTGGCACTTTTAAAGACTAACAGATTTATTTATCGCATGAGCTTTCGTGGGAGAAAATCCCACTTCATCAGACGCTTTGAAGATGGGCGCACTTTTAAAGACTAACAGATTTATTTATCGCATGAGCTTTCGTGGGAGAAAATCCCACTTCATCAGATGCTTGAAGATGGGGGAACTTACAGAATGGGAGCAAAATAAGTGCAGGGAAGTGTAAGT
>ML685788.1:5142537-5162333 GCA_007922175.1 Pelusios castaneus | reverse complement strand
AATAAATCTGTTAGTCTTTAAAAGTGCCACAGGACTCTGTTGTCTTTATACAGTAATAAGTGTTACATCAGCTATATTTCAGAAGCCCTAAATCATCAAAATAATATGGACTGATTTGATCACAATAGCTTCTTACAAGTTCTAGGTTTGCTAAGGGATAGAAAGCAGAGATGGATTGGGGCTTGGGGAACAGGTGCAGACCAGGTAGATCTTTCATCAAAAGAATGTCCCAGTATCAGCCTTCCAGTCTTTAAGACAAATACACTGTCAGCTGACAAGGTCATAAATTCATTTTGGGTCCATCCTATAACATTGCATTCAATACTGTAGTCACAGTGAGCAGCGTCAATTAGTGCAAGTGGCTGTTCAGGGCATGGTCTGTGCCTCCACCCCTTTGGCTGATCGAGAGAGGATAGCAGCCTGCAACTGTTCTCAGCTAAGGAAATTAGTCTTTTAGCTGGAGTGATAGAAGGCTGCGTCATAGTGCTGAAGATCTTGACTTCAAATCCTGATGTTGGCCTGTGAAACATTGGTGCGCGCAGGCTAGTTTGATTTTTTGACTTTCAAAATAATCTAGATGCCTAAAGGACGGTTCATTACAAAGCTTCCCAGGTCATCATCTGCTGCAAGCAATCAAGTTGCGAACCAAGATTTTTCCAGCTACCCCCGGTTGTGGCGGAGCACTACAATCCTTGCATAGAACCAGTAATACTACTGTTGAGTCATGCAGTCAAAATCTGTCAAACATATCGGCATACCAGCCCTAACTCTGCCTTCCTTCCCCATGCTAGTCGCCTCTACGCATGTGATGCCTGTTCTAGAGCTTGGCCCTTAAAAGGCATGGCTTGGTTTGGCTGTGATTCATGCCCAGGGTTCAGATCAGTTCATTAATTAATTTTAAAAAAAATCCCTTCCTGATGTACACAGTAGCAGCAACCGCCCTGGAGTTTAGGTGACATGCTGAATGAGCTCTCCTGCAGGATTTCCCCGGCAGTGTGCACCACAACAGAGAGACAGCTCTTTCCCCCTTAGCCAGGAGCGGCAACATCCCGCAATGTCTCTCTCCCCCTCCCTCTGTGTTTGCTCAGTGAGACAGAAGCAATACCAGTTTGCAGCACAATAAACCATGTAAAGGAAGCATCAATTAACTAGAATACATGGATATAGTATTTAATTAACTGATAGGCTCCACAGTTACAGCATGATGTCATGGAAACTTTGGAACTCTTGGGCGCAACATCACAGATTCCAACTGGGAATTTTAGTCATCACATTTTTTTTTAATTAAAAAGAAAAAGCCAGGATTCAAAAGTTTAGATATGAAAAAGATTCCGACTTTCCCCACCAACCTTTGTCACTGATATAAAGCTGTGTGTCTTTAGTGCTGTAGGAGCCTTGGTTTGGTGCCTTTTTGCAGGATGCAGACCAGATGCATTACTCACTCATTCATGGCCACTGTGAGTAGCTAAGGCTCTTTGTTAACAAAGTGAAAGAAATAGCCCACAAGGCTCTAGGAAACAAGATTAAAAAATCATTAGGAACTAGCTTGTTAGACCGTAACATAAGAATACTTAGCATTTATACATTGCCTTTGATTCAAGGATCTCAAAGCATGTTACAAACATTAGTAGATTTTAAGGCCAGAAGGGACCATTAAGATATCAAGTCGGACTTCCAGCATTATGCAGGCCATAGAACTTCACTCAGTAATTCCTGGATCAAACCCTTAACTACTAGCTGAGCTTCAGCCTATATATTAGAAAGACAGCCGCTTCGGATTTAAACATTAATCAGCCAGACCGCATCACTTCAGTGACATGGACATGTATTATCCAGAGTTTACAGCCATAAGAACTAAGACAGAGAGCGTAAATTGTTTGCCGAGAGTCACATGGTAGGTCAGTGTCAGAGCCTGGAATCTTACATCACAGTCTTGTGTTCTAACCATTCTAGCCCGTCTTCGTGAACTAAGCCCACAATTGGAAACTAGACTTTAAATCTACAAAGACCAACTATCAGATACCAGCACTTGTGCTCTGAAGAAATGATTCATTTTACGTACCGAGTGGCAAATGTTGATGCCCTTTTTCAATTCACTGCAGAATATTTACTAATATCAATTTGAGCCCCGTAACCGACATCATCCCACCAACATTTACGGGAAAAGACTTTGAGGACAGCCATTGGCCTGAGACAGGCTGTATCCTATCACATTTTATTGTCAAAGGAACAAGGAAACTCGCAGTGTATTGATGTAAGTAAGGAACAGCATCATTTTCTGTGAATGAAGGCGTGTATCAGTTATATGTATCCACTGTCTTTGTTTATATATGAATTACTTTCTGGATTGTTCTGACAGAGCTACAGGAACCTCCCTTAAGGCCACTGTTGATGTATTGTCTTTGAAAGAGAATCACAGTTTATTAGTCCATACATAGACTTAGAGATAGATGTGCGTTGGATTATTCTGAAATATTACATCATATATAAAACAAAATAGGGGAAAGCTAAGTTACACAGCTGTAATTACTTCCAGTTCAGGTGGCATCATAAATAATCCATTCACAATTCACTCTCAGTGTTTATTAGGTCACCAAAGCAATGTAATTAACACTGGATAGATGGGTTATACACCCACCAAATGCATGGAATACCTGGATCGAATGCACTGTGACACGTGTATAAAAAAAGTAAACAAGCACAACCCATCATTCATAAAAATCCAGCAGTCAGTCACAGTCACCAAGATGGGCAAATGCTGGGGGGGGGGGGGCGGAATATCAACCCCTTCCCCCCCAAAAGCTCCAAAGCCCAAGATGCAGTTTTTCTTTCCAGGGTTTCAGGTTGTGATCCCATGCACCTGCTGATGTTATTCCTGTGTAAACGTATGCATGTGCTTAAGTGTTTACTGTATTGGCACATAAGTGATATTATGTTGACTGAGTTCAAGCCAATTTTTATGTTCTCTCTGTGAATGTTTCAGCAAAGTTGTTTACTAGCAGGAACATTAGAGAAACAACAAGTATTGCAGAATATTTAATAGATGTGTAAACTGAATTTTGAAATGGAATTATTTCACATCAGAATTCTGAGTCTGCCTGTGATGCTCATCCAATCAAGAAGAAAAATAGATCATTTCACTCACATTGCCAGCCCAAACAGCCCAAATTTATAATATCATATACACTCAACAAACTACTCACAATTTACAAAACAAGGATTACATCCCCCTCGGAAAAAAAATTAGCAAACAAACAAACAAAAATCTTATAATGAATACACTTAAAAATATGATCTACTCACAGAAAATGTGAAAAAAGAAAAATTAATAAAATAACTTATATCCAGTTCTTCCCAGGAATAAGGAAGTTTATCCAATCAGGATTTAGTGTGACCAGGAAGTAGAAGGTTTATGCCATACTCCTAAAATTAATCTATAAGGGTCAGTGAAGGGTTCATTGACAGCCTGAAGAAAGGGTGCAGAATGGCATGTTGACCGTTTGCCATCAACACTTTTTGGGAGGTTGGGGGGTCTAAATAAAAATTATGAGGAAAGTATCTTCTATTGTTCAACTTTAAAAAAAAAAGATTAAAACAAAAAATATCAGTTTTTGGCAGAAAATGTTCAGATTTTGGTTGCCACCCCTTCCCTTCATTTGTTTTTTAAATGAAAAGTCAAATTTCCTACAGAAAATATTTTCATTGGACTTTTGGGTGGTGGGAGGGGACAGAAGGAGGGAAAGAAAATAAACTATTTTCTGACCTCCTGTACACAGAGGAAAAGGGGCAAGAGAAAGCATATGAAGAAATGAAAGAGAAGATAAAGAGGGGAGATAAAGGCAAGGCTTGAATATCATTAAGGATTGCCTTGTGATCTTCAACACCATTCATTAATTAATAGAATTTTTTTAATTCCAGGGCTGTATTTCCTGCTTGAGCTGCAGTGTTAGGAAAACCCCGCAAATTTGTTTACATGATTTGGGGAGCTGAAAGAACGCTCCCAATGAACTCCCAAACCACAAGAAATTTGGCTGGCCTCAGATTTTATTAGTAAATCAAAATGCAGACCGAGTTCATGGAAACATTTACAAAGGATTCACAAATCCGAGCCAAAATCTGAACAAACCTGGGGGCTGCCTTTGCAAATCAAGCAAACATTACAGCTTCACCTAGTTCTAATGTAAAACCAGAAGTTTCAGGTAATTCTATAGCTCATATTAAAAGTTATATTGACCCCCAAACTCAAAGAGCAAATAAAGAACCTATAAAAACAAACCATTTCAAATCTGCATATGTCCCAGCAGGTAAGACTATTGAGCCATTCAGATTATCTGACTACAATAGCACTGCCTGACCAATATCAAAATAAAATAATAATAATTCACAGTTTTATTCAACAAATACTATTTTGTTCCTCAGCAAATGAGCTACTTGTCAAGTATTTGATAACAACTAGTTTTAAAACAGTTTTATACTGCAAAAATATTAGAATAATGTATTATATTAATAATTGAAATATTCAAATGAATTCTTCACCTAGTTCTAGTCCGCAGCAGTGATTGCCTTTAGTGGGATGGTAACCCCACAACGCACAGTTGTCTGTTATTTGTTCTTTGAATAGAACTTTCTGTTACTTACCATTTATAATCAGTTTACTGCGTCTGGATCTCTCAAAGCATCTACACACAACTCAACTTTAAGCATTGTGTAGTGCTTAAACCTGAGCAGGTGTAAGTGCTTTGAGAATGGAAGCTGTAGCAAGAGAGAAAAAAACACTTCCTAGGCATGTGTTTTGCTGACAAAGCTTTTCCCTTACACCTATTTAAATGTGCAATATTTACGTCAAAATCAATTTTGCCTTGTGTTGCACAAACTCTGAACAATACAGCATCAGCCACACTGTCTGAACATTTAGTTCACGTATTACCACTGCATCTCCACACATGCACAGATGGCTCCACTCTCATATTTGAAGGTAAACTTCTCTAGGCTTTTTGCCATGAGGTGATTAATTGAGACCTGGTTGAAAAATTTCAAATGTTAATTTTTGTGGGGAGGCAAAAGTGGCATAAAAAGAAGACAAGACTTTTATTTGTCAAAAAAAAAATTCTTCTGTTTTTGACCAGTTCTAAGATCATCATTACAGTTTAAAAAAAAATCAAATGGAAATATTTTTCTTGCATTGAAAATGACCTTATTCAGAAATGAAGTTTTTCACAGGAGATGCCTCTTTCTTTTTACCTTTCCTTTTTGGTGGGGGGAGAGAAGGGGAGAACAACAATTGGTTTCTTTTTTTTAGTTTGTGTATTCCCTCTTCCCCAACCTCACCTTTTCCTTCTCATTTTTCTTCCCCTTTAGCCCCATTCTCCTTTTTCCCTTTTTGCTACTGCCAATTTGGGCAGAACAAAAAAAAACAGGGGGGTAAGAAAAGAGGGGAAATAAAGATCTGAAAAATCTGAACTTTTGGGAGCGGAGGGTCAAGAAATTGAAAAACTAAAAATTTTCATAAAACATATTTATCATCTTTCAACCAGTTCTGTTAGTTATTATTCTAGGTAAACTTAATATGCCTTAAGTACATGAAGAAGAGCTCTTGAGGTCCCTCCCAGCCCTACATTTCTGTGATTCAGAGGTTCTTTAAAATGCAGTTTTGCTCTGAAAAGGGACTCTAATTTGTGTGAGAGAAAAAAGCAAACACACATATTTGTTGCCTCTCATGTTTTTCATGATGAAGTGGATTTAATTTATGAACTAAAAGGGCCTTTTTCTTGACTGCTAACTTTGAAAATTTCATCTGGGATCAAAGAGTCAGAATAGATTCCCTGCTTGTAGATGATAAAAATTCTATAGGCCAAATCCTGTCCACTTCCCCCCGTCCTCCTCAAGAATAAATACAGTGGGGTCTAGTCTTAAAGGGGTTGAGGCCCAGCCTTTCACATTTTGCATCTACTGGTATGAAATTAGGGTCTTAACTCTGATTAACAGCTACCTAATTTACACCTCTGGTAAACAGAAATTTAAGTGTGAAATACTGGTTACCTTGAAAACAATGGTCAACTTCCCATTGACTTCAGCAGAGCTGGGATTTCACCCTCAGATTGCACGTGCAATTGGATCATGGGTACAAACGATGCCCATTAAAGGGAGGCCGCCATTATGAGAATTTGGCCCAACAGGTCCAAACCAGTTAGAGAAACAGGTAGGTTGGCATGGAGCCACAGCAGAGGAGAAGATTCAGGAGGCTAGACTTGCAGCAGAGTCACGGTGTCTTTTATTAAACAGCGGCTGCCTTCCATTGGATATATTACTTTATGCCAAGTGGAGTGGGCAATTCTTTTTTAAAGTGAAGAATATTTAATGTCAGACAAAGAGAGAAATGGCCCCTTGAATTATTTGGGGCATGTCCTCTTTGCTGTGGAGGAGCAAAGCTCACACTCTCAGCGCGCTGCAGCAGAGTTCGGGAGCAGCAGTGATAGCCAGAAACAATTTATGGCCCCTGGGGAGAGATCTGCTTGGGTCCTGTGGTACAAGATAAAATATTAGATTTTTTTTCACAGGGGTAGTGGAGATGAGAGATGCAAATCCATTTCACAGGGATTGTGCTTCCCCCGATCAAGCGGCAGGATTTACAGAGGGGAGTTAATAACGAGGTTTGATTTCAATGCTGCTTTTCTTTTTTCTCCTCCCCAGCTTTGCTCCCAAGGAATTTCACAGCATGAACAGAGCTTCTTCAAAAAGGGGTGTTGGAGGGTGGGGGGCAGGGGTAGAATGGGAATGGTGGGAAGGCACCAACAGAAATATGTTGGAGACTTTCCCCATCTGATTATTTTAAACGGTTCTCTTTGTGGCTGATGTAATTCATGAAGGACAACACAGAGCATTCAGCCTGGGTGCCTACAGAAAAGCAGATCACCTTCCTGCTCCTGCGCACCATACCCAGCTCCCCCCTAGGATCCCGTTCTGAGCCCTGGCATTGCTGGATCCTAACTGAGTGGGTTGCAGTTACTTCTCCAGAGCTGTGGTAGCTGCCCATGGAACAAACATGTTCTTCCCGCTAGTCCTGCACTGCATGCGAGACACAGAGATCAACACTCCTTAGCTTATTAGTAGCTGGAAAGACCTACACAAACCTGACACCTACACTCCACTTGCTGAAGAATTACACCTTCATTTAAGACTTTTTTTTTCCTATTCCACAATGCCTTTCCCTCTCCCACGCAGACAGACGCAGTTCTTTCACACAGACAGCTCAGTGTAGAAAAATGCTGTGGGCCACAAATGCACCAGACCAAGCTTTCAAAGGCAGGCACAGCACAAGACACAGAAATATTTAGTGGCACTGCAAAGCCAGGCATTTTCAGGGACAAACGGCTACACGAAAACATAGAAATGGGTAACTGCTCACAGCAGTGCTTGCTCACTTCTACGCCAGCCACCCACCACTTTAGATTCCTTCAGGAACACAGCCCTAAGGGAGAGTGGAGTGACGGCCGGCTCTGAAGGGAGGACATTTCTGCGTTTCTCTAGCAGAGCAAAATCCTGACAGCTTGGCACTGCTCAGAGAGCTTGACCCAACATGCATTGAAATCAATGGGAGTTTCTCCTCCTGACTTCAATGAGCTTTGAATCTAGTCCATAAATCATCTCAGAGGATCCAGGACGCTCCTTCTATTTCCATGTTATTCCTTCTTCCCTGGCACCAAGGAATGTCCAAAGCAGTGCAATTACTAAAGCACATTTATCTAGTCAACTGAAGATTTGTTCCTGCATCAAGGATCCTCTTAGCACACCCCTACTCATCCATTGTCTGACTTCATCATCAGGGCCTGAGAAATTATCCACAGGAATTGGTAAGGCTGACCACTGTGGAGTATGGGGCAAATTCTCAACTGGTGTAAATTGTCACAGCTCCATTGATTTCAGTGGAGCTATGACAGTTTACACAAGCCGAGACTCTGCCCCCAGAACAACTGGTCTGACCAAACACAGCCAAACAATGCATCCTGAATGCCCATTTTAGCATATTCCCCCTCAGGAGCTATTCGTGGTCAATCCACAGGGCTAAAACAAAACTGCAAATTAATCAATCAATCACATTATTCAGAGTACCAAAGAAATCAGAGGAAATCATAACACCTCTTCCAGCTATCCTCTGAGCAGACCAAAGGGATACGTTTACCAGCTATGCTTTTCATTATGAATTATTCACTTTGCTTTAATAATAATAAATAATAATAACTGGCAGATTAACAAATGAGTGGTTGCAACCCAATGCCCACCCCTCTAGCACATATCTACAACATTTTGCAGAGGCTGCTACCACAGCCCTGCTTTCAACACCACCTAGAGCAATAGGAGTTAAAAAAAAATAAAAATACATGTGCGTTTGGAAGAAAGCATTTTTTTTCCTCCTCAGCCACAATATAAGGATAAAGGCTACAGGCAAGTTTGCTGACCACTCCAAGTAAATAAAATAACCCAGATTGCTTCTGTTTTCAGTTTGCCTCATCTCCACGGGCTCTTTCTTCAAACCCCCAAACTCAAAATCCTTCATTAAGGGATTGATTTCTCAGAAAATTAGATCATCAGCAAATTGCAGAGCACACAGCTCTGTTACTAGGATTTCAAAGCGAGCTGGAATGTCTCCTTCCAGCTTCAGGGAAATGGAAGTAAACATACTGCAGTTTAAGTACTATGGGCTCGATTCTGCCATTCAGGGTCCCATTGAAAAAATACTTTACCCGTTGGGCAGTTCCACTGGAGCTGACGGAGGATGAAGGTGCTCCTTAGTGGGAGGATGGGTGACAGAATCTGACCTGATCATATTAAATGCATTTTTTTTTTAAATGGTGGTGCCAAATTGACATGAAATTCAATGTGTCAGCCTATCGCTCCGAATGCTCCACATGCAGCAATCAGCAGCACCATGAAATGGAGGTAAACATACCATTGTTTGAAATTAGAGGTGGTCAGAATTGCACAGCTTGTTATGGGATCCCTGCTTTGAGCCCTGTAGAGGTTGGATGGAAGGTTTCGGAGACGCTCCATGCTGGTTAAGGATCAAAGCTAATTTTATACGCATGTACAGGTTACTAATTTTCCAGTGCAGGGACTTGAATCTAACATCCAGATCTTTTTTGTACACTCACATCACCCTAGAGACCCAGCACATAGGTCATTTGTGCCTACACAATCTCAGTAATAGGGTGCACAATCTTAAAATGGCTTAATCTGTAATTTTATTTGGAAGTGTTGAGGGGTGGGGGGGAAATTAGCTCATTAGCAGAAACTATGTTTGCCAAGTTTCTAGCGGCAGAGTTATTCTGATACCAAATTCTCCACTCCCCAAATAGGGTGTTTATATAGCAGAGAGTTGTGCCAGCTCATTGGTTCTAGTTAGTATTTTCCTCTCTCAAGGTCTGTCTCAAGAGCTGGCTTTTTAAGAGGAAAGAGATTGCATACGCTCACCAAAACTCTGATGACGCTCAAAGCCGTTAAAATGGGAAGTTTTAACAACCTGCCAGCCTCTAACTTCAGAGGCCACTCTCCGACTTTAGAGAAACTCCAGGGATCCATTACTGCAGTTGAAGATGTCCCCGCACCTCCCTTTAAAGTGGATTCGAGAACTGCTTGCTTCAGTCAGTTGCCACTGTGCCCCGCAATATTCCTTTGAGGAGATGCTTTGCAATGACAAAATAGCTGCTGATAATGTGAATACTGACTTCATTTTCATTTTGTTTTACATTTTCTGTGGTATGTTTTGATCCCAAAAATCTTTAGAGTGCAATTTTTTTTATGATAATAAAGCTGCTATTTATACAGTGCCACGGAGTCATTTCTCGGCTGGTTCCCCTTACTCCCCCCCGCTTCCTTTTTTCATTGATTTTTCAAGGAAGTGAGTTTTGAAGGCATGACATACCCTCAGCATAGCTTTAATAAAGAAAAAGAAATGGAAGGAAAAGAAAAAACACCCTAGAAAGAATGTAAGATCACCGCTGACACAAAATAAGGCAACAATATTTTTTTTTCAGCTGAAAAATAAACATTGAAAAATGTGATAATGTCAACATGACTGTTAGAGTAGCAGTAGAGTCCCGCTGGTAAATCATTCTCTGCAGGAGATGGTAGGTTTTACTCCCCTCCCCAAAATACAATTATATGCAATAAGGCCAGAGTGCAGGAAGACATCCTTACTCAGGGAGGCATTTAAGCACATGCCTAAATCTAAGCATGTGCTTAGGGATTTAAGCATGTGCTTAAGCAGTTTCCTTGTCTATATATCCCAAACTTCCTGGGAAGCCACTTTTAAATAGAGTAATTTAAGAACTTTCAAATAATTCTGTCAATGATCTCCACCAGCCACCTGCCACCTACATTAAAATTCCCCCAACCCCAGCAAATGAACAATTAGGCCTGCTGCGATTGATGCCCAAATACTCTTTCTAATATAACAACTAAGATCCGATATTTCTCAACATTGTGAACATCGCTGTTCAATGAGGCGACAATCCAGGCCGGACAAAGCCTGGAAATGTTATCCGTTGGCGATAGGAATCCTGAGAGGATACCTAGCCTCGCTCATTCTGAAGCTTACTTAATTGTTCCAGCTGCTGAAAACTTTAACAATTTCCCATGCCACCATGCCACGTTGCATTGAGCCCTTTGTCTGGCTGATATGCCATCCAAAGGCACAGTGAGATAAGCAGAACCGAGGGAATTGCTTAGACTTTTTTACGTGGGGAGCGTTCCCTTGTTCCAGACATGTTCTTTTAATTTTATCTTCAACTTTGCCATAGATTATTGTTCTCATCTTCCTGAATCCACCACCTTTTTCACCTCCAAATCCTTGACAAGTGGTTACTGTTCGAAAAGAGACTCTGAAAATGGTGCCTTGTAATTGCCCTTCTGTGCTCTTTGTCTGTCTTCCACATCTTAAATGCTTAGCTTGCTGGCAAGAGGCTATTGACGCTGCCATCCGCACCACACAGGCAAGAAGGGGTAGGAGAGCTAGTTATTTTCTGCCTTGTGCATCTAAACAAAATTGTTCTTTATGTTCTAAATCCCATTTTTTTGCTGCTGATGGTGATGGTGTGTCAGACGGAAGGTGCACAGCCAAAAACAGACTGAGTCCTCACATGAGCAATTCTTGTTTCAACTCCTAAATTGATCAAGATAATTTACACCCACTTTAAAGCCTCCTTTCGCTTCCAGAAGGTCGGAAAAGGGATCCTAAGGTAAAAGGGCCTACAGATGGAAGTAAACCCGTGTTAGGTAGACGATTACATATGTGACACTTCTCTACATTTTAAAGACGCCCTCTATATCTCAGCTAAAATCTGAGAGCCCCGATTCTCGAATGCTTTGCACTCTGTGTCGTCATTTCCACCCATGAAAAACAGTGGTAAATTGCTACTGCATCAAAATGCACCCTTGCTTTGTACAGGTAGTGGAGAGGCAGGTCATATCTGCCTATAGCATTTACAAATCTGTCTTACTGATTGGATTTATGGCTGCATTACACCTTTGGGTTATTTCTTATTAGAAGAGATACCTTTGTTAAACAAAAGAAAATCTCTCTCAGATTCTCAGCCAGGTTTGTTGTCATCTATTGGTCTGGACAGAAAAGTGAAAACCTTTCCTAAGATCTCTCTCCCTGGATCAAGCTACAACACAAAAGGCAGTGTGCTTGGAAAAGGGCTGCATTTCTATAGCTCTCCAGCGCAAAGGTTGAGCTCTATTGGATTTTAGAAAGGCTAAATCTTTGCTGAGAACAAATCATGAGGATCATCATGTTTAGTCAGTCATGCATTGAGGGGTTTGCTCCTTTTAGATGGATCTTTCCCTTCAAGGTCATTAACAGAGGGAGGATTCTCAGATGGGCTTGATCTTAATTGAGAAACATGATTAGGTAACTACCAATTGGGTAACTATTCCTCCTCTGCATTTCAAGATATAATGGGCTGGTTTCTCCACAGATCTGCAGCTTGGTAGGCTTTTACACCTGTGCAAAGCCATGTGTAAAAGGCCATTGAGTCGGCATGTGAGTATTTTACACTTTTTTGCACCTACAGTGCAGAGCAGGAAAGGCATGGGTCTTTGGTGTGTGCATCTCTCTCAGTAGTTTTTGTTTTCCAAGGATGTCGATACCTTTTCATGGAAGCATCTCTCCATTTAAACCAGGAGTTGGCAACCATGCCGTCCTCTATTTCCCAACCCTCAGCCAATGCCAGAGGTCCTTTCCGCTGAAAAAAGCGGGCGCCGCCTGAAAATTCGGCGGCAGCCATGGCTGGAGTGTATGGGTGTCCTCAGGCATGTGATAGCAACTCCTCCCCAGGAACACCGCTGACAGAACCCTTCCCCAGGCATGCCACTGAAGGGAGCTGCTCCAGGCGGCTGTTTCTGTGGCTTGTCTGGGTACCCTTCTGATGAGTTGTCTACACTTAAACTTGCATGGACCTATGTTACTCTGGGTGCAAACGGTTGCATGGATTTTTTTATTTTGGTTCAAGGGTGGTTTATTGTGGCTTAGGTTATGTTGAAATAAGAGCATCCACACAGGTTACTGCCCTGGTTTAAAACAAAAACAAAACAAAAAAGCCACCAACCCCCCCCACCCCCACCCCCAACATCTTGGTTTAAAATTGATTTGCCTTTCCTGTGAGCAGCAATCAAAACTGAGATCGGATTTTTAACTCAGCGGGTGCAATTATTTTAAACATTTAGAGAACCCACATTTTTTAAATAAACTATTTTGGTTTACATCATGACTGTCAATCCCCCATCATACTGTCTATCTGAGCAATGAGGTGTATTAACAGAAGCTCTCTTTTCTGAAGAGACTGGCTTCTGCCAGGCTGGTAAGGAATTCCTTTAAGCTGAGAGCACACTGTAGAAGGCATTCAGCACTGGACAGGGCCAAACTTCAGGTGAGGTTACAAATAAAAATGTGGGCCACATCAAGATCTGCAAAATTTCCAGCAGAAATATTCTATTGAAATAAAGGTTCGGTCTATATTTTTCTTCTAAAGTTTTTGTTGGGGTTTTTTTTTTTTTTTTTTTTTTTTGAGGCATTCTTGAAAACTTGGGGGGGAAAATGAACATTTTTCTTTTTTGACCATTGAAAAACTTCACACAAACACTCCTCCCTGAGCCATTAATTCAGGTTCTAGTTTCTGTTGCCAAAACCTGCTTGGTTTGCCATGTTCCAATGAAAACCTGAGTTTTTTAAAAATCTGAAATGGCCATTTTGATGAAAAAGCCTTTTTCTGTTACAAAAAAATTACTTTCAAGCAAAAAATGGCATCTAGTGCTAATCACGATTCAGGCCTGGCCAGTTGATTAAAATAAAATGACCCTCAATATTATTTCTCTTCTCAGATCTATAGAAGTGAGACATGGTTGGATGGCACAAAAGATTTGGCTAGACCCATGAAAATCAAGTGGTGTTGGGTTGCCAGACAAACCTGCTAAGAACACCCCAGACACATAAGAGCTGAGACTATCCACACAACCTTACTCCCACTACTCAGAAGCACTGACGTGGAATAAATAATTTGCTCTGAAATAGTCACAGAATTTATGAGAATTGGCAGGATTTGCTCTCAATGATATTTCTGAACTGCTTGTTTCAATGCTCATCAAGCCCTCGTGCTGGGAGTGCAGGTAGCAGAGGCCTTTGAGAGGCCTGTGAGATAAGTCATACTCAGCTGAAGGGGTTGAAAGAGCCGCTCAGAGAGGTGCCCCAAATGGCTAAGTGAAGCCTGTTTTGTGAACATTGCATGCTTAGCTTGAAATATGTGAGTTGTTCCATTGAAATCAGTGGGACTGTTCAGGAATTTACATTCAACCTCATGTGTGTTCACATGACTGGGTCTGTAGTTATATAGAACACCGACAGGAGAAAGCAGAAATGGGATTTTACCATCAATTGGATTTATTATGATGTAATTCTTTTACTTATTCCTCTCCTAATACCCCCCCTTAAAAAAATTCAAAATAGTTTTGATTTTGGCTTTTTTATCTCTTCCCCTCTCCTCCATCATGAAGCAAGAGAGATGCAATTGTGTGCACGAGGGGATGCAGAGAAATCAGTAGAGGAAATTGATGTGTGCGCTAAATTGATGAAAACACACGCTAAATGCAAACAGAGGAAGGAATTCAGTTGTTGTAATTTCCTTTGCCCCTGTGACATCAGAACTGCTTGATTAGTCATCACCTGACAATTCCAGAACTGAATTTGATCATCAGAAGCAGAATTTTTCTGTCCGAGTATTACGGCTCATCATGACTTCAACAACGGATGTGCATATGTCACCAAGGCGCAGTGGATAATTATTTGTAAAGCGCAAGTGCTGCAACCAGATCTCTGTTTTCCTCATTCCAGGTTGAGGAGAACACTGCAATGTGTCACAGAAGAGGATACAGGGCGAGATCCTCAGTTGGTGTAAATCCATGTGAGTTCACTGATTTCAGGGGAGACAATTTGATTTATACCAGATGAGGACCTAGTCTATAGTCCCTGCCCCAAGATATTTACAGTCTATGGATTCGCTCCTGCATTCACGTACACCAAGCTAAGCGCTTCCTACCATGAATAACCCCATTGGGTTGAACTGGAACTAGCCACCAAATCAAGCACCAGCCTCAATACATAGAGGTCTTAAAACTTCAGAAACCCCACTCATGTTTTAAACATGAAACAGAAACATTCTTCTCTAGATCTTCAACCCATTTCACAACAGGACAGAGGTGTTTTACAATAAGACACTGGCTTCCATTATAGACCATGTCACAAGCTATGAGCAAGATGGTAGCTTGCCAGGAACGGCAGGAGGCTCAGAAATACAGCCTGTATTTTAAAAAAAATATCTATATATATATATATTTTTTTTTTTTTTTTTTAAATGAAAGTTGCAGCTCATAGATGCCAAGAACAACTTTTTGCCACATGGTTTCCAGAATGCTGTGCTGAATTAAAGAGGTTCAGCTTTCTTTTAGCTCCACACATGCAAGGGGACAGGTTGATAGATACATTTCCAGATGCAGACAGCTCTGGTCAGTAGACAATTAAGAGGAGGGGAAGCTGAACATGCTTGGGTCATTTTGGATACAGAGCAGAAATTATTCTTCGCAAAGGGGTCTATTAGTGATATTTACATCTTGCTAATAGAAATCCAGTTACTCATAAGGACTGTGAGCATGTTATCTATTTTTAGTGGATTCATCTTATTCTGCAAATGGATTTTTGCTTCATCATCAGATTAATTGTGTCCACATGGTCCTCTGAGATGCGGCATCCTTCAAGGACATGTCACAGTAGCAATCTATCCCATCATGCTCTTGCTTCAAGGCCCAGCAGCTGAATCACGCCCAGCCCTCTTTTCTTGTGCAGTGTTAGATTAGCGAGAGGGCTTATGACCTGCCATCTGTCACTGCAGTCTGCTGACTGGGACTCTCTGCTCATTGAGCAACTTTGCTGAGGAGGAGGAGGAGGAGGAAGGAGTTCAGGGGGAGGAGGGGAAGAATCTTATTATTTGGCTCCCTGCTCCTTGCTCCACAGCCAGTCTTAAAGCTGCAGAACACTGAGTTTGGAGGAGAATGTACTGGACTCACTGGAGAAGAAGAGATTTTTATTTTAATGCAGTAATACAGCAGGTGCATCAGAGAGGCTTTTGCAGCATGACAAATCTAGCAGGCAGAATACTGTGTGAACCTGAGGCTCCGGCATGCCGGTTGATCACACCTGCTGAAGCTTCCCCAGTCTTGCCAGAGAGAGCCAGGTGATGTGACCATACATCTGGCTTTCTGGCAATCAGAGTACGGCTTCTGGCATCAAGCCAGCACAGTCCAGCACCTCCTGAGAAAAACATAGCACCAAAAAAAAAAGGAAAAAAATATAAGAAGAATATTTCTCTCATGGCTAATTGCACCTTGACCAAAAAGTTCTGTGGCCAGTGCTAGGCTTTCTGAGCCGCCCGACGGAGTTCAACAGAGAATGTTATAACTCATGACAGGAGTTCTTCATCCTGCTTTAGAATAATTTGGTAGAAAGAGTTCATAATAGAGTGGGAGGGAAGACTCTTAAAAACACCAAGCAGATTTAGGAGCACTATTCCCATTGAAAGCCAATGGGAGTTGTGTTCCTCAATCCTTTTGGGGCTTTGGGGAAAAAAAAATCTCATGGCGGGTTTGTAAAAGGCTTTTCCTATCCACTCTCGTTACATTTCTGTTGCTTTGAGATTCTGTAGGACTTTCCCGCAAGGCTTGAACTGGCTCCAGTTTAAAATGAAATCATTTATAACAAGAAGGGAGGATCCCAAAATAGTTTGATTCCAGCCTAGCTGATGGTGCGGTGACGTTCCTTCCTCTGAGCAGTTCTCTCGGCCTCCTCTACACTGGGATCTGGTTGCTATTTGAGTCCTGACATTTAAAACATAACTTCTCTGCTTGATTGAGTTTGCTGGTCTCTCATCGGCGGCTCTGGTGCACTTTGTTAACTTCATAAAACTGTAATGCAGTAAAGCAGAATTGGCAGGCTCTGGTTAAGCACAGGGTGCTGAAAACCAGGATTAATGCACACTAGCAAAGCTGTGTGAAGGATCCAGACTGGACAAGCAGGGTGTGCATGAGGGAAAAACTGAGGTGAGCTGGCAGAGCTGGGAGTGCGGATCCAAGACTGGGATAGCAGAGTATGAGAGAGCAAAGAACTTGCAGGGTGCACCTGGGTCCAGTCTGGAGCAGCAGGGGCTATTTTAGGTCACATAATGCACACGCATTAGCAGGGTTGAGGATATGCACTGTGCCCAATCAAGGCAGGAATGTTACTCCTTCATTTCCATAAGCAGCAAATTCCCTGCCAGGTTTAGAAGAAAACAGCCCTAATGATGAGCTGGCAGTGTTCACCCAGCCCTAGAAGCCCAAACGTGATGAGTTTTCTACGATTTTCGGAGACAGAGTCCTGAAATGTTGCATTCGATTGACTAGTGATGTTATCGTCCAGAAAAGAGGAAAGCTGCTCGCTGCCCACTTTTACCAGATCATGGTCTCTGTTGCTGAGGGCCCTGAATGGAGTGCCAGGTAGATCTGCTTCGTTTGGCACTGAATAAACCCTGCTGATGTTTGATGGGTAGGCTCTCCTTTCCCACCTGGTATGAGAGATCAAAGGTGTATTTGGTGCCTGCATGGAAAAGGGAGAGAGAGAGAGAAGGACACTGCAACCAAAGGGGAGCGAGGAGGAAACCATTTTCTCTCCAGAACAGCATTCATTGCAACTGCCTTAACCCAAATTCCCTAGCTTCACAGATCTCCAATCAGAACAACTGGATCCACATACACATCCCAGTACTAACTAGCCGAGAGCACCGAGGTTAATTGAAAATTGCCTCCCTTGCCATAGTGTTGAGGTACGTGAACACAGAGATCCCTCTCAATTCATAGGCAAGGGCGAGTACTTTCATATTCACACATAGTGGCGAGGTGCCTTTTCTTACTATTTCTTTCCAAGAAGTAGGCCCTCCGACAGATGGCTCTGCTGGGAATGAGCTCACAAAACTGACACAGATCGTTCTACTTTTCTCTTGGGTGGCTCACGCCCTCCCCAAAGAATTGCATTCTGGATACTGACAAGCACAGATAGGGCAACAGATACAAACCCCCAGTTAGTTCTGCAAATAGCATCGATGTTCGGCCAACGTCACATCGGTTACCAAACGGTAGTGCCCAGACATTCAGCACAGCGCATGCAAAAACAAACGTACATGGGTTTATGTAGGCACAACCACCATACAGTCATAGCAACAAATGAACATCGGTTGAGCTGCATTATCCCCATCTTGAGATGTGGGAGGAGTATGGTCAGTAAAGATGACAGGACAAAAAACAAGAGCATCGGGGTTCTGTATAGAAGCCCATAGTACAACAGAATTTCAGGTTTGCTGCCATGGTGTAGGCCAGGAAACCTAATATTTTTTCCTAAAGTTCCTTGGCTTCATGCAGTCCCAGCTCCACAGGCTGAAAGAACACGGTCCGTGTGCCGAAGAACTCCTCGATTCAAAAACTGCACACTCGGCATAGAATTCGGAAAGGCGATTCATACGGGGAAAGCTGCATCCGTCTCGGATTCCTGGTGAGAGCAAACTGCACAGAGCATCTTTCCTCTCACTCCTCCCCTGCAGCGGGATATGCTTTCTAATTCACACCGTGGCCCCTGCATGTGGAATTAGGATGGTGGCACTTTCAGTAGCTAGATAGTTACAGAGGCATAGAGAACCTAGCCACTTTTCCTCTCCATATGGGCCCATTACAGACCATTAAGGCATGTTTACTCCCCTTTGTGCCAGGGAACACAGGGGAACACAGGATCTCAAGTTATTTTCTACAGTGTATTTTACACTCTGGGGTGCTTAAAACCATCAGCTAAAACCGCATGGAACAAATTCTGCTGCATTTGATATGCAGAGAAGCTAACGTCATTTGGAAACAAAAGGTTGCATAAGTTACTCTAGCCCCAGGGCTGTAGTAATTTATGTGCTGAGAATTTTTATAGGTCATGTACCTATTTACTTTGCTGTGCTCTAAAAAATGCATCGTTTCCTTAGCAACTTTAACTTTGCAGAAGAGTATAAAGCTGTCTTAAAGAGACATTGTCAGAAATGGTAAGCCTAATATTTTAACTATCTTTTTCCACCTTCCACTGTCTGTTTACCAAGCATGTGTGACACTGTCTGTGCATTTTATTTCCAAATAAATGCTTGTTTTTCCAGCAGTGACCAACTGGCAGTCTCAATATTCCTAGACTACATGACAATGAAAGTAAACTTGTGTATAAAAAAGATTTTATTCTTTTCATCACCCCATGTTCATGTTCTTTAAAGTAACAAACTTTAAACTAATTTTTAATTTGTGATAATTGCTTTTCCTCTGTAAATCACAAAGCATGCCAGTTACACGTTGGGGACTTTTTGATTTTTTAAAAATGTTTAAAAAGAAATCTAATTGGCAGGCCTAGGAATAAGCCATCAGGTTCCCAGATTTGTCACAATTCAGATTGTGATTTATTCTAATCCTTTCCTGTGGTTTTCCTTAAATTGATTTAAGAAGAATTTTTTCTCATAAAAGATAAATCATCTAAAATGAGGCTGATACACAAAAAAATGCTTGAGTAGAATGTTAGCCCTATGGAAGAAGAAGAAGAAGATATGCTCTGTGCTTTCACACAGGATCTGATCCAATATTCACTGAAGACACTGAGATTAATGCAAAGACTGTTTGCCCCCATTACTGGCCTATTAGATAATCTCTCAGTTTCCACTCTATTTATCCTCACGAGACCCCTCTGAAGTAGGGAAGGACTATTACCCTCTCCTTACAGGTAGGAAACTGAGGCAACAACAGGATTAAGTGACTTGCACAAGATCCCAAAGCCAACAGTAAACAAAGTCTCCAAAGTCACAGGTTAGCACCTCAGCATTGGTCCACCGTTCCTTCCTGAACGGGTTTTGGATCAGGCCCTAAATGCTCCTTTCTGAACCAAAGCCTTCTTCCAGCATCAGTCCAGTTAGAATGAAATGAAGGTCGCATACTCTTCAAAAGGAGCATGGGAAAGTAGCATGTGGCAATAGTCTCTCTCTCTAACACACACACACACTGGCCAGTAGTCTCTTTCTCTAACACACACACACACACACACACACACACACACAGAGGCCAATTGTCTCTCTCTCTAACACACACACACACACACACACACACACTGGCCAGTAGTCTCTCTCTCTAACACACACACACACACACACACA